>QUSF01000002.1:11719272-11842937 GCA_003676055.1 Chloebia gouldiae | reverse complement strand
CCCCCCGGCTGCTTTCTGATGGAAGCGGGGAAAAGGTAGTAAACAATCGGTGTCCGATGTACGGACGCACTGGGGAACGAGAGGCTGGAAAGCAGCGCCGCGGAAAGGTATCTCACCTTGAGCCCTGGGGGCACTTTTGGGCACCACCATGTAAGAAAAACATTGAGCTGTTAGAGAGCGTCCAAAGAAAGGCAAAGAAGATTGTGTGAAGGGCCTTGAGCCGATGAAATACGAGGAGTGGCTGAGGTCACTTGTCTTAGTCTGGCGAAGGGAGTGAGGAGAGGCCTCATTGCAGTTACAGCTTCAGGTGTGGGAAAAAGGAGGGGCAGGCACTGATCTCTCTCTTCTCTGTGGTGACCAGTGACAGGACCTGAGGGAACAGCAACAGGTGAGTCGGGAGGTTGAGGCTGAATGTTAGAGAAAGGCTCTTCAGCCAGAGGGTGTTGGCACTGGAACCGGCTCTCCGGGGAAGTTGTCAGCACCAAGGCTGACACAGTTCAAGAAGGGTTTGGGCAATGCTCTCAGGCCCCTGGTGCGACTCTTGGGGTTGTACTGTGCATGGCCAGGAGTTGGACTTGGTAATTCCAATGGGTCCCTTCCAACTCAGAATATTTTGTGTTTCTGTGATTTATACACAGAAGTTGTGTCCGTAACCTCCCAAGTGCAGCTCCTCCTTTATGGCTGGGTTGTCATTTTCATACAAGTTACATAATCCCAGCTGACTTCTGTGAATGCTCAGGGGAAGGGTCTTCAGCCGGGCAGGGTCTTTCTGGCCTTCATGAGTGATTTTTAGTATAATAATGAAGATAGACAAACTATAGGATCCATGGACCTTGAGTCTTTTGCCAAGGTGGCAATATATACATAGACATACATCCACATATTGATTTACTTGCTACCTCCAGGATGCCCTGATTAAGGGATACTAGCTGCTATCTCTTCTACTGATTGTCTCCTTTCTTGCTGAGTAGACTTGAAAGTATATAAAGACCAAATATCAAGTTCATTTTGATTTAAGATAATTTTGACATAACGCACATTTTGCCATACCACAACATACCTTGAGACCCACCAACTTCTCACAGACTCCCCATCAGAGCCCAGATGTCCAAGTAGCTTCATGGGTATTTTTAAAATTTCCATCTTCAGCACAGTACAAATCCATAATTAATGTGTTTAATTCACCTGGACAACTGGATGAGAGATGATCTCTGATGACTACAGCAATAACATCTCTCCAGGAGACCACAGAACCTTGCCTAAACCAACGATGGCAACAAAACAGTGAGGGAAAGGAGCATAGTTCCCACAGTACTGCATATTTCTAAGGTTACTGAGTTTCAAGGGTCAAAGCATTGATATAATTCTTTACAAAACTGAGATCTTCAATCTCAGTAAGGAGCCACGACTCTTTCCTTCTTAAAGAAACATCTGACAGGGCTTCCTCTATACCCCAAATACTTACAAACCAGAAACCATGTAGGAAGGGCTTTGCTCATTTTTTAAGCATGAATTCTCCAATAACCTTAAAGTCCTGATAAACTATACAGCTTCCTTACCTGCTCTGAAGTTGTTAATACAAAGCAAAGGCACAAGCAGTGAAATTCATAAGTTAAATCCACTTAATCTTGCACCAAAGCATTGGTTCAGCTGAAAAATTGGGAAAAATTAAGTACATAAAACACATTCTCCTTCTTTACACTAATTTGCAGAAATGGAATGTGAACAAATGGAGGATAAGTCCCTGCAGTTAATGTGGGGCCGAAAAGGGCTCTCTGCACCACCTGAATATATGCATAAGGGCCACTACTAAAGGAAGAGTATGCTTCAGGCATCCATATAATCTTGTGCACCTAAGAGAAACCAGTCTGACAAGACTGCCTGTGTTAGCTTCTTAAGGTTTATAGATTTTTAAACACTTTCAAGAGATTACTCTTTTTTCACACTTTACATAAAAATGTGTATTAGTATCTCCCATCACCCAAATCCTTATTCCCATATCATAGTGTTCCCACCCATCAGGTGTCAGCTGTGTTCTCACCATGTAGTTACAAATTTCAGGCAGAAACAGTAGCTCCTTCCCTCCTGCGTAAAAAGGAACTGTACAAACACTGTGAATGTGGAGGCAGAAAAGGCAGTTTTCTGTATGGTCCTTCACTATCACCCACTTTTGCTACAGATGGATCCAGCTACTAACATCCTTGTGCTCTTCTAAATTTTACCCTATGCTTAGATTAGGAGCAACACTTTCCCACTAGTGACTAATTCACATATGGAGTGAAACATGGTGCAATTGTTATTCATTCAGTTTGGAAAAATCATGTGCAGCCCACATGGAGAAATAACTCTTCTGCTATATGACCATGTTAGGAGGAGTTGTAAGCTGTACTACCAAACTCTGGACAGATCTCCAACTCTCACCTAGTAACTGGGTTGAAGACATCTCCTGGAACTATGTCTGTATTCTATACTGAAACATCCTGCATGTTATCAGGAAGTTACTGAGATGGAACTAAGTTAATTACAGGCACAAGAAAATATCTGCTGGCTCCAGGATGCTCTCAATTATGACTCCTTCTGGGCAGCAACTTAACAATTTATAACACTTAGTAGCAGAAAGCTGGTTTTATTTTAGTATCTTCAAATTAGTTTTTCATTAATTGCAACAGTGTTGAGTTCATGAGGACACTTCATACTCCTGACTGACTCTGCTGTGAATGCGTATTTGAGAAGGCAATTTCCATTGCAGTCTAACTTCTGGTTAAAATGACAACACCAGACCTTCACCAGACCTTCTAAAGCTGCATCTGTACTCCCTTGTGTTGGAATGGCAAGTATTTTCATCTCCTGTGATACCACTTGCTAAAAGGGAATTCTAAACACAGAAAATGATTCAGTGTGAGACAGGAAGTGATGGAAACAGCCCCTCTCTAATAGTGACACCTAGTATCTCCTATTTTCTCCAACTATCTTAAGTTTACACGGTAAAAACCTGCAGGTCCAGGAGTCTCAGCCAGCTTTGACATACTGTTACCAGCCAACAGAAACTGCCTTATCAGAGTCCTGGTAGCTGAGTTTCAAAAAGAAAAAAAATGTGCACCTATGGTACACATTTAGCCCTGCTTTGGAACCAGCAATTAAAGCAACACCTTCTGCAAAGCACCGAATTTGATTTCTCAGTTATGAGGTTTCCATTTCTCAAGCTAAAACCACCCCAGTTGTCATATCCAGAAGTAGCACTCATGCTACTCATGCTAGCAACATGCTCTGAGATGGAGGGTTTAAATTGCTTAAGCACCTTTCCTAACTAACAAAAGGCTAGACTCATAATTCTGGTCACTAGCTCTACTGAAAAATAATTATATACATATACTTGTATATGCTCTAGAAAGCTCTAGAAAGCAAACTAAATAAATGCAATTTTGAACTAGAACATTCCAAATAAGTGTAAGTGCATGCAATGTATATTTAGCAATCTAAAAGGAGAAACTACATTAAAATAATTTTGTTCTTCACCACTCAAAGACAGCAAAAAATTTAGAAAAACAAGTTCACTTTTTTAACTACAGTTTAATCAGATTTAAAGACACAAATTAGAAAAGAACATTTATAGGCAAGTTAAAAACACCTTTAAAACATAACAGCATGCTGCTTCTGCAGCACTGCTGAGACAAATTAGAAAGAAGTAATTATTAAAATATCACAATCACAGTGTAACTAACAGTGGTATTTTAATTTTACCATACATCAACACTTAGTTTATGGATCTGTTGAAAAATAACACTTTTTAAAAAATATATATTTTGGAATAATAAAAATTAAATTCACTGACAATGTATTATAATCTGAACCAGGAAAGGCAAATTTAGGAATACTGTAGCTATCCACTTTTAGGGGTGTTCTCTCACCTTAACATATGGGTGGTTGGAGGCATAACTACTTCTGCATTGAGGTAAACCTATTCCTTTGAATGTGTAACCAAGGCAGGAAAGAATAAAGTTCCATATTTTAAATTCTTAAATTGAATAACTTATTACAACATCTTTGAATAATGCTATATTACCCATCTTACACTATTTTTCATCCAATACATTTTGAATGTTCTCTTCTAACTGATCTAGAACACATCTGAGGTCTGGGATTTAAGAGTAACTACCTAATTACTATTGTAGCATTTTGACACCTTTGTCACAGTAAGACACATCAGCAGATTCTCCACAGAAATAGTCAACACCACTGGACAAAAGAAGGTACAAAGAAAAGATGTAAAGAGAACTGAAAAACACAGAGAAAGGCAAAAGATGCATAGGCAAATACTCCTTAACTTGCTGTAGTAATTGTTGCACCTTTAATAAGCAGTGTTGCACTTTCTGATTCCCAGTCTCTAGGCACCCCATCTTCTCTATTTGTTTGTTTCAGATTACACTGTCCCCGTTTTCAAGTCTAATCTGGCTAAAGCATGGACCCCAGCTATCTATTCTTATGACATATTATAATGAAACCTAAATGAAAATCCAGCTTGGGGTACCTTCCCCTTAGAGAACAAAAGGAAGGAAGAAGATTGTGCAGAGGTCTCTTTTGCCAAGAGGTTTGTTTGGAATAAGGTGCTGGACTGAGTCACTAGCAAGACAAAAACCTTCCTCCAAAAGTAGCCCTACCTCAGACCTCAGTCTGATGTCACACAGTTTTTCAGTTCAAAATTTATGCAATGTTTATATGGATATGTACATGGGTTCAGAAAATCTAAAACCATCTACAACCAAAACCAGGTTTAAGTCACTGGACACACAGCTAATGCACAAATGATGATAAAGTGGCAATATTTGCTTTTGCACATTTGTATACCTAAACTGAGCAAAATTGTGGTTTAAATATTTAATGTGATGAAAATTGATACATTTGGTGGTTAGATTTTGTAAAAAACCTACCAAAAGCCCATTCTGAAACAAGTTTTTAAGAAATATTTTTTTCATTTAGCTTTGACCACAATAAACAACTGTTGCAGTATTTGTTATTGTAACTTTGCAGGGAGACTTTGTGGATGCCTGGATTTCATGGTGTTTGCAAAATATCAATATTAGAACAGCAAACGTGTCAAAAATCCAGTCAGATGTAGTATAGAGCAGCTGCAGCCTGGGTCACAAGCAAGTAGAACCTCTGCCAAGCTCTGCACACAGGGTTAGCTCCCTGCAGGAATTGTGGCGAACCCTTCCAGGCACAGATGGGACACGTTCTGACCAGAGACTTCTCCACTGCCATCCTTTTCCACCAAGCCTCTGAGGATGAAGGTGGACAATGCAAACTAGCTGTGATGCACACAGACCTGGTAATCTTATGAGAGTAGGCTCAATTCCCTAGAGTGCCTGCTTACTTATTCAGAGTAGCATTTAAATACTTATGGAAGTACTTATCAATTGATTTTTAAACAGGAAAATTAAAAAATACACCAAGTGCAGTTCAGAGTATTATTGGACCTAAATAAATACATAAAGGTCAATCATGTAGTGAAATGCTGTAATGAATCAGCACAGAACTAATGTGTATTTTTTTAAACATAGTCTGCATCATATTAAAATCCTTAAATTTATTTCCATCTGTTTTTCTAACACTGATCACTTTTCTACATAGATGGTAGTATTTCAAAATTTTCAATGAAAATCATATTCTCAAGCCTGATTTCGGAATTTGATTTGAATTACAAAGTGAAAGAATTAAAGATAAGGGAGATGAAAGCCTAAATTATAGTCATTTGTGCTTTTAAATTTCTTTCAAGGCCAACTTATAAAGTTGAACATGTGAAAGTTCACATGTAAGCAAGTTACACATTTTTATGTGAATGTGAAGACACATTTGACCATGTATTTAAACAAATTGTCAACAATTTGTTTGCAAAGCTTCTGAGAGAAAAAAAATCTAAATTTTGTTAAAATTACTTTTGATATGAATTAGACAGGAGGTGATGATCTCAAACATCTCCTCTGCATCAGAAGACATTTTACCACTATCCAAATCAATGCCATCAAAAGAGGAAAAACTACCTAATGTGCATCCTGTCATATAAGCCTAGTATTTTTTTTAATATTACTTATTCCCCTGGGGGAAACAGAACAAGTTCTTCAAGTGTAAAATTCCTCTAATAAATAATATACTATATTGGTAAAACTTATATCATATATCGGTGTAGAGCAGGGAACATACCAAGGTCTCTTCACGGTCTTCTCACTAAAGTGTGATTTGTTATCAAGAGCGTATTGAAATGCATACCAATATTTTTACATGTAATACATTTTCAAATGTCACCAATGACTGAAGTCTTGTCTACATGTCAGCTTAAGGAATGGCCAGGGAAGAATACGTTTCCTGAATAAGGGCATATCTGTAACTGCAAAGCTAACAAATCCTTTTTGATTACTACAGTAGTGGGCACCACTGAATGTATTATTTAAATATGTAAAATATATCTCTCTCATTAATACAGAATCATAAAAGTTAAAAAACATTAAGCAAGCAAATAGTTACTATTGGGGTGACTACATTTACTAACTAACATTAACTCATTAAGTGCCTGAATGAACTGTTCACAATAGGCAAGTATCTGCAAAGCACCATAAACTTATGAATGATATGTTGCATTTACTTTTCATAGTGTGCTGATCTGCAATACAGGAAACACTTTTACCTTTTGCATATACATTATTTAATAAGTGAAAGAATACTTCAAAAACCATGTTTCCTTTATGTCCAAAGCATTTATAGGAAATATACTTTCTACAATTTTTGTCAGGAAGAGCAATAAATATCACTGCCATCCTTTCAAATTCAGTATTAACAAATGGTGTGTGTAAAACCTAAAAATTATCTAAAGCATTAGGGCTGGCTGCTCTTGACTTTCTGACTGAATGGATAAAAAGGATCCAGTGTGATAGCAAGGCAGAAAATGAGAAAAGCAGAGGGAAAGAGACATCAAAACCCCATTCTGACTAAAATCAGGGTGTTGCCATTAAAATAAAACAGTTCTTTCCACAGTCCTCAAGAGAAGTCATTCTTATGAAGAACAGATTTTTGTTCAAAGTACTTTTATACCTAACAATGGCACTTAAAGGGTAAATTCCAGGACACTATACTTAAACTCTGTGCATAATTTATTAATTGTCATAATTTTCTCATGTTTCAATTACTTAATGAGTTCAAATCATAAAGAAAAAAGTAATGTCCAATCTTGAAACTTGTATTTTGCCACCTGCTCTCAATGAAAGTATGAATGTATTTTCTTCATTGTTTCAACTTCCCTACATAAAGAAGTTCTGAAAAAACTGTACCTCTGAATTCACTCATGTTGAAGTATCAGTCTACCCTGTATCAGCTCATTTTCTGGGAGCCTTTACAACTGTTTCCATATTGCATAAAGAAGAATTAGTAAGCCTCCACAGCACACATGGGCATGTATGCCAAAACAGTAAATCAAGAGTATGAGAAGATAAATAAGAAAATAGCACATTGTACTGGCATGCAAAAGTGGTTTTTCTTAAATCGATCTGGAGACTACACCAATAAGATGAATTTAAGTTCAAGAGTAACAAATGCTGAAAGAATCAATCCTGTTTCTACTTACTCACCCAGAAATGTGCAAATCTTTTTCTGTTCCTTTATGTAAATGCCCCTTCAAGTACAGAATGCAAAAAAATGTCTTTCCTGATTCTGTATCTAACAAGGATGATCAAACAAACTACCATATTCTTACTTATTAACAAAAAGAAAACCATAATGTGGTGTCAAAGAAGTGTATGACAACCACAACCCCATGTTAGGGGAAGTCTATCTGGGCAATCAAAGTAAGGATTTAAAAGTCAGATTATTTTATCTTAAAGATAATACAGCTGCCACTGAAACAATTAACATCCCTCCTCATCTAAACAGACTCATCTACCCTCATTTTATATTCAGTTCCCCCTTTCTGAGTAGATTAATTAGTGCTAACCTACATATATAGGAAGTTATGTTCTCTTCCTCCCAGAGTTTTAGGCAAGGAGCCAAGGGCCAGAGAGTTATGACAGCAAGGAAACAACTCTGACCTAACTTAGGATATGGTTCTTCAGGGAGTACTGTGATGATTTCTGCATGGCAATATCCCTAAAGCTGGGGATATATCCATCATTGCACTTGTGTAGGAAGAATACTCATCCAACTGGAGTTAGATATTTGATGGAAACTTTAGGTTTCAAAATATTATGACAAAATTTTCTCAATAATTTGTTAGTTATTAATCAACCAGCTGCATTATTTTTCTCTGGTATTATCTTGTATCTGGTTTAAAATTAAGAATAAAACCCACATGGATAAACAGCTTGTGTTTACTTTAAAAAATTATATGAAAATACAGAATATATGCAATTAAAATGTAGCCCTTTAACAGTAGTACTCTAGCACTAACCATCATCAAAATAAATGATTGGAAATAGATATAACCACTACATTGTTTCCTTGACACACTTCCATAATTCAGACAGTCAGATATTCTGAAGCATTTCTTTCTTTCATTATGTTACCCAGAAATATGACATGAAATTTGCATCTAAAATTCTGTTTTGAAGAAAAAGCTTTTCCTCATATTCACACACTTCTTTGGATAAAGGTTCATCAATTATCAAGTGTACAGAAATTGGTTGTGATAGTCATTTCATGTTTGACTACCTATGTGCTGGAGCTTCAAGGTAATTTTGCTATTTTATACTGAAAGCATCATCAACTAACTGATGCCTGAAAATTCAAAATAACTTTAAGTATTAAAAATTACTTTTTGTAAAACAGTTCTATTCTAGAACAAGTATTTATGGTATTTAAGGGCAAAACTGCACTTTCACTGAAATCCCAGTGCTTGCACATTGTCTTCTGTGCCTTGTGGCCATCTTTCCCCCTCTGGCTGCAAAGCCCACTTGGCAGTGTATTACTGGGTTTAGATACTTTAAAGTAAAAGAAACCTACATTAGAGCTATCAATCCCTAGAAAAGGTAAATCTTCAGGTGTTTTTAATCCATTCAGAAGGGCCATTTTAATCCATTCAGAGTAATTATACTTTTTATCAAAGAAACCTAACTATAATTTGGCATCAATGTTTACAGTTTTGTAATGTACTCTAATAGCTTGAGATAGGAAAACCCTCCAAATACTGAGATGCTTATTGCAATTCCCTTTGAAAGACTCCAAAGTCTTCTAGTGACTTCGTATTTCCTCTCATTATCTTCTTTATAGCACATAGTGTTATATATTTGAAATACTTTCCACATAAAATCGAACTTGAAATACCCACTTAGAAACTATATTTCAGTAAATAGAGGGTTTAAGGCAAGTCACTCAGTTGGAAAAATTAATTTCCATATTTTAATCCTAGACTGACACAATTTTATTCCACCCCATCAGTGCCTTGGGATACACAACGTACATTCAGCAAAGGGCACACATATGACCCTATGGACATACGCTGCAAGTCCTGAGTGCCCATTGAAATAATGGTAATATCTTCATATAAGGCGTGACCCACAGGGACATGGCATGGGAGGGGTTAATTTGTTTTGTTTTCAGTCTTGCTATTGTATGTGATTTTCCTAGGTAATGCATTCTTTTCTTACTAAATATCTTTGCAAACAAATACAAACCCCTTTAAAAGGTGCTAAAAATGGGTTTCTGAAAACATACAAAATATATTCATCATAGTATTTCCTCAATCACTGTTTTAATGCTTGATATCTGCAGCTTATTTCTTGTTTCTGACTGAAACTATTATTTGTTGTGGAATAATGGTTCTTTTGCAAAAGACTTTCTTCTTCTAATTTTCTGGACCACACAGGCTGGACACTTTCATGCTTTTTACTTCCTTTTTGAGTTCTTTTCAATGGAAATACCAACAACACCAGGATGCTGGCAATATGAAGACAGAAATAGCAGGAGCTAAAAAACAAACAGAAACAATAAATCAATGAAACTCTGACCATCTAACAGATACACTTTGCATATAAGATATGAAAACAATGATATTTCCTTTAAGAAAAGTAAAATAAGGGGGAAATCAGAAATTAAGTCTTCCCTCACGTTATTTAGGACTGTAACAAGGTATAAAGTGAACAAAAATCTGCTTTCAACTTTTTTCACAAGTTATTTGTGGGAGGTCAATATCTAGTCTTGCTATAAAATAGTTCAAGGGCATTTAGTCATTTCAGAGGTATCCTCTGGTTTTATTTTTGATTGGGATTTTTTTCCCTGTCCCCTGAAAAATAGGTCTGTTATGAGAGGAAAGTGTGAGCAACACAAGACACTGTTCAAGTACTAGACATACAGTTCACTCAGCTACAAATCAATCTTAGAATTGTGTCACTAAAATAGGTTCAGAAATCTTCTGCCACTGAAAATACTTGTATTCCAAGTGAAAGAAAAGGAAACAGGTAGAATGTGCTTACCTGTAAAAGGTGAAAGAGGGTTTTACCGAGAGCAGTACAAACGGCACGACTGTGTAACTTATTGCTGCTTGAGTTGCCATCCATGTTACAATATCATAACATAGTTTAACAGCAGGAGATTCTACAAAATAGTGTCTGATGTTGTTTCTTATCTGAAAAAGCAGGTAATACTAAATTAGCTGAGGAATAAACCCTGAGAGCTCAGTTTCTTGCATTGACACGAGTCACAGGATGAATTTACATGATATAGTTTGGTCAAATATATTTGAACTATTCAAAATGCCCATTAACTTTAACAGGAATTGGCTCAAATTCCCTGCAATTCATTCAGCATGGAAATTTCAACATTTATCAATTTAAACAGATTTTAGGTAAATTAATCCTTCCCTAAATCCAATGCAAATTTAGAGTGCTTGTATGAATGAGGCAGACACTGCATTCTATCAAGCCATTCCATAAATATATAGGGTTGGAATAAGTGAAGGCCAGAATGTTTCTGATGAAAGCTTCTATATAGTAAGCCATTTTCATTTTATTAACACTTGTTAATAAAATGTGTTTTAAGGCAAGTAGGGTATATATCAGAATATACAAAATATCAGTTCTAATTACATATTTCAGAAGTCTTAACTTCTATCAAGTTGGATTATTATAAAATTACTAAAATTTCTATGCTGAATCTTCTTTTGTTCTAAAATTCTGCTTATAAGATTGAATACCAGAAATATTTAAAAAACCCAAATCCAAATCCCACACCGGGTTGGGTTCAGTTTTATTTAAGTCTGTAATTACAAAGACATTGGTAAATCTTTGCCTCTCCTTCCTTTGACTGAAGCATTAGCCTTGCTCACACTCTTACGTGCTGACAAAGATAGGCTCAATTCAGCCTTTGACCCCAAACTGATAGCACAGTTGCCACCTCCAGGTCACCTGCACTGAAGAAGTGCTGTCTGAAAAGCTGCACACCAGAGTACACTGTTCAGCTTCCTTAACCCTCAGTTTCATTAGAGCTCTTCATTCCAAAGAATGTATCCAAAGCTAGCTCCTGCTGATTTAAGTCTTTACATTAAAAACCCTTTTTGATCCTTCTTCTTGTTCTTATTCTAATTGCCCTATAGATACCACACTCCCACTCAGTCTTTACTTAGTTCAGCTAAGTCAAACAAGTAATTCTAGCTACATACCCATCATTCTGCCATCTCCCTCTAGTTATTCCTATGGATACATGCAAGGACTTGTTCCTGAGTTCTGTAGAACCCAGATGAAGCTTCACAAAATTTCTTGTAATCTTGTATTTTAGGACTTGGAGAACAACTTTTAACACAAATCTATGGCTGCCACTAGTAAACACCCCATTATGAAATCTGTAATGATTAAAGGCAGTAAAATAAGTTGGATACATGCTTAGGCATAACAGAACAAAATGTGGATCAGTGCTGCCAAACTTCGCAGTTAAAGACAAGTACAGTTAAATAACAAATATGCTCTAACACATCTTACTCAATATTAAGTACTTGTTGATACAGAAACTGAAAATATTTTTTTTACTAGCTTATTGATCAATACATATGAAACATGAATACAATATAGTCTACTAGAGAAGCCTAGGATGAAGGGCAGTGAGCACTCCAATTTACTGGACTCATCTCACTAAGTAAGTAACTTTTATTTGTGAACTGTCCCAGAATCTTGGCTTTTGCTCTAGCCCCTGGCCAATAAATATCAGAAGTTCCCTGTGATAGATCTGCAAGAAGAAAGCAGTATCTGTTGTAAAGAAAGGAGTCAGTTCTGTCAAACAAGGACTATACCCAGATCTTGTGAAGAAAGAGAAGCATTTGTTTTATTGCTGTAGTAGCAATCTAAATCTGAAGTACCACCTTCCCCTAGCTATTATAGCAACCACAGAGCAGTCTGCTTCATTTCTCACTCCCCTGGTTCTTTCAACACAAAAGTGCTCTGTTATGCTCCTCTGATCTGATGTGTAATTTGCTCCTCTTTTCCACTGAGTGACTGATAAACCTGTCTCTGTTCTTACACAGCTTTCTCAGGCAGAATAGTAAGAGATTTCTTGGCAGATTTGCTGTTTCCATATGGTTCTGAATAGCAACTGCAAAAGCATGTTAATGTGACTGCACTACTGGCTGGCCAACTTGAAATACTAACTGCACTAGAGATTTTTATGTTCTGCTTGAGGGGGAACATTCTTCATTCTTTAGTTATCATCCTTACAGTAGTACTGGAGAGAAATTGGGGATGAAGCAGACTCTAGACATAGCACTGACACTCAAATTTTAAGCTACTCATCGTCACTGATTTTTTTGAAATTATTTTAGATAACATCAACCCATCCAGCATGCTATAGTAGCATACTCTCAGTTAATAGAGAGGAAGAGTTTCCACAAAAGATACACTACAAAGATGTTATAGGCTGTTATAGTCTTGTTTGTTTCCACTATTCAAGTCCTCCTTTTAATTAATCATTCCCATTTTTCTCATAATGAAAAAAGCAAACATCACTAGCAGACAGATTGTGTATCAACAGGAAAGGGCATCTTTGGAGCAATGAACATGATAAATTTGATTTTACAAAACTTATTTAAGAAGATACTTGGTTGGTACTTACAGCTCGTGCTGCTAGTGTCATTAGTACTCCTGTTAAAAATGTTAAATAATATCCTGGATAAACCCCATGCCAGATGGCAGAAAGAATGAAGGTTTGGATCGTTGGGCTGAAGGTGGCTCGCTCATAGCACACTCTAGCAAGTCAGAAACAATTCAAGATAAGTAACATGAAACAAATCACCCAGTCTTCCCAGCTATCATTTATACTTTTACCAGTTTCATCTCCAACAAAGAAGTTTCAATGCAATTGCAAATTTCTATTTTTTAATAATGGTGTTCTTTAATAATATTATGGCTTACAAAAAATGCTTAAAGCTATTCACAGCTCCTGATTTCAGCCCTCAGTGCTAAATTTGTGCTCAGTGCCATCACACATTGTCCTTATTTCTAATGAAGTGATACACAAGCATCCAAAGATGAGTTGTGGCATTAATAAAAGATCATGAGCCACCAAAGGATGAGTTTGAAAAGCTGCACTGGAAGGCACAAACCACTGCCAGATTCTTGGGATGAGTGATGTACGTTTTCCATAAAGTAAGAGCAGCAGCAGGGGAAAAGTAATAATTACCTTCAATTTTGAATAATAAAGAAACTACAGTTGAAAATGTGTCTGTGTGACACAATTAGGTGAGCATGACAATGAAATTGTAATAAATGCTCTAGTGCTGAGAGAGTATCAAATAAGGAGAATGCTGAACTCTGTGTTATTTAAAATTGAGACTGAATTACTAGGCAAGGTTCTATAATAAGGAATTCTAGAAAGAAGGGAAAAAGGAATCCAAGAAATGTGGCTTCTAGAAGAAAACATTATATGACACAATGACAAACCATCATGATGTGGAAGAATGATAGGAAACATGGTAAGGTCATGATATGGCTTCATCAAGAGTTCTTTTATGCCTTTAATGAGCTGAAAACCAAAAAGCAATAGGAAATATGGAAACAGATACAAACTAACAAAGCAAAATTAAACACAACAAGCATGCATGAGCACAAATCTATGGCTAACATACAAAAATGAGTTTTAACTAATAAGGCTATAGACACAAATATGTAAAAAGGTTTTATAACAAGTATAGCAAGTAACAGAGAAAGAGAAGAAAATGTACATCTGTTATTCAAAGATGACAAGCTAATGATACTGAGAGCCACAACATCCACTACTAATCTAACTACTTTACTGCAACTTCCACATAAAGATTCCTGAAACCTACTGATGTAGTCTATGTTGAAGAACAGAAGGTAAAAAGACAGCATCTGAATAAGGGAAGATTAAAAGTGTAATTTTATAATTCAGTTTATTTCAGTCAAATAGATGTGGTAAGTTTTATCTTATGAGGTCTTCTCTTGCTAAAGGGCTTCACTCACAGTGGCAATTAAGATGAGAACATGGGGCTGGCCTAATACTTAAAACTATCTGAGGACATGTGACCAAAACAGATCACCTTAAAGAGGAAAGCAACATTGGCCAGGCTGCTGAATAGTAAACAGAGACATTTTTGACAAAGAATCTGTCAGCTTCAGGAGTAGCAAAGCATTAGGAAAATGTGCACTGAGTAAGGGAGACATCTTGGAGCAAAATACTTTTCATCAAAACCTCATTTGACACTGACAAAAGTCACCCCACCAACACAATGACCTCTGTCTTGGCCAAGACAGAGAATCCCTCGTAGTCACAGGGTAGCTGCATCCAGACAGGGGCCTGTCAGTGCAGTGCACCATGCCAGGGAGCAGTGTCTCATCCCTGCCAGCTGCAGGCACAAGGATTTGTGCCAGGCTTTTCAAAGGGACATGTGAAATCACCAGATTCACACCAAGATGAAACACTCACATGTCCCACAGGCAGTGCATCCAAGCAGGGTTTTGTATCCCACACATCCTTAGGAGAGGAGGTGCAGTTTGCATGTCATTGTGTATGTACATGTGTTCTTTTTAATCTGCTTGGGATTGGTTGCAGAAGAGTGTTTAAAAATGTTTATTACGCCAAAGCACTAAACACATGTGAAATGTTATGTGTTGTAATACTGCTATTAATTCTGAATGTATGTGACTGGTGGCTAATTACATCTCATTAATAAAGTGATACATGTCTTCAATCTTTGTTTGGTTTAAAGTACTGAAATTATCCCTTGAAAGCATTCAGGAGCAAACAAAAAGTCACTAAATTAACTAACCAAATTTCAGTTGTATCAATGTGAAGTAAAACTACAAAATTTCCTCAGATTTCAATTTCAAAGACTAAAAAGTAAACTGAAATGTTTCCATGGATTTGGCAATAATAAGTAATGTTCAAATACTTCATTTGATGATCCTAGAAACAAATGAAGGAAATATGGTCATCACAAATGGCTGAGAAAATCCATTCATATATAGGTGGTTCCATAATGCTCTAGAAGTGGGAAGATGCCTCAACTGTTCAGCAAGGTACTGGCCTCAGTCTGGTTCTATAATTTCTTTACTAACTTAGGTGGTAGACTGAGAAGTATTTCTTCCACCTTGTCTTCCTTTCCTTTTTTGAGGTGGAAGGTGGGATGGACAAGATTGGCATTGTTTTCTCAGTAGACAGCACTAGAATCCAAAGTGATCTTGGCAGACTTGAAGGATGATCTGAGATCAACAAGATGAAGTCCAAAGCATAGAACATCTAATAAGAAAAGTGGAAGACACAAACCAGTACCATTCCTGCAACATTAGCCAAAAAGTGTAGCTGAGTATGAATAGGGATCAACAGTATGAAACACTGAGTATCGGCTAAGCATGAACAACAGCAGATTGCTGCTGCAAAAAAGATAACACCCCTTCTAATACATCACAGTATTACCCAAGGAAAATAATTATAACTAATCCACTCAAATTAATCAACTCTGCCTCTAAAAAGCCAGAGCAAATTCTTGAAGGTCTTAGCAGAAGTACCACATCTACTCTAAGAAGACAAAAGGTTTGGAAAGATCTCAGAATTGATAAAAAAAAACCCACAGGTTTGCGAACGTGACCAAAGACAAATGGCATGAGATGCTTTCTTTGGAAAAGAAAAAGAATGGGCTGAGTGGAACATAACAACTTTCCCAGCCAGGAAATGTTATAATTATATATATTGTTGATATATGCTACCATGTAACTATCTATTTTAACTTACATGCTTGTAACAATAATGCCTTTAAATTGCTGTATACTGTGATCTACATCAAATATTTACAAAACCTCTTTGCTACAGTTAATGTAGCTCCATTAACTGTATTTTTTACAAGTTTGTTTTTACACACAATCAGGCTTCAACTGATGGTTCAGTTTCTACAATTATCAGAAAAGAACAGAACAAATGCTAATGTCAGGTATTTCATGTGAGATAAATGGCTGAAGTTTTAGGTACTTCTATAAATGGCAAAAAAAAGTGAACTATTAAAAGTCGATGTTTAAAGTTGTCCTCTATGGAAATTGTTGGAGCATTGCAACTAACCAAATGATTAGCAACAAAATGTACATTCTCTAAAACTATTTACAGACCTATTTTACTCGCAACAAAACTTTCACAGAATATCCGTCTTTCCACACCCTTTCAACTTTGACAGAATCAATTTAGAACATCCAAAAGGATTCTTTTCTTATTGTTTTAAAAAATACTTAATAAATAGATGGTTTAATTTTTCTTCACATCTTCTTTTATTATCACCGTGAGCAACTGACTTGCATTTTTTTCTTTCAAATTTTAGGAGTAATATTATGCTTCTTCACTAATAAGTTTTGTTTAGAACCATTCAATTTAGGAGATTTGAAAGATTTGAAAGTTGAAATGTAACCTCTTCCTCTTATCTTTTAATACTGTTAAACTTCTGTTCCCTAACTAAATCAAAACAGCTAAATTACATATTTGGGTTTTGAAATGCTACATTTCAATACCTGCAAACATGAAATTTTTTGTTGACTGTCCTAGCAATAAATTCCATTGACTATTGAGCCAACCAGAATAATCACATAAAATTCAATTTATTTTTTAAACTGGGTGCACAAAATATTTAGAGATGAAATTATGGAAGAAAGAGAACATACTATGAAGAAATTTGATGGAAGAGACATCCAGTTGCCAGCTATCCTAGAATAAGGGGTAAAGTCTTCTAAGGGATCCCAAGATAGGGGTCTCAGTTAAACTTGCACGTGTGGAGAGGAGACCAACTCAAGAGTCTGACTGGAAGAAGGGAAACAGCACCCAAGAGCTACGCAAGGACCCTTCTGCTTTCTCCTTACCACAAAGAAGCAGAATGATGTAATTCATAGGGCACTGTACCTGTTCCCCAGGCAAGGAAAAAGAGTGCAGCTGAGAGAGAGTCATTTGAAATTTTTGCTGACAGCACATTGTAGGGTTTGATGTCTGTCATACACTCATAATGGAAGGAGCACAGAAAGTTCTCTCACAGAACATACGGAAGTTCCTGTATCACTCTGGCTAAAAATAATGTAGAGCCTTCACAGGCTGAGATGTACACTTTGCCTGCTGCTCTCAGCAACACGCACTGCCTGAATGCTAAGAGAGGGGAAAAAGACACCTCCACAGATTAACAGTTTTAGGTTCCCTATGGCCTGTGAAGAAAAACAGATTCTAGCATAACCTGGTAGTTTACAATACGAGAGAAGTCCTAAACTCAGAGGCTTTGCTTCAAGCACTACAAGAAGAATCTCCTGCACAGTTGATAAACAAGTGATGTTTTGTGGGAGTTAGCTTCAAATGTTATACCATCTTCAAAGAAATATTTATCTAAGAAACTTAAGTGGAGAAAAAATTCCTTTAAGAAATAAATACCTTTTGAGCCAAAGAGCTGTTTGGATATTCCAGTTATCAAGAAACATCTTGAAACTTGTGGAAAACTGTAAAGTAAAACAAACTAGTTATTTCCATAATTGCAGAGTGTCACAATGTGTTTCAAAATTCTTGTGTATAAATTATAAATCCTCCCACCCAAATTTGTGATGAGTTGAATAAGTTATTTACTCAACTACTCATAACCACAGAATATTTTGCATGTCAATTGACAAGTAGAACATGTTCAAAACAGGTTATTTTCCACCCTTTTTAAAGGTGTGAACGTATAATTTTTGACTTAGAACATATTCACTATCTAAAGGAACAATGTGTAGGAAAAGTCATTGAAATTAAGTACAGCTACCTACATGGGGATGTGGGTTTTTTGAAAGAACCAGAAACAAACCTCTATTTGCTGGATTCTCAGATTTGATATTAGATCCCAACGTGTAACTCCATTTTTATCGTAGCCTCTAAAACCAAACCCCGCTGCGTTATTAATTGCATCTGCTGCAATAAGACAAGAAGAAACAAATTAATTATAAACTGTCTGTATTACAAATTGTGCATCACACAACATGTAGTTTGTTCAAAACATTTATTGCACTTTAAAGACTACCTTTATTTTTTCTTTTAAATACTGAGGATCACTTGAAAAAATAGAAAACAATCCAAGCAATACTAGCTTCCAATTCAAAAACTTGCACAAAAGCATAAGAATGAAAGGTAGCACTAGCTACTTCACAGTACAGATGTTGCCTGTCTCCCACACCACCAACTTAGACTTGCTTGAGCAATCAGACAGAAAAACAAACTCAATGAGATGCATCAAGACTACAAAACAGTGGCTGGTTCTAATGAATTGAAACAGCAGCTCAATGCTCAGATGCGTGCCTTTGGTCTTCATTATGCAGCAACAGTGATGCTTAAAGCATAAAGATTAAATTGTGTGATTCCTTCCATGAAGGAATTCACAGAACCCCACAGAGAGCAGCGCAGACCAAACAGACAAAACCAGTCATTTCCTAAGGAATGCAGAGCTTGTCAAACTTCCACCAATGGCACAAGGGCTCTGTTACAGCACCTCTGAATGTGAAGTGTTTACAGTGCATGTCAAAGGTCAGATGTTCCAAACAAACAATATTTTTCCCTAGGAGAAAAAGCTGCTACTGTCATCTGGACTATGCAGGAAAATACAAGGGATCTCTACTGCCTGTCATTTTCAGTCATCACCTTCACCTGAGCTTTGTTAGTTCAGACACTAAAATCTCCTCAACTGTGTTTTCCAAATTAGGATGGCCACACACAAGGAAATGAGATGTGTTTTAATTTATAATATTTTTACTTCCTTGTGATTTTTTTTAAACATCTTTGATAGCAACAAAATTTTCTGCCTTACATCTGATGTTGCTACACCAACTTCAAATACTGGTCAATAGTTTTACACTCAATTAGAAACAGCTGGAGACACAAACTCCATAATCTTTCACAAGCTAGAATGCAAAGCCTGTAACTAGAGTAAGTACTCATTTTATTAACTAGCATTTTAGTATTCATTTTAAGTAATTAATTTCATTAACACTTTTTTTAAAATGTAAAGACTAGTCATGTACAACTCAAAGGTGTAACATCCAGTAAAACTGTTAAAGCCCTCACATTCTACTCCTACAATGAAAAGGTCAGATGAGACAAAGTGGAAGGAAAAAGCCTAACAAACTAGAAGTACAGAGTTGGCATAGTTTATTTTCTTTGGTATTTACCAGAGGAATGCTAGCTCTACACTGCTAGCAAGTGCATAAAGAGGAATCCAACTGAAGTATTAAAGGCAAAAAAAAAACACAAATGAAGTTATTCACTTCTCAGATGAATATTACTATTTATAGATGATGATATGGGTGTATAAGAGCATAATATTCAAAAGTATTTATTTCCACAACAAGCCCCAGAACTACTATATCCAGACAAGCTGAAAGCATTTAATTCATTGACCAGGAATGAAACCAGCAGCTGTAAATGAGTCATGCTGCTCTGCTACTCTAAAGCTTTCTTTATTGCATTGTTCCCACAGATTTTCTCTTAAAAGAGCTATGAGACAAATATGTAAAGAGGAGGAGGAAGCTGATGAAATCTGTTGTGTGAGCCACTTTCAAGATGTCAGCTTAGTTAAATAAAGCATCTTCCTGTTGTACATGTTTTTCACTAGTAACATGAAAGGAAATGCAAAATATTCCTTAAACTATATCATCTATTCAGGTGTCTTAAATAAGTTACTAAGCATATTATCCCAAGAGTCATTCATACTTTCAGTAAACAAAAGCTAAAAGTGAAGTGTCACCCATCAAATTCTGAAAATGCCACTTACTATTAACAACTGTATCATGTACCTGAATTCCAAAGTATTAATTTTCCTTTGTGATTGAATAACATCAAGCTGATAACTAACCACAGAAAGAGGTTAAAATTAAGATTGAAGATATGCCAAAAATGAAAGTATCAAAATAAATTTTTAAAAAACACAACCAAAAAGAAGGATTATACATCAGACTAGATTTACTACTATTTTTTTCTTTTTCTGTTCATTGGAACACTATCACTCTCCAAAAAGAGAGTGGTTGCTTCTAAAAAAGAGAGACAGTAGTCAATGTACTTAATACATTGAAAGACTTAAATGCAATCAGGTTTTCCTAAGGCCTCAAGAGGGCACTGCCACATTTTAATACACACTTAAGAGAGCACATCTCAGATGACTCTCAATACATGCTCTTTCTGTTATTATATTTTTAAACATACACTTACCTAAAGTCCATGCAAAATAATACTTTGGTCTGGCAGCCATAAGAGACACATACAGGTAGAAAAACCTTACAGGCCATGATGCTGTAGCTCTGAAGTTATCATCAATGTTGTATTCCACAGGCAAAGTTTTTGTAATAGTCATGTGGAAGAGTAAGGACAGTCCACAGATCAACAGTTTCTGTGCCACAGCTATCTGAAAATTTAAGGGAAATTCTGTCAGCTTCATTTTTTTGTTTATCTTCTGGAAACAAAGGAAAGTTAAAATCTTGCTTCCCTATACAGATATACATATCTTAATTTTTCAGTAATATATATACTAGCAACTTTAAAATACTTTACAAAAAAATCTCTGTTTTACAGACTTGAGGAACATAGTTATATTGATCAAGTTGTGAGCATCACTTCTCATGGCCAACACAATAAATCCAGTCTGACTATAGTGAGTCTTTAAAAGCTCTATTAATAACCAGAGCACCTTTTGCAAGTCAGATGTTTTTTTCTTATTTTCTTGTCAAATGACTGAAGCAATTAAATTGTTAAGACATCATAACACAAAACATATAATCTAGGACATAGTAAGATTATTACTGCAGAGATTCCAGAACAATGGCAGTTCTTCCATTTCTTTTCAGGATCCTTTGGCATAATGCAGGTGCAACTTCTGCCCAACTCAATACATCAACCATCTCTGTTAGATTATCAAAGCATCTAAATTCTAAACCAATTATTGAAATAATTTAAGAATTTCAGCCCAAATTTGAGCCAATCAGTTCTAGATAGATCTGTTTTCCCAATCAGAGTGATCAAGCTACAGTGGTACAAATAATATGCTCACAGATATGTACACATGTGTTGTTCAGATAGGACCTACTCAAATTTTCTCAAAACTCAGCTTTGCTATAACCACCACAGTAAAGAATATGTATCTCCAGTAGAACTTCTCTAAGGTTCTATTATAAAACATACAGAGCAGTATATGCCTGACACTGACTGCTCTAAGTCACTAGTCTGATCCACATCCCAAGGGCAGACATCATGTTTTGTGAAAGACCCCAGTAACATACTAAACCAAGCATCAACAAGAGAAGCTTGAGAGCTAATTCACTGAAAAGCAATTTTCAAGCTTTTATTTTATGTAATCTCAATATTTAAACATTAAAGTTTTAATTTACCTTACAATTACACAGATACTAAACTCGACAAGAAAACAATCAAACTACTTTTGTTTGAAGCATCAGAACAAAAATATAACCAGAATCTATCTGTCTGTGCTGCTTCCAGGACATCCACCCAAACTTTTAAAGGTAAGAACCTGCTTCACTGAGAGTTCTGCTCAACATCTAGTTCCAAAATAAAGGACAATTTTTTTCCATGATACAGAATGGGGCAGTAAATGTCCAACTGAATGTGCACACTTTGGTAAGACACACAGTACCAAAGAGTCACCCAGTTGCACAGATGTACCTTTAATCAGGTACAACCTGGTTAAAGAATTAGACTTGGAAAAGCTGTAAAACAGGGCATTTTCAGATCTTGCATATATTTCAGAGAGGATCAGGAATCCCAGTGATTTAAAATAAAACATCAGCCAGATAATTCAGGAGGCAACTATCTATTAATGGTTAGAGCTGGTGCTTAATTATTTGTTTGTACTTGCTTTCTAATGAACTTCATTTTAATACTTTATTCTATTACAAGAGTTCAATATGAAGAGCATTAATTTTCTAAAAGCGTTCCTTTGTTATTCCAGAACTATTAATAATCTGTCTCTTTGCTACAGCAGAGGGAAAGTTCAGCTGGCTTAACACCTTCAGGATCTTAAACAGAAATGTATGTTCATAAAATCAGTTACTATTAAAACTGATGAATCTTTAATTCTGGTTTGTATCTGACAAATGCAAAAGTCTGGTATTTGTACGTATCAGGAGGCATCCCCCCAGGTTTTGAAAACCTTTGCAAGGGCTGAACATTAAGGCCTAATTCGTAATTGTAAGTCATGTTCAATTCTGCAGGAGAAACAATACTTAAAAGCTGGTAACAGTAACATGCAAGTTAAAACGTAAGTATGAATATATAAAATAGGTTCTTTCTATCTGAAGATGACCATAAAGTCTCAAAAAATGTTTTGGCCACTTATAATGTTATCTCTGTTCAAAGACCTGCTTTGTGCCACTGCCTGTGTTTGCCAATTTTTCTATTAGCAAACAGATGTCACTCACCTGCCTATTCAACACTAAATATGCCTTGTATTTCTCTGAAGGTTCTTAAGTAAATTGTGGAGGTGAAAACACCTCTTCTACAAAAGAGCATCAGGGTTTCAACAAAATTTATTTTAAGAAAAAATGAACTCATACTGTACCCTGCCATAAATTCCCATAAATGCAATTTTTTTGTTTTGTTTTTTTGTTGGGTTTTTTTTGGTTCTTTTTTTTTAATTGCACTACTTCACTCAATTATAAATCCCAGCATGCTGATACCACTTACAGGGATCAGAATCAGGGATAACAGTGTCCTTAGAAAACTGTGGTGGAGATAATCTCCCACCTCTACAAGTCAGAGAGCTGCTCTTTCCAGACTGGTTTAAGCAGAGTTTCTGAAGGCCAAGCCAAACACAGGCTGCAATGCAAACGAGAGTCCTGCCCTGCCTCCACTCTTTCCCTGCTCCTTAGGCTGAGTCAGATTAGAGAAACAAGTCAGATGAAAACCTAAATTTTTGGCATTTTGCAGGGGGACATTTATTGTTTGGAATTTTTTTTGGTGGAAAGGTGTGGTGGTATGTTTGGTAGGTTTTAGTGGCTTTTTATTTGTTCTTTCACGACAAGTTAGTTTCAGACAAATCAAATTATCTGACTGAAAGTACAACACTGCAATGACACCAACAAAATCATTGTTCAATTTTTCAATTACCTATTGAAATATATTTGGTAAAGCATTCATTGACTTCCTATTACTTAATTAACCTTTCTTTGCCAAGGCATAAATGGGAAATCATTGAATTGCACAGTCATATAGGAGGGTTGGTCAATTTTTACAAGGATGAAGTAATTTGAAGTTTCTTTTCATTTACTCTTTTAAGTTTTCAACATAGCAAAATAACAGTTCTGTTAAGGAATTAAAGACAGTAAGATGCAGGATAACTTTGACCTTTTGTGAAGAAGCAAGACATACAAATTATTTTACAAGAAAAAGGTAAAAGACCTGTCTCGTCCAGTTTTGATTAATAACTGGGCACACCTGTATAAAAATATGAAATATGATCAACACTGGGATGGGAAGGAGGTACTAAAGCTAGAAGACAGTGCCAGGACAAAAGTGGATGTGCATAAATTAGATGGGAATATAACTAGGTTGAAAGCTAGATATCTAATTGGAGAAAGGGATTCAGAAGCAGCTTTTTAATTGAAGAAATAAAGGTATTTCTTTCTAACTGAAGAAACACAGTGCTCTGAGCACTCACAGAGCTCAGAAATAAATTACTGCATAAACATGGATAACATGTAAAAATAGAAAAAAAAAGTAAAGAATAATCTTCAAAAATTTTATTTGAATGAACTTGTTCTTAATTTGACAAAGAATCAGTACATAATACATAATATTGAGCAGTATTAAAGTACATTATTCTGGGGATGTTGGTACTTGAGACAAAAACTATATATATTTAAGCAAGAACGTTATAACCTGTAGGAAGATTCTGCATAATAAGCAAGAAAGCAGATATCTGCTGACAGGAATCTTGTATTTTAAGGGTAGCCGTAATAAAAAGAAACTTACAAAGACAGATATTAATTTCTGAGAGTTGACACCACTTTGAGCACCAACAACTGATAGCTTGCAAAAAGGCACAATAGGAGGGACATAAGAAGCAAGTTTTAATATGGTGACTTGATTCATTTAACATGCAATGAACACAGCAAAAGTACTAATCCAAGTTAACATCATGCAGTCAACACACACAGTATAGAGGAGGAGGCTGGCATGAACTACTTCATTTATGTAATTATATTTAACACGAAATGAAACTTACTGTAAACTCAGCTCAAAGATTCTTTTTATTTATGTCATTAACATTTGCTGATCCCCACTACATTTCAATTTTTTTTTGAGTTACCTAAAAATTTATTCTTCTTGAGATAATAACAAATTTAAATATTTAAAAAGCTAATGGTATTTAAACACTCTTCTAGAATAAGACAATGAATATTTTAACTGATACAGCAAATGCAGTAAAATTGCATCATTCATCTTTCTCCAAAAGCACACAATATTCACTGGTGTTATAAAACGCAGCCAGATTTCTCTAACACCAGTTGGGAAATGAAGTATCGGGAGCATAAATAGCTTCTCTTTGTTTTTATGTCAAAAGCTAATGCAGCACAAATTGCAAAAGTTTCAAGCATCTTAAGAGCAAATAATTTTAAGGAAAACCACTTACCTGAAAGAAGAAGCCATCATAGGTTTATATTTATTTCTATTGACCATGTGCACATTACTAGCAAGATTATGTGGTAAAAAGCCAGAAAGTCCTATCAGGCAATCAGTGGATGTGTGTCCAGAAGCACTGATACAGGTACTTCAAGGCAGGTTTAGTTTACCTCCATTCATTTGTAATAATTTTACTACATAACACTTTTGTGCAGAAATAGGATTTTAGTACACAAGATTTTCCTGGACCAAAACAATGTTTAGAAACAAAACTGCTTGCAACTTTGTAGATGCAACACATCAAAGCAGAGCATGGGCCATGTGATGCTGATTTACACAAGGAATTCTCAGTGTCTTCCACCCTTCCTGACTTGTTCCATAGCTCACTTGTGGGAGCTCATGTGCTCTGTCAATTTGTGGAGCATATTGAAGTGTTATTCTCCAGCCAGGAGTTTAGATTCCAGTCATGCAAGTTACTACATTCATACAAGATGGGTAGAATGAAATTGTGCAAAGACTCCTTACCCACTTCCCAAGGATGGAAGTGGTTGGAGATGCCCCAAGCGACTGGGAAGCACTCCCTGTTGGCCCAGCTGTGGGACTGTAACCTCTGGATGGTAGGACAAGACAAGCAGCTACATGTGGGAATGCCTCCATGTGCTCCAGCAACAGCTGGTCTCACAAGATAAGCAGAACATGGGCAACTGGTGCTGGAATTAGCAAAAGCCATCCATGAGATATGTTCTAATTGACCCTATGATAATTCTGCCTCTTACGTGAGATTAGAATTACCTTAGGCACATGTAAATTTAAATGCCTGATACATTACTATTTAAGACAGTAAGAGTGGAAAAATAATATTTGATACTCTGGGCATTAACATAATTGGACCAAATTTTAAAAGTAACAAATTTAGTGAGCTTTTGATTTGAATTCAAGTCATACAATCTCTCCTGTAAGGCATGATCAACTGGACTATCTTCTCTATGTATGTGGTCTCTTTTCAATAACAGACCAAAGGGAAAAAAATACTTAAGTGTCTTGGAATATTGTTCATAGTGTTATGGCCAATACATCTTTTACTACACCTTCAGATCAAAATCCGTCTTTAATATCTCCCTACATGACTGCAAGCATGAAAAATGAAACACATTCTATGACTTTTTCAATTTGTTACATATGACTGCGTTTTTATGCACAATATATGCTTTGAAGTGAACATGCATGAACAGTTTTCATTTAAAGATGGCTTTTTACCATATAAACCTGTTAGGAAGCTCCAAATTAATCTGCTTTTATCCACAAGATCCAGGCTGGAAACCACGGAGAAAATCTGCCTTTAAAATATAAGCATATAACTTTTTGAACAGGGAACTATTCCGTTGATGAATGAACTCCAGATTCAGCTCAGCAGTTATGCCTGTAAATGAAGAGTGCAAACCAAGCTTTCCATGCAATGATTCCATAAGCATCAGCACTGCAAGAGTCATACATCTTACATTTGGGGAAGGATCCGTTTGTTCATACTTTGTATCTTCCTTCCCATTTGCTTCAGACTGTTGCAGTTGGTATGATCTGCCTTCAATGAAAGTAATATAGTCTTTGTAAGAGCATAACGGGCCTGCCAGGATACCCATGAAATTACAGTTGTAACTTAAATACTCCAGTAGACTTGGCATGCGTCTGTAATTCAAAGACAAGCAACTCGTGAGATGGATTGTGCAGTTCTTCAGGATTTCCACAGCAGGAAAAGTCATGCTCCATGCTATCACTCACTCTAACTGCAGTAAAAACCACGTGGACAAGAACAATTTGTCTGTCTTTTGTAATTACAGCTTGAAACAGTCTACAAATAGCTTTTCTTTCTAATCCATACTGGGCATTTTGAGACAGATCTCCTGAACTCTACTGAGTCTCTCCTTGCCCAGTAGAAGCATTTGACTGAAGCTGAGCCTGAAGAAGGAAAGGGAAGGCTGTTTTTCTAAGTGTTTGTTCAACTGTATTAAGGTCTCTATTTTTGCCTCAACAATTGAATCAATAAACAAAGGTTTGGGTTAACTGGCAATAATTTCATTTAAAGCAAATGTCTCAACACTCTCTTGCCCAAAGCAACATATTATTTTCAAGTGTCCTGAATAAAGAAATGAGAAAAAGCAAGTAAAATACTGAAAAACAGAATTTAACAATGTTTCTTCACCAGCTACTTCATATGTGTACTGTTTACTATCTGATATGGCATTCATTTGTATAGACTGCATAGAACTTAGAATGTTTTTTCTAAATAACTATAAAATCTAGTCCTAGTGATATTTTTCAGAAGAACAGATGTACAAATTAAACTAAAAATATATAAAAACATGGATCTGTTTTACATGATCTTGTAAACTCTGCCTTGAACCTGAGCTGTAGAAACTGCACAGAGCATTAAGAAAAGACACAAAACATTCCCAAAGCAGAATGTCAGAATGCCTACCTTACAGCCAAACACCTCTGTGATGGAGTCAAGTCTTCATTTTTCCGAAACATTCCTAGGGAAGAGGACAGGAAAAAGAAAAAAATAAAGGAAAGCTAAATCCCTCCACATTTTACTCAGCAGAACAAGCCTCATGCTGCAATGTAATTTCTTAATGCCTCAAGCAATTTCAGAGCTATTATGTCACATAACATTTTTGCTGGAGATGGATCAAACAATTCTTATTGACAAAATTACAAACTCTCATATATTCAGTTATATCCAGCAGTGCCTAAACATGAAATCACATGGATTTTGGGAAAACGTTAAGACAACTTGAAAAAAGTGTTAACAAAAACAATTCTCCTACATTAGTCGAGACTTTAAAGGTTTCAAAACACTTTATTTCCAATTCTGGAAACAGGACAAGCCCAAACATGGTCAGTAGTCACTGCAGTTTTGATGCACAAAATGAACACAGTCCAAGAGGGATTTCAGCAATTGGAAACTTATTGCACACCTCAAGAACAGCTTTGCACTACAAATAAAGGTTGTCACCAAGCTCCAGTGAAGTAGGCATGGCGATAAAGGGTGCCACAGCCTTCTTCCTGAGAACTAACAAGAAGCTCTAACCCCTGACAGCAGAAGGGGGCAGTCCAAGTCTAAGTTCAGCAGCAAGACTGAGTTTACCTTACTGCCATATGTGGCTATTTCTGAAATGTGGTGACCTATCCCTGAAAAATAGTCTTCAAAATCTGTACTCTTATGAAAGGGAAAAGTAAAAAGTAAGACTTTCAACATTTTCATTTCTTACGAAATACACTAATTCAGGGGAACAAAAAAAGTAGAGCTCCCTCCTTCAGACAGCCCTGGCTAATACCAGCCAGCACTGCCCGTCAGAATGACCACTTCAGCTCCTGCTGCAGCCTTCTCTAGTAGCTCAGACATTCCCACATGCAGCCATTTCCTGCTGCTCACATTTGCATTTTTTCTTTGCCATTGCAAGTACTAAAAACTTTATCCAAATAGCTTCCTAAAGGAAATCAAATTAATGGGATTACACTTCAATTATCTTCATCCACAGCAGTGCTTAAACCCAGCAGCCAGTCAAGTTTGACAAAAGAGCAGGGCAATATAAATATGAAATCCTAATGTGCTTTACAAATATAGGTGTATCTATAGAAGATAGAAAGGAAAACCTCATAGAAAGGCTGCCTTCAACCCCACTCCTTGATGTCAGTAAATCCATAAAGGGGAGCCTTTACACTTGAGCCAGGGTAAGTTTCAGCTGGAGCCAGTTTCTTTTTAGATATCAAAATCAGTCAGTCTTATAACAAAAAAAAAAAAGATTGAGAAGCTGAGGGGAAATAAAAGCTAATTTAATTCTATGACTCATGGAAACACTTGTTATCTACAAAGAAGGAAATTCTGTTGTCTTAGTGTGACTCCAGTGTGGCCATGATCTACCACACACTTATAATTTCAAAATCACACTTTAAGTCTTCACCAAAGCTGAGAATACAGAGGGAGTTGCCAACTTGCCACCTCCTCTCTTTCAATATAACCTGGGAAAATGCCTTCCTTGGTCCTGATCCTTCACAGTCAAAAGTTACCTCCATTCAGACTCATTCAAGGCAAGAAACTGAAGAAGCCGTCTTCACAGAGTGGGTAAACAAAACAATTCTTTCTCTAGCTGGGGACCCAAGGATGGCCAATCCAAATCTCAGGCCCGAAAGCATAAACAACAGTGGACTGAAGAACAAGAAGGATGGGACTTTATAAGCTAAAACTGCAATTGGACAATTAGGTCCAATATGCTAATGGACCAGAACTTATAAAAGTGAGAGACCCCATGACCAGTCTTCCATTTTTGTGACCATTTTGGGTTCCCCTGGGGTGTAGCCCTGACTGGCTCTTGTGCTGCCCCAGGTGGATCCATTGAGCCCTCCTAATAAATAACTACTTTATTCTTTAGCTTCATCTAGTCTCTGTTCTAGGTCAGCCTTCAAAATGCATCACCTTCTCTTCCTCATCATTACATTTTCACATCTTCTCCTTGGTTCTGTAGCAAAGACTTTTATGCTGATAAAGGTGCTGAATAAAAAATGTGGAAGAAGCATTTTGAAAGATTCTGTACCCTTAAAGTCCATAATGTTACAGTTCTCAGGTAGCGAATCTCTGAATTTAATACAAACAGAAATTTAACACAAAGACACCTATGGATGGATGTAGATCCCACCACATAGCTAGTGAAGTGTCTCATACAGAGCCTTCAGTCTCTCACAACCCACACGACGCAAACTGACTGGAGCAGGAGCCTCATTTGCCATTATATTCCATACAAGCATTTTACCCTGAAGTCAGAAAGAGGAAGAGATCCAAATGAACTTGCACAAAGCCAGGTTAGCCATTAAATAAAGGTAGTTAGTAAAATGAAATATTTCATATTACAAATGTGTGAGGAAAAAGGAGGAAAGAACCTCAAACCTGAAATACAAGACTCTAACCACTGAAATATAATCTGAGGTTTAGGAGAGGTTGAAGGAAAGAAATGGTCTATTTAAAACAGGTTTTAGTTACATACATACATACATATGAAGTGATTTAAAGCCCAAATAACTTGGTGAGCAATGCACTTGCTGTCTAAAACATACTGCATCCAAGTAAGCCTCCATTAAGTTTTCATTTCCCTATCTCACAAAGGTTTCCCTCCAGCCAGCAGATTCTTTGAGGTCAAGTTAGTGGCTTTCCCTGTTTTGTTGGGGTTTTTTAAATGCTTTCTCAGTGCCTTGAAGGCCCATTTATCATCTTAGCACAGCATGCAAGAACATGATGATCTCTGTCATACTCCTGAAAGCTTTCAGGAAGCTACCATTAACATTTTTTTGAATCATAGAAAATGAACATGGAAGAGGAACTCTTAGAGTGATGCTTATTCAGTATGAGATGAATTAATAAATACACATTGACTACTTCCCAGGGCCATGGGAACAGAGACCTGATAAACTATAGCTCTTCCCGACCTACTACACACTGGAGATGAAGAACTCCCACTTCAGCAGCACACTGCTGATAGGGAACTCATGAGGTTTTGTAGCATTCCTTTGGGGATTTTAAGAATTACTTTCTTCTGTCCTAAAGCAGGAGACTACCATAACAACTGCAGCTCTTCCTTACTACCAAAGCACACAGTGGAGATTAGAGAAAACGGGTTTTATCAAATATCTGTTAGAGAGGTGAAACAAATTGTTCACTCAGCAACTGTAACTCCATTTTCTCATCTCTAAAGCAGGAAATATTCATGTGTTCCTTCCTTGGTAAAAGAATTATGTAAATCATCAGTTAAAAAATTTTCCTAAGTGGTCTAGATCACAAGGAAGTTCTATCTTTACATTCTTTCTCAAGAGCCCATATCCTCATGGTAATAAACCCAACACCCTTAGGCACACACCACTATCCTGCCACACAGATTTTATTATGGGATATTATGACTGCTTCTGAGCTCTCACTACAACAGTCCTTACAAACATATCACCCCATCTTTGTGGTTAAATATAGCCACTTTTAAATTTGCATGGAAACCTGGCTGATCAGTAACTAATAATGCTTAGGCACAAGATTATATGTTAATAATAAACATAGATCCTATTTCAGGCTCTGTTACAATTACAGTAAATTTTGCAGTTGTGAAATGAATCAACAGCTGCTATTAAAATATTTTAAAATCCAAAGACTGACAATAACAGTTTTAGTTGTTATTACTACACTGGCAGCAACAAAGGCAAATAGGTAGAATGCCCACTGAGTAAAACTGAAAAAAAAACTACAAAAAAAAGCAAGAAAATGTACAAGTCTTCATATCCAGAGAGCCATACAAGCAAAACAGGCACAAAACTATACCTGAAGACTTAGAAGGGGAAAAATACAAAATAATTTCTTTAACCACTAAGGACACATATGATAAAAAAAGCATTTGGTAACTGATACTGAAACAATCACCATGCTGTCACTATCATAAGAGAGAGTACATTTAAAAAAAATTAAAATAAAGAGGTAGATGGAGACAAAGCATTAAAAGGAACTCCTAACCATAATAAGAAAGCAACAAGTTACCAAATAAAAACCCCAAAACAGCACCACACCATGGCAGTTTCACTGATATAATTAACAGAAATATTAGAAAGCAATGGTTTTTGTTAAACAGCCACAATTGTTTTGTTCTAATAAACATTTCTTTTTCTCCCTTAACTCTGTTATTCACCTGAAGTGTTGCATAAATAAATCTAAATCTTGCCATAAAGAATGAATATGAACATCAGCAGTTTCCAAACTATATAAAAACATTCCTGCCTTTAGAATATACATATGAGATGCCGGGGTAATCAGCAAAAAATGCAAAGTAAATGTTAACAGAGTGACTACTCATTTATTGTATTGCTCATTTGAGTTGCAAGGTAAGAGCTATCAAAGAGTGAAGTTTAAAATGTACATCAGAATACATGAAAGGCATATTCCAAAGTTTGTGATCCATGCAAACTTCTGTAATGTTTGTATTATACAGCAAGCTTAAAGTACAGAATCACAGAATAGGCTGAATTGGAAAGGACCCCAAGGATCATCAAGTCCAAATCATACGCAACTTCGCACTTAATTTTCCTGCTTAAAAAATCCCTCACGGTAGGAGCACAAGGGTGTAACAGTTACAGGGGTAGCTGTTACTTGTATATGGGATTCCATAGTAGTTTTCAGCTTGGAATCAAGTATATCCACTTAGCTAGACAGACACTTGAATACGCAGCACGAGTGAGTGGCATTTGTGGCTACATTCAGTTCAAGCCAGGACCTTCAAATGAAACCAGCTGAAGACAACAAACTGGCTGCCATGGAATGACCAAGTCCAGAAGACTGGCCTTTACCAAAAACCAACCTAGCGACCACTGGAGTTCTGAAGTTTATCAGGAACTTCCAATACAGCAACATTTTTTTTTCAGCTGTTTATTTTCATTACACTCCCTTGGACGTACTGGTAAAAAATGAGGGAAGAAAATAAAGTAATTGTTGATTTTTTAATATAGCCAAGCTGATGTGATTAGAGGCTCAGAGTGCCATTAATCACTTAGAAATATTTGCAATATTATCTCTTCTCCTGTCACTATACCTCTAAGTAATTTTCAGTGGAAGCATGTACCTTTGTACAGTGAACAAAAGCCCACTGACAGCAGGGCTTGTTTTCATTAATTTTTCAAGAAGGATCCCTTTTAGGTTGTCTAACGTTAAAAAACTTAGCTTTAATGCAATCTTAGTCTCCCCAGCACATATTTTCTTATCATCTCATGACACCAGACTATCAGTTGCTTCTGAATTCACATTAGTCACATCAACTTTTGAAAGTCATGTTCACAACTGCAACTACGACCATCCAACTCAAGGAATCTGCTAAACTGCAGACACAACCAGAGAAATTTTTCCAATACACTGTTAGCTACTCCTCAAGGGCTGACAAAGAATTTAAAGGTCAAAGAGGAACAAAATTTCAAGACTTAGAGTGAAAATTCAGTGGTATCTATAAAGAAATCCAGAAGAAAATACAAATTATCTGAATTAATTTAAGTAGGGAAAAAATCTAGTCTAGTTCATGATGAAAGTTAAGAATAGAGCTGTCTAAATGAAACATTTGTCTCATGATTGCCAGGAACACTCACATGCTTGTTCCATACCACCTTTCCACTATTTGTGCATGATGTCAGCAAATTCAAAATAGCTCTTTCCCCTAGCAAAATAATAGTAAGAGGAAGCATTCATGTTTAATACTAGAACTATTACTTCCTTATAAAAACCTGTTTCCACTAACCTCTGTATTCTGTATTTCAGTTGATTACAGCTTGCAAAATTACTGCTTCTGAATATATTTTCTCTGGAAGGTAAACATCAATGTCTTTGACAAGCTACATTCATACAAAAATACTTTAAGAAGGTCTTTCCCCAACTTTTCATATTCTTGAAAGTTTTTGCCCACAGGCTTTTCTAGACAATGACACTTAACAAGAACAAAAAAAAAAATTAAACACCAACAGCACTAAAGCTAGGATGCATATGAGACAGAAACACATTAAACTTCATGCACAATGTTAATAAGCAATTTCAGAACAGCAGATGTCTTGATCCAAGTGTCTGAAGCTACACTCCCAAATCTTCAACTGACATCTGTAGCTCCAAGTGATTCAAGCTAATTGGACAGATTTATTTGATGACATTTTCAAACTTTTAAATGAAATTGACTCCTTTGAATTTCAAGGTAACTAAAAACCTATCCTACCCATGAAAGCCAACATTAGGATTCACTGTCATAACTAGGGCCCACTTATCTAATGGATACATCTGACAGGAGAAGAGACAAACTTAATTAGATAATCTCCCTGTTCACAACGATCTGTTAGCTGTGAATGTAATTATGATACTAAACAAAATGAAACACACAAATGTTCTATAAAAATCAGCATAAATGGCACAAACTAGGGAAGTGCTCAAGAATTAGCATTTTAAAACAAAAGGTGCTCAACAACTGAAATGTGCTTTTTCTATCCATCTGTCAGCAACAGAGGTCTCTGAACCTGGAAGTTCTTTAGTTAACTCTCACAATCAATAGCCCAAAAGAATATCATTGCTCTTTAGACATTCACTCCAGATCTGTCACTGGTCTTCTGGTAAGTTCAATCTTCTGCACAGTGCCAGCATTTTAGAGCTTCTGTAGAGTCCAAGCAACATTCCTCAGTACTTTCATTAATAAGCATCAATGAAACAATTAGACACAAAAACACAAAACTCGTCTAAAGTAATTCACTGACTCATGATGAACTTCGGTAAAATTTATTTTGCATGGAAAATTAAACACAGTAAAGAAATCTTACCATCATGAATCTCAAATGCCAAACTAGTGATCTTCTGTGTAATTATCATCATTGGACTGTCATGAAAAAAAGGAAGAAAAAACAATTTAGATACAAATTCAGGATTTTCTTTCACTTATAAATACCAGGGGAAATTTGTATTAGGAGTCCGGGTTAACTACTCTAAGCTGGAACATCTTCAATGCAAGAACAAAGTGTTTAGTTTATTCACTCAAACCATTGCAGAGTTTTCAATGCAATGCGAATTTAAGCCTTAAATGCAGTATTTGATAACACATGTCTTTTATTGCTGCATTAGGTTCTACAAATACAGCTGAAGTGTTTCACATCTATTTTCTACTAACATAGTTTTGTTTTTTTTTTTACAGGGTTAAAAGTAAAGAAAAAAGTACAGAGCAATTATATTCACTGTAAGATACAACAGCAGTAAACAAAGGACAAGAAAATTATAGCGAGGTTGGATATTAAATTATTTAGCTATGCAGATCACTTCCATGGTTTCTACCAACATTGATCCAATCTTTGATTTTTCCATCAAGAACTATTATTTGCTCCAAGTAAACATACCTGGCAAAACAAAAACCCAGCATAATTATGCCAGCTCAAACAGAGTTCACTTTGTTCTGAATTTGGTACACTTAACTGAATCTTAAACTGTCCAAGAAATACTCTGCCCTGGCTAGCCAAGTCAGTTTTGTATTGAGAAATTATACCATTTTCATAGTACCTAAGAGCTTTTGCCTGATGTGAATCTCAACATTATGAACCCCCTTCCTGGGGTAGAGAAGCAATGGGGAATGTATAAAGTAAACTACGACAATTTAGAAATTTAATTTTTAAATCTGATCTCAAAAAACACATCAGGGGTTGAATTTACCTATAAGTATCTGAGCTGGAGACAAAAAACCCCACAAACCAAAAAACCAAAAACAACCACCAAATTAAAAAAACCCAACAAACAAAAAACCCTCACAATAAAATAATAATGCTGTACAATGGGCACTTAGTTTTGTTCACGTGTTGCGTGTACTTGGCTTTTTTATAACATATTAAGTTGGCACAGAAACACAAATCCAAAAGTCATCAAGTCCTCCTTCATTAAGAAGGCAGTATCTTACCATATGGTTCAGTCCATCAAATTGATTTTCTTTTTAGGTAATTGTTAAAATGGTTTCAAAGCACACAATTATTCCCAGTCCTCAACATGCAATCAGGAGAAAAAAATTTTCTACGGTACTACCAGTGCCCCAAAATCCTGATATCAAGACTAGAATGACACACAAGGGTCATAAAGGAAGAAGAATAAACAGGAACAGATAGTCTGGTAAATCCCTCATATCTTTTTCTAGCATTTAATCTATAGGCCTGGTGCTGGCAGAAATCCCCAACTGACTCTAAACATAATGGTTTTCCAACTGTAAGCAGATATGTGACAGCATGGGTCCTGCCTGGTGGAAGGATGGACTCCAGGAGGAACTCAGTCAGCCCTTACATTAATTCCAGCTGATAAATCTGTCATTGTTATCATAGCAGACCCTGGCATTCTATTTTTTTTCTCCTGAAGTGGCTATTCCAGTATCATCAAATATTTGGCTGAAAAGCAAAAATCTAGAGACTAAAAGAGGAAGAGTCCTTCCTGGCACAGTGAGGCTGATTTTAACAATCCCTTTTAGGTGCTGGCAGAAAGGCAAAGGAGGCAGCTGGGATCTGTTAGTACTGCAGCCAGGACCACACAGCTCTGCACAAGCAATTGCATCTCCAGCATGAGGTGTCCCCAGCTTTCTCCACTGTCAGTACACTGAGACCTTCCTTCAAATTTCGAGCAGATTTTCTCAGCTTGGGCAAACAAGCATTGCATGCTATTAGAAATATCTAGGTAAACACACATAAAAGCTCTTTTGGGGCTAACCACTATACAAATCCATGCCAAGATCTTTAGAAGAGCTTGCTCACACTGGAGCTCAGCAGCTAGTTAGGCAACTTCAGGGGTTTTTTGAGCTTACTCTCTTTTCCCAGAACCAGAGAAAGTTTTCTTTCTGCCTGTTTTGAAAGTAATCTCTGTCTCATGTCAAGGGAGCACATGCATATGCCAGAGACTTCATGTGGTTTGCATACATTAAGCTCCCAAATTGGTGCATGAAAGGGTGGTTTAAATCTGCCATCTCAAACATACAATCAGACAGCTGGCTCTAGGCTTCAGAACACTTCTGTCCAGAGCACAGAGCTCATAAATCATGGAATGGTTTGGGTTGGAAGGGACCTTGAAAATCATCCACCTCCATCATCCCAGCCCTGAGCAGACACCTTCAATTAGATCAGGTTTCTCCATCCAACCTGGCCTTGAACTTCTCCAGGGATGCAATGTGGGAATCTTTGGACATGTTTAGACCTAACAGAAGTCTCTGAGCTACCACCAAACCATCAGAGCCACATCTGAAAGCAGTACAGTTCCATCTGAGTGACGGTGTGCTCAAGCACTACTAATTATTTTGAGAATGAGAACAATAAAGTGCAATAACACAGTCAGTTTAGAACTTTGATCACTGCCAGGGTTGTACACTTTGGCCCTACAGTGAACTGGAAGGGAGAGCATCTGGATTACAGTTTCACTAGTAAAAAAAATGATTAAATTAAATTCAACATCAGTAAATCTAGTGTCTTTATGCATGTGACTGTGCTGCAAGCTCTCATTCTAGCCAGTGGAGATGTAGTCCAGAGTCAGGGGCATCTGACAAGTGACCCAGTTCACGCTCAGGTAGACACTTAGTGGTGGGTCAGCTGAAATGCCCTCCAGCTCTACTGTCCACATCCATCACATCTCTGCTGACTACAATTGGAACTTGGGTATCTGGCTTGAAGGCAGACACTTGGATCTAAGACAAATGTAGAAAGATGTTTTAGAAGGTAAGAAGATAAAGATGACAGAAAATATGAACTCAACCATAAGAGCTTTTGGCTTCAGCCTACAAGTTAATTTTCTGGACTACATGCCTGTTACCAATAAAGACTGAAAAGTAACAAGGCTATCAAGTACAATTCTATCACAGGTTATGCTAAACTACAAAGACCACTGCCATTCACAGTATTCCTGGAAAGTACTTAATGCATTATTTTAAGCAAACTAGCAAATACTCCTCATCTCTTTCCCTACCCCCCACCCAGAATATACACTCTCCTTTAAATCAACAAAAACACTATCATAGTGGCAAACTTGTTTGTAAGAAACTTGTTTGTACTTCACTCCTCTATGTCTGCAGCAGAAAGAAGAATTACCAGTATGGTTTATTTTTATTTCGCCCATTTAATTCCGTTTTGCTCCTATGCAGTTCAAACCAAATATAGGTATAAGTTCAAGATATAATATGAGAGCATACAGAGAAAAAACTTTCTGTTTCCAAGGTCTCTGTGACTATCTCAACATCCAGGTACCTGTCTCCTTAGCTTTCTCCTTCTGGAACATCTAACATAAAATGAAAGAAGAAAGAAGCTAAAAGCTAAATTCCATAAAACGTTCAGATTTTCCTCAAAAAGTCCTATCAGACTGTGCCAGGCAAGTAAGTACACCAGACACAATTCAAGGTTCATCATGCTGTCAAGGATGGTAGCAGACACTTTAATGGAAAAATCAAAGAGAAAAAAATCCCATAGCTACCAAATCCTTTGTGCCATTCAGACAGGGACAAGAGGCAATAGATTAACCTGTTGGTGGTTCTAACAAGAACAATTGTTCACAAAAATTCTCAGTTTGTATGATTAAAGCATAGTTACTTGTATATTTGCATGTGTGCCAATATATACATACATGCTCAGCTTTCTCCCAGAGTTTTAAAGGTTGACACAATTAATGTGGGGGTGGGGGGGGGGGGGGAATCAAGCAATAAAATATCTCCCACAACAGACACTGTATCACTTAGGAGGAAAAGATAGGAAGATTATTTTTCTCCTTACCCAGAAAAATCAGCAGAATACTGTCCATAATCAAAGATATAGACTCTAGTAATTTGGCACACAGTGAGGTATCCTAAAGCGAAAACAAAGCAATACCTGGAAAGACAATGGGGGAAAAATATCAATTAAAAATCAAACATTTCTCCACTGAGTAAAGTACCTTTTCAATAGAGTTTGATCTCCAGTTATTTCTACAAAATATTACATAATAGGAATCTGTTATTACACTTTTAGTCTGCCTGAGGTTTTTTTGGTAATGCCTATTCTATGCAAGCACATACTTTTTTATTTGAAAGAGTGCAGTGTGACCATATAAATTCTATTGTCAGTAGCCAAAATATTTATTCACATAAAGCTTAGAATCTATAATTGTAAACGCCACTGTAAAAACTGGAAGTTATATAAAGAGAAAATTAATCTGTTAAGGTTGTTGGTTTTGTTTTGTAGTTCAGAGTTAATTTTTGTCTGTGTGAGCATAGAAGTTTGGAAAATTATACACCAAATAATTTCCAATACATTCAAAATTCAGTATCACAAATCATATTGCTGCTGTTTTCAAAGGAACTGGAAAAGGCAAGTAATTTTCAAATGCACATATTAAAACACAGTTGAGTGTAAAATGAACAGGATGCCTTTTGTCTTCTATTAAGCTGATCCTGAGCAAAGGTAAGAAAAAACACATATACAAACTACCTTATGAAAGTGTTACATGTATGATAAAATTAGTTTTACATACCTTTTTCTCTACAACACACAAGTGAGAACTGATTTGCCAATACACCTCATAAATTTGAAGTCCAAAAGGACAGTGAATGCCAGCAGGACCTTCACTAATCCTTTAGGTGTTTAATGTATGAACTCTACAGTCTTTATTTCATGTTCACAAGACTGATGTGCAATCCCTGCAGCACACTGTATAATGCATCCAAAATCCAGATAGAATTAAAATATTCATTCAACAAACTGAAAATCACAGCCAAGATTGGATTTAGGTGAACTAGTGAGGTATACCACAAGACAACTTTGGAACATTACTTTCTTTTCCAGATAAATATTTTGCAAAAAGTCGTTAAGAAAATCTAAGATCTTAGAAACTATTCTTCTTCAAACTATCTGACATTTGCAGCTTAACCTTTAATTGAAAAATGTGCTATATATAAACCATTTAATATTTTAAAGCATCCAACTTTGAAATTACAGCTTACCTTATATGCCATTAAATTACATATGTTTTGGTTAAAAAAAATTTTAGAGGGTCTGCTTCAGCCATAGTTTATTTTCTGTTTTCATTAACATTCATAATTCAGAAACAGTATTATACTGGGTGACTAACTGGTACAAAAATACTTATAGTAAGAATATGCTGGCACAAGTTGTCCAGAGAGGTGGTGGATGCCTCATCCCTGGAAACATTCAAGGTCAGGTTGAATAGGGCTCTGAACAACCTGATCTAATTGAAGATGTCCTTGCAAGGTGGACTAGATGTCCTTTAAAATTCAATTCAAACTAACCCACAAGTCCATGAAACAAATAATAGTCATCATGACCAACATGGCAGGGGTTTCTCACAATATTCAGTTAATACTCACACTGAAGTTAAAGTACAGAAATGGAAGAAAGAAAAAGAAAACACCTTAAACTTCATAATTTGATTCCAAATTTCAGTCTAAAACAAAAGCTGTCTTCTGACAGAGCAGTGAAATTTGCTGCTGTTGCACTCACCAAACACAACTATGAATCTTAACTATCTTCCAGCTCTGTCAGCCGCAGTTCCAAGTTACACACAGATTGGAAGACTGATGAGTTTAATTGATGAATAAAACACAGGAACTTGCAATCCATACAATGCTTTTCAACTTCCAACTGCATCTCTGCACATTAGTCATGCCACATCACATCCCTTCTTCATGAGAAACGTCATTTCACCAGGAAAAGTGCAGCAGTATGTTCTCCCCTCAAGAAACTTAAAAGGTTTATGACAGCTTGCATCATTCCTGTTGTTTCTTCTGCAGGTTTGTAGTGCAACTTGCTGATCATCCTAACTGTCATGTAACTCCATCTTTAGTTAAAAATTTAGGTAAGATCGGAAAATGTTTTGAGAACTTTCTAGAGTGCTCCTACTACATATTTCTTGCTCTCTTCAATGATTCATTCATCAACCCTTATATAAGAAAACTGAGTGAAGTTTTGCAGAGCTCAACCACATCAAGTTTTACCCAACTACACAGCTAATTACAAGCTTCACACAAATGCAACAGTTCTACCCAAGTTTCTCCACCAGTAGAAAAGCAACTAGTCTTAAAAGTCAGTATTACTCTATACTTGCTTCTCACTCTATAAAGTTCTTGGGAGCAGAAAGATTAAAGTATGTCACACTGAAGATAAACAGCTACAAGCACGTCACAACATGGTTATTATTACAAGTAACTTTTATTCAAACTGACCTGCAATGAATACTGCATTATGTAACAGAAATACACAAAAACATTCATTTAAATATTTCTGAGACTAATTCTCAGGATCTTTGTCAGCCTTACTTTATCTATCAACAGATGCACCAACTTCACACACATCTGGGAGACACTGTAGCATGTACCAGAAAGCAGAACACAGTGGTAGGTTTAACTCGTGATTAAAAGTTTAAAATAAACAAGAAAGAAATTAAGCAAACAATACTGGATAATTACATAGAAGAGGTTTTCTTGTACAAATATTTAATATAATATTTCAATTCCTTACAATTTTGAACATCTCAGAACACTAAAACCAGGATGCAGTATGTTCTACCCATAAAACTTTATCTTTTCTTTAAAAAGAAATACATCAAGTAAACTACTCAATGTTTTTTAAAAGTATATTCCAACGTATTATAAATGAAGTACCTTAAATTATACGCATAAACATTACAATATATAGAAAATACTAAGTAAGCAGCAGCTCCATGTACTTCTTTACAGAATGCATTCATCATGAGAACATCCATTTAATTCTATTTTTTTAACAAGGCAAATTAATCTCTTATTGGCAAATAAAATAAATTGTCCTATTCACTATTTTTTGTATAGTCATTTTTTGTCAGCTCACATTAAGCAACATACATATCAGAAATTTTTACTTGCGTGGATACATATAAAACCAAACAGCATAATTCTATCTATGTGTGTGTGTGTGTATATATATATATATATTTATACACACACACAGATATACAGGGTTTGGCTCCTTCCCATTACATGAACTTTCCTCTAATCTCCAAACATCCTGATGGAATTTGATATGCACTTTCTATTCCACTTTCTACTGCTGACATTACTTCAGAATGACTCCTGAAACACCATTTCTGCTGATGTAGAAAACTTCAATCTCATCCCTGTACCCCTCTTTTTTATTGTCCTCACAAGTTTAGCACAGCCAACACAACAGTCACCCCAGCGTTACTCATTTCAGTACAAAGTGGTTGGATTTTGTTTAAACAATTTTTTTTTTCCTACAGGCAAAGCATTTTTATCCAGTGTCACCTTTCAATTTCATTCCACACGACAGCATCATGGTTTAACTCCAGCTGGCAGCCACTCCCTCACTGCTTGCACCATACACCCACCACCCACGGGGAAAGGGAGACGTAGAAAGAAAAGGTGAACATCATGTGTTCAGATAAGACAATTTCTTAAGTACAACTAGATATCATAGCAATAAATATGCTAATACTGATAATGATAATTGAAATTGCAGGGAGAGGAAGAACAAGTAACAGAACCCAAGAGAAAAGTGATGCACAGTACAATTGCTCATCATTTGCTTACTGAGGAGCAGATCAGACCCCTTCCAGGCAACTCCCCCCAGTTTATACACCGACCATGTCACTCTATGGCATGGAATGTACCTTTGGCCAGCTCAGGACAGCTGTCCTGCCCATGCTTCCTCACAGCTTCTTGTGCACCTCCTCACTGGCAGAGCACAGCAAACTGACATGCATAAGCATTACCGAGCCGCTACCGAAATATCAGTGTGTAATCAACACTATTCTCATACTAAAGCCCAAGCACAGCAATGCACCAGCTACTAGGAAGAAAATAACCTTGTCCAGTCAAAAGCAGCCATCCTGCCCAGCACATCATGTGTAACAGGAGGACATAAAGGCTCATACAAAGTGTCCATCTAGCCCAGAATCCAGAACTGTGTCCTCCCACAGCAGGAGCTCACAGATGCCCAGGAATGCAGACAAGCAGAACAAGCACAGAAGTTGCTTCCCAGTGTTCTCCCACACTCAAACCACCAGCACAGACCCAGATCCAAACACATTATCCACATGTTTAATAACCCTCAGCATACTACACCTGTATCAGCTTCTCGCTCCAAAGCACACCCTCATCTTTACCACCCTCTGTTGTTCCAAATACACTTGAGAAAGAGAGAAAGAACTGTTAATCTCAACATCTTTAGCATAACCATACATAAATTTGGTAGAACTGAATGAGCTAGCAGAACCCACTTATATAAAGCTTCCACATATTTAATATGTTGAATATAAAAATATATATAGAATTATAAAGATATATAAAGAATATAAAAATTACATATGCAGTTTAAAGGTAGAGCCCCCATCTTTTACCCGTGTTCCTCAGAAATTTTGAGTTGCTAGTCGAGAACATCCACAGGTTAATTCTAGAGCTTTGTATCTATCTGCTGAAGAGCAAGCTGAGCAGCACACAGATCCAGGCTAACAATAAGCTAATGTATGTTATGTTTTTGCATTAACAAGGCGTGGGACTTGCATTTTCATTTTACAGTTTTGGGGGACTCAGCATCTTAGTTATAAAATATACATTCCTACCATACCTATCTCTGTTTGCACAAAATGCAGCAAATATAGAACTGTGACCTTGACAAAGGCAGGCTTTGAGAGATGTCATAACAGCTTCTGTTATTTTAGGCTCCTCTCATGCAGTAGGACAACAGCACAATATGCTGTTTTGCTGGAAGAAAGTTAAATAAACCAATCAACACAGGGTGCTTTTTTACCAGCTAGTTGGCACATTCTACAGATTTAGCCTTGAAATAAAGACTTCATGTCCAGTCAAGATCTACTTCTTCCACTACATTAGGAAAAAGTACATTTTTCTTTAAATGTGTAATTATTCAATTTCAAAAGGCATACCTAAACACCATGTAAAATTATACTGCATTGATTTTTAGAAAAGGTGACAGAACAGCCTCTGAGTTTTCCCAAGCACTGTGCTGAAAGCTGCTGCATGGGTTTGCTTATTTGCTTTCTTACAGATTATGCCAAATTAAAAAAAAAAAAACATAAAAAAATTAAGTTCTTGCCTCTAGGGCCAGAAGTGAATTCTTACTAAAATCCAGATATATTATTTTTTAATTCTAATGATCATAATCAGTTTGCATTGTTCACACAGAAAAACTCAACTCTGTGCAGTTAGAACATGCAATTACAAAACTTCAAAGGGAAAAATATACATCAAAAAAAGTCCAAAGTGTCAAAGCTAACATCTAATTCTACAATCATTTGGAATAAGAAACAAGCCAACAGAAATACTGATTAGAATTAGCTTACTTTTGACTATCTGAGAGCTGCAAGGTAAGCTACTCTGCTCAGTCTGCTTTTTTCACACCAAAGAGTTGCCTATTTACAATTTTTTTATGTATGAGTTATTGACATACATAATTGGTATTTCTTAGGAAATGGAACAGTTTTATGATGTAAACAATAACAGCCTCAGAGTGTGCGTACCTCTAAAATACAAGCAATATTAATCCTCTGCCCACTCAGAAGCTTTTGATTCATACACCAATCTGTCCCTTCTGATTACTTCAAGTGGAGAGCCAAAATGCATTGAAATAAACAACAAACAAAATGACAAAACAAGTCTGTCTATGAGCCCATTTCCAGAGAAGGGAGCATTCAGACCATCATGCTTTGGTAATAAGCAATCTACCACATTACACCCATTAGCAACCCTCAGATGACGATCTTTGGGTCTGACAGCCATTTAAAAGCAAATTTAACAAGTGGACAGAGTTCTCCAACGTTTAAATCCAACAGCAGCCCGGCAACCCAGGGCAGGAGGGCTGCACCAGCCTCCAGCAGCCTGGCCTGTCTGTCTGTCTGGCAGTGCCCAGGGCCTGCAGCCCAAGGGCCCAGGTTTTGTTCTGCCATAGGGAAAACACCACCCAGGCCCCTCGGTGTCCTGCACACAAACAGACACAAAGGCTGGGTACATGAGGATTCATTAGTCCAATTGTCCCAGAACCATTTGTGGTGGCTGGACTGTTTGTTTATTCCAGATCCACTGCTGACATTATCACTTGACTAATGTATTTTGATGTTTTGCTACATAATGGCAACATAATGGTTTGGTAAAGTAAATCTTTACCAAGCTAAATTAAATGATCATTCCAGTTATAGCTACAGGCCATATTCCAAATGCAACATTAATATATGACAAATGCAATACAGATATTCTTGTCAAAAATGCATGCAAAAACACTTAACATCTTCCACATGCTTCCTATCGTTACATTCTCTTGCTTTCCAACCTCTCCCCGTGCTCCCTTCAATTCTGCAACATCTCAAGGACAAGGAGACCAGCTTCAGGCTCTCAAAAATGATAGAAACATCATCTAAAACAGAATACAGGCAGGAGGGAGGGTGCTTTCATGATTTCCCTGGAATGGAAGGAACATATTGTGTGATTCATTCTTCCTGTAAGACTCCAAAAGGAACATAGAACTAGGGAAGGTGGGAATAAAAAAGATACTTGATCCCCTAGAAAACTCAAAGCTGAGAGCTGATGTTGACTATGTCCAAAATTTAGTGTTAAACTGAGATGAGACATAAGGGGTCACCTAAGTTCTCTCTCACTTGAAAAACCACATTGTGTCATATCAACCCCTTTTTCTGAAATCACTTGAAAGTGTAACAGTAACCAATGCAGATAAGAGCACCAAGTCTAACCTTTGCATTTCAAAAAGTTGACAATAGTATAGAGCATTTAAAAACATGAAGAAGAAAGCCTAACAGCTTCACAACACAGAATCTGTAAAGGCAGAATTCCACGATGCTGGAATCTGCCTTACAAAACCCTGATGAATGAAGTAGAATCTTAACATCTTCTGACAAAAATGAGTACTCAGAAAACAAATAGCTGACATGCTGGTGCTGTGAATTTTCATCTGTTCACTCATTTTTCTACATAATATTTGCCTAGCTTTAGAATGTTTCAGCATCACAGCGTGCAAGTAATTTTATGCTTCCTCTTTGTTCTACATGATACATAAGTAATTTTTCTGCAAACATCAGAACTGCACCCAGTATCATTAATTTTGCAAACCAGCAGAAATCCATAGACCACAGAATCAGAAAACAGTCTCCTATTAGGAATGTGGTAGCGACACAACTACTGAGTATTTTTAAGGAAGTAAAAATGTCATTACAGAACATTGACAATAATGGGACTACTGCAAGTGCTATTTTAAAGAACAGGTCTAACAGTCATAATGGTTTAGAAACGATAAAGTAGAACTGCTAAGTACAAAATATTTTGTAATCATTCTATTCCATTGGACCAGTAAGCTTTATACAAGAACTCACAGGTAGTTTAACAGAACAAGTTCCCTGATGGCAAAACAATAGCAAGGTCAATCATTAACCCATCACTGCTGTTAACTCGGCACTTGGCAAGTATCATCTTGGATGAAGATAAGAGGGAGCTGTTATTTCCATTCACCCACTCATCACCCTGCTCCAGCTACACACCCCCCTGTGCCCCATGCACATGCCCACGTTCTGTGGGGAAGGAGCAGATTCTCAGCTGCCTCAGCCCTCCAGTCTCTGCTGCACCCCACATCTTTGCCTTGAGACACAACAGCTGAGGCAGAGAATCCGTGTGGCTGCAACAATGCCAGGACAGAGCGACCAGGTTTGCTCAGCCATGAGGTGATGCCAGCTGGAATTTGTGTTCAGCCAGCCAGGAGACATCTTCTGCATGTGTTAAGGATGGCAGCAGCTGGGGAACACACAGGATAGGATTTGCTGAGAAGGTGGTTGTGCAGCCAGAATCAGTACACAGGGCAGCCAGCACATTAATAAACAACCTAACTCCCTGCAAGCAGCATGCAAAACAAAAGGCCACAGGAATCAGATTTAGTTACAAAAACCAAGTATTTTAATGATTCCAAGACCAAAGGAAAGCCAGGAGTTTGTGCAAACAACCTAACAGCTGCATTTTCTTTTAAACCATTTCTCAAAACAAAATGCCCTACAGAGCTATTTTATTAGAAGGGATGATGGTATTTATATTTCCCCACCCTCTTTCTTGCTTTGCCTCTAGGAAGGAATCAAACAATTCTTTGTTTCCAGCAGGGTACTGAATCAACTGCAAGCCCCACAGCTGGTCAGACCGGCACCAACACTGCAGCCGTATACCTCGCTAAGCTATTTACACCACCTTGCAATCAGACACACGTCCTGAACAGCATAATGGCTACAATAAAACACTTCTGAGACAAAGAAAAGCATTTCTGAAAACCACAATTTGATTAAAACATAGCATAAATAAAATGCCTGCTTTTCTCCAATGTTTAACATTCCTCTAACCTGGAAAGACCTACACCTTCAGATTATTTGTTTCATTTCTTTCCAGTCCCCATCCCCCAGCTAAGTTAAAGCACTGCTACAACGTTCTATCTTCTGCACCCTTTAATCAATGCATGCCGATGTATATAACATTCACATGATGCATCAACGTCACCACTGCCACAGTATTTGTCATATGGTCCTGCAGAAACACACGCAGAGACCTCAGTCAGCTGTTTCCTGCTCTCAGTCAGGAGAGAACATGTGGGTAGCTCCATTTTCTTTGCTCAGTGATGAAGCCTGACATAGAAATAGATGATAACAACTTCTATTTCTGTGTAGATTTTTCTTCTGCATGTGAGAAACACTAATGATTATTTCCGGGGATGAATTTGAGATATTCCACAAAAAACAATGATTCACAAGGAACCCATTATGAAAAAGTCTTGCATTTATTTCTAGAAGATTTTTCATGCTTCCAGTTAGTAATGGAAAACCCAAAACAAACCAAAAACCCCAACAAACAAACAAACACTACACAGCAAAATAAACACCTACTCAATGACAGTCCAAGTCATGGCACAATCACTTATGACCTATTTCAGCCACAGACAAACAATATTACACAAAGATATATTTATGATCTTTAAATTAGAAAGTAACTGTGTTGCCCAAGTATGTATATACATATTACACATATTTATATAACCCATACCTTTTTAAATTTTTGATTTATTGGAATACTGTCTTGATCCTATTTCATGCACATTTGAACTTGGCAGCACTTTTGGCCTACCATAGCCACTGAAATGCTTGCACCCTGGTTTGTCGCCTCTCTGCTCTTCAGTGGAGACATACAAACCATTCATATTCGTCATTTTCTAATACACTTGAAAAATTCCCTTTAAATGCCCACTGCAATCAAATTATCTCACAATTTATTAAAAATATGAGAATTTCTTAAAATTAGAATACTTAGGTTATTCCAGACAAATCAATCATATCACATGTCCTTCACAGTAAGTTGTACGAAATCAACTAATAGATATTTTTGGGTAGATTTAATCATAATATATGCTAGCAGAAGAGGCTACATTTCTGTAAAAATGCAGTCTTCGTGTCAATGCTGATAAGGAACTTCACGTTGCTCATATCCTTTGACATAGGAGATTAAAACAATGAATTATTCAAGTATATGTAAACCCATATCACTGCAATTTGTCTATCACTCTTCATCAAGGTGTTCCATTACCTTCCTGAGTTATTTTCTCTTATATTTCCTAATGTAAGAACGCACTATAGACCTCAACTTTCAATTCACTGAATTTACATAATAGAGAAAAGCCATTTAAAGTCTCTGAAGAAAATAAATAATCAACCTTACTTCAACAATTTCTTTCTCCCAGCATTCAAACACTTTTCATACTCACCATCTAGAAATTTCTCATACTACTGGTTTCTTCTGTTTTGTACAAGTAGGGATATGACCAAACACAATGAGCCATTCTTTTTGCAAGTTAAGACCTTTCTTTCCTCATCACAAACAGGGTGTCCAAAAAAATGAACCTCACATTCCCAAATCTTTTGCAACACTGACTTATCAATGAACAAAATCTTCTGCTGCCAGCAGAACTGTCTAGAGACAGCAAGTTACACACAAAGAAAGCATCTGCAATCATTTTGCCAGCTCAAAGCTTCCATTAAGAAAATTTTTATTACTCGAGTTCTTTTATCTACAGGTAACACAAAAGTCACAAGAGAATTCTAAAGAGATATGTATTAATTTTAATCCTGAACTACAAAAAAGAGACGAAGAAGGGAGCTCATATTGAGTTGCACTTTTCATGACTGGTACTATTCGGAATTAGGAAATATGCTCAAATTTTCTCATCATTATTGGAGCCATTATACAGTGAAAAAGTATTTATTAAAAGCCAAATATTATCAATTCAAAGTTTGTTAGACTCAGAGCAACAGTTTAAAAAGTAGTTTACAAGAAATAGCTTACATCTTTTTGTTCATAGCAAGAGATACACCTTACTCAGATATAGAAGAAGTTTACTATGATTACAGTGGCAAAGGTCCCACTGCACATTAGACAATTCACCATAACATCACTGAACAGCCAGCACAGACAGGCAGAATCAAGGAAGATAAGTGGACTCCAGCAGCCTGGGAAACCTATCACAGACTCATCATATGATTACAAACAGGTGGTTTAAACCAAGATCCACAAATGCAATGTTCCTCTTTATACAGCTGTTCTCCAGGCATTCAAATTCCCATTGTATAAATCCACAGAAGCTTGATATTTAGTTGCTAAAATTACAGAGCTATTTCAATCCTCTGACTGCCCCATCTATGTAACACATACAGAAACACCTGGTGCACAAGAGCATTCTGTGAGCAAGTGTGTTACAGATTACAATTCACTGAACTGAATTACAGAATCATAGAATACCAGATTAGAAGGGACAAGAATTACCTGATCCAACCTTTCCTGGAAAAAGCACAGTCTAGGCAAATAGCCTAGTATCCTGCCCAGCAAATCTTGAAAGTATCCAGTGCTGGGGAATCCACCACTACACTGGGGAGATTATTCTAATGTTTGATTGTTCTCACTGTGAAAAATTTTCTTCTTATGTCTAATCATAATTTTCTCATAATTTTTCTTGTACCCATTACATGTCATCTTTTTCCAAAAGGAATCACATGAAGTCCCCATTTTCTCTATACCCACACTTCAAATACTGGAATACAGTGGTAAGGTCTCCCCTGAACTTTCTTTTGTCAAGACTGAACAAACCCAGTTCTCTCAGCCTTTCCTCGTATGGCAGGCTGCCCGGTCCTTTTACCTTTTCTGTGCCCCTCTCTGGATCCTCTCCAGCCTGTCCACATCCTTTTTTGCAGAGCAGGGACCAAAACTGAACACAGTGTTCCAGATGAGGCCTGACAATCACTGAATAGAGTGGGACAATGACTTATTTCTCTCCGCTGATGATGGCCCTGACCCGCATCCTGTTGGTTTCCTTTGCTGCAAGCAGCTCAGTGTTCACCCTGGAGCTGCTGTCCCTCAGGGCCCCCAGGTCCCTTCCCCAGAGCTGCTCCCCATACAGGCAGGTCCCAGCCTGTGCTGCACTCCTGGACTTTGCTCTCCCAGGACCTTACACTTGCCCTTGTTGAACTTCACAAGGTTCTTTTCAGCCCACTCTTCCAGCCTATTCAGGTCTTTCTGTCACTTTCGGTGACACTCTCTTCCCAAGTGTCCACTTTTCTACTTAGTTTCATCTCATCTTGCAGATTACAATTGAAAATATTAAAGTGCACTGGGCCCAATATCAAGTCCTGGGGGAACCAATTTGGGATGCGCTGCCAGTTTGAAGAGAAAGCATCTACCACCACCTGGCTGAGAGTACAGTTTCTCAGCCACTTCCTCACCCACTGCAAAAATCAATTGTCTAGGCCATCACATGTCAGTTTCTCCAGGAAAAAAGACCACAGGAAATTGTATTGAAAGCCTTGGAAAAATCCAGGTAGAAAACATCCAGCCTTCACTCCCCATCAACCAAGCAGGCTGTTTCATCATAGAAGGCAATCAGGTGCCTTGTCAAGCACCATTGCTCTTGGGGAATCCATGCTGGCTTTTCCCAATCACATGCTTTGTCTCATTTATGATAATCTGCAGGAGATTTATATAGAAAGAGACATTTTGCTTTCCTAACTGCATCTCTGCACACCCTGGCAATATCCTTGTATTTTTCAACAGGCGTGCAACCACTTTTCCATCTCTGTTACAGTTCTCTTTTGGTTTTGAACAAACTCAGAAGCTCACAGTTAAGCCAAGGGGATCTTTTGCTCTGCTTACTCCCCTCACCTTTGAAGGGAAGACTGCTTTTGTGCTTCCAGGAAAACATCCTTGAGAAACTCCCAGCACTCACTAGCTCCTTTATCCTCCATACATCCCTCCCAGCTGAGTTCTGAGTGACCTGAAGTGTGATCTTCTAAACTCCTAAGTTTTTGTCTCAGTGCTGCCTTCAGCATGCTCAGCCAGATCCCAAACACCACAATATTGTGATCACTGCCACCCAGGCTATCATTGACTGAGCTATTACAAAACAGGTTTTGTCCATTTTTGAGCAATGCCTCACTCCCGGTTGGCACATCTAACATTTCTATGAGGAAGCAGTTCCCTATGCATCCCAGAAACTTGATGGATGACCCTGTATCAACTGCTGTATGGCTCTTCCAACAAATGTCTGGGTAGTTAAATTTGCCCATAAGAACCAGAAATTTGACCTGAAGTTTGCTTAAGTGACCCAAATACTGCTCCACTGGCCCTATCATCTTGGTTTGGAGGTCAATGGCAGATGTCTATGCTAAAACTCCCCTTGAAGACAACTACTCTGAGCTTGATCCAGAAGCATTCAAAAGGGCCTCCATGATCACCACAGATAGGTATTACACATTCAAGGTTCTCCTTAATATAGAGCACAACTTCTCCTCCTCCCTACCTATCTTTATAAAACAGCCTACAGCCATCCATCGCAGTTCTCGAGACACATGAGCTGGCCCACCATGGTTCAGTTATTTCTGTGATATAGTAACTTTGTGGCTGCACAAGGAGCTCCAGCTCCTCCTGTTTCCCAGATGGATATGATGGTGTGAGCATTGCCACTTTGGACCTAACCCCTCAAGTCCTTCACTTTATAACCAGCCCCACCAAATTGGTCAGCCTGCTGTCAAAGATTCTCTCACTTCATCCACACAGGTGGATCCCACCCCTCCACAATAGACTATAGTCATCAAAGAATGTCCTATTGCCATAAAGCCCAAACCCTTCACGATTGAATCAGCCACAAAGTCAGAAGTTAACTCACATCATATATCTATTTCTGGCTGCACACTTTCCTCTAACCATTAAAATGGAAGAAAAAGACACTAAAACTTTTCATTTGGACTCCCAAGGCTCTGTAGTTTTCTCTGATTTTAGTTTATGCTGAACTGCTTTATGGTCACTATTATAAGGACTCTGAAACACTAAACTTGTCTACTGCCTACTATCATTTGTTTTAGTAAAAACAAGTTTTTATTAAAAAGGGTTTAACATACTTCTAAATTGTGTGTAAGTTAATCAAAATCACTAATTTTCAGATAGAACTTTTAATTTTATTCTAAGCATGTGAAACCCTACACTGTAAGCCTTCACGCCTAAAAATAGCGTGATTGCCAGTCAGCCAGAAATTTAGAATGCATCCAGAAGCTCCTACGCTGCACTTGCCAGGAATGTCAAGACTTTGAAAAATCACATACATTATAACAGTCAAGACAAACTAATCTGTAACACAAGCACACAGAACACACTCCGATTTTCCATTATTGTGAAGCCTGGCAGTATATCTACAGTTCAACTTCCTTCTGTATTTTCACTATAAACCAAATTTGAAGAAATTTTTCAGCTAATTGTGCATGTCCTGGTCTACATGTCTTAAAAAAATACAGTTTAACACGTCTAGGGATTATGACACTTAGTAGTGTCCTGAGAATATGAAAGGAAATCAACAGTATCTTTTAAATAAACAATTTCATACTGTTTTCGTGACTGAAATCTAGAGGTACTCATGAAGTCTCAGACCAGAGTAATGAGAACTCCTCCATGAGGGGTTTGGATCAGCTATATTCTATTTATGTCAAACAAAATATGGTGAGTTTATATGCCTATATTTTGTCACTAGCTATTTAATTAAATATGTTTTCATAACGTGACTACATCTCACTGGTTGATCTTTAGACCACCAGGTATCCATCTAGCCAGGGCTAAATTTCAATTGCTATTGAATACTTGGAGTGCTAGCTCTTAAATAACTTAAAACATTCTTGCGCTACTAGTAATCACTCTCCTCCCACTTGTAGCTGTTGGAAGAGTTGAGAAAAGATTCTGTAAAGACATTACCAGTCTGAAAGCACACTCTATTTAGGCCTTTCTGTTACTTGGAAAATTTCAATCACAGAATGGCTCAGGTTGGAAGAGACCACAGTGGGTCATTTGGTCAAATCTCCCTGCCCAAGCAGGGTCATCCTAGAGCACAAGGCACAGGACTGTGTTTAGTTGGCTCTTGGATAGCTCAAGTAAGGGAGACTCCACAGCTTCTCTGGGAAACCTGTTTCTGTGCATGGTCACTCACACAGTATAGAAGTTTTCCCTCATGTTCAGGTGGAACTTCCTGTGCATCCGTTTCTGCCCATTGCTTCTTCTTCTATTGGTTGGCATCGCCAAGAGCCTGGCTCCATCCTCTTCTCAACCACCCTGTAGATATTTATACACATTGATGAGGTCCTCTCTCAGTCGCCTCTTCTCGAGGCTGAACAGGCCCAGCTCCCTCAGCCTTTCCTCATAACAAAGATTCTCCAGACAAATTTAGTAGCTCTCTGCTGGACAAAGGCATAAGATGAGAAAAAATTTAAAGATGGAATCCTTTTCAAACTTCTGCTGGGTCTTCTTACAGGGACAAGAAGTGTTTGCTGTAACACCATTTCACATACAGTCATATGCCAGCACACACATTCAAATTAGAAAGAGGCAACAGGAAGAAAAAGGTTGGTGGCAGTCTTGTGAGAAGACAACAGAACTAAAAACAAGCAAACAGATTGTAAGATTCATATCTTGTTTTAGTGATTTCAGCTGAATGCCAGAACCTTGTCATACTTCATCTCTGGAGATGCAAAGATAACAAGTGTTGACTGAGAGAGGATAGGGAAAAAAGAAACAACAGAAGCCATCATGAGAAAAAACATTAGACTTGAAGCAGCATCAAGTGTAAAGGACACCTACAAAAGGGAGATGCAGTCCTGTCACAATTCACAGAGAATTATATACTTAATAACTAACCACAGCAGTCTTCAACCTTTCAGCTGATGGTTTATTGAAGTATTTTCAGTCTTTATGAATTTTACCATACAGGTGAGCTGTTTTGATGACAACTGAAAGCAGTACATAGGTTAGGCTTCAGCTAACTGTTAGTAAATTAACTGTTAGTAAATTAAGATCAGTGACACAGCCAAAAAATCAGCAGTGCACCCCTAAGCTATTTGTGCCTTTGCCAGAGAATGCCACAGATGCAGGGTGAAGCAAACCCTTCTGCAAGAAATTACACTACAGCAATGAATACTGGAGCACAATTGAGATGGAGCCACATGGGATAAATGTAATAATTATATTTTTGCACAGTCTCATCTGTACAGTACCTCCATATATCCATATATACAGTACCTCCTACAGTATCTCCATACAGCAAGTTATAAAATATTGCTGCATTTATGGAATTGTACTAAAAGCCTCTCACTCTAAAATCCCAATATTTTAACTTAATAGTAGGAACATGTACCTCCTACACAAACTTGCAATTCCTAAAATGCTAATTTAAATAGCAGATTCTGTTACACTGTAAGCATCACAGTTAAGTCAAATTTATCTTACCATTCTAGCTATAAAACTATCCAAATACACATTTTTAAGTTGCAGAGGCCTGTAAGTATAAGAGCAAATGTGTCATCTCAACTTTTAGTATAGGTGGCAGAGATTGTAGAAAAAATAAGCATTTTTATCAAAGATATCAAACATTTGTAAAGATAATTTGAAACAAATAACTGGAAAATGACAGGGAAGCATCTGAGAAGAAAGGTATAAAAAGAAAAATTTACTTTAATAACCATAAGCTCCATCTGTCACTACCATTTGCTGTGGGAAAACTTCAGTAAGAAAGCCTCCACATGTGAATGACCCAAATGCTTAGTCAAAGGACAGGACTTAAGCAAAGCACCCTGAGTTAGCCACAGTTTTAAAATTGTGTCTGGATTCTCACACCCTTCTCCTCTTCCAAACAATCTGAGGATTGTTTTAAAGGCTTTTAAATTTTGTTTTTGGGGGTGGGGGGAGAACAGACACAAAAAGGAAGAACACGAAACACAATAAAACAAAACAACATACACTTTACTAGAACAAGAAGTTTAAATTCCTAACAGAAAAATTTGAGAGCAAGTAGGGCAGCCAGAACACAAAGCACATCCCACCCTTTGTTCATTGTGTCCTTGGCAGACAGACTCATACTTCCAGCCAAGTCAAGTATTTCTGAACAGTGGCAGACTCTGCTCAACTACCCCAATCCCTCAGAAGCTCTCCTTGTCCCCTCTGAGAACTGGCTGCCTGTTCCCAGCTCCCCACCACAGCCCTGCAGCCCCTCAGTGAGCCCTGGGCACCTGCAGCTTCCTCTGCAATTCTCCTTCTGCCACACTCCTCAGTCCCTTAACCCCTAAGCAAGCTCTATAGGAGAGAGCTTGTCTTCAAAAGAAGCCTTCTGTTCACTGCTATTGATTTGGATACTTTTTAGGCAATTTTTAGGTTTTACATACAGGATCAAAGCCATGGCTTGCTTAGCACAGTACCCTTGTCAGAACAAATACATCAGAAGCAGTTGTGAGAGCCACATAACACAGTAGCTCAGACTAGAAAATACCTGGTTAGAAGACAAATGTTACCTTCATAGTGAAAGAATCAGAGTTCCATTAGGACACTTAGTAAAAAGGCAAAAACCAGGCAGGCATAACAAGAAATAATGCCAGGAATACAGCTCAAAACCACTCATATTAGAATCAATAAAAGTGATTACCAGAATCCAATTTAATGACAAACATTTTCTGACTCTTGGAATCTTACACAAAAGCATCCAATCTTGATTTTTAAATACACTTAATTAAACAACTTACTGGTTTAACCATGGAAATATTATGTCTATGCTACATCAAAAGCCAAGCTGAACTAAAAAATCTCCCTTGAAAAGTCTATCTCCAGAAGAATTTATCTTGGCTCTTTACAGTAGGAAACCATTTTAGATCCTGACACCTGGCATTTACAAATCTTCCACAATACTTTCTCTTTAGTACGACTACTGGGGCTCTTCTTGGCAGTTTTCTAGTCTTAGCCCCAGCAACATCTGAGAAAATGAAAGCCTATATTTCCACAAGGAACTGAGATAGAAGCAAATGCCTGCCCCTTGTGAAAGGGGAATTTTAAAAGCAATTTGAATTTACATTCTTCCTGAGGGAAAATTTAATAAGCTGACTTTTCTATGATATTCATATGCATCTCCATTCATGGCTAGAACTAGGTATATTATTAAAAGTAGGAACATGCTTAGGGCAAGAGACTACCATGAACAAAAATACTTATTTTTAGAAATGAGTAGTCCTGTTGAACAGAACAATCACAACTCCTGCTTTTGTCAGTAATAGGAAGATGAAATCCAGGTTTCCATCCCAAATCTCTTCCCAGTCTCCTCCCCAGATGTACAAGGGAAATGCAGTTTCTCCTATGCAGACAAACAGCTTTAGGCAGGTTACAATGTTGCATCTCTTTTAATTAACTCCTCTTCAAGATAGCAAATTCAGACATCCACAATGCCTCATCTGAATTCTCCACACCTACTGCTTTTTTGTTAATTTATCTTCTCGAAATCCACAATAAATGTGCAGTACTCTATGTGAAAAAGTCCTTGACACTGGGCTCAGAATTACACCACATCCCCTATCCACATAACAACAACACTATGGCCTCTCCATTATTCTCCACTTCACACAGTTTGCTTTACAAAGCTTCTCTTGGAAGTCGTCCATGACATACATATCCCATTGCTAATTTCAAGCCACCATGTTGCACACACAATCAAACAGCTTCCACTGAACTATGTATTGTTGGCTTTTTCAGTGTTGAACCAAGTCTGTCTTTTTTTGTCTATTTATTCTTTCCTGTTCTGAAATTCTTCAAAACACTATTACCTGCCTCATTCAGCCAAACCTTGCAAAGTGTTGCCAGTAATTCAAGGGAGGTGACACATACTCCCTACAGAGCGCTGCACAACGAGGCCACACCTGGAGCGGCAGGCGCAGGTCTGGCCTCTCAGCAAGAGGGAAACGTGGGCATATGGAGAGAGTCCCAAAGGCCACAAGGATAATGAAGGGACTGGACTTCCTCTCCTGTGGGGAAAGGCTCAGAGAGCTGGGATTCTTCAGGCTGGAGACCAGAAGGCTCAGGGATTCCTCACCAATGTCTGCAAATTCCTGAAGGGAGAGTATAAGGAGGATGCAGCCAGGCTCTTCAAGGCTGCTCTAAGTGACGGGACCAGAGGCAATGGACACAAACTGAAATACACAAGATGCTCTATCAACAGCAGGAAACATTCTGTTACTTAAGAGTGACTGAGCCCGGGCTCAGGCTGTCCAGAGAGCTTGTGGAGTCTTCCCAGCTTGAGATACTCAAAAGCCATCTGGGCATGGACCAGGGCACTATGCCCTGGCTTGAGCAGTGGCAGTGGACCAGGTGCTTTCCCCAAGTTCATTCTAACCTCAATCATTTTGTGACTCTATGGTTCTTAGTGTCTCTTTCAGATCATTAATAACCATAATTGAGTTGTGCAGTTTCACCCAGAAACAGACTATGGTGACAATTGACAATAGCCCCTTGTCTCTAACAAATACTTAAACCTTAAGTGCAGTTCACAAGAAGCTGCTTTTGAGACATCTTTCTTTTTAATATTCACAATGCTTTCAAAGCCACAAATCAAACAGCCTGTAACTCATAAAGTCAGTATCGACAATTTCAAAAAGCAAATGGAAGATAAGGTTCAGAAACGATCTGGAGAAGTAGGAACTGACAAATCAAAATACAAGTAAAATCCCTAAGATATTAGGCTAAATGATGCTTAGTCGTATTTAATAATTATGCACTGAGAAAAATTTTGCATGGGTAAGATTTCTTTGAAACTGGAAAAAAAAGGCTACATTTCTTTAGAACATTGTCTTTAAAAGCAGAAAGGAAATTCAAAAAATCATAGACCCTTGAACTTGAAATCAAATACTATAAACGGTTTTGTTGGCTTTTTATACAGTACATACTTATAAACACCTAGAAGGTAAACAGTGCAACACAATTGAATCAAAAGCTTGTCCAGAATGAGTACAACTTGATTATATGAGTACACTAACAGATGTGGCCTGTCACATGAGCATGTCTGCCATCCATGATCAAACCTACCCTTAGCACAGCCAGGGTGAGGAACAGCTCGGACAAACATTTGTTTCCTAGTAGCTAGCACAGTGCTGTGCTTTGGATTTAATGAGAATAATGCTGATAAGACACTGAAGTTTTAGTTGCTGAGCAGTGCTTACTCCAAGTCCAGGACTTTGCAGTGTCTCATGCTCTGGCAGTGAGGAGGTGCACAAGAAGCTGGGAAAGACGTGGCCTGGGCAAGTGCCAAACTAGTCAAAGGGATATTCCACACCACAGGGCATCATGCTCAGGATAGAAACTGGGGGGAACTGGCTCCAGGGACCAATCACTGCTAAGGGACAGGCTGGGCACCAGTCAGTGGGTGATGATGTGCAATCGTACTGTGCATCACTTGTTTCTCTGCAATTTTATTTCTTTGTCTCCTTTTTTATCAGTTCATTAGCATGGTACTTAGTTGCTGACTATGGTAAAAGTTATGCCTACAGCCAGTCAGCCTGTCTTCATCCCAACATTTGGGCTGCTGGAGAGTACCAACCCAAATCCACATTGTACAAAAAATAAAAATTTATGAAATACCATCAAATCATAAGGATCCATCAGATATCACTCCACTAATCAAACCTATGAAAACAACAGGAAACATTTAAATAGTTTGGTAACAGTAAGTGCGTTAATTAAATCTTCAAGTAGACATTATATTATAAAAATTGCAAACACTCCGTTGATCAGAAAATCTTGGGAAAAAAAAAGAAAAATTAAAAAATGTTTAAAAGCCTCAAATAGAGCTGAATTGAGTTAAATGCAAAGCACACTTTTGCTTGGTAAATAATCAACCATAAAAATCTGTAATGGAAACCAGCTATTAGGCAGCATTAGAGCAGGAAAGGATCCATGCAAAGTAACAGCATTGCTAAACAGACAGAATTAGCCTTTCACTCTGCTTAGCGTTACAAATACCTCAACCTGCTTTGAAAAGCACATCTCCAAATGACATAGAACAACTGGAAGAATTCCAAAAGCAGCTACACAAAATAAGGAAAGAGGCCTTGAAAACACAATCTAAGGAGAAATTTAAGTAGATTTGTTCAGGCTTTACTGGACTGAAAGAAGACAATATAAATAGAAGATTCCTGCAAATACAAGGGCAATACACTTTGTTATACAGAAGACAGGCACTCAAACTACAGGCTAAGCTTGGGCTAATTCATAGGGCAACCTAATCACAAGCATAGTTAAGCACCTGTACAGATTGCCAAACAAGACCAAAAAGTTTGTAGAATTTGAAAATTATTTTTCAATATTTCAAACTGACTTTGATCAGATGTCCAGATAAACCCTCAAATCCCTTTCAGCCTCCATTTCCAGAATTGTATATTGGATTTTGCTTACCAAAGAAATATTTTTCAAAATGAGAGAAAATTAGTATGCCTTAAAAAAATTCCAGTACATAAATGAACAGACATCTGTATTTAAAATATTTATAATTTAAAGTCTGTTAAGAGATCATATGCAATAGGCAGGAAAAACAGCTGTGGGAGCCAGTCAAGATACTGATGATCTGGCAAGATAAACTCAAGTACAGGAACAAGACACACCCACAAGAGCTGGTTTTGTGTCATACCATTCCAGTATTACTCAAATTTCTTTTAAATACTTCCAAACTTGTCAAACCAAGGTTACATTTGCTGAAAAGATTTCACATTATAGTCATGTACTTGGTTTTGAACACATTCCATATGTTAAACTTTGATCAGGAGTTCAGCTATGCTGTGAGGGCGGGCAGCCTACACCTCTCTTATCTCCTGATCAATGCAAACAAATATTTTCAAGTGAGGATGAGCCTTTAGCACCAATAGATTCTGAAACCTTTGCTTGCTAAAAGAGAGGCAACCTACATCTTTTTCTATCTTCTAATTTACAGATTGTTAAAAAAAAAACAAACTGTGTAAAAAATTGAACTGAGCTGAAGTTCTCACCCCCACTTTTTCCTTTCTACATGTATTGCCTTTACCCTACATGCCTGTCTCCTTGAAAAGCCAGATGTAGCACTTCTTATTAATTCCTCTGGGAAAGCAGGGACTGCAAGAAAGAAGACAGAACCTCTGAAGAAATGTTGAAATCCAAAGACTATGCTTAGAATAATGGATTTCTTAACTTCCATAAAAGGGAAAAAAATAAGCAAGAAGCAAGCCTAGTAACAAAACTCTAATTTGATTCAGCACCATCCCAGATGGGGGTGCAAAGATCATGGCCAAAAGCTACATAGACAGTAATCCACTGTAAAACAAGTTATTCCTAAAATTTTTGTTTAAAAAACCCAATTGTGCATATATACCTCGAGGACAGGTGAAGAGATGTGGATTAAGAACCTGAATTACATTCCATGAGAATCTTTGTCCGTCCTTCTCAAGCAGAGATCTTGGACTCTGCAGCAGAACTGCACCCACACATTGATTCTCACAAGACATGCCCTGATGAGCACAAGTAGAAACAGGAAGAAAGGCAAGCATGAAAATAGATGAAGGCTTCTTCCTTCAGAAAGGCACTTCCGGAAGAGCTAATCTGTTGACAAAATTCTTATTGTTTTGTCCTTTCCAGCAACTCAGAGAAGACACTGTAGAAAGAAGTGGAACACTTGTTTCTAATCTACTCTTTATTTCTGCTGGTTTCTTCACAGTCTACCTACTCTACCTAAGGGTATAAAAATCAAAACCATAATAAAACACTTAAATACTGAAACTTGCTTTGCTTTTAAGGCAAGAAAACAAAACCAAAAATGCAAAGAACCCCCCCATATTAACTTGAAAACCCTTTTGATAGTCTCCAGTTCAGAAAAGAAGCCTTCAATTTTCAATTAACATTTTCATACCAACAGATCCTGAAGAATCAATCTATCTCTTTCTAGAAGTCTAAGCTTGTCTAAAAGGAAGGTTTATACTTGTTTCATTTAAATGGTGACTTTCACATTAGTAGTTGGTCAGTAGACTTTCAGCACTCTGTATTTTGGACAGCTTTGTGTTCCAGTGGAACAGGAATGTTCTCTACCTATCTAGAAATGCTTTCTATGGATTTGGAGATCTATTTACGCAATCTCTGGAAATCACATTTCATCGTATTTATCTAGTTCAAACAGCAAGAAAATTGACATTTCACAAATAATACAGCATCTTTCATTATTGCAGCCAAATAATCTCCAAAACAGTCTATGATGTTTAAAGGGTAAAACTAGTAGTTCTCTTTGAGAAATTAAATCATCCCTTCCCCCAAGATTTAGTCAGAAAGCAAGATGCAAAGATGTAAAAAAAAAAAAAACAAACAACAGAACTTCACAACTATATTGGTAGAAAGTAGTAAGGTCTACCAAAGTTCCTAGGTACACTAAGTCAGACGTCCTGTTCCCAACTTGGTTTTAATGCTGTCCTTCCCTCTTCTTAGAATTTGGAATATTGAACTATGTCAGACTATAAAAGAAAAACAAATGCTCAGGATTTGCATTTTGTTATTGTTTGTTTGGGGACGTTTGGGGCTTAGTTCTAGGGTAAGGCTTTTTGCTGGGGGGTTTTTGATTTTGGTTTGCTTTTGTTTATTTGTTTGTCCTTGTTTTTTCACAATCAAGATACCCTAGCAAAAAAGATTATCTCAAAATGATCTTTTAAAAGATCCCTAAAGGAAATGAGATTCTGATGGATGCTGTGACAGCATCCTGTATTTGAGAGACTAGTTAATCCCTTGGAAAAGAACAGGAGCATTAAAATAATTCGGAAGTAGCAGGCTAATTAATATCAGCCAACACAAAATCCTGAAGAGACATACAGAAAATTCTTTCCTGTCTGAAGCTGAAAAGGCCATCCTCTGCCCAGACTTGAGCAGATACAGAAAAACACAGGAGCATGCAGTACAAACCAGCTAGATTAATATCAGCAGTTCAAAAAAAAACCAAAAAAACAAAAAAAACACACCCTTCAAACTGAAAAGAACAGAATGGCAGTTCTCACACAAAAGGTCATGGCACCACACAGTTTCTCCATAGAGGCAAGAGAGGCAGGCAGAAGGAAAACAGCAAGGAGTTGCACCAAGAATGCAAGCATTACTCAGAATGGAAATGCAAGGTCCAGCTACCAAAAGGGAATCCTGAGTATATAAAATAATGGCAAAATTTGATCTGCAGGATACATCAAGTCCACAAGAGATGGGCAAAGGCTTGGAAAATATTACAGACTTAGAATGATTTCTCTTCACTCAGCTTACAATGTTAATGACATGCAAAGAAAATTAACTTTAAAAAAGTCAAATTTATGCCTATGCTGATTGAATCAGTCAGTCAATTTCAAATGCACAAGCACAGCATTAGCTTCTATTTATTAAGGGATTGAAAAAAATAAAATTAAACCAATCACATACAGCCCATCATGCTCTTCCATTTTTAGGAATCAAAAGGAACCAGAAAGGGAAGAACTGTGGAAGAACAATTCATAGGAGCACAGAATGCCTTGGATTATCTAGTTCTAACCCCTCTGCCCATGGGCACTTTTCACTAGACCAGGCTGCTCGGGGCTCCATCCAGCCTGGGCTTGAACACTTTTGGGGATGAGGCATCCACAACTTCTCTGGGCAGCTGCTCAACTGTACCTCATCACCCTTACAGGGAAGTATTTCTTTCTTATATCTAATCTAAACTTCTTTTTCAGTTTAAAGCCATTCCTTCTTGCCCTGTCATTATATGTCCTTCTGAACAGTTCCTCTCCTCCTCTTTTGCTGGCCACCTTTAGGGACTGGAAGGTGCTCTGAGGTCTTTCTGAAGCCTTCCCTTCTCCAGGCTGAAGAACTTCATCTCTCTCAGCCTGCCTTCACAGGAGAAGTCCTCCAGCCTTATGATCATTTTCATGGACTAGCTCAAACAGTGTGATGTCCTTGTGTTGGGGACCCCAGATCTGAACACAGCCCTCCAAGTAGGGTCCCACAGGAGCAGAATTGGCTCCTTGACCTGCTGGCCACACTTCTTGTGATGCAGCCCAGGATACAATTGGCTTTTGGGACTGAAAGTGCACGTTGCCAGCCCATGCTGAGCATTTCATCACACTACACCCGAATCCACCTCAAGGCTACTCTTGATCTGCTCTGTACCCAGCCTGTACTTGCTTGGGATTGCTCCAACCCAGGTGCACTGTCCCCTTGCATTTGTCCTTGTTGAACCTCATGAAGTCTGCACAGGCCCACATCTCAAGCCTGTTCAGGTCCCTCTGGATGGCACCCCTTCCCTGCAGTGGTTTGGCTACACCACAGTTTGATGTCATTGGAAAACCTGCTGAGAGTCCCCTCAATCCCTTAGCACTGATCCCAGTACAGATTTCTGAGGGACACCACCTATCACAGGTCTCCACCAGGACATGGAGCCACTGACCAAAACTCGTTAACCTCATTAATACTAAAACAGAGACCTGATCTTTGGAAATCTGCCAAATATCTTCAGGTATTGATTTATAATTAAAAAGATAAAAGCAAAATCAAACAAACTAGATTAAGCCATTATAGTTTCAGATACAGAAATCAGGCAAATAAATAACATGGCTAGAAACACTTTTACAAAAGCAAAGTCAGATTTTTTGAAGCTAGTAGACTTAAGTAGTTAAATAGCTTTTCTTAAAGAAAAAACACCCTCAGAACAGAAGAAATGTTCCTTGTACTTAGAAAACAGCCCATTTCATACAGCAGCCAGCTGCATGCTCTTACCACAAAGACTAATGGCATTCCAGGCTGCATTAGGCAAAGCGTTGCCAGCAGGTCAAGGGTGGTAACCCATCTTCTCTATTGGGCACTGGGTGAGGCCACAAGGAATGCCGAGTCCAGTGCTGTGTTTTCCAATACAAGGGAGGGATGGACATACCACAGAGAATCCAATAAAGGGCCTCTAAGACAAGGGACTGGAGCATTCTTCTTATATGGAAAGGCTGAGAGAGCTGGAAGTGTTCAGCCTGGAGAAAGCTCAGGGAGAATTCACCTATGTGTGTAAATACCTGAAGGTATTTACATAGAGGATGAAGCCAGGCTCTTTTCCATGGTGCCCAGTGACAGGAGTGTGCCCAGAAGCAATATGCACAAACTCAAACACAGAGGGTGCTCTCAGAACAGCAGGAAACACTGGCAGAAGTTCCCTGGGGCATTGAGAACTATCCCTCCTTAGAGATACTCAAAAGCCATCTGGATGTAGTCTTGGACAACTGGGTCTAGGTTGCCCTGCTTGAATAGGAGGGTGACCTCTTGGAGGTTCCTCCCAACTTCAACCAATCTCAAACTCTGTAAAGACTTTTTAGGCTATTACAATTAATACAAGAGATTATCTCAGAAAATGCACATCAGAAAACCAGGACTTGCTCCCATAGGAGTCAATCTCGGAACCCCAAGCTCAGAATTTTGCCATGAGAAAATAAGATGCTGACAGAGCAGACTAAGCAACCAGCTGCTGCAGAGAAAGGCTCACTGCTGAGCCTTTAACAAGAACTGTCTGGCTGAACTGAGGCTACCATCCATTTTCTCCCTCTGCTTCCTGAGGGCTCGTGGCATCTAAAGCATCCACCAACCAGCATCCATCTGGCAGGAGTCCTATTCTGGAATACCTCAGGCTCTCAGAGATAGGATATTCTAACTTCTCTGAAAAAAAATGAATCAATATTTCCATTTGCAGAAGATTCCCTTTATCAGAGAATTAACTGAGCACACTGATAGTTCAAGGACTGTCTGCTGAAGTTACCCAACAACATCTGATTACTCAAATAAAAGAGGTCAGGACAACCATAAATACACAAAGTGTGTAATTAAAGTACCGGTTATTCTGTTTGAGTTGTTTGGTCTCCCCTTTCCCACTTCATCTTCTCTCAACTGCATCATGAACAACAGTTTGCGTGACCTGTTAATCACTACCTACTACAGTTCTTAACACACAGAGGTAGACAAGAACAGAGCAAGAATTTTCACAGCCAAGGAGAAGAAAAGAAAGTAACCTAAAACAGACTGCTCAGACATCTGCTCAGTGACTTGACCAAATGCCATTTTAAACATATGTCATCACTGTTCATGCCCTGTGGCATGAAAACCAAGGCAGTTTATCCACAACAAACTGGACAGTGTCACAGTGCCCCTGTGTTTTTGCAGAAGATGGAGAGAAACCACAACTAAGAAACAGAAGCTATTTTCTGCCTGATCATATATTTTCACTCCAAGTATGAGAGACTAAGGAAAGAAAATCCAATATGTGATTATGAAACACTGGCGAATACACTATGGACAAATAATGGCTTCATTTCACAATGAAAACAAGCACACAGCAGGTCATTACCATCCTGATAATATACTTTAAACAAATGCCTCAGTGCTGACCTGAAGAATAACTTTACAAGAATTATAATGAATAATGGATGTTCTTACATCAGTCGACACCTACAGCAGAAGATTTAAAAGATTAAGAATTATTTTATTTTTTCATTGATTCTGCTCATAAACACAAAGTGGTGATGCTTTTAAGGAATTGATATATTAGCAAGCACTGGCATTGCTTCAACTATTGCCCATTGTACTAATTTCAGAAAGCATCACTTACCTAATTTCATTATTATTAACTGCTAAAATACATGGGATTTACTACTTCCAGCAAAAGGATTTCATCTACCATAAGAACTGGACAGGGATCTTTGTGTGTTTGAGTTTATGTTATACCTTGTATTTCAATTCTCATATGTAAGAGGATTATGTTTAAGAGCAGAAATCATTTAATATTCCTGAGGTAACTGCACTTCTGCACTGCAAAGGGAATACTTCTTCAGGATCTTTTAAAAATGCACTGAGTAGTTACATGAACAGCAAAACGTAGCTGGCACAACAAACCAAACATTCTGCTTCTAGATGTCTTAGGCTCCTTTATTTAGGCCCATCTTCTATTCATACAGGTTGTGTCACATATACTAATTGCTCAAACAGAAGTATGGAAAAAACACCAGAGAAACTAACCAGCCTCTAAAGCCACATACTTTACATCAAACCAACATCTGAATAAAGCTTTAACACTTTTCAGAAGCTACCCATGAACCAATTTTTGTTCTCACATCTGAAAGCCTCAGCTTTTTCAGTGTGAAGATACCCAATCTGGACACAGATGCTGACACTTCAGACATTTATCTAAAACACAGCAAAAGCTGTTATTCTGCTCTCCAGCAGCTAGGATTGATGAAGCCATTGGCTTCTGACTGCAGCTCTGATAGAAGCTTGGTAGTAAGGCTCTCAACTCCATTCTGGAAAGATACCTCAGGTACAGTAATAGAATATATCTCATCATGGTCACATAGACCAAATTTTAATTATATCACATGAAATAGTAAGAACTTACTATGGGGACAACTCTTAATCACAATCACACTGTTTATGTGGATTTCTGAAGCAAACCTTTAGCAAACCTACTGCAGTCAGGACAACTAAAAACAAACGCCACACCAGGACTACAGGTTTATACAAATATCCTCTCTCTGCAGAAGAATGTACCTACAGGTTTATACAAATATCCTCTCTCTGCAGAAGAATGTACCTACATCATGTACCAGTCAGCTTTTCAGAACACCATGGTCATGCAGAGAAAGAGATCCAGGGGAACCTGGACCCTTGTTTCATTACAACTGGAAAGAAGTGGATACTGCTGATCAATGAGACCTCCCTCCATCTTGTAAGAAAAAAAAAAAAAAGCTAGCTCTATAAGTTTTTCTTTTGTTATAAAACAGTTACCAAGTTTTAGCTGACATCTATACACCTTATGCAGGGAAATGGTAAAATTTTACTATTTAATTTCACTGTAAGCATACAATCTCATTTACACCTCACAAGATATCCTTAAAGCACTCAAGAGATTAATATTATTTGAAGACAAAAAGCTTTTTACAGAAATAATAACACCTACCACTAAAAAGAAGCACTCAATATCAAAGCCAGAAGACAATGATTAGGCACACAGATGATGACATAGCATATATGAAATATGGTATTACAAGTGGACATGATGGTAGAGGGAAGCAAAAGAGGAAACCTCAATGAGCTGAAAAGCCTGGCACTTATTAAAGAGCTTCCGGGATATAGGATTTAAAGCATACACTGCTAGAAAGAGCAGGATACCAAGAAAAAGAAAGCTACCCAGATGACTCTTGTTTAAAATGGTGCATTACTTGTATGCATTGTGCATTTCCATGTGGTATGATCTATTAATAAAACAGATTATTCACTCTAAGTAATCATACACCAAATCACCCAGAGCTTCCTTTTGCAAGCCTACTGACTTCACAGTTGCTGTTGTGCCTGTGATGAGTAATGACTGCAAGAACTTCTTAGCACTTGGCTATACTAAGTATTTTTTATTTCAGTATTATCTAGTTATGAAGATTAACTCCATGCTACATTGTCTATAGTACTTGCATCTTCTTACCAGATGTAAATACACAACAATCCTGTTAAACACACAACAAACTTGTTAAAGTATCACATACCTAAAATTTCCCAGAAAATAGAACACTGAAACTTCAAATTTAAGATAGGTGCTGTAAATTGTACAATAAATTTAAACTGTACTGTGATTTCTATCTTTTATTTACCCATTTCTCTTCCAAAATAATTCAATGCAACTTTTACATAGAAAGCTTGAAATTTACTGGTCTTAAAGCACTAAGCTTCTCAATTAAAAATTATGCCGACCAATACATAAAGAAATTGCTTTCAGGAGGGCTATGTGCAAGAAATTCAATTTGTCCATAATGATGGAAGTACAAGTAAATCAACTTATCATAGCATCACAGAATATGGCGAGTTGAAAGGGATCCACAAGGATCACAGAGTCCCACTCCTGGCCCTGCACAGCACCATGCCCACAAGTCACTCCATGTGCCTGAGATCACTGTCCAAATGCTTCCTGAGCTCTGTCAGGCTGGTACTGTGACCACTTCCCTGGGGAGCCTGTTCTAGCACCCAACCACCCTCTGGGTGAAGAACCTTTTCCTAATATCCAACCTAAACCTCCCTGACAACTTCAGGCCATTCTCTCAGCTCCTATCACTGGTCACCACAGAGAAGAGATCGGTGTCTCCTCCTCTCACAAGAAGCTGTAACTGCAGTGAGGTCCACCCTTAATCTCTTCTCTAGGCTGAACAGACCAAGCAACCTCAGCCATTCTTCATACAGCTTCTCCTCAAGATCCTTCACCATCTTTGTCAAGAAGAAAAGAAGGGATTTCTTGGTTGAAAACTGGAAGAATATTTGTTTCAAACATAACTTCAAAGTTAATTCAAAGTAAAACCAGCTTGCAGTGTCAAATACTCCTCTGACATGTCTTCATTACTCAGCCTGGCTTCCACCTGTTTCTACTGAATTAAAGACACAAGACTTCTGTGGCAGGCACATTCTTCTCTCTTTCAGGATTTTTCATAGAGGAGCACAGAGGAAAGAGAGAAAACTATTTCTATTTCTGCTCCTTGTTTTTCCCATGTGGAATGTGTTTGGAGAATTGTTTACCTGGAGTGGTTGCTTGATTAGATTCTGGTGAGGATTGTTTGAGCCTGATGGCCAATTCCAATCCACCTGTGTCTGGACTCTGGAGAGAGGGTCACAAGTTGTGAGGCAGTTAGATATGGTAGTTAGAAAAAGTAGGTATGTAGTTTTAGTATCTCCTTTAAATAGTATATTATAGTATAGTTATAATAAAGAAATCATTCAGCCTTCTGAACTGGAGTCAGACATCATAATTTCTTCCCACTGAGTTCACCTGAATTTACAATAGACTTCTGTACTTTTTCTTGGCATAGTCTTTATTTCATGTGTTTTGCCCTCACCCCTCTTTTTATTATTGATGCTACCTCTTACAAAAAAGGAAAGACAGACATGCTCCTACTTGTTGCCTAGCATGATCTGCTCCTATTGAATTAACTGTCTCAAGTACAGCTGGTTTATTTCACTTCAAGTGGAAATGAGCCTGATCAATTTAAATACCAAATCTGGACAATTATTGGGTGATGGAAAATTACAGCATAAAAAGCTTCTGTGCAAGTTCAGATCAGATGGGAAAACTAAGCTACATGAAGTCACCTCAAATAAATTTTAAGTTATAATAAACATGGAAGCAATACACCAAAAGGAAATGACTAGCATGCTTATGACAACTGGAACTATTCAGGATCATGACAGTACTAAGGAAGACTTAGGTTTCACAGAGCAACCTGCTCTAGCTGATCCTGCTTTGAACAGGCAGGGTGGGAGTCAGAAACACTTCCCTCCACTACTATTCTATGATTCTGTGATCTTATCTTTAACTTCCAGTAAAGACCTTTGATCTGCAAAAACTCATCAGCTTTAAAAGCTATATGAAACTTAACACCTTTAATTGAGACACTGGATTTTAAAATTAAGATGGTTGTATTTCTTAAATATCAATGCTTTCTATTTACATCTACCCTCCCTTATAGGAAAAAAAAACCCCACAAACAGAATTTTTACGGTTTGGAGTACATTGATATCAAGGGTCATCATCTTTTAGCTACAATTCAGACACTTCATGCACCATCACTTACAGTTCTGCTCTGCAGGCAAAACTGACTTGCCTAACTTACAGCCAGCAGTTTCATTAAGAACAATGAAATTATTGTTTGCTGAGCTTGTAGTGATTAATCGAGTGAAATTTGTCTCAAATGCAAGGAATTTAACCAAAGAGTAAAAAAGCGTGGATAATTATGCTCTTAGAGAAGAAAATTTACTGTAATGTATGGTATCCTTGCACATAATTTCTTTATCCCAAACACCACTGTCTCAATTCAGTGAATGTCATGCAACCAGATTTTTTAATCAACTCTTATTAGTGGCTGTCTTTGCCAGGAGCTGAAGAAGAACATAGCTTTCACTGAACTCTTCTAGGTACAATTTATTCTGCCACTTCATTTTGTAGGGAGCCTGATTTATTTGACATCAATAGTTTGTTGAGGTAATAAACCATGCAGCAATGATACCATGACTCAGAGCTCATTTGCTAACAGTGAACTTGCTTGGCAGCATGACAGGTAGAGTAATGTGCCTTGAAGAAGTATCTGTATTGATGCCACGGAGATTACCAAACCAATACAGAGCCCCAAAACACAACTTTATCAACTTGTTTTGATTGACTGATTGTGCTCAGCTACACTTTGAGCATAAAGATTAAAAAAAAAAACAAACTATATGCAAGCCAAAAAGCTATTCCATCCCAACAGATTTCTAACACACCCAGGCAATTTTACACTACTGCTTCCTTCCAAGATAGGGTTGTCCTCCACATGCTTACAGAAACCACACAGTGTAGGAAATAAGGGACCCCTCCTTCAGGTAAACATCAATACTCAATGAAGTATAGCTACTTCCTATAACAGAAGTCCAAATTTTTTTTTCACCTGAGTTTGCAAGAGTGATAAAAGAGATTTTATATGCCAATGCCACTACTTAAAAACCCTGCCTTCTGAGAACTCTGTTCTTTTGAGTAACATCAGTAATCAAGCATAAAATGAAATAAAACTTTAAAAAGGCGATGGGGATTTAAGAAAAGGACTGATTTAGACCCTTCTCTCTGGAAATACAAAGTACAAAGCATATAATCACATTTTTTCCTAGTTGCATTAAGGCAGCATATGTCTTTTTTGTACCAAACCAACTGAGAAGGCTACAACAGTTTAAAAATGCCCATGAATTATCTTTTTCAGCCTCTACTTAAATACCAACCTTTACAAATCTGCAGATACTACATGATTCCTATCCTTCTTTCTCCCTATACCTCTGTAGGGACACACACACCACACCCCACCCCCCAAGATTAAGTAAGTGTATTTAATCTTTATTTAGAAGTACAGCAAAAAGTGATAAGCACTACAAGTAAGGAAATTGCAGTTCTCTTTTCACTCCATTCCTGTCATTACAAAATAAATGCTCATTAAAGGTCTTTACATTTAAACATTCATATTTTAGGAAAGATAATGTATCAAGTTATTTTTCAACTTATACATTCATTGTTTCAAGTCATGCATTGAGTTCTATTCAGGCTCAGCCTGGAGTGTTACAGGGAGTTATTGAAGTGGATGAACTTGTAATAACTACTTAGAGCAAATACTTTTAGAAGAAATTCACAAGGATTACTAGGAAATTCCTTCACAGTGGTTAACTTCAACAAGTGCTTATTTCTCAAGTAATTGAAGATAAATAATTTGCAATCCATTTACATGGTGATTTTTGTAATCATCAAATTTCCAGCATACAGAAAATCACTGCCTGGTGCTAGTCAGTGTTTCCATTTCCAATCTTCAGAAAACAAGTTTGATTTCTAGGTAAGCACCAGAAAAATCATGACATTCAGCATTATTAAACACCTGACAGACAAATTAAGTGGCACAATTATCATGCCAATGGCATTAGTTTACTCAGATTATCAATACTGATTTGGTTCTAATCTGAGATTTTTTAGATAAAACAATCAAATGTCCTCCACACCTCCTTTGCTACATCTCCCATTGTTTGTCAACCCCACAGTAAGGAGTGACTGGCTCTAGCTTGGAGCACAAGGGAACTTATTGAAGACTAACATTCCAAAATTCCAAGAAAGGTATGACCAGGAAGCCCCTCCACAGATACCAGACAGTTACAGCCAAAGTTTGTTTACTCAAATATCTCTTTCCATTAGCATGTTCAAACAGCTCACATACATGGGCATAGGAACAGTACAAAGAACTCTATGTCCATCAAAACAAACAGAACCACAGAATAGCAGACACAACAGCTACCGTGAAAGGTAAAGTGCTTTGGAGAAGACAAAAATTTATCTAAAACCTCTCTGTGCTTCAGAGGGTAAGAAAGCCTGTATAACCAGTGCACAGCAACTGAACTGATAGCATTTAAAAAAAATTAGCTATCTCTTACTTGTTTAAGCAATTTCTAGAGAGGCCTGAGAACCTGAGGAGCTATGTTAGCACGTAGGGAAAACAGCAAGGAGAGCAGTAATGTTTTTCCTATCTATACACTCAAGAAATCTACAGGACAGCCAGCAGGGCAGGGAAAAGAAGGAAACTGAGGTCAGTAACTAAATTTAGATAATAGATGAATATGTTTTCTACAAAACATAAGTGCTTTTCCAATACAAAATCCATTTACATCACATATAGGTATTTGAAGTTTGACTCCAAGGATAAGATGCTCATTGAACAATGCAGGAAACCTCTAAATAGGGCTGCCAGCCAATGGGTCCCTCTACAATACAAAAAGTAAATCCCAAACCTGGGGCTATGCACGTATATACAAGTACTATGATTAGTTGTACACATCCCCTACTAAAGCATTGACATTCTCCAGTCCTGGCCAGAGGCCAGCTGGTACCAGCTGCACTCTGCTGTACAGTACTTAACCTTCTATCTCCCCTGGGCTCCATGAGATGCATCCATAGCCTAAAGACAAACACTTAGGTGGGGAGAGGAGTAATTCACATTGGTTTCTATTCAGACTGCCAAACAGAAAGCTGTAAGTGGCATTTTACTGACAGAAAATTAAGTGTACCTGGTGCATTCCTTAGGTACAGGCATCACCACTTCTGGGATACTCCAGCAGTGGTGGGAGCAACCTTCTGTAGTCTTGCCTGTATCACCAACTAGAGGTGACTCCTGGAGCTTCCTATACAGCATCCACACATTGTCCACAATTTAAAGTAACAAATGACTCCTACATTTTCTTCTTCTTCCACTGAAAGAAGAGTTTTTTAGCTTTATCCAATGTCAGACTAATTCATATGGTGACAAAGCAATATAAGCTCTGTAATGAAATCTTGGTTTCCCCTCCCAGCTGTGCAGTAACAGCTGTGCATAACACAGCCAACATCTCAGCAGATCAGGCCGTGCAGTTAAACCAGCTGGTATGAATTAGGAGGATCAGGAATTAGTCTTCCCTTGCCACAGTGCAGGAAATCGGCCCACCTGTCTCACGCTATTAGGAATGTAAACCACTGCTGGATTTCCATTTTTGAGAAGCCTGTGTACCTTGTCATGGTAAAGACCAAAGTGCTCCTGACTGGCACCTCCCTTTGCTGCATTTAACCACATTAATAATTTCTTTTAGAATATTAAGTAACATAAGTTCTAGTTTACACTGTTGAATGTCTAAAGAGAAATTTACATAAACAAGTTGCTTTACAACAACCAGTAATCAGGAAACTGTTTGCCTATAAACCAGCTATCCAACCAAATGAGGTTCTTTCACATCTATAGTAATTTGAATACATGAGGCTTTGAAGAAAATCTTGAACATAAGAGCTTAATATGGGATATTTTAAAAGACAATAAAATTACATTCATTATCACAGGACAATGCAGCAGAGTATTCTAATAGGTAAGATCATGAATTAAGGCTGCCCTGGCTTTCTGTTTTCTGTGTAAAGCAAATTTCCTCTTTTGTTTTTCTACCAGCATTTTTCTCACAGGCTCACATACTTCAGGAACCTATTCAAGCAAGGATTTTCTATTTTACTAAACATTTATGCAGGAATTAACACAGTGGGAATCTAATTTGTTTCTGATCTCTAGGCTACTGGAATAGTAAAACATATGCATACAGTAAAAAATGTCTTCCCTGCTTTTAAGAAGGAATGAAAAAGAGAAACAAGTGTTTTTTCTATATGGATTCAGACACTGCTAATATAATCAAGCATTCAAACTTAAAATAATGCCATATGTGTTTCATAAACCTAAGACAGCATTCATATTGATATTAAAAAATAAAGGAATTATAAGGACTTAGTTCCTTGAGAAATTTCTCACACAAATTGTCTTCTGTTCAGACATCTTCCATCTACTAGCGTTGGCTGTTTTCAAACTACATTTGTCATTTGTCAACACCCAGAAATACTTAAGATTAAGCAATGATACAAAAATAAGAATATGTAAACACAAAATAAGAATATGTAAACATGTCTCAGTGGGCTATCATTTTAATGAGGTTTAAATATTTCAAAAAGCTGGCAAAAATTCCCAAATAAGCCACCTTCTCACCTGAAAATAAAACCATGGTTAGAGAATTCAAATACTGAAATGTTATGATACAACTAAAATTATGGTATATATGCACAAAAAAAAAAAAAACAAACTCTCAACAGCAGCATTCTTGTAAAGGCAAAATAAAATAAATTTTAGAATAGAAACTTACTTGTGCATATTTTCCACTCCTATTATGATCATGATATAGTAGGAAATTCCACTTTGTATAACAAAATGTAAGGCATACCTAAGGGGGAAAAAAAAGTAAACCTTCATAGCATTTTCTTTAATGACAATCAACTGTATGCATTCATTGTGAAATTAAAGAGGTTCAAAGTTTAAAGCCATCACAGCTCCCAAAGAAAAAACTTTTATTCTAATTAGGTTTTCTGCTACCCTTCCTTCTGCTGAGAACTTCTCCCTTTAGCATGGCACAGAGAGCAGTAATGAACAAAAACTAGACACCTAGCTAGAATGCTCCAGCTCAGTTGAGGATATTGCAAATGTTTCTTTTCCAATTCTTAAAATACAAAGAATATGTCTTTTAATACTTCCATTTGGCATTATTTCCCGAGTAAATAACTGTAAACAACATGAAAGTTTTGTGGTTTAATTTCCATATTCATCATTCTACCCATTTACAGCAATAGATATTTCAGATAAGGCTAACAATTTCTTAGTATCCATAATATTATAAGATTTCCCACTCAATAGAAACAGTGACTGTGTCCAGCCAGTCTCTTTGTCCCAAGATGTCAGGAACTTTTAAAGGGATGGTGGTGATGGTCACAAAAAACACATACACAAAAAAAAAAAAAAAGCCCTACACATCAACAAGCCACAGATTTATTTCACAAAAGTGCTCTAAGTTCCTCATTTGTTTTCCACAGCATACCACCACAGCTATCCCAACACCATTGCTCTGGGGGCTTGCTTTGGTCTTTGAAGGAATTATACTTCAGTGAGCTGTAGAGCACTGCTATCAAAGCAGTGCCAGTGAATGGGGAAAAGAGGTCATCTTCAGTAACTTGATTTTTCTTTCATTCCAGTACCTTAAGTGCCTGAGTACCACATGTACATATGCTCAAGTGACACAACTCACCTAATTTGGGATTTTTTTCCCATAAAAAGCAGCCTAAAAAGTAGCTATAATTTTGCTACAGTGATGCTGTTTTCTTTCAATTTATCACCAACAATTTCCTAATTCTCCATCTCCTCTACTCACAGGGAAATGACTTCAAAAATTTTCAACAAGAAAACCAGTTCTATCCAACTAAAATTCTTCATCCTACACATGAGAAACTGAGGCAAAACAAGTCACTTGGACATTAATTAACCTTGAAAAATCTTGACTTTTTACAGAAGAGCCAATCTGTACATGCTCCTATGCTTCACACCTAGTTAGTCTCATTTAGGATAGGACTACCTAAAATTCAAGTATGCATTTTAATATAGTAATTGTCAATTTAAAATGTATTTACTTGCTTCTCTTATCTGCCAAGTATTAGCAATATTGTATAGCAAAGACAGGCATTAGTAAAATGACAAAAACTTAAGAGGTTTGTTCTTATACAGAGAAAGGAGTCTAAGGTATCAAAGCCTAAGAGAGTGTGGATCGACAAGGAGTTACCATACCTGGATTAGTCACCGAAAACATTTCTTTCAGAGCTGTTAACAATAGCACTGTGCTCTTTGTTACAAACATTCAAAGGGATATATTGAGATACTACAGAGAATAGTGATTTTTAACTAAATACAAAGGGTACATATTCTGGGCCCTTTTATGCTATTAGTGCTTCTCTTCCTTTCCTCTATCACCATCACAAATATTACAAAAGTGACTGAAAACTAACACACTTGAAGATGACAACATAACTGCTTCTAAATGCCCTTAAAAGGGTGCAGATTACAAACTACTTCCCACATTTAAATTGGTATGATCTTATCTACAAGTTACTACATTTACTAGTAACACCGTATAATGAAACAGTAACAGTTTCACAAAACAGTAACAGTTTCCTTCGTGTTACATATGTGTCATTCTCTATCAGAAATGTCATAGCACAATCCAAGAGTCACTGAAAATGTACCAGGGGCTCGTAACCTGCATACATACTGACTTCTTGAAAAGGGGGAACAAAAAAAACCAAAACCATCAAAAAACCTGCTTGTATAATATGCACTTAACGAAAAGAAAAAAACATTGGCAGAAGTACCCATTTTTAAAGAATGTGTACTTTCAAGGTCTCAAATTACGTTTTCATCATTTTTAAGTAGTTTTTAGCTCCATAACTGTGAAATAGAAATCATTTGCTAATATAACAGATTCAAGTATGATCCAAAGCAAACTAGAATAATGTGGATTTCTACTACAGCAGAAAACTTTTTTTTTTCCAGGGCATATTGACATTGAGAAGTTTCCCACAAAATTTTATTTATGTCTGTTGGGAGTAGAGGTTGTTTCTTTCCAAAATCTCCCATACCCAAAATTCACATGTGAATATATTACTAGGCCTTTCTAATTACAAGTTACAATTAATGATTTCTGCTTCTCTAAAGCAATGGAAACAGAATGTGCTTCTAAGCTTACACAGCTCTCAAAAAAGTCCTCCCGTAGTACCTCCTATCTCCCATATCCTCCTCTTTGTCTGTGGTGCTAAGACTGGAAGTCTCTGAGATCAGATCGTTCTCTCAAAGCAGAATACCATGGCCACATGTTTAAGATATGGACTGGCGTACTAGAGTTTTATATAAAAGTAAATCATGCATGTAAAACTAAAGAATAAAGGCTACTGATTTCCTTTACTAAAATTTAAAAACAATATATATCAATTAACGTTGGGAGATCTCCACAAAATGCCAACGTAGAGGCCAGCACAGTCTGCATGTGCAGAGACAGATGCACGCACACACTGGGTGGAGCTTCCCACCTGCACAACAGCTTGATGAATTCCCCCTAGTTCAGTAATACTCTGTAACAGTCAGCGTAAATAAGTATTATACACTTGAAGCTAAGTAAGCACCTTGTTTACAATGCAATAAAATGAAACTGGCACTCACATTATCTTAGGAAGATGCAAGCCATTTAGTAAGCTATTTTTTGAAGAAAAAAAATTCACCAAACTAAATGCATACCCTTTTCTAACTTTACTAACATTCTCTCTTGCTACACTGTGAAAAGACCAAGATATGAAAACAGCAGTCACACAAAATGTGTCTGAAAACCAATCACATCTTCCCTCCAAATCATTAAAGGAAAAAAAAAAGCCATAAACAGTCTCAAGTCAAAGCCAGCTCTTTTCCAGGTATCTTACACTACTAGGAGTGTTACTAGATATACTTCACAGTTCCAGCAATTCTTCCTAAAAAAAGTCACATTATATTCAATATTCAGAAAAAGAGACAGAGTTATCTCATGCCATGAGTATTTATGGGGAGTTATCCTAATCACCGCATCTGTGCTGTGCCTCAAGGGAATACTTCTCCAGCAAATTTACAGGAAAAAAAAAAAGCTGTAGAAGTTAAACAAACTGTACCTGCTTCATCATCCCAAACCCACAGGCAGCCAGTACAGTAGTTACCAGTTCGCAAACAGGTGATCTTTCAAAATTTATGCACCTCATCAGAATATTTAAGCTGAATTCTGTACATTTGCAGCAGCTAAAAGCCCCAACAGAATTAGGCAATAATGTTTTTCATAACATAAAAATTTACAATCTCCTGAAAAATGAATTTAAATGCAACTTACCATCCAAAACAAAAAAGTGCAAGATAAAGGCCCAAGAGTGTTGCAACAACATGTCTTATAAATGGGCTAGTTTTGCTTGAATGAAGGTATGTTCGAAACCAAATAGCCGCAAGCAAGGCAAACAGTTGGCACACTACAAAGTTGACCTGCATAAAAAAAAAGAAAAGAAAGAACAACTCACACAAGTGTGTATTAAAAATTAACAGAAATATCAAGACATTTTTAGCAGTTTGCAGAACCTGTAGCTTTGCCATAGCTTTTACCACATGTCTAAGAGCTTCTCCCCTGAGTCCCTCCCTGGCCAAAGCACAAAACCAGTGCTCCCCTGAGCAGCTCAGAGGAAAAGATGCATCAAACACGAGGCACTATGTGCATAAAACAAGAAAAGAAAATTACATCTTTTGCTGTAGATTTCCTGAATACCAAACCACTATCAACCATTAAATCACCTCTACTCTCCCAGTAATGTGAATTTCTGAGCTGCAGTTTTATTTGTTTTTTTTTTTAAGTGAGCAGGACTTGAAGCAATAGATCAGCTCCAAAAATCACTGACAGATCACTTCAGTAGCCTGTGCAGAAGCAGGGCTCAATGAAGTGCATTTCAGTGCTATGTAATCAGATAAACAGCTTGGTTGCACACTGCATTTTCTTCTTGTACATTCAAGTAGGATACTTTCAGAAATTCTTCCTCCCTCCAGGCCGTTTATTCTAGAAGATAGAAAATTTCTTATATATTAAATATTTAAAGACATTAGGGCACTGAAAGCAAAAGTGGAATTTAATAAAACTAAATCATTGAGTACAAAGAATTGTTCTGATTATGGCCTGAAAAAAATGTAACAGTAAAGGCAAAATAAAGAAAGAAATTCCTCAAATACAGCAACAACTACCAAAAGTAGTTGTTAAGCTACAAAAAGATGATAAATTCCTTTATTTAGAAAGTAACATTTCTCACTTAATAGATTTTTTTTTACTCACATAGAAAACTGCCTAACAATTTTCCATGTCTAATAGTGGCATCCCAAGTCATCACAAGCAACAGCTTGGGAACCAGTGCTTCAGGTCCCTAAGCACTTCAATAAAAGAAACTTGTACATCTTGTATGCTTCACTGGTCCTCTGCAGAACAGTGTTTTAGACTGTTTGATGGCACTTAGCTGAAATACATACTTAACACCATAGGGTACAACAACAAGACTATTTTTATGTTCCTGACAGCAAGCCTAATATTGATGTTTGCAGCAACACAGTGCACACTTGCAGTAACGTAATTCAGCTTGTCCATCCCTTTATCATTTTTCAACCAAGTTTCAGGCTATAACAGGTAAGGGTCAGAGCATGCAAACATGGTCATTTTTTAAGTAGCAATTAAAACAACAACTACAGAACACTCATTCTTGTAACAACTGAACCACTCCAAAACCTGTAACACCAAGTTAAAGCATTAAGTGCTAGCAGGGAAAGAGACTCAAAAGGCAGGGTTGTGCTTTTAAATAGGCGCAGTTCCCTAAATTTAACTGTCCCTTAAACTGTCACATACACTTTTCCATGTGTTCTCTTACTACCACGTTTCTATTATGCTTTTAACAGTATTTGAAAAATCCTAAATAAATGAGGAGATATTCTTTCAGGGCATAACTTGACCTATTTTCTCTTCTTTATAAGCAATGATGCAAATGAAACAGAGCGAAGTTTATTACTCAAGATGATTCTATGGATTTAGTGGAAAAGTTCATACAAAACAGTCAAGTGAACCACTGAAAGGGAAACAAACCGATAATGTTTTAGAAAAAAAGGGTAAGGAAAAAAAATTAAAACAAAAAATTATTATTAATTCAGTATCAACATTTGTATGAATACTTGTTACAGAAATTATACTGTATAACCCACAAAGCATATTTCTGACCCAAAGAACTCACATGCTCAACAGCCTAGAAGGGGAAGGAGACAGATAAGGCTGCACATTCAGATATGTAGTGAAGTAGAGTTAAAGAGACAGAGGGAAGAAATGAGCATGAACACCTGTCCTGAAATGTACACACTAGCTGGTTTTAATGTCTGAATTCCCAGACATTAGTGCTTTGACTGCAATATAGATAAATTATCAACTGGTATCACATGGTGTCATCCTTTTTTAGATTAGCACTAAAAGAAAGCTAGCAAAACCCAGGGAAAAAGAAAAGTCATCATCTGGCTCCTACCATTATGAAAAGGGTAGAAGTGCTTGGCATTTCTGGACTGTATCATCAACTCTACAGGAGCAGACACTAACAAAACAACAAACCTTGAATCTCAGAATTCAGGATGAGCATACAAGTTTAGGAATGTGCAAAATCCTCACACAAAACACAAAAAGCAAACCTGAGAAAGGATTCAGCAGGTAGAGAGTGAAAAGGGGGTACCTTTCTTGGGCACTTGCTCTTTGTTTAGCTACTTACTCTAATGACCAAATCTGTATCTGAAAAACAGTAGCCCATTAATTTAAAAAATAGCCAAACAGAACCCCATAAAAAAAAAAACAAAAACAAACCAAAACACCTTCCCCAAGAAGGATATTTTGAGAACACCAATACAATTAAAATGCAGGCTAACATACCTTAAGATCAACCCCAAAAGCCAGCTTCCAGGGATGTGAACTTATTATGTCACTTTTTCAAACACAAAGCTAAGTGACCCAAGCAGCACAAACCTTTTCCAAAAGCCTTCCTCACAAATGAATCCAAAACTGCCAGTGGGTATTTTTCAAGTGCTCTTCCCAAAAAGGGCACAAACATATACAATACTTGGAAATCTAAGGCATCACCACAACAGTCACACACCACCATGCATCTCTTCTCTATGCTAAGCAATCCTATTCTTATCCTTGTCTCAGTGCACCAAAGTGCAGATCACAAAGCACCAAGAGTTCTGCAGAACTTGTAAAGCCCCAAAGCTTCAAATACATATCTGTAAAACCAAGCTATGCAGCAGTTAAGGTTTGAAAGCCATGCAACCTGAGTTTAACCTTTATACATACCTACTTCTGACTGCATTCTTTCTGCTGCTTTATTCTGTTTTCTTCAGTAGTATTTCTGATTCATTCAGCAAATGGACAATTGCCCAGTTTTTGTCCTCATCATGTGACCCATTAAATGCTTACCATCTGCATTCTACACTGAATATAAAAACTTTACATTTTATGCAGCTCTGCCCATAACATGGTAAGACTATACACAACAAATGCAAACTTTGCAATAATTTCATAAGATCAGTATTCCTGTTCTAAAGGTAAATGAGGAGTGCAAACATTATGAAAGCCCCAAGGGTAAAATAAATGCCCACTAACTTTGGTTGCTCAATTTCAGATACTCAGTGCCTAGTTTTTCAGTCAGTACTTTTAACAGAACTTTAACTGCAACTGTGCTTTGAAAATATAAATTCAGCTGCTATTCTGATTATCCAGCATGCCTATAAATCAGGCCTGAAGTATCTCAAAATGCAAGCAAAATTTAAAGTCATCACTACAATCTAATTTTTTTCCCTATTTTTCTCCAGTTCACAAAAACCCTCTGGTTTACTAGTGATTTGCCTTCCAAATAAAGAAGAGTTTGGAAGCACTGCTGGAAGAGTTTGTGAGCACTGCTGGGCAGTGTAAGAGTCACAGAGGTAATCATCATCTGACCGTGATTCTGACTTTTGAGCATCTGCTATCATAGGTTATATATTCACTTGGTAAATATCTTGAACACTTGACTACTTACATTTTAAAAGAAAACACATAATTTCTACAACAAAAATCAAAACTTAGCTGTGGCTTCCAGTCCACAGCACTCATTTCAACCACTTGTACTCACTTCCACATGGAAAGAAGTTTCATCCCTTGCCAATACTACAGGAAGTAGAATGAGAAACAGACTCTGTGGGCTCCTAAATTCCACTGCATGCACTTCCAACTCCAGCAGTGAGATAATTCGTGCATCTCCACAGTGGCTTAGTTCAGATCAGAGGGGGCCCCTGAAGCCTCCCAGATATCTGTACTTCATGTGCTTTGCAAGTTCTGTGCAATGGTGTCTGGATACACAAACCTGATTTCTTTTAAACTAAACTGAACTAGAATATCTGTTCCAAATGTAAGTGAACATTTAGCCCACAGACTAACCCAGGCAAAAGCAGTACTTCCCAAAATTATTGCAGCACCCATGTTGGATCCTCAATGCCAACCACTTCATCCCATAGAAACACTTCTTTTTGTACTGCACTGTGGCTTAGTCAACATTGCCGAAATTTAATTTTCAGCCTTTTCCTAACTTCATCTCCCATCTTAAGCCATGCTGAGCAGTCTGGAATTGACAGACGGCTCCATTGTATCCACACACTGAGACAGATGAAGAACTTGCCTTCACATACACAGCTTGGCTTGAAAGGGTGACAAAAATTATCTGGCTGTCTAGGAGACAAAAGGAACAGACAGCAAATGAGCAGGAACAAGGGCAGAGCTGGACATCACCACCTTGAAAGCTTCCATGAAAACCAGGCTCTCAGCCAAGCAGTGATTTTGTTTGCAAATGTTTATATATACAAACTTCAACAATTGGGAATAGTATACTTGTGTACCTTTTGAAAGCTTATGTCAAGCTCTTATAATATTGTGAGTATGGGCAAAACACAACTTTCTAAATACCGTATGACTTGGTCAGATGTGAGCAGAACACCCACAAAGAACAAAGACAACACGTTCCCTAAAGCTGTACGATGCATGCTTCAAACCTAATTGTAATGTGCCTCCATGAGGTCATAAAACCTGTTCCAATAAGCAGCTTCAATTTTACAGAAGAAATATTTAAAAAACCTAACCAAGTTCTATTTAAAGATGAGATCTCATGGGGGAAAAAAATATCTTGCCGTAGAATGGCAAGTTTCACCCTAAGCAGTTATAAGTTAGCACATGTATAAGAAAACAAACAGAATTTTTTATTCCTCCTCATGTATAGGATATCAACAGCTTGGCCAATTAGAATAGCACCTCAAAATCTTACAGAGAGAGCAATGTGTAATGGAAAATTATGTGCACATAAGAATAAAAACATGCAACTATAATGTAAATTATCACTAGTTATTCAGAAATGGATGAGGCGAGTATGTGTTACACATACTAAGCTATTACAGATTCTGCTGTGTGTAGCCTAGCAGTTTCAAAATTAAATCCACTATTTTGGTTCAAAACTAGTCATACAAGCACTGCAGTTCACAGGCACAACTCATACCAAATTAAATAGTAAAACATGGACACATATTCACAGTTTCAATATTTGGAGTAGCTACACAAAATACAAAACCACTATATTGTTAACTGCATTAAGCTATCTACATAAGAAATTCTCCATTTGCACAATCTCTGCAAAGGTCAACAGAAAGTATGTAACTTTTAAGGACATTTATTTTAGTATTTTAAAAGAATAAAATGTAATTCATGCCATGTTTTTGTAAAAACAAAGTTATTGCTAAGGAAAAAATATTTAAGCAATCAATTCATAACATAAAGGAAAAAAAACTAAAAAGGTCACCATCACAAGGATTTTCATCATCAAGAGGAAATTCTAGCATAACACTGGATTTGAAGACCTGGAAGTCTCCAACTTTACAACACAGACAGCACCTTCAATAAATCATTAAAGAAATTTAAGTCCACATTAAAATGAAATACAGAAGAAAAGTTAATTTATTCTACAAAACTAATTTTAATACATGCAAATTTTATCTACTAATTCAGATTCTAGGCTAAACTTCCTCTTCACATCAGCTATATTTTAATATCAAAAGCCAATTTCTGCAGTCAAGGCCTCCAGAATCCTGCTACTTCACAGCACAGAAGGCATTTGCCTCATCCAGAAGAGCAGCCAAAGCAGAGAGGGAATTTTATTGACACAAATAATTCCTAACTGCATGGCACAAATTAATCATACAGGTCCATACTGTACAGCCTACTAATAATCCAATGAAAAGCAGCAACACAATGGCACAAAGTTTTGCTTACCAGCTATAGCAAGGTACTGAGAGACACCCAAAGAACAACATTTACAACGAAGTAGTTCACAAGAGAAACAGTGGTTTAGCAGGTGAAGCACCAAACATGACCCAGGAATGTTGCATTTTATTCTTTCTGCCAACAAGCCACACAAACTCTTTGCAGGTTACCTTATCTTGGTGCATCTCTATTTTCTCATTTTTAACAAATTTTCTCTAATAAGAAGAAAAATAAGTATTCAAACCTTTAAAATAGAGTGAATGCCTGTGGCCTCAATACAATACTTGAAATAAATTCAAGTTGATGTGAGGGTTCTGTTTGGGGGTTTGTGTTTTTCTGTGGATTTTTGTCTGTTCTTTAGTGCATTTTTTCTAAGTTATTCCTGAAAAAAAATAAGAAGACACTTCTGTTTTTATTGCTGATGAATTAGGCTTTGAAGAAAGATTACCCAGATAGAGGCAGAAGCACTGAAGCCTACCTGATCATGTGCAGAGCCTAAAATAACAAGTTTAAGATGCTTTACAGACAACAGTCAAGAATCTGTGGCTACAGCAATTCTGCAGATAAAGATTTAGGAGTACCCCTCTTAGCCATACCATGGTACATTTTCCCCCTGGAATTCAGTTTTTCTGAGGTGTGAGATAACAGCATTACTTGTCTCCCTCAATAGTAATTTTTGGCTCTCCATTGTATCACAGACAAAGTTATGACCTCTGCTTCCTCCTGTGTCTGACAGGGCCAATGAGCAAGGTACACTACACAGCATACCCCTTCTCCAGCCTTTTGCTCTTCTTTTCAGTATCTACGACTATTAGAGGGAAAAAAAAAAAGACTTTTTAGGAAAAGAAATAGAATATGAACTAGAAAACCACTTTAAAATGAGTTCTTGCAAGACCTAGGAGATCAAGACAGAATAATGTACATACCCCTTACAAAGACCTTAAAATTGAGGCTTTCATGTTTATTCCAAATCTGTAGGGCCACTTGAGCAGTAACGTTTTAAACACAAACCTCTTCACACATAATATTTGTTAACACATACTTGTCAAAAATTGCCAAACTTTACCACAATTAATGAAGCATCAGTTGTGCCTTGTTCCCTAAACATTATTTTCTTGTTCCTGCTCCAAGTTAAGTCAAAACTATTTTCCTTTCCCACAAAAACAATGAGCTGAGGAATGAAAAACATCTACAAGAGTTCACAGAAAGTTGGTTATAACATACAGGAGAGTTAATGTTTCTCCACAGCAACCAGACAGCAGTATTGGTGGGTATTCTTCTGTCCAATTTCTAACCTTCTTCAAGTATAAAAAGAACTTGTACAATTATCTAATAATTGCTTAATGCCAGACAGCTAAGAACTGAAAAGTGAGAATGTCAATTTTCCAACTACTGCCTCAAAGTCGCTGCACTAATATTAAAGGGAAAAAAAAACCTGAAATAACATTTTCCACAGTAAAGCTGAAAAAAGCAATTCCATTAGAAGGCTCAAAATCAAACCACTTGGTAATTTTCTTCAATTTATTGGGAAATGTCAGGAAGATTAGTTCAGAGACACTGGCAAGGGTATTTGATAAAGCTGACAGATACTTAAGAGTACCTTTCTTCTCTGAATGATAGGAAGGAACAAGATTCCTCTTTCAACTGAAAGCATCGTACATCTTGCAAAAATGCTTTCAAGTGTATTTTATCAATGTATTTTATTCAAATAATACTCTGCCTTACATGATGAAAATATAACTAATTAACACTCCTGCTGTGAAGTCTCAACCTTGCTTCCCAGGTGAAATGTGAAGAAATGGAGGATAAGCAGCAGTGATTATTTTGAAATCATACCAGCACAGGAGATGTTTGTATTAAGGCACAAAGTTCTTTGTAGCAAAAACTGTGTTACTGAATGTTTATACATCATCCAGTGTGAAGGAATCCTTATTCAGATGAAAACTCCAAGCACAGCCCTCTAATACCAGCCACTTCCTTGAAGTGCATACTCTAACCATTTGTGTTAGTCAACATCAGCATCACTAGCAAATGCTTTTTAATATTGGACACATACACTTCATCTTCCCATTAATTTATTGGCAGATAAAAAGAGTTAATGTAAGCTCCTAAATGTTTTCTTTCCAAGTTCACTTCAGTCCAAAACATCAAATCCAGTTGTGACATAGGTTAGTACTTCTATTTCCAGCATTAACTCCTGGTTCCCAGTTTGCAATTCTTAAGTATGCTACAGAGAGAGAAGCACTAATGAATAACGTGATGGAGGAAATAGTAATCTGGGTTGTGCAATAAATGAACATCAAATCCAATAAGCTTTTCCAAAGAAGGCTTACTTAATCATTACTCAGAATTACTCTAAAATAAACTGTATGACTAAAGATGTAAAATGAAACACCAATGTACATTTTATAGTGAAAACAACCAAAACTAATTAATTAAGGATAGGAAGATATTGGCTGAAGGGTGTTTCCTCTGATGGGCTCTTAAGAATGCACCATTATAGATCATGAGTTGTCAAAAAAAGCTATTTATTCACAGGAATACCCAAAATCTAGGATGCAAATTTGATTCAAAGGTGAAATCAGACTAAGAATGCTGGCTTGGGTTTTTTGTTTGTGTGTTTTGTTTTCTTGTCTCTTCAGAAACAATAAGGACCTAAACCACTTGTTTCTGTTAAGCAAAAACTGGTTTGGCCAGTTAAGGATTGTAGATATCAGACTACCAGGGAAAAAGAGTGTACAACATCAAAACACTACAGCCTGGCATTCTGTTGGCAAAACACAGCTCCAAATAAAGACCAACTCAGTTACTGTGCTTTTAAAACCATGGGGTTTTATCACACATTAGCAGTGCACATGCACATAATGAGATGAACTCAAAATCTCTACTCTGTCACATGTATCAGCAGTACACTGATAACAAAATCAGCTGGAAAATAACACAATTTGAAGTATTAGAAAGCAGTCTTTATTACAGTGCTGGACATTTTCAGAGGATATCTTCTCTAATCAAATGTGTGTGTGAAACTTTACAACAGCGTATTTATTCCATCATGATCATACATATTCATTACAGTGTACTTCCTAGCTAATACATAAACATCATTTTTCCTAGAACTAATTTGCATGCATTTGTCTCCTATTAGAAACACTTTTATGGTCCTAGAGGGTTGTCTAAAGGGGTCTCTGGTGGTCATACTCCTTAAGTGCCCCAATATTACAGATGACCTTTCCTTGAACATTTTTTGGGAATGAGCGTTAATTCTTGTCAAAAAATCTACTATATTCCTCATTTTCTGTTTATCCAATAGTTCCAGCTATGTTTATCATCCCGTGTGCATACTTTTACATTCTTTTGTCCTTTTGTTGCTAGTTAATCTTTAAGCTCCATCTAGCAACTCCAGGGGAACTGAAAATTTCTATTCTCTATCCTCTCTAAATACAGGGTATTCAAATGTGTATTTGAATGACAAGTTTTTATTTGAAAGCCCAGAGAACCACTAGTGTCTGAAATTTTGCAAAAACTTCACAAGCTACTCACTTTCCTAGGCATTTAAAAATAAAGCAAAATAACCAACATTTATGGAGGTATCTTTCTCAAATGCAACCAGAAACTAATTGAAACTCAATTCAAATCTTACTTCACTAAATTATATTCTCCTAGTATGTGAGAAACTGAAATACATCTTAAAAAAAGCAATAGACACCGAAAGTTAAGTCTCTTATCCATATAGCAAGCACAAATCTGGTAATAGCCAAACCAAAGTAGCTTTTTCACCTCTGGATATATTAGTCTAGAATAAAAAGCAGAGCTTTTAAAGTTTTCCTTTGCAGGAGATGGCTTAGCTACCAGAATGATCATTTAAATCAAGTAGGCATAACGAGTACATCTCTAAATTTCCAGACAAATTGAAATTCTCAAATAGATCTGTTCACTTAAGTGCTAAAAGACTAACAACATTGATTCAACAAACGTTGAATCTAAAACACTTCCAAAAGGAAAGAAGGAAAATTAAATATCCATATTGAAGAGCTATATCAATTTTCTTTGTAACAAAAATACTGTGAAGATGCACACATCAAGCAAACAGGTTTTCACTTGGCTTCTCACTTTTCAGGAGAAAATAAAACTCCAGTCTAGACTCCCTAGTTTAAGAGGAACCAGGAAAAAAATGGGCACATGTTACTCAGGAAAAGTGAACATTAGTCAAAATAATAAATGTGAAGAAAGTATTCTTTTTGTAATCAAGTCTGCAAAGGATGTATCACAGTGCTTCATTAGGTCAACACAAGAACAGGTAAACAGGAGTGAAAAAATCAACAAATGTCAGGTCCACTGAATGATAAAGATGACTCATCTATTTCAGTTCTATTGCTTTTTCAGAACTCTTGCTTAAAGTCAGCACAGTACTCAAGAAAAGGTCCGTAGAGAGAAAAGATCAGCATAGCTGTGGCACAAGAGATTTACAGCAGAAACCCTTCAGAAACAAAGTAACACAGTGGTAACCATTCACTCAGTAAAAAGTTACTCTTTTTATCTTTCCCGTGCCTTAATCCTTTTTTCTTTATTAGACTGCTCTTTGAGCACTCCACTATTTCTTTTCAACATCCCAGAACTGCAGTATTTTATAGCAACTCCTGTACCCCATTTTGGATTCAGAAATGGGTTGTACTGTCATGAGCACAGATGTGTGTTCACACACAACCTCAACAACTTGCATAAGGATGTGAAAAGAATAAGACAAAACAATGCAGGTGACTATAAGCTGTTCAGGAAAACAGTATTTAGTTTAAAGGTTTACTGTAGAAATCTTAGGTGTAACTACAGTTGAGTTTTTCCATTGCTTTGCAAAAAACCAAAGAAAACATACCCTATGAAAGCATGTGAGAGAACAAAATTCACTGCTGCTTCTAAAAATATTAAAGAATTAGAGCAGCTCAGTAATTTACATCCTCACAACAATATTCATGAACCTGAATAACATGGATTTATTTTGTTCTTGCACAAAATCTTTCTATCACTTCATAAATGGCACATCTTTTCTAAATACTGTAACCCAGTGTTTGCTTTCTTTTCCAACTCTGTTCATGACAGATTTCATCTCTTCCTTCAAGACGGGCACTTTCTCTTGTCAATTTTTCCTCTTATTCCAACCATTTCATCCTTCTCTATGTATTTTTCATTGCAGAGTTAAGTCTTTACCTATTGTTTGTTGAGTAAGGCAACACCTAACCAGTAACAGTAAAACCTGGGAAAGGTGTCACTGTACAGGACCCTCCTGATGATACATTCCCTCCATTCCAAGAGCTCAAAGGGAGGTTAAGAAACCACTAAAAACTTGGCTAGTAAATCCAAACAATTCAAAATATCACTGAGAACAGCACATACAGAATGAAGAACAGAACTGTATTTCCAGCTTTTTTTCACCCACTACTGTCTCTATCTGTCATGATAAAAGATCATGTTTTGCCATCCACCCTTCATTCTCCTGACTGTTGCTAGCAGCACATAAAGAAAAGTACAGGGCAAAGTAGGGGCACAATTTGCTTACCCTACTACTCCCTTGACTTCAGTGTTTGCATTTTACACACCCGTGAATGCTAATTTTACTCACAGCTGCTACTTCTAAATTTCCTGGGTCTTATCTGAAAAATCAGTAACAAGCTGCACAGGATTCTACAACCAGACCCTTAGACAAGGGTCTAATAATCAATGTTGAAAGAAGGAAATTTTGGACACTCTTCACTTTATTTTATTTTCTAGTTTGATAATGCTTCAGTCAAATGTTAGGCCATCTAAATTCTGGACAGTTATACAGGACAAATATTTTGATATCCATCCCATGTTTAGACAAAAAGGTTTTTATCAGACTAAAACATTTCAGCCCTCAGGAGGCTACTTTATGTTGCCTTGGCAGAAAACAAGGGAAGTTAAGACACCATTAATGCTCAAAATTTTATGAAATAACAGCTCTAACTAGAAGACATACTTAGATGTACCCTGCAGGCAAATCAGACACATAATGCTTCTCAGCAGAATTCCCTACCCCACCTACAAGCCTTGCCTTTTCCCCAAACTACAGCTGTGCTCACCTCCAAAGCATCAAAAAAGGAGAAAAAATTGCTAAATTGCTTTCTTGCATCATATGCATGTAAGAAATAAATATTTCATAGATATATACAAGGAAAAGAAACTCCTGCCCACTCTCCTTGAGCACTTAAAGGTGAAACATGGGCTCAACATATGTCAGTGCTTTATGTGGAACCAAGTGTGTTAAGGGCATGAGGAAAGCAACTTGGATAACTCTCTGCACAAGGAAGTACATGCAGAAAATTATGTAAAGGTACAGCAAACTGGCTATGATCACTAAATGAATGAAGTTTGTGTGGTTTATGCAATTCATCTTCAGGAAGACTTGGATTTTTATGTCTATTCTTAATAAAAAAAGTCAGTTTAGATTCTTTGGAGATTGATGGCACCCATGTAGAAAATTGTATTTATGCTACCCAAATGAGCAAACTTAACCAAATAAAAGCTAAAACCAGAGTAGGAAAAAAAAAACAAAACCAAAAACCAAGAAAAGTGTGGAAATAGCACAGTAATTTCTTTCTGTTGAAAAAACACTGCTTAGTTTTACATCCTGGAGTTTAAGTCAAGTGGATAATCATAAGCATGACACTTTTTTCTGTCTACATATCCTCATACATCTATACTGCTAGTATCTGGGGCCACACTGTTCCTTTTCTTATCTAGAAGATAATCACTGAAGCTCAGACCACATTTCAGAATCTCAAGATCAATCTTTTAGACAACTCATATAAAAAGTTGATGTTCACTTATTGTCACAGTCAGTCCCCTATCTCCCCTGCTCAACTATTCCTCTACTGCAAATTATTAATTTCTGCAACAAATGAAGGGCAGAAATAACCTCTACAATTTCTGTACATTTTTCGTAAAAAAATTTTGCTCCCTCTGGTGGAAGCAGTGAAAGCACTGATTATTCTCTGAACGCCCTCAACCCCACAGTGACCAAAAAGCCAAAAAGAAAGCTTTGCTCTCCTAGAATCATTGTCAGAGCATATTTGAATCTTTCCAATTTAATGACAAGTAAGATGACACATCAAGATAAGTCATTTGTCAACATAAAATCAGCAAGGTAGTAACAGAATTGGAAACGTACCAAAGTCCAACACATTATTTGTCAGGCTTCACCTTAGAGAAAGAAGAAAGAAGCAGAAGCATAAATATTGCTTGAGAACAAACAGGAAAAATACAAAGCTAGGTGACAAGTGTAACTACAATAAAATATTTCAAGTTGCAACCTCAATGCATTATGTAACATGTGATACTCTAGCAGCCAAGATTTTATGGTAAACCTTCCCATACTTCTCTTGGGAAGTAGTCCAGGTTGGGAAGGACATGGCCACCTTTATTCCTTCTGTCCCCTGAGAAGACACAAGGAATATGAAGTACATAAATATTTATTCACTCATTCATTAACTTTAAGGACCTAATGTGCCACAGCTGTTGACAGAATGCTTCCTTTCGTCAGCAACCAATTTACATTCCCCAATATGTGAAAAGAAACCATTTTTCATGAGGCTTTTCATCCCAAGCAGTGATTTATTTTTTCCTACTACAAAATATAGAAGAAAGGTAAGTTTGCTCTAGGTTTTTGCTGACACTGAGCATCTTCCCTTTCATCAAATGACTGAAAATAACAACAGAAAAATTGACCCAAGAAGCTTATAAAGAACACATTAACTTTTCCAAGTAGCCCTTTAGGTTAATTTGGTGCAAGACAAAATGAGAGCCAAAGGAAAGGTTAACACAGGTATCTGGGGATGCACACAGGAGCAGCAAACAAGTTCTTCTCCATTCCTTTAGCTACCTAGTACTCTAGTTTCAAGAAAAAATGTCTAGCAAATTGTTAAACCAACAAAGATTTTCTTTTGCACACAGTTGGGCACATAGAGAAGATTGCTGTGTCAAATGGCTCTGATGGAGCTCACCCTTCATATTGCACTGATGTCCAACTAGCACATAACCAACACCATTCTCAAATCTCTGCCTCTAGTTCTGCCAAGCATTAAGTAAAAAAGTAATCAGTTTCTCTCACACAGAGATGTGGATCTGATTGATTAATTTTAAAGATAGCAATTTCACCTTGAACTTAAATTTCTACTTCCATGCACTGCCAAATAGGGAAGGTTCTCCATTCATTTATTTGAACACCAGAGAGTAAGGCAACATGGACACATGCTACCTCAATTTGTCTTCAAGAGTTATATGCCTTAGCAGGGTAATTAGGTAGTAATGGCTTAAACCTAAATCACAATTTAAACAACATTTTGATAAAGATTAGTATCTATTTCTGGTCAAAACTGAAACTGACTGGAGAAAAAAAAACCCTACTGATGTCCAGCAGTTCTGAGTGCTGGTATTATACCAGAGTGCCTATTTCAAGCAGCTGCTATATTGGTGTAACTGTAGTCATAGTACAGATTTGGAGCAAGTAGTAGAAACAATGTACTAAATAAAAAAAACTTCATTCTTCTATAATTTTTTAAAAGTAGTGCTACATTTTTATTCTGAATATGCTTATAGTATCACCAAATGTCACACATAATCTCTGATCAAATGCACCAAAGAGTATGAGAACTTTCTTTTTCTTCCCTGACCTCATTATCTCCTTCACTCCCTTTGATTTGATTACACTGAACACAATTCACATTCTTTCTGTATTACAAACTTACTATCAAGATAGAATCCTGAGCTGACGTTGCAAAAAACTTTGCTTTTTTAAATCAGGTTTTTTATAGATATGTTCTCCTTAATCAAGCAAAATTTTGAAGCTCTTCCATTCATACTCATCACAATCAGTGCTCTTTATACAGAACTGGATCCATATTATGTACAGTCCACTGATGTCCAAAAACAAAATATGTCCGACTTCCAACTGCTTATAACAAACCTTCTAAACTAAATGCCTAGCCACCCTCCAATGTGATTACTCCCAAAAGCTCAACAGACCTCAAAGTGTACTACTTTATAAAACTTTTTGGCCCTAGAGGAGCATCTGTTGCAAAACATTCAATTCAGGGAAGTTTTCCAGGCTTGGATATAAAGTAATTCCATTATCATAAAAATGTTGTACCCACAGTATTAAAAAAATTTTGGCAGTAGTCACACCCTATCATAAACAATTAAATTTATGTCTACTATTATGAGTATAAAATTAAACACCACCAACATGCCATAAAAAGATGGTCAACTCTGACATGTTTTACAGTATCCTATAGAAGCTGCACATTTTATGGAAATAACCACATGGCACCTGGCAAGAGCAGCTTACCACCTGCTTGTGTGAGGCACCAAGCCACGAAGTGCCATCGATCCCAGCCACAGGTATCATTGCAAGGGGTGCACAGTATCTATTCCATCCCAGCAAGCTCAATTTCAACTTGCCTGTTTTACTAGTTTTCTAGATGGCACTTTTTCATGTATATCCTTAACCATCCTTCCATTCAAACAAGTGGCTGGGGAATGGGCAAAGAAAAAAAGAATGTGTAACTCAGTCACTTCCAAAATACTTTAACTAGGCATGCTCCTTCTTCTGTGTTTCATTTCCAGTTACTTCTCTCACGTATCAGGTGTATTTTGTAAAAACAAACCATCAAAGTCCCCCTCTACCGAAGCACAGACTGTTTTATTTGATGTGTTTCACTTAGAGGTACATGAATGAAGCGTTAAAAAAAAAAAAATTCCCAATATGAAATTTCTTAGTGCTACAAAATTTACATGACAATTACTTTTCTTAAGTATGCCTAAATACATAAATATTCTGTAGATTTTGGAGGTCTAGACCACTTCCCCCATAAACAAACATTCAGGTCCAGCTTCAGTGATTAAACTCGGCAAACCTCAGTTTCCCAATCTTATTTTGTAATCTTCTGATATTTTATGAAGATACCAGGATTAACAGCCTTCAGGAATTTTTATATCACTTGGACAATAGATACCACCGAAACGCTCTGCCTACAAAGCACATACGAATTCCCAGCAGCATTGTGTGCGGCGCACATTATTTAACGCCGCGTGTAAACCCCCCTGGCAAGCGCTTCCAGGCGCAGCGCGCTGCTTTGCATTTGCAATTATAACCCAACCTTTGCATCCCTTGCACTGACACCGGCCCCGTTCCCAGCTGCGGCTGCACATCTGGCCGACGGACGATGCCAACAAGTTGGGGCGAGGCCGGGCCGGGCAGGGCAGGGTTGGATGCGGGCGGGATGCTGGACCAGCCGGGGCGGGCGCGGGGCGGGCGCACCTGCCCGCGAAGCGCGGCCGCCGCCCCGGCGCCCCCCGCCCGCGTGCGCGGAGAGGAGCGGCGGCCGCCCCCCGCCGCGGGCGCTGCCCGCTCCGCCCCGGCCCCTCGGAGGGATGGAGGGGCCGCGGGGCCCGGGGCGGGGCAGGACGGCGCGGAGCGGGGGCGCGGTGCGGTCCCTCCCCGGCGAGCCCGCGGGAGCGGCGGCGGGGCGGGCGCCTCCCCATCCTCACCTGGTCGACGGGCAGGCGCACGGCGTTGCTGAGGGGCTGCAGCAGCGTGGAGCCCGTGGTGCTGGTGGCCATGGCGAGGCCGGGGGGCCGCTCCCCGCCCGGGCTCCCGCGGCGGCGGCAACAACAGCGGCGCGAGCGGCCCCAGCCCCGCACGGCGCCGTGACAACAAGGGGCGGGCGCGGACCCGCCGATGACTGACAGCGCCAGCGACCAATCGCTGCGCGCCGCCGCCGCGGAGTGACGGGCGGGCTCGCCCAATCCCCGCCCCCGGCAGGCTGGGCGGGACGGGGCGGTGCCGCGGCGGCCGCTCGGCGCTGAGGGTGGGTGGGAGCTGCGCGCACCGCGCAGGTACCGCGCGAGGCCCGGCGCTGTCTCAGCCGCTCCCGACCTGCGCTAGGGGACATCCTGCTGGGACGTTCTTCGCGGGAAGAGCTATTAGACGTTGGAACGGGCTGCCCAGGGCGGTGGTGGAGTCACCGAGCCTGGAGGTGTTTAAGGAAAGACCACTCAGCGCTGGTCTAGTTGACACAGCTCGCTCGTAGGCTGGACTCCATGATCTCGGAGTCTTTTCCTACTTGGTTCTGTGACGCTGAGCGCTGACCCGCGCCCAGGTGCGCGGTGTGAGCGCTGAGGGCGCGGTTGGTGATGGTGCCGGCGCCTGATGGGAAGTGGCGCTTCCCTGCGCGGTGGGCAGGCAGGGACCGGGAGTGCAGAGAGGCCAGGTCGCTGCCCTGTGGCCCAGGTGGCCCCCGAGGAGGTGTCTGTCGCTGAGGGTAGCCCAGACCCTGTGGGTACCTGTTGAGGTAATGAAGAGCCCAGCCCACGTCCCGCTCCGAGCATCGCCTCTTCGCCCCGACGGGCACACGGGCGCTCAGCAGCGGCGTACACAGAGCTGGGGGAGCGATGGATACACACTGGGCAGGAGAGTGGCCGGAAACCCTGAAGAAGGGGTACAAAAAATGGGTAAAGAGATCCTGTTCTTAAAGCCACCCATTAACTTAAGGAAGTCTGTCTATCATGCTGTAACATACAGTTTCGAGTTTATTATTGGCCTGTTTCTTAAATACAGAAATGCGAAATTATAAAAGGACCAGTTCTTCAGTGCTGTTTCCTTAACGAAAGAAGTGATGTGATGGCAATAGTACTGAATTGGTGCACAGCACAACTCTTCCACCTGTCCAGTCCTGTCCCAGTGTGAAGCAAAGCACTTCCGTGAAGGCATTGCCTTAGGGAAGTGCAGAAAACTCTACCAGATGAGCTCATGTAGTAGGCTACTTATCAAGCCATTCTGTTTATTGCCCTGCCTGCTATTTACATTAGAGCTTTCTATAGATTTTTTTCCCTTGTGAAATAACTGAAATATTAATTGTTCTAAAGACAATAATGTCGTCATGAAGGAGGTTGCAAAGGAATATCCTGGTCTTACCTATCAAACTGCTCAAGATCTCTGTGTTTCTTAAGATAAAACTGCAAGTTATTTCTTGCAGTTTATAGAACATTTTTTTATAATTGTTGTATGTTGCACCTCTAAACCATGATACAATAAGAAATTTAAAACCAAAAAAAAAATCTCAAAAAATGTCACCATTTTAAGCATGTAAAATGAAATGCATTATCCAATGTCCTACTAGCAGTCTGAGTGTGTCTGGATTAGTGGCCAGGTGTAGTGATTTACATAGTCATTGAAGTTCATGGTTAATGCTAATTGGTAATAGCAGGAAAATGGAGGTAAGTGTAATTATCTGAAAACACACATTGTTTTTCTTACTGAATTGCAGACCACACTCTGTACTTATGTTTTAGCTTGTGGTAAGGTCTTTTGTCTGAATTTAAAGAGACTGGTTAATAGGTGCAAATAAGTGGTTTTAATTAGATTTCTCCACTGCATGACAGGCAATTACAATTGTGGTAGCATCTGCAGAGGCAATAGCATAATGTTCTTGTGGTAAAACAAAAAAGAGCTGCTTACAGAAAGGGGAAAAAAAACCCAAACTTTTCCCAGTTAATTCTCAATCAGTCTCTTAAATCAAAACCTGCAAATTATATATATGTATGAATAACTTCATTGGAGTGCAATGTCACTAGGCTCAGTACAGTCTGCAGTATACTATACATATGTATATATGTACATGAAGACTCAGCTCACTTTATCAGATTTTCTTTTATTAAGATACATATCTACATACAGAAATCTTTGGAAATCTTAACCTAAACATTCTCAAATGAAGCCACAAAAGAGCTGCTTTAGAAAAGGCAGATACCTAATTCTGAATCAGTCTAATACAAGAAATTATTCTGGTGCATCTGTATAAATCTATGGAGGTGCTATTACTGACACTTTGATTAAATACTGGCAGCAAAGAATTGACCTAATGAACAAACTCCTTATTTCCAATTAACAAAATGCCTGAGAACAAACTCATGATTTCACAGCATAAATGTTGGTTAGATTTAAAATATAATGTTTTATTTTTCTGGTAAGTTTTATTCTTTTGTGAGTGTATGTGTTCTTGCAATGCTCAGAAAATAGCAAAAATATTCTTTCCTGTATGACTCCTAGGAGTTCATCTGTCAAAGATACATCTATGCTGTGTATCACAGTACTATTATAAATAGTTTGCACCTATGGCATTTAAGTTACATAGTTATGTCTTTCACAAGTTTCCAGTGGAGAAATGTGGTGTCTTGGGAAGACTTACTTGTGCTCTTATTTAGGAAGGTGTGTGTTGGGGAACACAACATCACAGAAATACATCTTGAAAAGAGTTACAAAATAATTATCCTTTTGTTGAAAACCCTCCCTTGTTGGGAGAGATTGGTTACATGGAAGACCAAAAGGTGTCCTGCCCCACAGATCTGAAAATCGAAGTTTGCAATTAAAAGTGAAGTGTACAAATGTTGCTTGAGAAGAAAGTAACAGGAAAATAAGGGATTTCTGACAGAGAGAATGTAGCTTGTCTTTGATATCTGCTGTATAAATGTATTGTAAGGACTAGCACTGGCACTGCAGTAAAACTAGGTCTTCTGCCTTTCCTTTTTTTTTTTTTTCTTTGAAAGGAGGTTTTATTAAGATGTTTTCAGAGAAATTCCTGCCTGTGTGAGAATACAGAGTGGGAAGGTGAAGCATTATCTGGCGACGGGTAGCGTTCTGCATCACAGTGACACAATGACAATGGAGTTGGTCCTGAACGGTGAATGATGCTGTGAAGAAGAAGGCTGGTGAGTGATACACAGAAGCTGATGCACTGAAAGTAGCAAATCTGTAAAATTTCATGTGAATTGGACAGTTTTCAATAAACATGACTTACATTCCTACTGTTTAAGATATTTTCATGTAAGAGAACAAGAAGTGATACTTCCACAAGGAAATTCCACCAAAGGCTGTTGGACAGAATGCAGGAGGGTGTGGTTATTTAAGTAATTCCAGGAGAGTGGGTTGGTATACCATTAACAACTTCTGATTTTCTACTTCTGATTAAGTATTTGTGGTCCCATAAGTGCTTATAGTTCTTGGGTACAAAAATAATCACAAAGGCATCTCAGGCCTACAGAGATTCCTCAGTCTGTCAGAATGAAGTAACAAACACTAGAGCTTTCCTGTAAACTTTGTTTATTTGAATGACACTGTAAGATACTCAGGTGTTAACAATATCAGCCTTCCCATGTGACACTCTAGAACAGAATAACAAAATGAGAAGTGCTGTGGCAAAGGACAGGAAGGGATAAAGTTTCTAGATGTGCCATTGTGTACAGTACTTGTTCCTCTTTGTTTGATAAGGCCATTCTAGGAACACATTCACAGTCAGAAAACAGGAACAATTACTGAAACTCCTTCTAACAAAATAAATTAAAAGGAAAATTAGTTTCAGTGGTAGATCAACCACTTTTGCACAGTAGTCTTATTTTAGACTCTGGCTTGCTTAGCCTGAAATGTTTGAGACTTCATTCCAACGAGAAGAATGTTTCTGCAAAAGCTGATGCCAGTCAAATGGAAATACTTGTAATACTTTTATTTGGAAATACTTTTAATTTAAAAATCTACTCTTAAATTTTAGGTATTTCTATTTTTGTCTCATTCTTCCTGCAAAGCAGTCTTTGGCTATATCTTTAAATATTCTGCACAGCACAGTAAACTTCACATGCATCAGCTGTTTTCTGAAATGATATAATCTTTAATTAGCCATTTCAGCTATTTTAGTAATTTAGTGTTTTGTGTGATTCTTTAATATTTGTTGGAATTCTTCATTATGATACTGTTAATTGCTAGTTCAAGTAACATTTGTTTCTCTCTCTCTCTCTACTTATGAGGAAAAATATAAATTCCTTTCCACAGTTTAGATACAAGACAAATAAAGTCTCCCTTTAGCTATTTTAGCAGAATGCATTGGTTTCTGATTTTTGACTTATTTTAGTCTTAGAGCTGCTCTGAGAGTGAGCAACCTTCTCTGTTTTTAAGGCAGCAATCAGTTCAATCATATAATTGATTTAGATCAACTTTTTTTCTTCTAAATGCTTACATCTTGGAAATTCTCTTATGGGGAAATGCATTGGTGTCTCTTGAAAACAGAGTCATGTTCAGTTCAGACCATTTTGCTTTTTAATTATAGCACAAAGTCTGTTAAGAAAATCAAGCAGAGCTTCTAAAGGAGGATGAATGAAAGCTGACTAAAGCTTACTGTTCAGCTGTAAATATCAACTCTTATGTACAGATCTTAGAAGTTGTAATTTCTTTGCTAAAGGAACTTCTTGCTTTCCTGACAAGGTCAAGCCAACTGACTTCAACAAGGAGTTACTCCGATAAATGGGTTACCTTTTAAAAGAAATTTTACAAAAAAATTATGGAGAAACAGGCCAAACTGATAGTGTACATCATTTCAAAATGTAATAACCAGTGCCACAGGCAGTTGGGGTTTTATTGTCACTCTGATAATTGAAAAGTTTAGGGGACAGAAGCTCTTTTTTCAGAACTGAAATAAAAGCAATGAACTTCAAAGCTAGATTATGAGTTTAAGAACAGCTGTTTTGGGCTTAATTAAATATTTATTATAGACTGTGGGAGATACAGCGGATGGGAGAGGCTGGTGATAACCTTGCAAGGAACCTACTACTATAAAACACTAGTAAAGAGCTGCCAAGTCTACCTTTTTCATTGATTTAACTAGTAAAACATATTCAGATGAAATGTATATGAATAAGTGTGCAGTGAATATATAATTTAGTTTTATTTCCTGTCATACTGTAACAGCAGGGCGTAGAAATAACAGCTTTTACAAGTTTCTCAGGTTTCTGGGATGTCTGTGTATCGTGTCTCCTTGTCTGAAAGGGGAGACCTGACTTTCCTCCATACCAGTAATTACAAGTTCTCAAACTGATCCTTGCTGCTCAGAGAGCTCAGTTCACAAGGTTCCTCCCACTTGCCATAGGTTGAGTGCAACAAGCTAGGACTAAGAGTCTTCTTTATCTGGATTAATTCTTTTTCAAATAATAATATGCCTTATTCATCCCAAAGTTGCTTTAGTGTTGCTTTTAATGCCAAGATAAGCTTTCAGAATAAAATGAGTTTACTGTAAGAGCAAAGGTTGAACTGTAGGAGGGGATGCAAAGTAAATAACAAAATTGCAATTTAAAATTAGGCTTACCAATTAAGTTTTCCTTTCAGTTACTTCAAGTTCACAGTTAACTTAAAGGAAAGAAAGGGCATTTTTTTTTCCTGTATCCCAGGACTGGCTTGCACTAAATAACTTTCTCAGTCCATATGGTCATTGCTACTTAGTTTGGGATGGTTCCCCCTGTTCTTATGCATTATCATGTTCAATCTGATCATATTTCTGTTCAGTAAGAAGGAGGAAATTTTTCTTCAGGAGTTTCTGGGGTTAGTATTTTATGTTCATTTGAGTTTAAATTATTCTCCTATTTTTAAAACATTTTTAAAGTTTTTGTCGTAAGACCTCTTCGTGTTTGTGAACCTTATTAGTTTCATTGTCTGCTATTCATTTTAAATTCTTTATTTCAATTGCACATATCTGCACTAGAAAGGATAAGATTGGATAGACACCAGTTCATTCCCCCTTGTCCCATCATTCCTATTATTTTCTTTTCCACATGCTATTGGTACTCCTACTCTTAAAATTCCTCCCTTGCTGCTTCCAACTTCAACACCAGTCAGCACAGCTTGAGGTGCCTCCTCTTGGACAGGTCACAATGGACTTTTTAGTAATCAGTACTGGTAGTGTGTGGCAGAACCAGGCTGAGGGACATGATGAATGGAAAGTAGGTACTTGGGATGTTCAGCCTGTTTGCTGCAGCCAGAAACAGCCTAGTGCAATGTAACTCATCACTGGATGATTCTGCAGTTTCTCTGGTATTCACCTGCTTCACCAGTGCCTTTCTCTTGCTTTATACAACACACAAGGAGCTGTTCTAGTGGCTCAGCCATTGCTGTTCAGAGCAGCAGGACAGGCTGGTCAGCTCAGAGATCTACAGACTGAGAGGAAAGGGATCAAGAGATTCACACTGTCAGCCACTGAGCATAAAAATACTCCAGTGAGGATTACTTTTGTTCATTGTATTTTCGCTTGATGTCCTGCTTTCTAAGCATCCATCTGCAAGCATTAGGGGATATGGAGCATGAGCATTCTCCAAATACAAATTTGTGAGATTAGTCATAATATCATAGTCCTCCTAACAACCTGCCCAAAACTTTAGTAAGTAAGGTTCTGGGAAGAGTAGTCAAAGATGCATGCTGGTGTTCAGGTTTCTGAGAGTTATTTCAAGTCACAAGCTCAGATATGTGTTCCATTTCTGTAACTGGAGTTACTTGCATGAGTGAAGCCATTTGCATAAGGTTCAACCATTCAGTCAAGGAGCACTCTTCCTAAAATTGCAGTATGTGTACCTGAAACACTCTAGGATATAAATTTATGTTTCTGGAAACCAATCTAGGAAAGAAGAAGAATTTTATTAAATTGAATATACTCACTGGTATATATAAGTTCTTTTCTTTTTCCTTTATAGTTCAGTTAAATCATAATCAGGTCATTAGATACATTTATCATACTGTGCTTCTTTTTCACCCTTGACATTGTGTGTAAAAGCAGGGTTTGTCTATAATCTCCTCCATGGTTTTTGAGATTGGTGTTTATGATGAAAGTAAATTTAATGTTCCTAAACTCTACTTTAATCAAGGTGTGAGTATTTATTTAGGGTCATGAATGATTAAACAACCTAAATGAAAAAGCAGTATTCCATCTTTTTCTTCAAGTTAGTAACACCTGCATCACTTCTCTGAAAATCAGGATTTATGTCTGCATATAACAAAATTTGTTCATAACATCAACTGCTATGGAGATCAGAATAGTCCGTTTCATGATGTTTTGTCCACAGATCTTTGTTGTAGACAGCAAATGTGCCTGACATTTCTGCTTTTTTGATGATCCTATTCCTAGTTTTGGCATTTTTATTGACCAACTATTATTGTGTTTACTTTTAATAAAGAATTAACTATTAAAGATTTCATAGGACCACTGCATCTTTTTGTCTAGAAATTTTGTGAAATAATGTAGAACAAACAAGTATGTATTTATTCTTTGGAAATCATTACCAGAACATAAAAACCTTCTTAAATGTATTTTTAAAAATAAGAGCAACAGCGAGATAATTTAAAATCACAAAGGATATCAATATTTAAGCCTTGGACTTTTTAGTTACTAAGCTAAGAAATTACTGTTCTGTTGAAGAAATCTATGTGTAGGTTATTGTGTAATTGATTTCTAAAATTTTTGCACCTTTTTGAAAGGTACTGGGGAGAGAGAGGATGCTAAACCACTGATCAATTCCCTAGTGTTCCTTCTCTTCCCTTTTCTGTTAGAGAGTTACTGTGTTGCAGTGAAGGAATACTAACTGCAGGATTTTGCCATATATAACACTGCAGGGGGCCCTTGAAGCTGACTGGAGCCCTGTTCCTGCAATGCTCCAGTCAAGTTAATATGAACTGTGTGATTGATGTTCTCAGGGCTGCACTCCCTGCTGCTTTAGACAGGAAGCTCTTCCAGTGTTGCTTCAGCTCAGTGAACAAGGCCACTTCCTTAACAATACAATAACAGGAATTCGATCAGAAACTTAAAATTTAGTTCTCGAAGGCATGACAATGCTTGCTTTAATTCTTGCATTATCTGCAGTATTTAGGTATAAAAGTTATGGATTTTCTTTGAAAAAAGAATACTTTCCTTGTATTCTTTTCACAAGGAAGAATTTGGCTTTTTTATGATAATTAAAATATTGTTCCAGTTTTGTGAGAGATTTATCATTCTTCTTTCTTTCCTAGACTAGATTCATGTTGCCAATATCACAATATGATTCTGCAGGAAAATGCCCTTGGCTACTTAGAACAGTTTTTCATCTTTCAAGGTCCAAGTTCACCACTAAGAATAGATTTACACAGATATTATTCACGTGCAGAATGCTCAAGAAGCATCCCTCAGTCACTGCCTACATTCCTTTGCTACTTTTAATACACATACAGAAATATTACAGCTAAATAAAACTGAATTATTCATACCACAGAACTTAATTATTTGCCTTTATTTTTACCTGTAAGATTTTTCAGGGATCCTAGGCTGTGGAGATCAGTGGAAAAGTCTGGAGCTCTGAAGACTTAACTTTAGCAGAGGAGGATTGAGTTAGGAAATGTTTAGACAGATAGAGCACATGCAAGTCAGTAGGATTTGATGGGATTCAACCATGCATGCAGGGCTGCTCTCAATTGTATCTGGAAGGTCATGGAAATCAGAGGAGGTTCCTGAGGCCTATAAGAAAGCAAATGTCTATGTTATATTCTAGAAGGGCAAGAAAGAGAATGCAGGGAACTACAAACCTGTCAGCCTCGCCTAAATTCCTGGGAGGGCATAATACACCAAATCCTCAAAAAAATGATTTTCACATATATCATGGTGTGACTGGGAGTCATCAACATGGATATTAATGGAGGAAACTTTGCCTGACCAATCTGTTGCCCTTCTGTGATGGAAGAGCTGGCTTTGTGGATAAGAGGAGGATGGGGCATGTTGTTTATCTTGGCTTTAGCAAGGTTTTCAATACTGTGTCCTGTAACCTCCATACAGACAAACTGACAAAGTGCAGACTAGATAAATGCACAGTGAGATGCACTGAAAACTAGACAAACTGCTGGCCTCAAAAGGCTGTGCTGGGCACAAAGTCCAGCTGGAGATCAGTCACTTATAAAGTACCATGGGGATTGATACCAGGACTCATACTGAGTGGTGCTGTCAGAGTGCACCCACAGCAATTATCCAGACCATAGAAGGTTGAGAGGAGTGGTTGAGACCAGGTGTGTGCTGACATTCAGAGGGACATCTACAGGCTCAAGAAATGGGCCAACTCTTGTTCTTGAATCCCATATAATTCAACAAAGGGAAATGCCAAGTTCTGTAGCAGCTGGTACACTTTGGAGCCTGGGAAGCAGCTTTACAGAAAAGGATCCAGGGCTCCTGCTGAGCAAAATGTTGACTGTGAACCAGCAATGTGCAATTGCAGAAAAGGCAGCCAGCAACATCCAGGCATTGCCAGTAGGTCAAGGGAAATAATTCTTCCTGGTGAGACCACGTCTTGAGACTTGGGTCTAGTTCTGGGCTCCCCAGCACTAGAAATACATGTCCACAGTGGAGAAAGTTAAGTGAAAAGCTGCAAAGATAATTAGGAGAATAGAGAATGTGTCATACAAAGAGAGTCTGAGAGAGTCGGAATTGTTAACCTGGAGGAAAAGAAGGCTCAGTAGGACCTTATCAATGTGTATAAATACCAGAAGGGATTAAGGTAGTAAAAGACCACAGAACCAGTATGTTTTCACTGCTGTCCAGAAAGGGAAATTGAAAATCGGCACAGATTGAAAGACAGGAAATTCCACTTAAATATGTGAAAAACTTGTTTACAGTGAGGGTGGTCAGACACTGAAACCGGTATCTCAGAGCAGTTGTGGAGTTTTCAGCATTGGAGACCCTTGAAATCCAGCTGGATAAGGTCCAGCACAGCCTGCTGTAGCTGACTGAAGTTTGAGCAGGGTAGGGCCTGAACTCAACATTCTGGTGAGGTCCCTTCATGATTCAACTATTACTCTTCTGTGAATCTATCAAATTAGGGTAGCCAGAAAGGTTTGAGGTAAATTCTGCCATTTACAAACGGAGCATAAGAGCATAAGGAGCAAGGTAAAACCTCAAGATAAATTGTTGGCTAGGAGTTTCTATTCAAGAATACAGGATTTGTGCATATCAGGAGAGCAATACATATAAACACAAATGCTTACAGAGCAATCCTAAACTGTTCCTTTTGTCATTCTGTTCTAATTTGCTAATGGATATCATGCAAATTGGGATTTTTAATTGTAGAGGGATGTTTGAATGAAAAAGTAATTTAAAATCCTCAATTTCTATTGAAATCTGTTAATTCAAGAAGCTGGCTGGGAAACCCTATTATTTAACCATGCAAAGATTTGTATTTTTAATGTGTTTTTGAAGGACTCAATTCAACTTTCAAGTCCAAGAAATTGCAAGTTGTGGCTTTTATGTATGTGTACAACTAAATAAAGGAGAAGCAGCATAAAGATGCTTTTCTCCATCATTTTATTGAATCTATGTTTAGTAACTCCCATATACTTTATGCATCTTGGAGCTGTCTGGTCTGATGGGAGGTTTTGGATAGTGCTAGGTATGGCATTCAGGTAAATCACTCCTTATCCTGCAGGTTATTCCTAGCTGCTATTTTACATACTTTGGATTAAGTTCTCTTCCCTTTTTTCTTTTTTTTTTTTTTAATTTTTTTTTCCTGTGTTCTTTATTTCCCCTCCCATCTCCTTGTGGAGTATGGCATGTCACACACCTGGAGACACACCACACTTAAGCTTCAGGTTCTCCCTTGGATAGGAGATTTTACAGTCATTCTTCAAAATTCAGACATTTCTCATGGGTCCATATCCTTCATCTGTGAGAACTTCAGCAAAGATTCAACAACTTCCCTTTCCTTTCATCATAGGCTCCAATAGTCTCTTTTTGGCCAATATGCAATTAGTCTGTCCAGAACAACTGCAAAAGCTTTCCCTCCTTGTTTTTCAGTAACAGATGGGTGTTACTGCTTGTGTCTTTGGGAAAGAAGACAAAGACTGGACATCAATTTCTCAGCCATCTGCTTCCTTGTCAGCCTCTTTCTTTAAATCGTGTTATGGAAGAGGAGTAGCAGGGTCTCTACACAAATTAATAAAAAGGTGTGGTTCCTACTCATAAAATTTACAGTAGAAAGAGAGATATGCCAAGAAAATAATCGTTGAGGCTTCATACGGGTATGTTAGTTGCATCGTGTACCATAAAAAAAATATTAATCAATTCAACATTTGAAGTAAATATCTGGGATGTATACAATTCCACCATAGATCCTTAAAAAAAAGGCAGAATTTTGTTTTTAAATTTTGGAGCACTACAGAAGACTATGTATGTGTTTTATACCTGACATGAAAAAACCTGCTTGTGTTGAAGGCACTGAAAATTTATGCTGTTTAATTGCATGATACTTCCCCTTGCTCCTGTAGATACTTGGGTTTCTCCTGCAAATAGGAAAATCCAAAGCTTTTTTGTAATCCCTGTCTGCTTCCTGAAAGCTTTCTAAGGTTGTAATAGCCGTGTGAATGCTGTGCTGCTTGGAACTTCAATGTGCATTTTACTGGGAGGAGTTTCCTACAGGATCCAATAAAACAACCTTCTCCCCTTGAGAAAGTGATTTGTGCTTTTTATTAGTTCAAAGCTAGAGGCTATTTTAATCCTTCAAGGTCTGCACTTTACTGAACTAGATTCTGACTTTCCTGCTTACTAATGTGAATTAAAAACAAAACAAAAATAAAAAACCCACAGCAATAAAAACATGGATCTTCTTTATGTCTGCAAGTTGTGTTTTCTTTCTGAGGAACAATGCACAGACTTACTGCACAGAGGCAATGCAGCATTGTGGAGATAAAGCTGGAAGGAAGGAAGCAGTACAGGTGTTGAAGACTTGATACTTTGTGGGCTTTTCAGAGCAGGAATCTACCTGAAATCTCTAGTGTCTTAGTCAAGAAATGGTAAAAATTGGCTACCCTGGCCTGGCATTGGAAGTAAACTATTGAGCTAAATTTCCAAGCCATGTCATCAGGAACACACCTGAAATATTTTTTAGTTTTTAGAATGTTCTACTTATAGGACACAAATATTCCCTTAATTGTACTATATGAAAGAGCTAAGTTAACCTTAAATAGTAGTGTTCCTCTGTCCTTCAGGATCAGTAGATTGTTGGGGAGCATTCACAAGCACCCATTTGGATGAAGCCTGTTTCAACATGTTCTGAAACAAGTGAGCCCACACCTCCTTGGACAGCCAACACCTATGGCCACACGTACACTTCTCTATCAGAGTTCAGGGAGAACTGAGTCTGTCATCTTCTGACATGGCCTGAAAGCAACCTGACATAATATGGGATGTGCAGAACACTATGTTCTTCGTTGTTTGTAGGTAACAGAGTTCCACAGTCATAAAACAGTCACCTAAACAATGTTGACCTAAGCCAAGAGGCACTAGTGAAATGAATGCTGAACTTGTTTAATTCCCCACCCTTTACAGATACTTTAATAAGTAGTTGCCTGCAACCACTTACAGTGTTAAGTTGCAAAATACCTCACAACACATTGTCCTCATTTCTTTCATGCTGGGTGGTCTATATTTGCTTAATTTTCTATTTTTTTGTGGCTGTTCTTCTGCCTGGGGTATTTTGTCATAGATTAATTCACAAAATGTACAAGAAAATATTTAAGTAGACCCATCAGATTGCTAAGAAAAAGTAAATGTACTTTTAAACTCTGGTATTGTATGAAAATAAGCCAAAATTCAACCTGTGAAATACTTGGACTGGCACAGGAGTTGTAATTTCTTCTGCATTTGAGAGTTTTCTCTTCTCACAGGTCTCTACCTCATTTGGCATAGACTATGGCCACTATGGGAGGTCACATAAGTGTTTCATAAAATACTCATCTTTGACTTTTTCATTCTCTGAAAAGCAACAGACCAAAGTTTGGAGGAGTTTGGGATGCTTGCCTCTGAAACTGGAGGGGAATTTATGGGATGGGGATCATGTGTCCCTGTGTCTGTGGGAGATTTTTTTCTCAGAGCCTGGCAAAAATACCAGTGGTGGCTTCATCACTGAGCCAATGCTCAAAGTATTTCTGGTCTCTGTCCACAAAAGACTTTATTTTTCAAGAACCCAGACAGAATTTGCAATCCCCCCATGCCTGCAATAATTTTTGTGATTTTTTGCCTCTTAAAGTGGGTAAGGTCTGCATTTTCTCTTGGCCTCACACTGTGGTGACCACATACTCATGCTCCTCTGTTTTCATAGTATTTGCAGTGGGAAAAACCAGTCTCTTCAATATTTTTTTTTCAGTTATCAAGACCTGGATTTTAAATTTGAGAATTAATAGCTTTTACATTACAGATTTGCAGTTTGCAGATTTGCTTTTATTTTTCTCTTATTTCCCCTTTGAGCTCAGCAGATCTCAGAGGTTTCTGGGAAATTATATCAGAGAGACAACATGTTGTGAGAAAGTGACTTTTGTTATTTGTTGCTTTGTTTAAATCACCTTTTATAGCTTACTAACTTCCTATGGAAATGGTTTGCCTTTTGGTATTAATGTGTCTAAACAGATAATTAGTGTCTTAGTCTTGGGCCTGTTTGACCTTCGCTGAGCTTGGGCAACCCACTGGTGATATTTATACTTAGAGATCCTTGAATGGAGAAGAGAGGGAATGTCTAAGCTTGCCATGGCCTGAACATTCTCTTCAGGCTCCGCAAAGTTTTAGAACAGCCTTCTGAAGACATAATGTGCAAGTAAAATGAGAAATTTTCTGAACTACAAAAGCTCAAACACAAATTGTACTATTATTCGACCAAATCCATTGCCTGAAATGCTTTTTCCCTTAAATTTGTCAATTATTTTTTATATAGAACTGGAAGAGTGCTGATCTGAAGTAACTACTTTTTCAGTTATACCTGCCAATTAGCATTGCCACAAAAATGGTTTATCTGCCACAGCAGAGGGGGCAGAAGTGAGTTGTATGTAGTTTATCACCAGGACCTCCCATGACAGAGTTCTGCCTCTGCGACTTTTCAAAGGACCCCTTGCCAAAAAGCATTGGCTGCTGCACTGCCTGGGACAGCATCCACCTAAAACAGACCAGTAGAACAGACCTCTGGTGACTCTTCATGTTAACAGATGTCACCCACTAAAGCCTCACAATTTAAAAGTTACTAAAAACTTAACTTTGCTTAAACTTTTCCTTAGACTAATTCACAAGCACTGTTCTTATGCAGACAATGCTAACAATGATTATTAATGAAGTACAGGTTGCAAAATTTACCACATACCTTAAAAAATCTTCACTTACGGGACAACCCTCCATAAAAACAGATCTTGCTAGTTTAAATTAACCTTGGAGAAAGAAGTTTAAGGAGACAGTTGACTTAACAGTTCTGCAGCTCTTACTGAGACAGTGTTGGGGAAAGTGCTGTACCATTATAATGGGTTTCAAAACAGCACACCCATCATTGATGTCTCACTGTGAAGAAATTGGCCAAGTATACGAGGTAGTTCTTTTAGGGGAAAAAATGGATGAGATGCTTTCCTTTGTAGATCACTGTCCCATACCTGACTGGAGACAGCCTTCAAACCAAGTAATGTCGCACAAGCTGTCATCTCCTTCTGAAAATTATTTCCCATGTGAGTTGACTGTACTTGTTTTCAAGTGCTGCAACCATGACAAAACCAGACTTCTTGCCATTTTAATATTTATACACATAATTGCGTATTTAAAATATATTAACCTTTTGTAGCAATTACTGAGACATACTTTATTACATAATTTAAAACACCCAACACTATGCAAATTCAAAGTGATACAATTGCTCAATTTATGTATATAAAACCCCCTCCCATTAGCAGTCATCCATGAAGTAGCAGCCATAAACTTCTTACTTAACTTCTTCCATTTCTAACTGTAGATTGTAACTGTCTGTCCAGAAATCTTCTCCCTGTTTACAGAGATGTTTGGAAAACCATAACAAAATAATCAGTGCTTGATATTTTGGCAATGTCACTCAGAGCATGGAAAGATTTCTCCCAGTGCATCAGGTCCCCCAATTATTCTCTTAGCTTGTGAGGGAACTGTTTGTTAAACAAGTTGTTCCAGACAAGGTGTTAGGATAAATGGCCACATTTGTGCCATACTAACACTTCATGGAATGCCTTTCTACTCTCCTGTCATTTTTGTCCTTTGAAACAGTGACTTCTTAAAAAAAAAAAATCAGACATCTCAGTACTTAAGGCAATACGAGTGCTTTATTGGGCTCTAATTAGCAAAGCCTGGAGGTCAGGGCATGTCCAGGCACAGTTTAGATCTGTTGCCTTTCAGGAGGTTAGAGATGTATTGCCTGATGCTCCCCTCAAATGGCCATGTGCACCCTCACTCAAAATGGTACTGCTGCAATGTGCTTAATATATCAGCTGAAGTCATGGGGCCTGTGTGTCCTGCCAGGATCTGGCCAGGATTTGACTGTACTCTTCCTACTGATGCCTGCATGTCTGGAACGTGCATGACATGGGCTGGCAGGCTGGAGCAGCCCCCAGTAATGAGAGGCTGTAGGCCAAACAGAGTTTTACAATACTGCCTCGGCAAAGCAACAAAATGGGAAAGTTTGTCCAAAGAGCAGGAGATTTGGGGATGGTGAGTGAAAGATGTACTGGCTTAGCTCCCAGCAGCTTGTGGTTCTGCTGCAGCCACAGTGCAAATGCACAGCACAAAGTGGGGCCAGCAGCTGAAGCAGGTGTAGGAGTGAAATCTGAGCCCCCCAGTCAGGCTGCCCTTAGGCCACAGAGCGAATATAGGAGCACAGAGGTGCTTCCAGGGTGCTCTGGGCAGGGGCTGAGCAGGAATTCACTCCCAAACCAGCTGGGCATCAGTTCCTGGTGTGTGCTCAGGGACTGGATTATACCAAAAATAAATTCTCATCTTTCGTCATAAGGAATGTGGGGTTTTTGCCCATAAACAAGATTTTAAACATAGCAAAATTGAACACACTTTTTCTTTATTTGTATAGCTGTTGCATCATCCCAGGAAGGTAGTCACTCTCCTGAGTTTGTGGAGCAGTCTGAGTCTTTCCCAAGGAATGGCTGAGAGGGCATTTAGCAGGGGGGAACCAAGTGGCCACATCATCCTGATTCACTCGGCACATGTTTGCATTATGTGACTACATCCTTGTTTCCCACCAATGATAAGCTTTAGATTTCTTTATTTACCATAAGATCTAATTATGAACTTTTGACACTACTATAAAACTATTGTCTTTAGTATGATTTTTTTTCTCTTCTCTGCAGTGCTCTGCAGTAGAAGTCTAGATTGAGCTCAAGATTACTCAGGAATTTAGGCTAAAATGCAAATTTTTGTTTAATGATAAAGAGTAGTATTTACTACTAATTATATGTGTACAGTTCTTATTATATGAGTGTATAGCACTTTACAAATATTGATGGAATTAGCCTGATAGTGCCAAGATAATGTAAGTAAGCATAAATTTGGGCACTCAGCATGAGACAACTCTGGTAATGCATGTGACTAATAAAAGTGTAATTCTTTATGCTGATTTACTAAGCCTGTTGACTCACTATGTAACCAAAATCCAGTTAAAGGAACTGGGGAGTGGCTATGTAGGACAAGGGCAAGGACTGTACAGGCAGGAAGGGTTGATAGGGTGGGACATGGTAATCACAAGGCAGAAAGCTTTTTATTTCCTCATTTTATTTCTTTTTTATGGTTGTCAAATTCCAGAAAGGGGCAAGTTACACTGGTTGTGTCACTGAGAAGGCTCTTAATTTAAGAACATCTCTTCATATAAGAACTTCATCTGCTTTGAGATGGGATATTTGAAGAAGAAATTATGACACCAGAGTAGTGTTACCCCTACATAGCCAATCTCTGGCTTTATTTGACAACCACATCACATATTTCCTTCTATAAATTAATTAAATCAGTTTATAAGCTCTGGTTTATTATTTGTCCTTGTAACTCCCATTGGAAAGTTTTTTCACACTCGGTAGTTTATCCTAGTGTCAGTAATACTCAACTTGGGTACCTTGTTGCTGTTTCCAGAATTTTAAGTTATCTGTGTGTTGTTTCTTTCGGTTGTTGCCAGTGCCCTAAAGTAGTCAGAACAAGTCATTTATTGTAAGTACAACAATTTAACTAGAGTAAACTGCATTTGCTATTACTTTGCTGTGTGTGTTTTAAAGGTTTTCTTTAACTATTGCATTTATACGTTTCTGTGTTATTTTGAATTAGCCACTCAGCATGCTGGATTGGATTGACAGCCCAGAATTCAGTGTTCACTTGTGCTGCCTGGCATAACAAGATTTTTTTCTTTTCCATTGGCAATGTTCATGGATCCTTAGCAGAAAGAATGGAGATCAAGTTAACAAAGCTGAACACTTCCTTTGCTGGCATCAAATAAATGCTGTACGTTTGGAGTAATTTCAGCTGTTCAATGCACTTTAAGTCATTTTCAAACCACTGTCAGACAGTCAGAGGACTCTGTGGGGCTCTCCTACACTTAAGAAGAAAATATTGCTTTTGCATTTAGAAAAACATATTAATTTTGCTTCTATGTACAGCTAAAAATCAGAAGTAAAATGTGATTGAAAAACAGGCTATGGGTTTCCAGTGTTACCTGACATAAACCACAACCTGTCAGGTGAGTCCTAAGCATAAAGTCTAGTGCATGCCTCATGCAATTCAGATGGGCTTTAAAATTTTCAACTATTAACATCTTTGAATGTAACTCAAATAGCCATTTTTATTCTAGGATTAAGCAAGAGTGCATGTTGTTCCACAGACAGTTGGTGGCCCCTTCTTAGGCTGTTGATATAGTTATGACAAATTGTTCTGAATGACATGCACCATAACTCAATACTTAATCTAGTAGCAAACTACTTTTTAGCTGTAGTCCCTAAACTTTGTTGTGGAAAAATAAGAAAAGTTAATGGAAAAAATTGGCAAAAATATTCAATAATTTGTACTTGATAAACACTGAAAATAAAGAACTGTTATTCAATTGTGATTTTATCAAGACTTTTTTCACAAGTGCAGTTAGAGCTTAATGATTTCAAGCAAAAAGGTTTTTATGTCAAATGATGTATTGTTTGCTATTGCACAACAATGGGGAGAGTAAATTATTACTTCTTGGAGGGGGATAAAAGCAAGATTCAACAACTAAAAAGGATGCAGGAATTGTATGAAGCAGTAAAGGAAACAAATCCTCCCATTTCCTGGAAAAAGAGAACCATGGTTAAGGACTATGCTGTAAGCATGGAAACATATTTGCATCTGATTTTATTAGGGATGATTATATGAAATTTATATTCTGATATCCATAGGTATTCAAACTGTATTTGAATAACATTTTCCACAAAAAAAAAAAAAACGAACAGTAGCCACAAGTTTAAATATGGTAATGAACCTTTTATAGCAATAAAGTTATTACAAAAAGTTGTGATAAAAGACCAAAAATCACAAGGAATGGTCAAAATAAGGTTTTCCTGCTATATTGATCTTTTAATTAGACGGAGAGAAATTGTAATTCCATTAGGAATGGGGATTTTTATGCCTTGTGAGGGTAGAAGATGGAAGGACAGCAGTTCAGTCACCTGGACCACCAGTTATGTTTGTTGCTTTGGCAGTTCACTTCCTCCCCACTTAAGGCTGCTCATAGACCTGAGCATCACCTCTCTGCTTCAGGTACTGTGGCTAAGATGAATTCTGCCTTCACAAACCTCTTTAGCTTTCAGAAATTTGTCAGGTTCTCTGAGAGTAGTGAAGTTCATTCCCTCATTATTTTAAGTGCTATGGAAAAGCAGAAACTGAGGTTTCAGAAGATAAATAACCAGGAATATATGAATTCATCAAGATCTCAGTGGCCCAATTAAACCATTGAAGACTCAGCTCATGAAAAACAGAGTATACTAATAAAACCATGAGTCATCGTTCCCTTTTTTATTGATTCTTGCTATCTTTCTGTATCTGAGGCAACAATAAACATGATTTATATGCACTGCCTTTAATTTCCCAGGATGTTCTAATCTCACAGTGGTGTAGGGGAAAAGTCAATGAGATGGATGGTGAGCAGACTGCAAACTGGGAGGCAGGCAGCAAATTTGGTCAGAAATTGGGCTGGGGTGGATCATGTTGCATAGATAAGTAACTTTTACATCTCTAAAGCTGATGCCATTTAGCATATATTATAAGAAAAAGAATGGTGTGATGGGTAAGGCAGGAAGATGGTCCTTTTTGTACCCATAAAAACTGCCCATTTCAATCTCCTTTGTGGACGAATCTGAACATAATGCTTAACACTTATGAGCCTTTCTTCCCTCTGCACACTGCTAAGCAGAGACAATTTCTGTGAAGATGTCTTCTGCAAGGTCCAAATAATCTAATTTGTATTGGTGAAACCTGCTCCAGCAGTTCCTTGCTGAGCCACACAGACAACATAACACACATGGCATCACAGGAACTTCCAGTGCCTTCATATACATTTTCTATGTCACATGGGTGTTTGATGGAGAGCTGCTGGAAACAGGCTGTAGGCTCCCTGGCAGAATCATTCACAAAAGATTAATTCAATCTTCTAAAATATAGAGACTAGAAGACTAGAAGAAAATTGCTACATGCTATTTTCCAGTTCCTTCCCTTTGGATGCATTGTTGGAGCCTTTTTGAAAAACATTGAATTAGGCTATGAAATCCTCCCCTTTCATTTATTGTCTCTGAAAACATCCTCTTTATGACTGTATTCCAGTTACTGCTGAAATGGTGCCATTTCACTAAATGTTATTTATCTTTGCAAAAGGGATGGTTAAGCCTGCAGCTTCTGGCAGAGCCATGACCCTCATGCCTACACAAGGGCCTCTGCATATGATACAAAAGAGGTACCACTGGCTGCCTGTGAGAATCTGAATGAAGATGAGATGCCAGAGCACTTGACTAAAGTGGGAATCAGTGCTGAGGACAGCTACCAGGAAAGTGCTTAAGGTGTAAGTGTACTGACTTCCTTCTAAAATTACTTACCATGGCTCAAGAAATCAAGAGCATTGGTGTGCAAAGAGGTCAGTCATGGGCACAGAAAATGTAGTAGTAAAGCAACTAGACTTCTAGAAATGCTGTATACCTCTGTAGAGAATGCCTCAGGGAGAAAAAAAATAAAGCCTTTCCAAGGAGCAGATTTTTGTAGGGCCATTGCAGCAATTGTAGGTCTCCAGTTGTTGTTACTGGAATAAGAAAAAGATCACATTCTGAAGCAACAATAGCTTAAGCCTTTATAAGCAGCTCCCTCTTTATGGTTCATTTTGTGGTCTCACCAATAAATTATTTTACAGTTTCTTCCAGAAAAAGGCAGCTCTACAGTTAGAGAAAAGCCCTTTGGATTCTGTTTCTCAGCTCCACTATCCCTCTCTTCTCCAGTGAACACAGAGATCCTTAACCTACTTTTACATTATTATGAGGCTCAGAGCCTGTGTTGCTCCCTTTGAGGACAACTGGAAAGCTGCCACTGACTTCAAAAAGAGCACGGGCAGGCTTCTCGTTAGTTAACATTCGTAAAGTGCTTGGAGGTACTTAGACAAGAGATGTTGCATAAATGTGATTAATATTGTAACTTGGCTGTCAATACTGAAAGGCTGTGCTGCACCTTGGTCAGCAGGATGTCCAGTCACAGCACCATATGGCTGAGGATGAGGGGTTAGTAAAATGCAGATAAATAATCTTCCTAAGTTCAATGCAACTATTAATCTACATAAATAAACCTTCTACCTTTTTCTAAATAAGGAAATCTCTTGTATGTGTGGAAACCCTTTTAAAACTATATATTAACACTAGCTCTTATTTCTGGTACAATTATAAAACATAGCTGCTTGTTGAGGTGTTATATGTTTGAATCATCACAGATGCCCTGGGAATAGCAATATAACAATAGATACAGAAGGTGAATGCTATTTAATACTAACAATTCAACAGTTCATGTTAACTTTTGCCAGTTAATTGTCAAAATTAGCTCTATCTTCCAGTGACACAGAGAAGTCCACTAACGCTGATGAGCTGTTTGGGTTACCTAAGTACTTTGGTGCTGTTTGTTCATTTAACATTCCATGAGAACAAAGTTATTTCTCTAACGTTTTACAGAACTCACAACAATACTTCAAAATCTGTGGGCATTTCTTAGTGGTTCCGAGCATTAACATTCAAATTAACTTTGGGCAGTATTGCTTGATTCTATTGTCTTGAGGCCACTACAGCCAGAGTTTTGAAAAAGAAGTTAGAGGCTTGGAAAGAGAGTCAAATGAATGCAATGCCTAGAAATCACCTACTGACATGGATGGCAGCCAGTGCTGACAGGCAAAGGTGGATATGCTCCCCTGGAAGGATCCATGGCAGAGGGCTGGTAGAAAGAGGCGGATTACAGATGAGTCTCAGCTCCTTGCACCAGTAATGGCAATGAGTTAAACAGTGAAATCCAACACTGAAAAGCAGTAACAAGCACAAATCCCTCTCCTGTGTAGACAATCCTCATTCATACACAGGCTTTATGATGTATAAGCAGAGCCATCATGTATTATGAGAACTATAGTATGTACTAACTGATTGATTTAATTATGTTCCATGAACCATTGTCTTTTTTTCCTAAAAATTCAATCAACAAGATAAAATCTGGCATCAAGTTTTCTTATATTCCTTAATTCCCCTTTTGTATCACATCCCTGCAATTCTCCATCAACATTCTGTATGCATTTTTGTTACTGAGAGCCTAAAATTAATATTTTATAGTAGTTCCTTTTCTGTATTGAAAGCATTTTGTTGTAATGTGCTGCAAGTATTAGTCAGTTTGGTTAGTCTTAACAAAAACAATGGCATGTAAATGAATAATATGGCTGTGTATCTACCATTTCAGATTCTAGTTTAATCATTTGAGGTAATTACCAAAGAAATATGCAGATCATCTGTGGATAATATACTTAAAGAACAAAGCATTCTTGTAAAAATGAACATTATTCAATTACAAAACTAAAAATATAATGAGTCGAGGGGAAGCCTACTGGGTATTTGAAAGGGCAACTATAATGCACTTTATCAAACTGAACCATCAGCATTTGTATTCCCATATTTTTTTTCATGTCCAGCACATAAAGAAAGCAATTCTTGATGTAGAGAGCTGGTTTAGCAGTCCTTAAGTGATGGAGGACCTGAGGTCCACAGATAGTTTAGGCAAATATTTGCAAGCAGTGCAACTGAGCTGTGCTTTTCATTTCTCAGAATGTAAGATACTTGGAGTGTGATGGGAAGAAGTCTTTAGCCCATTATTCCAGTCATGACCTAGCAATCATAATGCCAGTTCATGCATCATTGATACATTTGGTATTTGAATACTTTGAGACACAGCCTTTCTACAGCTGAGGATGTTATTCACTATAATTGTTATTCACTCTAACTGCTGCTCTCCAGCTGCTTTTAAGGCTTTTAGTGTTTTCAAAGCTGCTGTTTCCTTCTGTACAAATATGACTTTTCATTCTCTTACTTTATTTGTCAATATTAAAATGTGGAAAACTTCTTTGCACTCTGTTCAGCAAGTGATGCCTATAAAAGCTAGGTTTGCATTTTCAATTTCTGCTCCATCAGTCTTTGTGTTGCGCAGGGATATTAAAGCCAGCTCACGAGGAGCCCACTACAGGCTCGTGTTGCTGAACAAACCCAGCTGTTTTCAAGCTTCACTAGTTTCTTTTAGCCATGTACCAACTCCAAAGCTCAAACAATTTCTCAGCCAATTTGATGACTGATGAGTAGATCGGATAGAGCTTTGGAATTTGTCTGCAATTTGCCGATGATAACCCAGAAGTGGAATGTTAATGCTGCTCTCTGAGTTGTCAGATGTTGGAAGCTTCTTACAAAACTTCACTGCACTATGTAGACAAAAACTTTCTTCTCTAATTCTTGAGAGTAACTATTTTATGCAGTCTTCAGGATGACAGATTAAAAAATTAATGTATAGCTGCTTAAATAATTTAAATGCTGAAGTGTGTTAAATCATCAAACTGGGTAATAAGGATGGGTATTTTCTCTACCTTACTTCTATTCAAATTCAGTCAACTCAGTATTTCATGCCTGAAAAAGATTCCTTGCCCACAGGAGAGAGTCATGCTGTCATTGCAGTGTCATCTCCTGCCTAAAGTGCTACGGGGTTGCCCTGTGTTGACTAAACTAGAGCACAAATATGATGTCTTCATGTTAAAATTAACAGAAATTAACAAGAAATCTGCAAAAAGGTCTGAGTGTTACAATTATTTCATGTTTATAGTGAGACTATATCTAGCATCAGTGTAATTTGCATGGAAGACAGAGGTTATTTCTCCTGGCCATTAATTCAGGCAGACCCAGTCTGGCCTAGAAGTCAGTCATCACTTGTGCAGCTCCACAGAAACAGATGGAGTTGGCCTCTGCTAAATGTAATCTACCCTTTAAAATAGCTATGCAACCCTGTCTGGATCTTACACCTAATGTATTTTTCCTTTATAGTTTTTTTTAAAAAGACATTTTCAGTTATGTAGCCCCTTTTCCTGTACAGCGCTTCACAAGAGTGGACAGCTCTTGACTTTGTAGTGGTGTGCACCATAGAATACTGACTTCATGACTGAAAAACTACATGGACTTACCATTTCCAGCATCTTCATTTTTACTTTCAATAATTATATTCATGAACTGAAGCAAAAGAAGCAGAATACAGACCAGCATAGAGACAAAACCAGCCGCTGATTGCACAATATGGACAGCTGTTGTGTGCTTTCACAGAGCATTCAGGAAATAGTTGTATTTGGCACCCATACCCTCTTAATTCAAAAAGGCTCTAATTTATATCAACTAAATATTGTAGCAGTGAAAATCCTTGTGGCAAGCACATGAAGCTTGTGGTAAAACAAGAGACACAAAAAGCTGTCCAAAACTTTGTATGTCAACTATTTAACATGTTAGAGCTGATTTATTATTGACAGTGGCTACCTATACAGACAGTTATCAAATTTAATTTTAATAAGGATCTTAAATACATGTAAATTCAGCCCAAATGCTGGATATTCTTTTTCTGATCCCAAAGCCCCACTTGCTACTGAACAACAGCTCCAATTTGTTGAGAGAATATCCTGTGCTATGACTGCAGTGGGCAGAGAATCAGATGTGGCCATATTGGGAGACATTAAGTCCTGGTGCTTTTTCTGGATTTGGCCACTTCTCCCACAGGTGAATGCACTGTTATTTCAATGCTCAGATTTTGTTTCCTTGAGCTCTTAAGAGTACATGGCCTGTATCATTCTTTTAATAATATCTAATTTATGATGTGCCTACTAAGAAAGTTCATGTGAACCTTTTCCTTTCTTTCGTTGCTCATTTCAAACTTAGCTTCAATTCTGGAGAAAAAGCTATATAGCCATAAGCAAGGTTGGAACAATATTTAGCAAATGTTGTGATTTGTGTAGATATCCATATTCCTTTCAAATCATGCCTAGTTTGGCAATCATATGGATGCACTATTTGTAATTCACCAACATTCAGTTATACACCACATTATGATGTTTATTGCTAAACAATTTCCTATTTCTTAGTTTATTTTTGATCAGTTTACTGTTGTAGTTAAGAAAAGACATATATACATGGACAATGAGAGGAAACTGAGCTGTTAAAAGGAGACATTTTCAATTACATGGTCAGGTTATTATTTCTGCCCCCTAGCAGAAAGGTAGCATCCAGACTTCAAAATAAGATACTAAGATTTTGTTATAAATGGTGGACTGGCTATGGGTAATTGATATAAACTGTTATAGTTCTAACAACTTCACCACGATAACTTAATTAAGCAATTGAACCTGACTGGCAGTGCATTGTTGAGGGATTACCGCATGCCTTTCATAAAACATAAAATAAAAAGCAAGAAATTTCAGCTACCAAGAAACCTCTGAAAACAAATCTTCTGTCCACCTTGTTAAAAAAAAGATAAACTAATGGAATTTTAGGAAAGTGGAAAAGAAAATAGATCAGTCTTGCATTTAGCAGTCTAAGGATATTTATCACCACTATGAAACATCTGCCCAGAATACTGTATTTATTTCTCATTACTCATTGCAGGATTACTTTTACCCTGGAACCAAGATTCAAACAATGGTTTCATGTTAAGATACTTTTCTATATATTCTGACAAAAAGCAAGAAGAATTAGGGAGCCAGCCTTGAGGTGTTCTTTTGAGGAGTGAGCAGAGATGGAGACAATCTCCTCTCATTAGGTTTGCCTGCTTTGGTGGAGACAGCTGAAAAGACAATGCAAAGAAATAGTATTAGCAACCAAGAGTTGGTGGGATAGAGCCCAGTTTACTTGAGCCAAGCCCTGCATTGCTGTTAGAGCTTTGCCAGCTGAAAATATGGTTTGCAGTAGATTAATTATTATTGACTAAAAATTTGTTTCTAGAGCCAGTTGTGTAATACAGAAAATTCCTAAATCATTTATTTCACTAAAGCAGCGAGGAGTGCTGAAATTCTGCCATGCTAACAAAAACCTATATTTATCATAACAACTCTGCTAACAGGGTCTACCAGCACAGGTGTACTGTAATACTTTCCAAAACTTTACCTTTCAGTATTTCATACCTAAATGTAATGTGTCACAAAAGGAATTAGAAGATTAAGCCAGTCAAAGCCAAATCAGGAATTATTCTCCTTTTTCAAGCTTTTGAGGTTATCATGCTGCATTCTATATGGAGAAGTAATAAAGACTTTGTTTAAACCTCTTTCAATCTGGAACAATGAAATGAAGAGTAATATGGAGGGTGCTGTGTTGCAAAAAGATTTGGCTTTGTTTTGATCCCTGTTTTTCTATTTGAGCTCTATGAGGTCTTCCTGGTCTATGATCAGACCTCAGTACCTGAAGGGCACTGCTTGTTCCTGTTGCTTGCCTGATCAGTGTCAAGTGTTTGTAGTTAGGTACCAACATACTGCCTTAGCACAGATTCCCTAGTGTGTCAACACTGTATTGCATTTTGAAGGTTATTAAAAAAACAATTAACTTCATCTTCTGCTTTCTTCCCATATCCCCCGTGGACTTACCAAATATATCAAATATCCCCCTCCCATCTTATATCTGATGTCAGTGAAGGCTGTCTTCACAGGAGAACCTGCTGCCCATCGAGGATCAGATGAAACAACGGACGTGTTTGACCTATCCAGGAGTTAGCACGTAGTCAAAAGAAGAAGATGCCATTTTTATTTAGTTTGCTGGCACCTGAACATCCACTGGTACAGGAGTCAATGCTGATGAAGGAGGAAGAGAGCTGTGAAGGTGCCTGATGAACTTCTCATGGCAGTCTTTATCTAAATGCCATAGAGGCATTTCTGCCACTTTGGCATCAGACCAAGGGCTGACATTCCTTTTGTTTCCTTTTCCTGTTATCTTTCTGATATGCTTTCTTCCTTGAGCTGAGGATAATCACATTAGGAACATACTGTTCTTCTGTGTTTAGAGTTCTAATTAGTTTATTCAATAGAGTTAGTATAATTATCCTCATTTTGAACCATTGTATGAAGATGAAACAATTTGCTCAACATCTTACCTCAAATCATTTAGATATATGCTTTTATATCTGTGAAAATTCCTCACTGTATTGCTTGTAGTAATAGCTTGTCTCACTTAGTTCCACAGCCTGTGTCCCACATCTCACTTCCAAGCAAATTCCATATGAGACTTCTGCCGACTTTACACTGTGATGTGGGTGAGAGGCCCAACCTCACACAGCAGCAGCAGTGAAGGAAGCTGCCTTGCAGGGCACCTCATTCTCCCCAAGGTAAGGAATGAAAACTTTAAGATTTCTCTGTTTCCTCTAGAAAGATGTATGTTGACATTTAATTTCTCCTAGTCAGCTATTGTAAGCACACCACTTTTTAAAGGAAGTATAAAGTTATGTGTGTAGAGGTTCAGTAATTTAAAACAAGGCACTCTTTTGCTGATGAATCCCAACACAGTTTTCTGTTCAGTTACCATTCTCTGCAATAATGGCCTGAAAATTGCAGTCATAAGCCAGAGTCATTTAGAAAGTTAATTTTTTTTCAGCTCTATATTATGCAATTTTTTTAAGGAAGGGAAAAATTAAAAGAATTTTGAAAAAGTTTTTGGCAATTGCATCTACAGCAGTGTATGTATTCTGTTCAGCACAATCATTACACTGGATTACACAAAACCCCAGTTTTCATTTGTTGGGACTGACTTTTAAGAAGCTTTCTCACCAGTTCATACAATTTGGTCTGTGTGTCCTCTTTTGTGGCCATTATTAACTCACAGTGTGGGCTATAAACCCAGGCTTCCTCATCTGGTGCCAACTGGCATCTGTCACCACTCTCTCCTTATCTGCTACCTCTGCCAGTTCCCAGTGTGAAATGAGGCCACGCCACGCTATTGTCAGGATTAGACCTAATGCACAGAGTTCTGTCTGCCCTGTTTATTTTTACCAACTTCTTTAGATTTCCAGTCTGGGCATTGAATGCCCAGAAATACTAGTGTTTTAATAAGCAGTAAATCCACACAGATGTAAAGCCTGACTATTTCCTCTTGCATTTTTTTTTGTGTCCTTAGAGGGCATGGAGGAGATGCAAAATCCTACAGCACAGAAAGGCCTGCAGAAGTTGCTTCCATACCACTGCCATGTGTGTGTCCAGGTACAGAAGGACCAGGGGACACAAAGAAGGACAATTGCCTGACTGTGATGAGAGGCACCTGGAGCCAATTGACCTAATGCTCTGCAGGTATCGACCAGATAATTGTTCTGCAACTGTTCCCTAAACTAGACATATATTTATTAGATATTGGTAGATAAAATGAGCAAACAATAAATGGATTTTAAATTTCATCCTCTAATATATAATGGTGATTAGATAAAAAATATTCTATGATTCATTTATAATCCTTATCTGAAACTGATGGAACAAAACCCAAACTAGATAAAATGCCAAAGCACAAAGAACAAAGACACAAACATGAGATGTGTGGTTCTCATGCATGGAAGAATATAAAGGAACTCTGCAAAGAGAGCAATCATCTAGTAGCTATTTAATTCCAATGCAGAAGTATCCTTATCCAGTCTTTCCTAAGGGTTCCAGTCCAGTCCATTTTTAGACACAGACAATCTCTTACTAGATATTTCAGATATTGCACTGTTGGACAGCATTTTTCTTCACAACCTAAACAGAGTTATCATTTTCTTCTCTTCATTTTTTCTTAGTGCCACACAAAATTTTTAATAATGGGTGTTAACACCTTTTTTAATACTTATTTGCCTGTTAAATCCCCCAGTACCTTCTTCTCCTTCCTTAAATTATCACAACTCACTAGTCAGAAAGCAGTAAAAACATTAGGCTTTCATTTAATAAAACAATGTGAGCAAGGTTACAAAAAGCAAAAAGGGAAATTAAGCAAGCCTCCAAAGCAAAAAGCTGCAGAACACTTCCAGAGGGTATAATGGATTTCAAAATTTTATGCATGTCCATTAAGCAATTAGATTCGTGGTAGACAAGCACCTCAAGGGTGGTGAAAAGAAAGATGTCACCTCTCAGCAAGTCAGTCAGCTGCAGATCACTGAGGAATGGGTGGTGAGCTGGGGAAGAATCACCACATGCTTCCCAAACACCTTGTGTCAGCCACTTTCAGGGAAGACTAATGAACTAGGTGGACTTCTGGCTTGGTTCAATACATCAGTCCTTACAGTTTTTTATTATCCTTTTGGGATGGGTGGATTGCTTGTTTGATTGATGTAACTTATCTACTGTATCACACAGAAGCTCTGCCGAGAAAACAAATTGCTCTATTCTTCATAATATTGCTGGGACAGAGGTCAGCAGTGCAGAGCAGCATTTCTGGGCTGATGAAGGCACAGCCTGACAGCCTGGGAGAGGGTTTCTGAGAGAGATGCTTAAGGAGTGTGATGTGTGGGGTAGAGTTAGACTGGGTAAATGCACAGCAGCACGAGTGCCGCTCGCGTTTTGCTCCTCGCTCGCCTGCCGTGGCAGAGGACAGGTCCCTGTGTGGGCAGGGAGAAGCTGCTGCATGCGGAGATC
>QUSF01000002.1:11672017-11719262 GCA_003676055.1 Chloebia gouldiae | reverse complement strand
GGTCCCTGTGTGGGCAGGGAGAAGCTGCTGCATGCGGAGATCCCCAGCGCCACGCTGATGGACCCGAGCGAGCTGCAGCGGAGCTGGGAGCAGCTCAGCTCAGCTCCCTCAGTGCCTGTGCTGTCAGGGTGCCCTGCTTACCAAAGCCCAGGGTGGTGTTCCTTTGGAGCAAATCATCAGCACCCTGCAGTGCAACAGCGCTTTAAGCTGCAGAAGAGTCATGTCTTCCCTGTGTGAAGTTCATCAGGTGGGCTTCCAGGACACTGGCTAAGGTTTCACAAACTAAAACTTACACTTTCAGGCCATTACAGCCTCAGGATTGTACTTTCTTATGCACAGATTCCTCTTTCCTCCCTTCACCTTCTGGCTCAATCAACAGCAATGGTTGGCTTCCAACACACTCAGCACAATGTTATTGAGGGCAAGTAGCCAGAGCTTAGTGGTGGTACTTGGATCAGGAGAAGGTGAAACAGTTGATGGAGACTCATGGACACAAATCAGAATGGGTTTCAGATCTCTGTTTCCTTATCGCTTCAAAGAAAACTACATTCATTTAGTCCAAGGAAATTAAATGTAATACTGGCATTTGTATTTTTAAATTTTTCTCAGTAATTAAAGAAATCAGACTATTGAAGTTTCAAAAATAAATAACACTTCTCTGTTCCTATAAGCTTAAATAAGCTGTGATGTATTTAGAAATACTAAGCCCAAACACTTGATATATAGCAGTTGCTATTAGGAGACTAATTGTCCAAACCAGTCAGCCTTCAGCATGATTCATTACTACCCAGCAAAACAGACCTCTGCCACAAGCAAGGCATTGCAGCCTACAGTCCTGCCAGTCAGCTGTAGTCTCTGACTATATTTGTCCATAAACAGACCTGATAATCATAGCCCCAATAGCTATTAAATTATTGGACTTTACTGGCTTCATTATTTGAGTTAATTTTTATCTTAAATTAATTATAATTTTTATTGTATTTATCTAGCTATCTATCAACAAAAAGAAAGAAGGATTCATAGGCCAATTACTGTTTTCTTGATAATTTCATGTATTCTGTGATTGCTTAACCTGGGCTAAAATGGTGACAAACATCTGTGTTTTTCCATTCAGTTCGGCATAGTTTTCTTATTTGTGGAAGCAAGAAAAATACTGCCTCTGCAGTTCAGTGCTCTGTTCCTATCAGTTTCACTGCTCTGATGCATTTCACTCTTTTTTTCCTGTAATTCACTTTCCTTTCCGAGTTATAAAATATTTGGGCCAGGTACTCTGCTCTGAATTGATTTAAATCTGCTGAGGACAAGTTTCAAGTGCTCATGAGTAAAAAAGAATCTTGTTCATCTATCGGTTTTCACCTTATTAAATCAAAGCTAGATTGTATTATGTACTTAATTTGCATTATAATAATCTTAGTACACGTGTCTGCAGTAGTCAGCAACTCACAAACATATGGTTATAGGGATAGCTTTATGCCTGTGATACTTCCAGTGGTTTTGGGGGTTATTCCAGTGTCAACATCCCTGTGTGTGTTCATGCGTGCAGGATCAGGGTCACAGCTTTCAGGCAAGTAATTTCTAAACAGGAACATGACACGCTACATTTCACACTGTGACAGATCTTGTAGTAATGCTCAAATCTTCAAGAAATAGTCTCACAAGAGTGTGACTCAAACTGGCCTTGACAGTCAGCACACTTAAGGGATCAAATGCTCAGAAAAAAGAAGTTTCAGAGCAAGAAGCCAAAGCAGCATAACTATTCTTAGGTACTGCCTGGCAAAACCCAGCTGCCAGCTGGCTGACCTAAACATGGTGATTGCCAATTAAAAGGAAAAATTAAGATGATGACGAATATTAGACTGAGGGCTAGTTAAAGAGTTTACATAATTTGTCTTTGGCTTTCACCAGCCTGATTTTGAGGTTTGGTACTCCTACCCCAAGAGTTCAGCTGTCATTTTGTTATCAGTATCAAATATTTTTCATGGTAAAAACTACTGACAAATATTTTCACAAAGCAGGACTTTATTAAAACATTTGAAAGTTTATAGTTAATAGTTTATTTATAGTTTATTTATAGATTTATAATAGTTTTATTTATAGTTTATAATTATATAGTTATAGTTATAGTTGTTATAGCTATAGTTATAGTTATAGTTTAGTTATAGTGGCAAGTCTGGGAAAGGGACCCTTGATCAGGACCAGTAGTAATTCCAGATTCAAAGGACCAGATCCAAATATTACATTCCAGATACAGATACAGTGATACAAACACCTTACTGGTGGTAATAGTGAACAGCTACCAGACAGATTAAACTAACTCCTCTTCTAGTATAGCTTATGTTAAGTGTGATTTGATCAGCTCTGACCCATCCCTAAGGAATTCTGAGGCTCTTTGGTTTTGGTACTGCTCTTTGGTATAGACCAGTAGTTTTAGTCATGTTTATTGCCCCATTTGAGAATTTTTGGTAAGGACCATCTTTTCTGAAGTTTTTTGACAGCCATGATGGCTAAGGTGTTAGGCAGAAGTGTGGTTCTGCTTAGTCAGGGGCTTCATCACATCTGCTGTGGACAGCCAACTCTCCTTGCCATCCCCTCCCACTTGGGATCTTCAAACTGCTGCAATTTAAGCACTAGCTAGGCCAATTCAGTACAAGTAACATTCTGGAAAAGATGTGGTTGTTTATTAGTGCTCATCCCATAAGAATATAATCTCAAAAACACTGTTACAATATATTTTCATTTAAATAGAAATAACCACACTCCAGTGAATTTAACTCCCTGTATTCAAAACACATCCATTTCTGGCTTTTCCAGGGATTTGTTTCTGGTTTGAACCATTTTCTAGTGACCACAGCTGTTCCTATATGTCTTTGTGTGCTTTTTTTTAGCTATGTAAAGAATTGCTAACACTCAGTATGGTCCACATATACAGACTGATAATTCAATACCACTTTCTCTCGTGATGAATGATTACAGACCTAATGGTGGCCTCTCCAGATAATGGATTATGGGTTCTGTGAACTCTGGTTTCAGCTTTTCCCCTGACTGGAGGGGTTGGGATGATTTTTCCAGGTAAGAGTCTCTCTTGATTTAAAGTGAACTCGTGCTGCAGCTGTTTCTTCAGCCACAGGGTTTCTAACTTCCCCCTCCACGCCCTGATCATCAATAAACATTCAGGAATTCCGTGTGGAATTAAGACAGCAGATGGGCATTCGCGTTGAGATGAGCAGGATCTCCCTCTGGAGGCCTCCAACAGCAACAGCTTCTCCCCTTGGTTCAGAGGGCGGGGGGAGAAGCGCTTTGGCAGAGCCAAAATGCTGCTGGGAATCAGTCCCACCTCGAGGACAGGAGGCACTTGCTTTCTGCTTGCCTTACACCACCAATCCTTCTGGCGAATGTGGCTGCAGTTTGCCAGCAGCTTCAAAAGCTCTCGGACTGGCGCCTCTCGGCGCTTCGTCCCGAGCCGAGAAGGGGGAGCGGGGCTGCGGCGCTCCCACCGCCGGCCGGGCGCCGCGGCTGCCCCGACCCCGCTCGTCCCGCGCGAGCCCCGGCGTGAGCGGGCACTGAAGCAGGCTGCCAGGAACGGGTCTCCAAAGGGGACAAGGAACCAGAGGAACACTAAGCCATTAAGGAGCTTCTAGTGCTAAGGTTTGAAAAGCGTACAAGGCCAGCATGAGCTACTCAGGGCTTTAGGCATGTTCAGTTCAGTCCCACAGTGTGGGATTTCAGTGTCACAGTCCCCCACCCGAGCACTTGAGTCACTTTTTCTGAAACGTACTTGGCATAAAATGAAGTATTTCTGGGCAAAAGAAGGAAGATATGCAGGCTACCAGTATTTCCCAATAAAATATTCTGGATTTTATATAATATTTACAATTGTGATTCTAAAATTTTTTTATTAACTGGAGTAATTTGTATCAAGAACTCAGAATCAACTTTTATTGTAGAGACCAGTTGAATTAAATGAGTTTCACTTAGTACCTTTTTTTTTTTTTTTTACTTTCACGAGTCTTTTGGACTCATGTTGATCAGGTCTCCCAGTAATAAGCTGCTCTCCACCACACTTGTAAAGGATGCTAAAAGACTGAAAGCCAGCAAGAGGCAAAGGTTGTTTGAAAAGTTGGTTTTTAATATCAATACCCGTTAGCAAATCAAATACCTTGTAATGAAAAAGCATCCTTAGTAGATGTAAGATGTGAATTTGTTTCAGTAACAGTTAAAAGATGTGGTTCCGATTTTAATACTATAGCTAAACTAAAAAAAATAAAAAGAGAAATGTCAACCCATGATGTGAAGGGGAGTTTGTGGTGCAAATCCATGCCTATCCACAAAAGCAACAAGAACTGTATTTTGAATAATAACAATAAATCTCAGGTACAAGTTGTTGGAAGTTGAAATATTCGTCTTCTGTGTTAGTGACGTGGGAATCAAGAAAACTGAAAGGTAAGCAAAAGTATTCCTTTTCCATGCAGAATTTACTTCCATCACTAAGAGGCGCTCCTGCATCAGGCCCATGGGCGACTCTTGCTCGTCTCACGGTGAGGTGGAACCAAGAGTAAATAAATACCCGCACACATAGATTTGGAGGGGTTTTTTAATGCTGGAACGTGTACGTATGTATGTATGTATGCATCTATCTATCTATCTATCTATCTATCTATCATCTATCTTTATCGATCTCTGAATTAATATTCTTCTTTCAATTAAAACAAATCTTTCAGCTTAAAAAATACACTTTACTGAGTGGCTGCTCTATCTTTCATCAGAAATATACTGTATTTTCATTAAGCTGTGAAAGATTTTGTGCTGCACTTGTGATATTGGAAACTGTTCTGAGAGTTATGATGATGCAGACAGCAAATTCTTGGTGCCTGAGGCTGTGTAAGTCCTCAAGCTGGTAATGAACATTAAAAGGAATTTTAGATCTATAGCGCCAACTACCCTTTCATGGAAGGATCTAAGAACAGGCTTAAAGTGCTTCTTACTGTGATACACAGAGCATGTTAAGCAATATTTTACTCCTTCATTTGCAAAGGTGGAGTTTCAGGAGGGGGCATGGCTAAGCCAGAAATTCACGCAAATATTGTTAAAATTGTTCATGCAGCTAAAGTGGCCACTACCAACTGGTTTAACTTGTTCTAATTTGGAAAGGAGTTTTTTCAGCAGAGTTCACAACAAGCTGGATTTGGACTGGGATGGAAAAGGGTAGGACTCTCAGAAAGGATTTGCAGTTAATGAGGGTGAATGCACCAATGAAACAAAACCTGTATAAGACGACAATGATCACAGCTCCAGCATGCAGCAGGCCTAGAAAGTACAGGTTGGGCTTAGCAGCTTGTCTTGGCTTTGTTCTTTACATCCTTGCTGTGGACTCTGGAAATCCTAGAGATAAAAATGCAATATTACAGGATGATTAGTGGTGCATATGACTCTTCCCAGGTGTTTTTTAGGAAAAGGAAGAGAAACACAAACAGTGCTCCACTCTTTGAAGAAATGCAGAGAAGAATATCAGTACTGATTAAGAAAGAAACTATCACCTCAAAAGAGTGTTTGACATATAAACATATGACAATTAGAATTAAATTGATTTACATTTGTCACAATTGCTCTGTGAACCATTCTCCTCTTAAAAGCTAACTTAAGAGCCTTTATTCGAAAGAAGATACAGACCACTAAAAAGAAAAGGGAGATAAAATACATTTGTAAAGGCTCTTGCAGCTATTGGCTCTCACATTTTTCTTTTAGGAAAAAGTAAACAAATTAACACAGAAGAAAGTAGTAGTTACAACTACAGCAATGTTTACTGCTTCCCACTCCTTGAAGATTATTTAATAATTAAATTAGAAGAGGAATCTTCTTCTACTGTGGTTGGTAATGGTAGAATTATAAACCAAAATACTTTTCAAAGAAATTAGTATAAGAGTATGGTTTCAAACACAGCAAACTTGCCAAAATACAGCCTGCCTCCCCTTATCCACCCTCAGCTTTAGCCCTTGAGCTGGTACTTGCCTGATCAAATCACAGGCCAGTTAAAAAGTCTAAACTGACAGAAAACACACTACCCACTGGAAAAATACAAGTCAATGCATTTTTGCCAGTTCAGCTCCCTTAGCTCAGGCACCAGGAGGTCAGACAAGCTCCAGTGCAAGGGGCAGCAAGGGAAGAGGTGGGACGGGGATGAGATCAAGTGTCCATTTGGGCAGCAGTTGCTGTCTCAGCTTGCGTGGATCATCACATTGAAACTTATCCCTTTTGGCCTGCTCTTTTGCATGTGTAAAACCCTATGTGATTTTTGGATAGCTTTCTTCTTGTGCCTGAAGTGTCTCTTAAGTTTTGTCACTATGATTGATCATAGAGTAGAATCATAGAATCATAAAATCCTTAAGGCTGGAAAAGAACCTTGAGTCCAACCTTTGACCAAACACCACCATATCAATTAAACCACAGCACCAAGTGCCACGTCCAGGCATTTCTTGCACACTTCCAGGGATGGTGACTCAACCACCTCCCAGGGCAGCCCATCCCAATGCTTAACGCACCTTTCAGTGAAGAAATTCCACCTGATGTCCAGCCTGAACACACTATCCTGGCACAGCTTCAGGTTGTGTCCTCTTGTCCTGTCCCTGTTGCTTGGGAGAAGAAACCAACCCCCACGTGGCTGCAGCCTCCCTTCAGACAGCTGTAGAGAGTGGTAAGGTCACCCCCAAGCCTCCTCTTCTCCAGGCTAAACAACCCAAGCTCCTCTTCAGACATTAACTATTATAATATCTTTTTGTCTTCAATTGGAAGACCAATGTTGTTTCCAATGAAAAAAACAAAACCAAAACAAACAAAAACAAACAAACAAACAAAAAAAATCAGTTCCAATCAAGAACTTAGAGAATTTATATATATTCTTCCTATTTCTTTTGCTATGTCATCATACCAGAAATTGTCAAGGGACAATTTGGACTTCCAAGTTACTCTCTCCAGCTGCTCTTCAGACCTGTAAAGCAGATTACAAAAATGTGCTGCTGAGATGCTTGCTCCTTCTCCCACTGCCACTGCTGGCAATGGTGTTGCTTGGAGAGGAGCCAGACCCAGCAGGCCATGGCCAGGCCCTCACCAAAGGCTCACTCTGCTTTCCAAAAGAACAAGGTATGAAGGAGGCAAAGGGTATTATACCAGAGGTCAAGAGGGCATAAGATATGATGCTAACATGGTAGTGATACAGCAGTGTGTGATAACAAGGAGCTGAAAAGTACTTCAGCATGTTGTATTCTCTGTAGGTGTCAGGACAGGAAGGTAATGTGAAGGGTGGTCTGTATCCTCTTAGCAGTCACATCCCATGCCTCCAGTTATCCCTGTGAGAAGAGAAAATCATGGTATTGTTTTGGCATTAGATGCCTGAAAATTACTGACATTATTGAATGTTGTACAAAAGAAAAAAAAAGTCTTTCTGTATTTAAGAGTGATTGTTCCACTGTGACAATTTGTAAGTAGGAGACTGTGGCAGACTCAAAATGCAAAATTCAGCTCATGCAGATGACAGCAAAACAGGAAAATGGGTCAGTGTCTTCAAGTAGAGGGGGATTTATACTTGTCAATATATAGAGCAGGAACATAGCAAAAGTATTCAGTGGAACTTAACCTTTTTAAAATTTTAACTGCACTTTAGTTATAAAAATACTAAAGGTGTGTGAAGGAAATTCTGCCTAATTTCCAGTATACCTTTGTGTAAATGTTTCTCACTGAAGCAAATCATTGAGACATCAAAGCAGATGAAATGTAAGACTTGTATTTCTGTCTTCAGCAATCATAATAAAGCTACATATCCCTTTAGAAGGGTAAGGGCATAACAGCAGGGATGGCATCAGAACTTGTTTTCATTTATTAGCATTAAGATTTTGGTGGAAAATATTCTACATAATAATTAATGGATTATGTGGTGATTGTATTTGTGTAAGTACTTTCCTTTCCCACGAGGTCTGTCTTTACCACATCCCAGTACAGCATTAGCAGTGTCTTTCTTGCTTTTTTGCTCAAGCTCAACCATTCTTTCCTTCTCCAAAGCCACCACAGAATTCATAATTTAACAACTCCATGTAAAGGAAAAATGCCTTCTGCCGTAATTAAACATTCTCTCTGTACTGAATACATCATAATAAATCAATCAACATGCTAAAATCTTTCCAATTACTAAAATTCTTGTATCTCAAACTCTTATAATAGTTCTTTAATTTCAAAGCCCATAAACAAGGTTAAATAAGAAATAATCTAAAGGAATAGTAAAGGGAGGAAAAATATAATTTCTCTGGTAATATAGTGTCCATGTTGTATTCCATCTAAAATATCCCACAACAGCAAGGCAGCGCCTGTATGTCAGCCACTGAGGAAACCCCACAGCATTTCTCCTTCACCTTCCCATGGTGAAAAATTTGGAATTATCATCTTGCTGCATGTTGCAATTTCTACTTAACCTCCACTGGTTTGTTTTCTTTAATTCTGTAAGAATCTAAAACACATCAACTATCCTGCTTGTCCCCAGCTTTAAAAAAACTCATCAAGTGATGAGTAGCACAGAAATATTGTGGAAATTCTAGGCTGATGTTCATTATGCTTATAATTTTTTTCCTGTAGCAATTGTTATCAGAAACTAACCTATAACTAAAACAATATCCAAGATTCCTCCTCTATCACTTCCAGAACTGGGCATGATGAAGATAAACAATGGCCCTAAGTCTTGTGATAAAATCAGTAAAATTAGCTCAGCATGGAAATGTAGCATATTAGGAATATCTTATGCATGGAGATGGAAAAATCTAGTATGAGAGGTAAAAGTAAATTGACATGCAGAACGGCAGTCACTTCAAGACTAAACAATTTTTGGGTCCTGGGAATTCTTGTCAGTACAGATTCATCCACACAATGTATTATGACCAATTCTTTTTTCCCAATTAAACAGAATGCATTCTTATTATCTGATAGTTTTTCTGGCAAAGACTGTGTTTTCCTCTTGTGCTTCTAAAATAGAGATGCAGATTCTAAACAGCTGGACATTCAACAGAAATTATCTCATCCTTTAAATCTGTACCGTCAAAACAATACAGAAATAACCTTTGAGTGCAATGAATATTTTTTACAAGATTAAGGTCTCATGCAGGAAATGGGACACACAATTGTTCTTAAGATCTTTGATATGTCAGAAGAAATCTAAACCAGGTTTTGGAAAGGAAGGATGAAGTGGACTGGGAATTTTCTTGTGGCTGTACCATAATTAAAGTTATTGTTACCAGGCTAATTTATAATCACTGAAAGCCTCTGCTTTCCCCTTTGACTTCATAAGGAACTTGACTGCAGGATGGAGTAAGTTTTTCCAGTAGCCTGGGTAATCCCTGTTTTTCCCACCCATCACTAAAACCATTCTTTGCATTAGTGTGGTTTTCAGTGCCACTTCAAATCTGAAAGCAGAATTCTTATCTGCTAATTCATGATATCTGCTACTTAATGAAAAAAAATCCAAAATATTGTGACTAATGCTACTGACAGCTATAAATCCTCTGCCAGTAAAGGGTAGGGTCTAAAAAAAAATCTTTATATTCTAAGACACCAGGATTTAATATAAACCCTGAGGTATCAGTGTTTTTCAGGGTTTGTTGTGGCTCCATGAGTGCTGGAGTCCACAGGAAGCAACAGAAACAGAGACAAGATATGTGTGCAACTTCCCAAAAGGTCCTCAGCTTCTGCTTCCCACACACCACTGCTTAGTGCCAAAGCACTAGGTGATTTTTGGAAGTGGAATTTTGGAAGTTTGCATCCCTCAGGAGTTTTGATGAGTGGGGTTTTGTTTTGGTTGGGTTTTGTTGTTTGATTTTTTTTTTAATGGGTCAGGGTTTTGAATAAATTTTCTGGGTAAACTGGAACAGATTAAACCTCCAAGGTGAGGGACAGCTGTCAATGGAAGAAAAGTTCCTGCTCACAAAGACCTGTCTTTCTTACATTTACTTGAAAAGTAGTTCCATTTCTACACATGTGCCTGAGTAGTTTAGGATATAATTTATTGCAATAACAAACAGGATACTCTGATCTCTGGGAACAGCTGCAAGGGGCTTTGGAGCAGTGATGTGGAAAAAGCTACATCCTTCCTGCAGCAACCATCAAGAACAGCAGCCAGCCCAGCACAGAGCCAGGCTACAGTCAGCAGTATTGGTTAATCTCAATCTAAATCCCCCAGAATCCCTGTAGCAAACAGTGTCTGACAAACTCCTCTGATGAGTCTGCCACAAAGGCCATTTATTACCTCAATTTCTGCCTGAAGTTCCATCTCTTCCCATCATCCTGGCAGTTATCCAGGATGTGAAATGGGGATTAAGTGCACTTTCTTTTTCAGGGGAAGAGGGACTTCAGGAGGAGGCAGGAATTTCAAGCCCGGGAGCTGTGTGAGGAGAACCACTGCTGTGGGGAGGCTCATGGGAAACCATAACCAGCGAACTTCTGATGTCCCATGATCTCAAGTGTCAGAACAGGGTGGTGCAGATGGACAGCAACCCAGCTGTCCTGCAGTTCAGGGCCAGGCTGTCCCATGCACTGCTGTCACAGACTCCAGACCACTTGAAATTTATGCACACCTCATTCATTTTGCAATTTCCTCAAAGACCTGACCAAATGGCTGGAAAATAAAGAAGTTTTGCGCATAGGTTGGTGCAGAAAACGTAATAAATAATTAGAGTTCATCAGAAACAAAATCACTGAGACCTTTTAATATTCTACTCTAAATCAGGACATTTCTAAAATCCTGGGATCATAGAATCATAGAATGGTTTGGGTTGGAAGTGACTCTAAAGACCACATAGCTCCAACCTCCTTGCCATGGGCAGTGACACCTCCCACGAGGTCAGATTGCTCAGACCTCCCTCCAGCCTGGCCTTGAACACTTCCAGGGATGGGACATCTGCAACCTCCCTGGGCAACCTGTTCCAGTGCCTCATCATTATCACAGCGAAGAACTTCCTTTATCTAATCTAAACCTACTTTCTTTTACTTGGAGTCCATTCCCCCTTGCCCTGTCACTACAAGTGTTTGTTTTACAAGTGTTTGTAAAAATGAGAAATTCTCCAGAGCTTGAATTATAAATATAAGAATTATAAACAGGCATTTTACATAGAAGTGAAATGCTTCCTTCCTTAACATATTAGCCTTTCAAAGAGGCAGGAAAAAACCCACTATTCACTTGATTTTTTTTTAATTTTTCCACTTATAAATATTCTTTTTAACCTGAAATGATGCCATTTTAGAGAGAGGGTATTGAAACAAAGCAATCTGTTTCAAACATCATCACCTTGCAGCCACCAGGCTGGGGTCTGATCAGGCATCTTGTGTTCTACACCTGTACAAATAGCCATGGCCTGGGTTGGGTTTCCATGGTGGGAAATCACACCCTTTCAGCTGATCAAGAGTGGATCATGCAGATACAAAATGGTCAAAGCTATGACCAAACCCTGAAAGGGCCTTGCCAGACTTGTTTTGGCAACCTCACACTCTCACACAAAGTGCTCTATGAGTGGAGATTCCTCGAATCTCTTGTCATGGGAAAAGCTATGCAGATGATTTGTGTATTCCATTTTTTATGCTTTTCTATGAACCAGTGCCTTGAAAAACTTACCATTTTTCATGTAACTTCTTCAGTCAAGAACTCTCTGAAGAAGAAAATCTAAATGTGATTAACCCCCAAGGGCTGTAGGATGCTGCCTCAAGTCCAATCAATTCCACCTTTTTTAAGTTTTTCAGAATTGTTCTTCCTCAGCATGGGACCCTAAGCCACTACTTCTTAACATATTCCACATATAATGGGAAATACTGACTGGCTTCATGAGCAGCTTCTCACTGAGCCAAACCCCCTACAGGCACATCTCTGGTAGACTGCAAATACCACACAAAACTACCAAGGTTCTACAATCAGAAGTTTCTGCTGCAGCACAGGAAAGTGTTTTTAGAAGCCGGCACCTGAACATATTCTTAGATTTTAGAGACTGAAAGACTTTATGTCTGCTTTTCTGGTTACTCATCCATCACAAGCCTTTAAACGGAAAAGCAAAGTTTATGTATTTTGTGAGAGCCCATTTTGCTCAAGTTTTGAGAATTCAAACCCCTCCTGCAAGACAGTCAGCCTGGTCCTCGTTCCCAACTCCTGTTTCAAATATAAAGATGGATATGAATACATTTGAAATAACGCCCAACCACTGCCCTGGGCTTAGGAGAAGATGAAGAAGGAAGGAGAAAATTCTTACCCAAGCAGTTATGAAAAGGGACATTTTGGGCATTGTTCTTTTCTGTGTTTTCAAAGTAAACTTCTTGTCTCTTGGACTGTGTTCATACAGTGGCAGTTCTACCTGACTGACACCATCTGTCATTCCCATGCTTGGGGAGAGAAATTAGTATCTTCCATCTCTGCAAAAAACCATGTGAAAACAAATGCTAAAAACATAGTGGCTGTCTAATAAACTGCAGTGGCTTAAACCAGTGACATTTACATCTTGAGCCACATTAAATTTAGACTGTGAGCAAATCACCAAATCTTTTGCAAGATGTTGCAAATATAGGTTGACAATAAATACATTACATAAGTAATGTAGAATGTCTATGAGGAAGTGGTATTAAAACAACATTTCTGCAGATCACTATTCATAAGAAAGTCTTGGAAACTTGCAGTTGAAGTATGTTTGCTACCTTTATGTAATTTGTAGATTTGTTTTAAAGCCTGAGATTTAGGGGGGAAAAAGTATTTAGAAAAACCAAAAGCAAACAACAAACCAAGGTCTTCAAGTTTTAAGACAACAGAGTAAGTGTTGGTTGTGGAGAGTAACTATGAAAATTAACCACACACCCCCTTATAGGATTCCTTCTCTACACTTCATCTTATCTGGGATGCATCATTGCTGTATTGTGTTGCTTTGGGTCAAACAGATTTTTAACTAAACTGACAAAGAGGTATAAATCCTTACGGTGAATCTCCCAATATTAGTCAATTTTATCAGAACTAACCAGCTGGATTTCATGAACTTGCTGAGAATCTTCAAAGAGTTTTAAATAAAATGGATAGTGTAGTTACTGGGAGCTAAAAAAAATTAATGAGTGCTTAAAGCTTGAAATCTTAGATCTTATTAATAGAAAGTCTGGAGGCTGGTAACCTGCAACAGCAGTTACTGATATTTCTACTTCCTCTGCTTTAAAAAGAAATATCTCAATATCTGTGCAGCTTAGAAAACTCTAAAATTACATCCTATGTAGCTTTATTGGGTGTTTCATTTGAGCAAGAGTAGGTTGACACTGCAATAGTAACGTCAGATGTTGTTTGCTTAATAAAATGTCTTTCTGATTAGACTGTGGGCAGATATCTTGGCATTAAAACTATTAGACTGTGGTGGATTTCACTTAATTTAGGAATAAATTTCTCATAAGCATTTTATTTCTTATTTCAGGCATAAAATCAGAATTAAACATATACTCATTTTTCTATAATCAAGGCACACTGTAAAGGACCTCCCACACAGCCCTTACTGTGAATCTGATCTTTTTCTTGCTTGCAGGGAACAATAACCTAATGCTTTTCCAGGAGACAACCCCTTAAAGAGACCTTGAATGTTTTGCTGAAAAATCTGTTCCTATTCAGAGCTGTCAGATTACATTTCTCTATTTCAAGACAGTGGTATTCTGTTGGTAAGTGGGGCTTTCCTGTTATTTTTTTCCCACTACTTCCAAATAGTGGGGTAGTATCAACATCTTTCTGGAAGTTCTCTGGCAGTTTCCAATTCTACATCACAATTACACATTCAGTATCACGCCTTGTGGATTTTCTGCCACAGGGGAAGATCGATGATCCCTGAAGATGTTTTTCACCTCTTCCTGAAGAGGTACTAATTTATATCCCAGAAACTGGCTATAAAATATTAAATATCAGAGTTGTATCATATTGACCTTGATTTTATAGCAACACGTGTTACCTAGCAAGGTGCAGGGCAAAGGGTATTCATGTCTCTGTACTACACTGAGGTAGTATCAGTGTGCTAAGTGATTACCAGATGTGACATCTAAGTGTAACACAATTTGAAGGTCATTATCATGGTCTGTTACAACAGTGCCACGCAGACTTCAAAAACACAGAAGTTATGAACAGACACTGTGTTATCATTAGCAAGCAGTTTGGCTAAGAGATTTCTGTGAAGACTAAAAGGGGTAAGTCCAGTCATAATTAACTCCATTACTGCAGACAGTAAAGGTCAAAACTGAAGCATCTGGCAGACTTACAGATGACTACATGTTGCTGTGACATAATTCTGTCCATCTTACTACAGAGACTTCTTTATCACCACCAACAAAATAATTCAGTTAGAAAGGGAAAAAATCTGGTGATATCTACAATTTGTCTTGTATAAGAAGTGGGAAAATAACTGCTCTGAGCTTAATACCTTCACCACAGTGAAATTCTATCACCATACAAATACTATCCAGTGACAGCAAACCAAAATTAAATGTTTTGTACAAAGTTAGACGCTTCTCTGTTTATGTTTACAGGAGATTTTTGCCTCCAAGATTGGTGGTATAATACATGTGCACATTTCAAATAATACCTTCTCACTAAGCACTGCCTCTAGACACAGCCTACTGCAAGCACTGGGCAAAAGCAGAGATGGCAACTGGGTCATGTATGGAATTTAATTGGTCTTGAGCCTGCAGTTAAGCTTTCCTTAGAATACTGTGGAAGGAAAGAATGAATGGCCTTTTCTCTTTCTTTAGCTATTATTAATTAACATTATTTCTATAGTTCTACTGCCATGCACTTTTTTCTTTGGTTTTCAGTTTACCAATGAAAGTAATGTTTAAACAGAGAGTGCACATGAGGCAGGGGTTATCTGCTAGCTCCTTCCCTTCAGTGCCAATTACCTACAGAAAGTAGGGAACTATAAAACAGTGAGATAAAAGAACAACAGAGTATTTCAAAGAACAGCACTGAAGACACTATATCATAGCATTAAGATACAAAGGCTTATTGTGGGAGCAGCTGGGTTTGCAACCTCAACTGGTTATCAAAATGTGCAAGGAGCTATTGTTTTAAACAATGTGTGTGCTCTCTTGCCATGGGGATGCCACATACATGCCCCAGTTCCACAAGGAAAAGCATGAACAGTCTTGCTGGCTGCAAAACTATGGTGAAACAGCCACCACTTATGAGGTTCTGCTTCTTTTGCTTTTCTGTGGAATAAAGTCAGCAGGTACTTTCATTCACAGGCATGAAAGAAAAGGATGAGGAAGATGCTGACTTTCAACCTCTGCAAATGCTCACAGAAATTGAAGACCAGTGACAGGTAATTTATTTATTGTCACTCTGTTGTGAAATCACCATATTAATTTCTCACCATTGTGGGAAGATGTACATAGAAGCTACTATGTATTCAGGTGGCCTTAAATGTAGAAATAAGCTGCCTTTAGAGGTGAAATAAACTGTCCCTGGATATGCTTATCATATTGGTATATGAGAATCCATTAATACAGTGAAGGTGGGTTGCAGCTTGGAGGAATGAATTTCAGAGGACATTTCATTGAAAGTAATGGAAGGTAGGTACAAAATCTAACTGGACACCAATATGCTAAGAGTAGTTATTAATGGACCCACTGTTTAAATTAAGGGAATGATAAGAAAGCCTATTTCTATCAAGCTTGGGGCTACAGAAATCTGGCCCAGGTTCAGTTTAATTCAAAATTTCATTTGTAACCTGGATGATGGACTAGGCAATATTTCTATTAAATTTACAGACAACATGAAACTGCAGAAGACTGAAAGGATATTGGCTGACAGGATCAGAATTCAAAATGGTTTGGACTTGTAGGAAAAAAATTCAGAAGACATGAGAAGGGATTCAGAGCAAGCAATGGAAACCTATATACTTAGGCCATTTTCCACAGTCATGTGAGATCTGTGCATTGCTCAGTCACCCACCTTCACCACCTCACTTAGCTGCAGATACAATCAATGTTTATCATCATAACTTCCAACCTATTGCCACATGAGCAACAGGCCATGTTCACCTCTACCTTAAGCAGCAGCAGTAGGCTGGATATCTACCTGGGTGTGGTCAGAGAGCTGCGTGAAGAGGAATAGATCCATTCAAAGCTCATCACACACATCACAAAGGGACAGTGCAATTTTACGGCTCAGTGGTACTAAATCTGGGCTGCTGTAGTTCTGCCATCTGCAGGACTTCCCAGCTATAGTCCCATTATTTTCTTTTTTTGCTACCACTGCTTCTAATTCAACCACATGCTGAGACAGTTCAGGGGTCTGACAGCTGGCTGTCCCAAGAAAGTGATTATTTTTTGTCAGAGCAGCTCTCAGATTCAGCTCACCACATAATTCTATGAGCATGTGCAATGTGAGGGATGGGAACATGTCTGGGGCTGAGTGGGGCAGCAGGAATTCAGCAGCTCGGATTGACCAGCTCCAGGTGCCATAGCACTGTAAACAGAGAGAGGCCTCAGCTAAGACTTTAGGAAGTCACTGTAGCCATATGAATAAAGGGACTCCCCCTCTGAAATCATCCCAAGAGAAAAGAGGTGTCTCATAGCTGTGGGATGAGCATCCGTGGGTGGCTGGAGAAAATGTACTTGATCACCTGAGGCCCAGAGGAATATCCCTTAAAGGGAAGAAAAATCTCAGACTAACTTGACAAGGATTCTGCTTCTCTGCTGTCTCCTGCATGGCATTTGCAGGAGCAAAGAGGAGCAGATGGCACCAGACAGAGAGCAAGAAGCCCAAAAGGAGCCCCAGTCACCACCTGTGCCTGCCACAGCTTGTTCACTCACCCGGGACAAATGGGAGGGACAAATTGTGGAGAATGCCCTGACTGACTGTGCTGTGCACAATCCCTGACCACTGCTTGCTGTGCTGTGAAATTATGCATGTGCTGAAGGGAAAGCAGCAAACAATTGTGCTCTGCAAATCTTGCTCCTAGTCTTTTTTAAGGTGCTATTCCTGCACCCATCCTGGACCCCAGGCTCTGCCAGACTGGCATAGATCCCCTAGGCTGCTGGTTCACTGATTATTCCCAACACCATGTTAATAATCCTCCAATTTACTCTTGCAATTTTTCTGCTTGGCAAAAGTGCAGACAATCCAGAGCTGTTAAAATATAACAGAATTTGTTAAATTGTAACAAAGGCTGAGTTATGCAAAGACAAGGGCAGGTCTGAAAGATAGACGGACTGTAGGGAACTGGAAAGGTCAGAAACCCATCATGTGTCCTTCTGTGTCCATCCCATCCAGTGACTCTTACAATCCACTGCTCCTCGATCAGAAGGATTTTTCAGTGCTAGAAAGAATCTTGTTGTCCTGGGAAATACAAAAACTGCCAGGGCACAAATGCTATGGTGTGGTGGTGGAGGAAGATGCAGGAGAGCAGAACATGGCACTAAGTGCAGAGATCCCTTGGCCACTGACACTACCACTCTATCACCTGCTCTCTCTCCAAAAAAAACCACAGAAGATATCATCACCTGGACAGAAACCATGAGTGAACAATAAAAGCAATTGGAGGTCTAGAAACACAAGGAAGGAATTGAAGAATAAAGGATATTTATCCTGTGGAGGAAAAACAAAGGGAAGGGTCATAATAGGCTTCAGAACTTCTTAGTGGAGAGAAGCAGAGCAGTGGAACGACACTGTTTGCAGCAATCACACTTACTAAGGTTTTAGATCTGGTCAGACAAGGCCTATGAGGAAGCTGGTGATACAATCTTGGGATGAGTTGATGACCTGTGCTACCTCTGACTAAATCTTTGGGGTCTTATAATTAATACACATCATTGCATTTGCATCCTAGAGCAAACAAAGCAATAAAGATTCATTAGCTATAACAAAGAATTACAGGGATTTCATTAAGAATATTGCTGCAATAGGAGTCCCCTCTTAGCACACTGAAAGGATTCTTTTCAGAAACTGGAGGCCCAGATAACTCTGCAATCCATGCTTCCATGACCATTCTTTTTCAGTCTTCAAGTTAGTATTCAGTTGCTCTTTTAATTACCTTTATTATAATTTGCTTGAATTAATTTAACTCAAAGAAAAAATAATTACTCATATTTACCAAAATCAGAGGGATTTCAGAAGTGGTACTTTTGTACATATTATATATTGTTACCTATTCTGTGGATTTAGGACTGCTAAATAACATTAAGTTCTTTATCCAGTTCTCCTTGAGTCCTTCAGTGTGTTGCACTAACACGTACACTCTGGGAAAATGCTTCTGGAATCACCTCCTGTCTTTTAAGATAGCATCAGAATGGTTACAGCAATTATTTTGTCAGCCAAACCCATTTTATTGAACTACATTTGATTTGAATGTAATAATAATGAAACAAAGGATCAGCACAGGAATTCTTTCAACAATTTTTACTCCTCAGTTAAATTCCTCTATGAAAATAGTAATTTTGCTGAGCTTTTCCACTTTTTACTGTCCTTTAGCAGCTAGCTTGTCCTTTTAGTCATGCATTTGTGTAGCTGAATCTCATTGTTTATGTCATTTCAGCTGCCTGGATGTGCTCATGCAGTGCTACAAGGAGAGGAAGCCTGGAAGCGGTGCCTGTTGCGTCCCAAAGGACAGGCTGAAATGTCATTTAGAGCTTTGCTATTGCATACACTCCAGTGCTGAATGACAATGTAGAATACAAGCTGTGATCATCTGATTCTAGATTTTCTGGTGATAAAATGAATCCTGGAAGAACAGACATCCTAGTACACTGCAGGTTTATTCTGGATCCTCTTCATATTTCTTTTCCCCTGTTTCCAAACACACACTCTTATTGCCTTGAGATTCAAAAGGCTGAGCAGTTTACTGGGTTCTAGGAGGGTTGTGGCAGGGAGAAGGGGGAGCTGATTTGAGGGGAATTCCTCTGATTCTTCCCTTTATTTCCAAACAGATGATTTTTTTCTAAACACAAGACAAATCAAAATAATACTGTATAATTCTACAGCTCCCATCCTCAAATCTTTCCCATTCCAAACCTGATTGAAAATCCCTTGTTCTCATTTTTTTCTCTCAGATCACCAGTACCAAACTTCTGTGTTTGTGTCCTATCCCATATTTATTTATTTGTTTATCTAAGTGATATTTCTGCTGCCTTGTGTAAGGAGAAACCATAAAGAACAAAACAATACCCAACAAATTCTTCTGTATATATATATATATATATATATATATGTGCTTTCTTTTGGATTAAGCCAGCTGGTGCTTCAGCTGCTTTTTTGCCATGGAAGTGTTTAGTAACTTCTTAATCTTAAATGAGGAATCCTATACATAACTGTATACTCATCCTTGATGAATGCCCTGATAAAGCCTGATTTTTTACTGCAATATAGGAATTTGGGCCAAGTGGAGAAAAATATCATAAAGCAATCTTTTTATTTTTCATGTGAATTTTGCAGAGGTTTCAAATATGCTTAAATTAGCTTTGTAGACTGTACTTCCCTTGGCCTTTGTCTTCTCTTCTGTTTATTTATGCTATTTTAGCCCCTCCAGCAATATTCAATAAATAATCATTTCCTTTCTGTTAAAAACTGCCATTGAATAATGCTTCTTCTAATGCATATTTCCTATAGTTTTAGCTGAAAATCACCATCACCACCAGCCTGAGAAAGCTTAATTCTATAAGTTGTTAGTGCAGGCTAGTGCTTAAGAATTTATCTCCCAGAAATTATGAAAATGAAAGCAAACACATCTAGTTTGGCTATGTTTCTACACAATCCTGCTTGAAGCAAAAGTGAAAGGATTTATTGTTTCTATTACATATTGCATATCAAAATGCACTCAATGTATTAGCAGTTTTGATAAGTATATAACAGAAGGAACCAACAGAAGTATATTTGCCATTGTTACCTAGTCCATAAGCCTAATCCAGCTTCAGACTGATTTCCAGTCTCAATAGACTGTGCTAGTGGAAGAAAGGATAACTACATGCTTTTCCAAGAGAAAACTCATCAGAAAGGAGAGACATCTCAGGATTTTTGAGATCAAAAAATTAATATGTCCTGCCCATTGAAAAGACAGAAGATTTTTTTAGTATCACTGAGCAGAATTCTTTTGTTTTCTCAGACTGAAAACAAAAGTGCATTAAGAGATTTCATCCTAGAATGACTGTGGCATGCAATGTCTTGGCTACCTGTGACAAGAGCAGCTTACAAGATAAGCTTCCAGACAGATATTTAGTCTTACTCTGGTACTTTACTATTCTACTCATGCAGGCATCCCTCCATCACTGCAGTTTTACTGCTGCCTCTCTACAGTCATACAAGCAAGTTCATGTTCTTCCTTTGAAACAACACACTTTGCTGTAAGTACTTGCCTCATCTGAAAAGCTTTAAATCATCCTGAGACCTCCTTAACAAGACAGACACTAAAACATGGTCTTTGTTCAAAGCTTTGTTGGCAAGCTCCTCGTGAGACATACAGTAAATCCACTCAAATGATAAACAGGTCACCCCACTGCACCTTGCCACTGAACCATTGCATACCTCTTTCCTGTGCTTCAGATGCAAGTACTGGATTTTGTAAGTCCATTGTATTTTAGCTATTTTCCTTTAATAAAGAGAATCCAAAGCATCACCCAGTCTAAGTTTTCCACTTGTTCTGTTGCTGAGTTTTAAAAAAATCTCGGCATAAATGAAAACTTTGTTATAAAATGAGGTCAGTGCAGGATTGCTACATGAGGTCACTGAAGAGCTCATAGAGCATGTGTTACACAATGCCAGCAAGTCAAAGTGAGCTACCAGTAACAAACCCTGACAATGGCAACAGAAGTCATAATGATGTGTAGCTGCCTGACAGTTGCTCGAAGTTTTCCACAAACTTGCACTTGTCATGCAAATAGAAAGTCAGAACCTGCTAACAATAGTGTATGAAAACAACACATTGTTTTGCAACAAACAGGCATTATGTTAACGCACAAAGCCTAAACACTCTTTAGGACTAGATAATTATGCCCCTTGTACTTCTGGAAAAACAGAATTGCAAAGGAGAACTGCATTAGCTCAGACATGGTCAAATAGTGGCCCAACTGAAACCTCAGTGCCTGTGGGTGCATTTTATTATTGCTGTAAAACAATGATAATTTGTGCAAGCTAGAGACAAAACTTTCCTTCTGCAAACTCCTATAACACTGCTTTAATTATCTTTTCCAGAGTTTTCAGGACAGTGCTTGCAGTCTATAGCAGAGCTGAGCTAGCATCACACGGCACCAGGGAAAAACAGAGCATTAAAACACGTAATGGACATAGGCTGTCTCAGGGAACTCCAGATGAGGATAGAGAGAGATCAAGCACCAGCAAGAGGTCATTTTATGTAAACAGAAATGGAGAGCACTAAATTTAGTCAGCTGATTATTTATTTCATATTACATTTTGCTTGAACATTTGGCTGTGGAATAAAAAAATGCTAATGTGACTCCATGGATATTCTTGAGAGCATAATAAATTTGCAGAGTAGATAGATAAGCTCATTGAAATCAATACTTTGGACCATGCTGAAAATAGCACTCAGGACAATACCACTTAGACATTAGAGATATTACAATAATTGGTTTCATGTAAAACAGATAGCTAAAGACATTGGATTCATTCCCAGGAGCATGCTAGACTATATCATTGAAGATGGGTTCTTTAATTGAATGCATATAGAAATAGATACAACAGCTTGAGCCATGCACAATATGTCACAAACCTTAACAATTATGGCTACATTTCATTTTGCACACCATCCCATTCCCATAAAATAGCTTGTTTCAAATTTAAAGGTACAGAATCCAATATATTTGCTTAAGAGGCATTTTATATTCTCTGAGGAAGGAGATACATCCTCCTGTTTTTTACTGAAAAGAATCAAGTACAGTCCTGGAGCAATATAAATAATAAATCTCTCTCTTACACATTTATAAAGGCTCCATCAGTATGATACATATTTAACATACAAGCACTTTATATTTCATTATATATGTATGTGAAAATTAACTCCACTTTCTAGGTTTCCATAAATTTTCCTGTATAACTGGTTTGAAAATATGGGCTATGTATTTTTATTTTCCTTTTTTTTTTTGTTGTTTCTTTTCCTTTCTTTTTTTTTTTTTTGTTTTCTTTACCTTTTTTTTTTTTGCATATTTATAGAAGCTGAAAAACGGTTTGCAGCTATGCTTATACTTTTCCTAAATCTTAAGTTTTTTAAAAGAACCAGCCATATCTAGACTGTTTTTTTGCTTAAGTGTAGGAAACTAAGAATTTTCATTGGTAGGGTGTACCTACAATGTTCTGACTTTGCACTTGTATATGTGAAAAAGTAAAAACAGAACAACTAAAGCCATAAGGATCACAGATCAGTCTGGGCAAGTAATCAGACATCCTGCATTAGAGAACTTGAGAACTTCCTCAATTATATATATATATATATATATTTGTTTTTTTTTTAACATATGTATTGTAAACCAAATCTCTACCTTTGGCCAAGACCAACTGTGCACTGTAATGGCTCTCTTATGAGCATTATCACAAGACAACAGCTTTGGAAACAGAGTGCTGTGTTGTCTGTGAGTGTAAAGATAATGAAAATATGTGAATGGAAATCATGTGATTTCCTTAGAATGCTATATTAAACCTCTTGATTGACTCTTATAAATTGCTTTGCAATTACTGCACCAATTCTTTTCCCTCATTAGAGATGAAACAATGTAGTATTTTCTCAACAAGTTTTCTAACAGCTAAAAATGTGTCAGAAGATGGCTGAGCTGCCTTCATAACAACGTATGTGCTTTGACCCATATACTAGAATTTTTTGTAAGTTTTTGCAGAATCTATTATTCTCCTATAGGACAAAACTAGATTGTAAACCCATAAATATCAAATTAGGTTGCTTGCAGTTTACACCAGAGTAACCCCATTTCAGAGGTGCTCAGAAACCACAGGAGAGAGTGGATTGCATCAATTCTCAGCCCTGTGAGGACACTTTCCATAACTTGCCATTCATGCATGCAGCAGTTGTGAAGCAAATCCCCTTCTCAGCTTACTTTGACCCATATGGACAGTCTAGTTCTGTGGAGGCAGATTTCCTTCATGAGCTGCTACTTGGGATACTAATGCAGAGGAATTAAGGGGCTGCCTTAAGGCTCCTCATATGCATCACAGTAAGCAACTGCGCTGCATCCAAGCACTGCTGCATTTGAATTATTAACGGCAAGTCAGTTATTGGTGTTTATTTTTTTGTTTCCTTCATACAACATTGTAAATGTTTATGTTAGCATAAATGAAGGATTGAAAAAATATTTTTAATCATCTCCTACACACCAAGCAACACGCTGGCATGTAATTTGTTTCACTTCATTGATAATATGCTCAGTCTTTTGTGCTGAGGCATGAAAAGTTAATTACTTGCAGCACAGGGTATTTATTACATCTCCTTGTGTTCTAAGTGTTAGTATTTTCTGGATGGACTATTTAAATGAATTTTTGAAGTAGCAATATTTTTGTTATTGTTATTTTAATGTACATCATGATTATGTACATTTTTCATCCTATCTGGACTTTACCAATAAATTGTTTGCTCTTTTTCCTTTAGGTACTGATGACACATTTTTTTAGCCACTAAGAACTGTGTGCTCATTACTACTTTTCACTATATTTTAGATATTAGATAGTGACACCAAAAGAAAGACTATCAGATACTTTAACAGAGTGAATGTAACTCAGTTCAAACACAAATAAAGCTGATGTAGAAGGACTGAGCTTTGTGGCATCAAAAAGTCTGTACATTTCTGCTGAAGTTCGTCACTGTCTGCCACTAATCTCACAAAGCTCAGTAGGGATCAGCTGCTGATAACACCAGTGAAAAGGGGTCTTTGTTATAGCACTCTGGGTTTTTGTACATATTGAAGACCTTGTGAGCCTCATTCAGATTGCCTGTTACTTAGCAAACATTAACAGTGTGTATAATGCAGTGCTTCAGACAAATCTGTATTTTCTCAGGGTTTTTTGTGTTATTTCCATTTATCACAAATGTTTTATATACAATTCATGCTTATGATTTAATTTTCTATCCAAAATAAATGCTTCATAAATAAACATTTGATTTTTTTGGTCTTCTTTTCAGTCGCAAAATAATGATTGCATAGATAAAGTTCAAAGCTAGAATGTTTTGCCTGTGGTGGATTTATTATTACCATTATAAAAGTTGTCTTCAAAGAGTTAAAGTTGGTTAATTAGTTATCCCAATTCTCCCTGTTTAATGAAAGTATTTTGTTTCCTTAAACTGCATTTAATAAGTAATAAGGAAGACTGGAAAATGAATACACATCTTGCTGTATTGATTTAGGTTTAGTTCATTCTGTTTTCTCTCTGAAGTCTACAAACCTTTAGGTGCTAGCTAATCTATTCATTTCTGACATGCACATCTTTCTACTGCCTAAGCGCCTGTGCTGTTCTTGAAGCAGCCTCAGAGATTATTTAAATCCACATGCTTTGCTTTTTCACCTGCTCACCATTTCCCACATACTTTTATTGTGTACTTCAAAACGTTATAATTGTACTCTTAGAAAATCCATTGTCATATTAGGTCTAACTTAACATGACCACATTATCCAAGGATAGTCCCTACATCCATTGTCCTGCGACTGCAGGAATATTGCTAGATCTTCTCTTGGGTTCTGAAAGTGCCTGGCAGCAATTCCATACTCAGGACTGCATTTTAAAGTGGATAGCTGCTCGTGTTGGAAGGTAATGACTCAGGTTGTGCATATACAGGTAAGATGCAAGCAAAGTTAAAACTATGGTACTATGGTAAGTGTGATGAAAGCGAACTGCAGAGTTATTTTTAGATGACAGTACAGGAAATAAAATTATGTGCTTAAAACCCACAAAATGCTAAATTCAAACCTACAAAGTGCAGAGTCATTGTGACTGAAGCAGCAAAGTGAGGGACCAAGGCTGTTGAAAAGGCTGGAAGGCATGTCCTGCATAGAGTGGCTGAGGACACTGGCTTTGTCTAGTTTGGAGCAAACGCAGCTGAGGGTGAAGCTCTAAAGCTTCCTGAGGTATGGACATGGGGACAGAGGGAGGTGATAAGCTCTTCTCCCTGGGATGCAGTGACAGGATATATGGGAATGATTCCAAGCTGCAGCAGGGGAGGTTCAGACAAGACCTCATGAAGCATTTCTTTACTCTGAGGTTGGTCAAACACTGGAACAGGCCTCCTTGAGAGACAATCAATGCCCTGCACCTGCCAGTGTTTAAGAGGAGTTTGGACACCAACCTTAGCAACACCTAATGTTGGTCAGCCCTGGTGGTTGGACAGTTGGAGAGATGGTCACCATGGGTCCCTTCCAGCTGAAACACTCTATTCCAGTCTATCCATACAGTCACAGTGCCATGCTATACAAACTATGTCTTCTCACTATAACTTCTCTTCTGAATCCTTCTGCCTGAGCCTCCTTAGGCAGGGGTTGGCCCAAGCTGTACAGTCTCTGTAGGGTTTTTCCCTACCACTTAGAGCAGCTATGAACAGTTCCTCCAGGAGGATGCAGGTCTTTTATAAGCCTGGAATGCCAAATAGCTAAATACAAGTGTCAGTAGCCTCCATAGTCCAGAATACCTCTGGACTATGATCTTGTTCAAATTGAAGAGCAGAACCACCACTCTGAAGAGAGTTCCTTTCTGTACTGCCTAGGGCCTACCATGTCCCCTACCACAAAAAGTTGTGCCACCAAGTAAACTAATTTCCTACCATTGCTATGTATTCCAGATCATCATATGCAAACAAGCAAAAAATGTAGCAAAGGATAGCCTCTGAAAGGCATCCAAGGCAGCTGGTTTATATAATCATAGAATAGGTTTGGGTTGGAAAAGACCTTAAAGATGATCCAGTTCCAATGCCCCTGACAAGGGCAGGAACACCTTCCACTAGAGCATGTTGCTTTAAGTTCATCACTGCTAGATATTCCCATTCAAATCTTGCATATTTTTGAATAAGTGAGGACTTTACCATGCAAGGATAGAAGATGCCAGGCTTGTAAGCTTACTTTTGTTTCTAAATGCATTCTTCACTTTAAAGGTCATCATATTTTATTTAGCAGATATTCATGAAATGCTTGATCTCATATGCTACACTCTTGATTGCAAGCCTGGCTCTGGGAAACAAAATAGATTTATGCTTTCTTGTTAAAATTCTACTTTGTTTTGAGTCATACCTTATTACAATGGGGAAACTTTGAATGTCTATGCTTGTTTTTCCATGTTAAAGCCAGGTGAACTTCAGTCTTAGTTCTCTTTTTTAGACAGTCTTTGTCTACTGAATTTCATTAATTAGAGTTTTGTAGTATTCTAAGTAGCTTTTTGAAGATAGACCAGTTTCAAGATTCTAAATTCCAGTGGGGCAATGGAGCACTGCTCTCTTCTGAACTGAGTTTCAGGAACCAGTCCTTTACAGCAAATTTATGAGAGGAATAAAGGTGCTTTGTGTCTGACAACAATACAGGCTTTTCTTTCTTTCTAAAAATTCTTGAATCTCAAAACATTCCTCATCTTTTCATTTTGTGTCCATGGGAACTAATGTCTCTTCATTCCTAAACACCATCCAGTTGTCTTCTATGTTAAGTGCAGTCACCTGAAACTTTGCTGATTCTGGCACTGAACTGTAATTCTTTAATTTCTCAGAAGAGAAATCACCTTATCTCAAGCTATACATCAGGGATCTGACACAACAGAGCAGTGTACTGAATATGGTTTGGTGAATGCAAAAGTGGCCCACAGACTGCTGACCTTGCTTATTTTCATTGGAGATCTGGAGCTGTAGGATCAGAATAAGATCAAAAGGCCATGTCTATGTAAGGGTACCTCCATTGTGCAATCTTTAGACACAGCTCAGCTGCTGACAGGAACGATGTGGCTCAGCATGACCTGAGGCTTGAGAAGCGACCTTTCAGGATGTGCTTCTTGTGACCATTGTGACTGCAGAGGTATTTACAACTGCCTGGGTACTAGAAAGACTGAATTTCCCTCTGCAGATGTTATTCTCTTCCCCATGTGTCAACAGGCTGGTTTATGGCCCAGGGCAGAGACTGAATGGCTGTGGTGGTTACAGACGGTGACACAGGGTGAGGGAGCAGCCCAGGGGAAACACAAGCTCTGCAGATGAACGTCAGAAGAATCTCTACCTTCAGCAGTCGGTATCCCTGAGGGCTTCCTCTCTGTTGTGCGTTCCTGAGATGGCCCAGGGGCCTGAGGCTTGATCCACATAACACAGCACAGCCCGAGGCTCTGAGAGGGGCGGCGCTCCAGGGAATCCTGAGAGATAAAACACAGCAGTGCTCGCATTCATCCATACCTTACAAATACTGTGACCCTAAGATATAAATATTGAATTGAAATGAAAACATGTGGTGTACCTCTGCCATATCTCAGTAAGCAAGATTCTAATTCACTGGAAGGTGTTGCAGACTCAGTCCTGTCCAGTTTCACCCTTGGAGTAGCATGCTCCCCCACTGCTGGTTTAAATAGTATCTTTGAGGAGCTTTGAGGGAAATAGAAAATAATGCCAACACTCTACTCCATATTTTCCTTCTTGCTTTTGTCCACACACTACTATTTCAATTACTGGTGATGTTGTTATTTTTAGTACTAGGCAAAATAAATCTTTTAAAATTCTCCACAAAAGTCTGAGAGCAATGCAAAGGTACATGATGTAAAATGTAGTAAGGGTGGGAAAAGCATACAATCACATATGCTTAAACCAGATTTTCAAGTAGGCATTTCCAAATGCAAAAGGACCTGAAAAAACATACTTTTCTGAACAAACTTTTTTAATTTTCAGAATTTGCACTAATTTGTAGAAATAAATCTCTGGAAATAGTTCTATGAGATCAAATAAATTTTCAAATAGGAGTTAATTCTAAAAGAGCAAACACACTTGCTATTCTAAAGCTGCTACATGTTGCAATTGGTATCATTAAAACATGAGTTAAACCTCCAAAATCATGAGGAAGGCTTTAAAATAACCAGGTATCTGCTCTTCTGGGGATTAATACATTTACAAATCATGAGAAACATTTCTCCTAAACTGTGGTAACAAATTTTCAAAAGTGAAAGTGGTTTTAAAAGTGTTTCTCTGAACAATCAACACCAGGAATTGATACTTCATGGAAAGAATGTAAGAATTGGGATGAAACTACAGAATCCACTAATAAGGCTCACCACACAATGTTTTACTAATCTGCTATGAAGTATATGTACTATAGAAATTTTCTGAGTTTAACATCCACCTGCCTGAAAATTGTCACCCAGTAATTAGCAGCTGCCAGACTACATTTATTTGCATGCCTAAAGTTCAAAGATAAGTGATGACACTAAGGAGATTTTCTATGAACCATCTTCTTGTTGTGTTCCCTCAAAACATCCTTAACAGAATTAACATATATACCTCAGAATCATTGTAAGTGCTGAGTACACACAAAGAAGGCCAAGAAAAAGTATTTCCTCAAACTATGTAAAGCTAGCAAAGAAAGAAATTCTGTGAAAAACCATTGACATAACATAAAGATAGAGCAAATAGAAACAATATGTCATGGAGCTGGTTAGTGGAGGGCAATAATTATATGACTGCTGTGGGTTAAAAAAAAAACCAAAAAACTTACACATTTTGGGTCCTATTCTAGGCAACTGCTTGAGGATCATCATATTCTAACCAGACCATCATGTTCTTTCCCTGCTACTCTCAAAAGTCCATTAGCATGTGCTCTCATTAAACAGACATTAATTTTTCCTCAGATCCATGACATTTACCTCTGACTTTGACATGTTAAATTTCAAGGACACAAAGTCTTTCATGCTTTCTTTCATGTTGACCCTTATTCTTGCAATAATTCCCCCTTAAACACACCAATATATCACATAATCCTTCTTGAAAATCCTACTAAAAATGTCTAAAGAAACATTTGGGCAGCAGTGTGTGAAGATCATAAACTGTAATACAGACCAATAATGGCCCAGTATTTCCTTATATTAACTCAATTGCCTTTCATTAGCTAATTTTAGATATCAAGATCTCCAGAGGCTGCCTTATTGTTCTGTTTCTATAGCACCTGGTCCTCAGTTTGAGTTCTTACTGGCAGTGATGCAAATAAAGATTTTGACATAAAGATAAGATTTCTAAAGGCTCAAAACCAACCATACAAATAAACAAAAACATAAGAAAATAAATTATTTTAAAATCTGTCTTACTATTTTGAAGATGACATGTTTTTAACAACACAGGCTGATGCAACCATTAATGCTGTTTTGAAGTCACTGTTGGGAGAAATGTTTGTACAAATCAAGTATTCTGACTAATGGAGCTGTAGCTGCTGTGTATCCAGTAGATAGGAAGCTTTTCAGCAATGTGCAGAACATGAATCTTTGGAAAATATTTTTATTTATTTCTCTTTAGTAGAAGATCTCTGAGTGACTGGGTCAAAGAAGGTAGTGGCATTTTATCTAGGAAGGGACGGAGGGAGGGAGGGTCCAAAACCAGAACAGGAGGAGCCATGGTAAAGAAGCAAGGAGGAAAACCTAGAGACAAAATAGTAGTACCCCATTCTGCACAAGCAAGCTTTGTTCACAGCTGTCTCATTATCAAGGGCATTCCACTTCAATACTTATTCACAGGTTCAAAGAATGGTTGAAATTAAGTATCACTCATAAATACCTAAAGGCCAGACTGTAGGGTTAGATGAGCCTGAGCATGACATTGGGACCAAAAAGTCTAATAATACTCTTGAATGCAAAAATGAAGGAGTAGAGAATCAGAAGAGTAATTTATTTAGGTGTTAGAACTGTAAAAATTATGGAGGGGCTGAGAAAACAGCCTTTCAGTGAGAGATACAGGATTTGCACACACTAATAAAAGTGTTACTGCAGAGTAATGAGGTGCCATGTGTCAGCTGACTCACAGTCACCCCCTGAATACTCAGTTTGGGTTTGTGGCTAACGCAAAGCAGTTCAAATTAACTCTGCCCTCTTTAAAAGAGGGGCGTTGTTCAGTTTAGTTTATCAAGAAATAAACTGGGAAATTATTTCATGCCTGTGTACAGGAATGCTTACAAGTAGAAAAGCCTGAGTACCAAACAGTTCCTCAACTACAGAAAAATTGGAATAATAGCTGTGGATGCAATTAGCTGATGTCCTAAAACACAACAGAAGCAGGGAATTCTCCAAATTGTTGAGTCCTGATATCAAGTCTAAACAACTTCTAGAAAGTTTACCAAAGCACAAGTTTTTAGCTTCATAAAGAGGAGAGCTGAGGCAAATGCACAGTCTATCAAGAAAAGGACCTTGCAGTTTCATTGGAATGGCAAATTTTTGCATCTATTTAAGTTAAAGACAGAAGAAGATCAGATATCATTGCATTCATCTAACCTAACCTGCTGTACAAAATAGAATCTGTAGAATTCAAAGACTCATTGCATGATGGTACTGTCTGTCCTGTTTTCAGCTGGGATAGAGTTAATCTCCTTCTTCACAGCCGGCACAATCCTGCACTTGGAATTTAGTATGAAAATAATGTTGATACCACACCAATCTAGTTGTTGCTAAGTAGTGCTTACTTTAAATCAAGGACTTTCAATTTTCCCATGCTCTGCCTGCAAGCAGGTGCATGAGAAGCCAGGAAAGTGCAGAACAGCTGATCTGACCAGGCCAAAGGGATATTCTGGACCATTGAATGCTATTCGGCACATAAGCTGGGCCTGGCTGGGGGCATCAACCACTGCCCAGTGATGGGACAGGTATTGGCCAGTGCCTGGTGAGCACTGCCCTGTGTATAGCTTGTTCATCTTCAGTTTTAGACCTTTCTCTCCTCAGTAAAATTACTAATATAATCATTATTATTTTATTTTGATTCCGTTATTAAACTGTTCTTAGCTCAACCCACAAGTTTTTTCCTTTATTTTTGATTCTCCTTTCCATGGGCAGAGCAGGAGTGATGAGTGTCCGTGTGGTACTTTGTTGCTTTGTACTGGACTGGAGTTAAAGCATGACACAATCTCAGTTGCATATACTCCAGTATCAAACTGTGAATGCAACCACTAGAGGCTGTATTATTATGTTGCAGATTTGCATTATATCTGATAGAAGAGCTGCTGCAGAAAGTCAAAGAGTATTTGCCTTTCAGATCCCAAGTTTTTCTCCCCTTCAAAATATCAAAATAAATATGCCACACTAGAAGATATGGTAGGCAGTTTAAGAATGCTAGTGTTTACTAAGTTTGGGTAATAGTGTGATAAGTGTTGCCTGAAAGGTACCAGTGTCAGCTAATGCAAAAATGAAGATGTAAGATCACACATTTTTAGCAAGAATGAATATTTATACTCAACTATACTTATTTATTATGTGATGTACAAATACAGAAATTAAATGTATTAGCAGCAGAACAATGTATACCTTTATACATTGTAGTAACTGATCATACATAAGTATTAACAAGGAGAGCGGCAATGAAGTTAAAAGCAAAACAACAGTGGTGACTTTCATTGGAGAAAATAAGGAATGATTAGGATGGAAAAACTATTAAGAGTGAAAAAACTGAAAGAACATGCAGATAGACCCTGCATTCATTCATCTGATTTACTACAACCAGTAAAATAAATACGGTTGACAAGCTTTATTATTTATGCTAAAGAATCTAGCAAGGATCGCAAAGGGCAGTAACATCTGGGCAGGCTTACAGTTATTTATTTGGACATTTTACAAATGGCAGCAAAAGAGTACCTGCTTACTCATCTGAATTCCCTGAAGAGTTTTAAAACAGAGTAATAAAGAATCACTTATAGAAAACTAATAACTATCACCGGAGGGGAGTGAAAGAGCCACAGGAGACTTTCTGGGCCAAAATACAAACTTCTAAAGCTTTCTGCAGGAATAGGATAGAAGACCTAAGGGCTTTGAGGCTGAAAGAAACCACTGCCATGGATCACATGCCTGTATTCCCAATGCAAGCAACACCATGCTCGTTCAGTGACAACTTGCCGGTGTCCCTTCTGCTGCATCACTCACAAACGCTACAGCTCGGCTTTTTGCCTTGAGTGATCCTTGTGGCTTCATACTGAATAACAAAGCAACTCCTTTGATAGCTCTTATTCCTTGAGTACAGAAAAAGCTTTTTAAGAATTTAGATTTAAACGTTACTTAGCCTAAAAATATTTTTGCACGGACCTCTTGGGAACGACAACATTTATCTTTAGCTCCCTCGAAACTAGACAACGAATTCGTAAAACAGATTAAACTGTTGAACCATGAATTACGAGCGGTGAGGGAGGAGACTGTCTCTGCACCTGCAGGCATTCCCGGAGGGGACAGCGCGGAGACCCTTCCTGTGGGCTTCAACCTGCTCCCCCTCCTGCCAGGCAGGCACTGCGCCTCACCTTCCCCTGCCCTTGGGTTGCTGTTGTTAAACACCCTCCGAGCCGCACGGCTGGATTCGTTCTGCCTGTCGCTGGGCTCGCCCGGCCGGCGCCCGCCGCCTCCTCTCCCCGCGGGGCTCGGGGAGGACGGACTGAGGCAGCCACAGGGGGAGGGGGCCGCCATCTTCGCGGGCGGGCGCGGTGCCGAGTGCGCGGCCGCAGGTCCGCTCGGGGCTGCCGGGGGTCGCGGCCGCGCCCCCGCTCCGCCAGCCTGCGAGGGAGCGAGGGAGGAGGAGGAAAGCGAGAGGGAGAAAGCGAACGGGAGGGCGGGGTGTGGAGGCAGCTCCCGCGGCTGGGTGTGCCCGGCCCCCGGTGCTGCGTGACCGCGCGGGAGGAGCAGGAGGAGGAGTGTGGGTGCGGGGAATTTCCTTGTGTGGCGGCGGAGGAACAACACCGCTCCAGACGGCAGGGCTGCGAGGGCGCCGCCGCCGCCGCCGGCTGCCGAGCGATGTGAGGGGGAGCCCCCGCTACGCCCTCCCCTCCCTGCCCCTGGAGCCGCCTGCTTTCCCCCTCCCCTCGCTCATCCCCGCCCCGCCATGCCGGACCAGATCTCCGTGTCGGAATTCGTGTCCGAGACCAATGAGGATTACAAGTCACCCACCGCCTCCAACTTCACCACCCGGATGGCCCAGTGCAGGAACACGGTGGCGGCCATCGAGGAGGTGAGCCCGGGCGGGGGGCGCGGGGCGCGCAGCCCTCTCTGGCCTGGCAGCAGAGAACAAGGCGCTACCGGCGCTGGCTCCTGCCGCTCCCACTCCCGCCCGGCCCCGAGCAGCGCCCTCGGCTGCCGCTCGGAGGAAATGGAAATGGGGCTCGCCCGAGTGGAGCGGGGAAAGAGAAGGAGGGGGGAAGGGCCGGGGCGCCGCTCCCCCGGCCCGCGGGGCTCACGCTGCGCCCGCCCCTCCGCGCACGGCGGGGCCGGCTCGCCCGCCGCCCTCGGCTGCGGGAGCCCGAGCCGCCCTTCCCGCTCCTCCTGGCGCTCGAGGAGCCCGATCCGGGCGGTTCCGCCCGCTTTTCTCGTAAATGTGGTGTGTGTGTGTGGTGGGGGGGAACTTGAACTCTGCAGTCTCCTCCGTCAGCCCCTTCCTTCACATCGACCCCTGAACCGCCTTGGCCTCGCCAGCTGCTGTGTGTGGCTTCGGCTTTCCCTGTTTGTCCTTTCCCTGAGCGTGTGTGTGCCTGCCTCCGGGCACAGGTGGGATTTAATCCGCTTTCCAGTTCCCGCACACAGAAATTTAAACGCGCTTCCCCCGGCCATACGGTTTAAGGCAGCCTTCCCTGGGATCCGCTCCCCCGGCGCCGTGCCCGCTCTTCGGTGTGCGGGATCCCGAGCTCCCTCTTCTTCCCCGTCTCCTCCGGGACAGCCGGGCTGCGGGTGCCTGGCGTGAGCCGCTTTTGTCTCGCCGAGAGCCGAGTGTTTCTCTGGCTTTAAAGATGCTCGGAACGTGCTGTTGAACCTGATGGTGAGAGCCCACCCTCTCTCTCACGGGGGATGTCTGCCAGCAGTCGGGAGAGAGAGGCTCTTTTCCCTCCTGTTTCAAATCAGAGGGAAATCTGGGACAGGTCTGAACACAGTGAGAGCACATTCCACATCCCAGTCATACACGCACAATGAAATGAGAAGCGTCTGTGTATCTTGACTCCCCTAGCAGCTTCTCTGAAGTAACTTGTAGGACGGGGGAATCTTACTTGTGCTGCAGATTAATTTGCTCCATCTACCTGTTACATCAGTTCTTACAGTGTGTGTTTAGTTGATTTGTTTTGCAGTAAGCATATATTTTTAAAAGAGCCTCTTCAGCAAAAAGAATCTTGCCTGTTGTTGATGTCCCTTCTTTCAAAAGAACTGCCACTAGCAATGGATTATTAATGTGTCTAAAGTGAACAAAACCCAGGTTAGGTGTTTAAACACCCTTTTCAGGATTTTCCTGTTTTGCCAGTTCCCAAAACCACTAAAGCAAGGAGTTGAATTCAAAATAATCTTGTTCCTGAGGTAATTTTCTGCCCTGCAAGCTTGCACTTAACTGCCTGGATTTAATTATGCTTTATTAACCCAATAGTCTTAAGATCAACAATTCTGTAACAAAGACAACCTCTTCCTGAATATTTATAGTAATGAATAATTTTAATTGCAAGGTAGAAGTGCTTAATAATTGATTAATACAAGATCGAAGTTGGTGTAAGCATTTGGGCCAAAAGCAGTTTTGTGAGATTTAGAGGTTTTTATTGCTGAAAAAAAATGTTTTTTCTCTAAGTCTAATAGTGGATTGGTGTTAGATTTTTAAAATAACTCAATCAAATTTTAATATAACTCAATAACTCTCAGAACATTAAATCTTTCTTTTATCCTCATATTTCTGGTATTAGATGCTGTCTGCTAGCTTAGTATAAAATTATCTTTAGTAATAATGATGATAAACAATGAACCTAGTAAAGTTTGCAAGGCAAAAGGTGAGAGATTGCAGAGACTGGCAGTAGTTGTTAATAGTATTGATCTATCTGACACTTCTGGCAAAATATCAGCAGTTCCTGCCTGTTTGTGCTGCTGTCTGAAAGCATGTGTGGAAATGACTACTGAATCTTTTTCTCTGTGATTTGTCAAGAACAACAAATATATTTTCATAGTTTCAAAATGGTGAGATTTTTTTCAGGCCTAGACTTCTTTGGTTTGGAAATACTCAGGTCCTTTAGTATGACGTGCCTGGTTTTTCAGGTTAAATGTGATTCTTGGATAAAAAGCTGTCTGTAAATTGTGTAATAGAGAAGTCAGGGCTCAACACCTTTTTTCTGGGAGGCTGGGCAAGAAGTAGTTCATCAGCTTGTTATGAACTAAAACTTATTAAAGAATGCAACTAAAAATGTTCAGGGAATACAAAGAACCTGTGCATTTCCAGCGGCATGGTAGTGTGAAGCACTGATTTGCAGAGCACGCTGCTCTCTTGCAGCAGACAGTGTAGTTCTGGGATCTGGGAGGTCTGGCTGTGTGTGATTGAGGGAATGTGTTACTTTAGAGCAGTTAATAGGTAAGTTGAAATTGGTTGACTGCTGACTTTGTGTATGCACTGGTAAGCAACTGTAAGAGCTAGTTTATTAACTGAAGACACATTTTTTCTTCCCAGGATATTGTATACATTTATTATATCAGCAAATTAAGTGGTTAATACTAATACTTAGAGGATGTCTCTTTACTGCTACTCCCAGAAAATAAGGTTCTGCAACGGGGTACTCAACTCCCTGCATGAAGGCAGCTCTAGGCTCCCAAGTCTGGTGCTCTCCTGGGAGCTGGGGAGGCAGTGCAGAAGCACAGGAGGGAGAGGCTGCTGTGACTTGTTAGCCTGAGCTCAACTGTCCACAAACACAGATATGTTTTCACATCTGATTGGGATGTCTTTTGCACTCAACGTTGCTGGCTACTAGTTTCGTAATTCTATTTTTGTTAATTATTATGTACCTAATAGTGTCTTAAAAGTTTAGTTAATGAAGCTTTCCATGGTGGAGTGGAAGAGGCTTGTTAAGTGAGGAAGTTAATAAAATGTTGGACAATTAAGGATGCATAATTTATCTGTATATCTTTGTGGGCAGTGGTATTGCCTTAAATCTGAACTTGGATTAACTGACCTCTGTCAGTTTCACAATATGGTTGATTCATAGTATAAGTTGAAAATACTTTCAATTTTACTGTTTTATATAATTATATACACTGATTACAGACATGGATTATGGCTTTTGAGATCACCAGAAACACCTGCATTGCAGTTTGGGAGCTGGTGCCTGTTCAAACACTTGCAGAAAGAGCATCTGATTCTTTGCTGAATCTGTTTATTTGCTCTCAGTAGTGGAAAAGGGATTAGGGAAGGCATACTTGTGGAACACAAAGTGATTTCAAAGGAAAAGAATCATATAGTTTCTTCTTTGTTCTCAGATTAGGATGTTGCTTAGCAAAATGTTGGGAATATTTTGCTGCTTCTGAAACAAAATTATTAGTGAGCAATAGGTCACAGGCCCTTACAGGTTACTGTTTAATCTTTACATGTGTGATAGTGACTAAGATGAAATAAGTTTTAATTGATAGAGTGCAGAGCATGGTCACATGACTGGGGGAAGGGTGCTTGAAATCAGTAATCTGGTCTGAGAACTGCAGCCTTTTTAATTGTCTGTTTCTACTGAAGGTCACAGGATCTAAAAAATTGTGGTGACCATTCTTAAACTATGAATGCTTAAAAATCTGGTTTCAGTACTGCTGTTACTTAGAACACATGCTTCTCTCTTTTATATGATGTAAGTTAAATAAAATAGTCCTTAAATTGTAATGAAACCTGCATAGTGGTTGTAGCCACTGTGATGATTTTAAAGAATTTTAAAAAGTAGTTTAAGGGGTAATTGAATGACTAGAATCTAATTGTGCCACTTTTTTGTTTTGAAGCATGAGTTAAGTTTTACAGTAAAGAGTGGAAGTGAAGCCCATATTTCTGTTCTGACTGTTTACTGGAGTCCAGTGCTGGACCAAGTAATTAGGATAGGGAGCAGTTTTGCAGACTAATGTGTAAACAGAGAGTAGCAGACTGTCCCTGTGCTTAAGACGTTTCCATCTAAGTCAGGATTGAGGTACAAATTTTACCCACCTACTTAAACTTCACTGCATGCACAGATTTCCCTGTGAAGGGAGGAGAATGGAAACACTGAGAGAAGTTTAATAGGTTACTGGAACACCTCCACATCACAGTGGCACTTGCCACTGGAGTAAATGTGTTCTACAAAGTAGAGAGGACAAACATGGGGGAAATATGTAAAGTGTACAACCAAAAGAAACAGTATAGTGGTACCAAAGATGGTTTTAGTTCTCTGAATAGAAATAGATTTCAATTGCTTACAGTCTATTTACAAACCACTCTCAAGGAATTTTTGTGAAAGCTGAGGAATTAATGTTAAAGGCATAACTTGTAATTTCAGGTCTCTACTTGCCTTTGTTTTGTAGGTCCCATTCCATGATGATTATACCTCAATAATTCTGTTATTTTACACTTTCAAAAATTTTTTTTCAATTACCACTCCTACAACTGCAGCATGTCATTTCTACATCAAATCCTTTTCTTCCTCACTGTCATTTATAATGCAATTTTCTATCAGAAATGGCAAATCTCCTTGCTACCTAAGGCAGTCCACAGTTTTCAGCTGGCTTGGAGTGGTGTAAGGGATCAATGTTTATTGAATTTGATTCCCTCTTTTATGGTACAATTCTGTAGCATTCTCTTCTTCATTTTGGTTCTGCAAAGCTAATGAGGGGGAGATGTAATAACAGCTTGGTAGGCTGGGGGAATGTGAGTCTGGATAAATAGATACACCTGTATATTTACTTTTTGCTTGCTACATTTATAGGACTGGATTCTGTTTTCCTATAGTTGATGATTGTGCCTTTCATTTCAAAGTTACATGAAGAGGGCGATTCTGTAGAGTTTGAGAAGCAGTAGTGTCATATACTGTAGTGCATTTTGAGAAGTTTACTATGGTTTCTTGTATATTTCTTTTTAATAAAATGTATCTTTATGCCAACTACAGCATGTTCTTTAGTAGAACATATTTGCACATTTTTCTTACCTCATTACTAAACACACTTTCACAAATACATGTTGTTTAAAATGTTTTTTGTGTTCCTTTCTGGAATAATGATTCTCTGTGATCAGCATCTAGAGGTTTCTGGAAAAGTCATTATAACGCAAAAGGCATGATGATTTCAAAAGGAGTGTGGGAATTGTTTTCTTTTTGAGAGGAATATAGAGGATGAAAATTGCAGAAATACAGGACATAAACTGTACGGCTTCAGCTGGAGCTTTGTGCATATTTCGAAATAGACAGTTTCAACTTTAAACCTTTAACATCAACATACATTCAGTTAAAACAATGTCAAACCACAAAAAACCATTTCTGTGCACCATACTTTAGGGCATTTGATGATGAATCTGCTTCGCATTACCAAATGCTCCCATTCCTCCTAGGAGCATGAATGAAAAATATAGATTTATAAAGAAAGATAAATATATTTTGAAAGTATTTTACTAACTGGGGGTTTTGTGTTTTGAGTTTTCCATACTGTTGGTGTATTTTTCAGAACCATCTTATCTGAATCTAGTGTACTTCATGCTGATGCTAGAATATAGTAGAAAGTGGATACTTCTGCTTAGGTTTAACCCACCTTTTCTTTCTCTTTATTTTGTTCTCTGTATACCATAATATGCAGTAATGTTAGGTACAGGTGAATAAAGGTGAAGCCTTTATTCTGAAAGGCATTGCAAAGTCACAGGACAAAAGCCTAATCCCTGCTCCAGAGTTCTTACAGTCCACACGTCAAGTGGATCTGGCTGGTGGAGAAATGCAAGAAAACTTGGTGCACCTGACTAGTGTAGTGTGTTAGTAGCTGAACAACTGTGAAGTGCTTTCTTATTATTCATATGCATTGGAGTAGTGGTTATTAAACATTTAATTCAACTCTTAAATCTATGATTGTTTTATAATTTCCACCTTCTGCGTGTGAGTACGTGTATGTATTACGTGCAGGCATTCCCTGTGTGAAATCCAGCACTGCACTTTCTGAGCCTCACTCTTGAGAGCCCACACGATCCGTCTGCTCCAGTTTCCCAGAAACAACCTTTCCACTTAAAGCTCCACAGAAGTCAGGTCTGGCCTTGTTTAGGCTGACTCTTTGCTCTCTTGTCTTGGGAATCAAGCTCCTCTATGCTTTCGAAATGTCTTCTTATCTTTCTTAATTTCTTGAAACTTCTTTGCTACAGCAATTATTGGTGCTTTGTCCTATCCCTGTGGAGGTCCCTGCCTTGGCCCAGCCCTGTCCAAGGTACTGGAGCAATGGCTGGGGTTCAGGTGGGCTTCATGCTAAGATGAAATTCCTCTCGTGGGTGGGCCAGTGGCAAGAGCCTTCACTTGTTCTCAGCCGTTGCTGTCTCCAAATAAATCTTATATTCTTTGTGAAATTGCTTGTGAAGAAACAGTCAGGCGTCTGTCATGGCAAGCCAAGATGCTGACTTTTATACAAGGAAACAGAAGCTGGAGGGGCTAATGTGAGAATTGCTGGTTTAAAGGAAGGAATAAAGTTGTGGAAATAAGTGAAGTGTTTGTTGACTAGTAGGGGCTGAATTAATTATGTACTAAAAGCAAAACGAAATTAAAACAAAGCACACACATACACATATACATATATATGTATAGGAAAAAATCATTAAACTGGTGAGAGAGCTGGTGAGGTTGATAGAATTGAAGAGTGCATATACTAAAGCCTGAAAAATGTTCATTAAATATTCCAGGAAAGGGGAAAATTATGGGAAAATCTACAGACTTGAAACACCCCAGGAAGAATGTCACAACTTATCTGAACCTGTCAGACATGTGAAGAAAAAGCCAGATATTCAGAGGAAGGTTTTGTTTTAAAGAATATGTATAAAGATAAAAGATAAATTTGCAAAGGTCAAGTTTCTGTAGGAGTCATAGGAGGCAGTAAAGAAAACAAAAATGCTTTTAAGCACATAGAATTGCTCGGACAAAAAGAAGACATAATATGCAGTTAGAATGTAGTATGCCAAATGCTTCCTGTGTAGCTGCTCTTGGTGGGGACAGAGGCATAGCTCAAAGAGTTTTAGTATTAGAGATGAGATTTTCTGTGATTAAGGTGACCACAAGCTTCTTTTGTTTCAACTAAATCTAGACTTCTTTTCTGAAGTTTACGTCAATCTAGGGATTAAGTGGTCAAGTAAATTTTGCTGGGAAGCAACAAAAAAAATGATAGCACAACAAAGGGAAGACTCACACAGTAATGGGCACCTGAAATGTTTAAGAGCTAACATGGAGATCAGTCAAATGTGAAGAACAAGAAAAGGAAATTTTAATTAAAAACTAATTGAGAGATTGAGTGAGTTATTCAGAAGCAGAAGTACTGTGATGGCGTATGAGGAATTGAAGGATCAGGAATTGCCACTTGTGGAGAAGAAGCATTAAGGAGGGGATAAGGAAATGCATAAAAAGTCTGAGGAAGTTCAGAGAAACTGGAATTGACAGGAACTGCAAAGGAAGAGGGAATGTGGCAGTGTTCACTCAGGAAGTAGGATAAAAACACAGGCCTGAGAACGTGGGGGCAGGGCTAATGTGAAAAAGATCCGTGTAGTAAGGAGACCTCCAGGAATATAGGGAAGGGGTAGTGGTGGAGGACAGAGAATAATGGTACCTCTTAGCTATATCCTACTGTTTAGGACTGGAAGAAGAGTTCTGTAAGTTCCTTAGAAAATGGGATGTAATTAAGAATTATGCAGACTTCATGAGATATTATACATATCTCAATTTTATTTGGAAAGAGAAAATAATTTACCTTACAGAGGAGAATTTATTGATGGAGAAACTGAGATACAGTATTGCAGCTGAATAGGCTTTTTCTTATGAACGATGGTGCTTTGCAGGAAATTAGCTTGGGTGGTGTGATTCAGTACTTCTCATCTCAAGTAGTAGGCTTTGTTTTCAAGTGAGTAGGTGTTGGACAGAATTTGAAAAATGTGCTTCTTTGTGTGTGTGAACTCTGCTTCACAAAAATATTTACTATGTAAGTGACATACTGTGCAGTGAAGTGTATTTCTTTGGAATATATTCTTTAAGAGGTGGCTGTAAAAGAAGCTATAGTATAAATTCTAGCATCTGACTTGTTAAACCAAGAAGAAATATTGAACTGAGAGAGAAGGCTGAAACTCTCCTCCTTGTTGTCTTGGAGCAGTGTGGTGTTAAGAACCATCTGCTGTTTGTGGACCCCTCAGCTAGCCCTGATTAAAGATCAGATTATCAATGTAGTTGTAGCCTGAAATCTATAATTCTGTCTAGGCATTATGCTAAGTATGCATGTAGATACATCAAAACAGCTGAAGTGATTAGAGCTGAACAAGCTACTTCCACATTTCTGAAAGCTTTGTATCACATTTAAAAAGCACATAGGAAGGGAAATGATAGTGAAGGGATGTGGATGTTCTTACGGATTATTTTCTCATGGTTTATGATTTCTGTTCATTATTAATGAAAAATTTCTTTCCTAAAATATGCAATTTCAAGGAATTCTAGGCTGTATTCTAGGGAAATCAACTCAGAAACAAATACATGAAGTAATCATTTTAAACCCCTTCAATCAACCAGGATTACTGTTTGGCTATTGCAGTAGGAGTAGAAATTTCCTTAGCATTTGCAAACACAGAACCCCTGCTCTGTAGTCACGTGCAAAACATGCAGTATGGAGTTTTGCAAAGCACATGTTTTTAATTATTTGTTCATTTTCCAGCACTGTAGGTGTGTGTTACACAATAGAAAAAAATGCCAGCAGAGTCCTCCTACACTCTGAGCTCCATGTAGACTAGATGCTTATTGTGCTGATGAGAATAGCATTGAAGAAGCAAGTAGTAAATCTTTTCTAAGCTGCTTTTTGTTTGGTTTCATTCATTCTTCTGCTTAGTTCACTCTCTTCTGTTGCTTAAATGGTCTGGATATAGACGATAAGCTGTTCATATAAGTATTTCTAGCCCAGTCTGTTCTAGGGATGGAGTGGTCATGCTTGCCACTGCCTTCCCTGTCCTCCAGGCTATACAGATGTGGCACTGGTGCAAGGACACACGGTGCTTGGTTACGTAGAGATTCAGGCATTTGTCTCTTTGCTTCAAGCAGTTGATTCAGTAGCTCTTTTCTGTTTCATTTAAGAACAACAGAAGTTCTGATAGGCCTGGACATGCTTCTCTGTTCTAAATTGCTTCAATTTTAAATGCAGAAGTTCTATGTCTTAGGTAGTGTTTTGTCTTAGGTAACAGTTGTGTATGAATTTACCTTCCTAATCTAAATTGATGATACAGGGAAGTACCATCTGTTCCATTCTATAGATAACTTCCATGACATGAACTCTCTCATTTTGACCAAGTCCACTCTAGGGATAAAGTTTTTATTTTTGCATCAATATTATGTAAATGAGTATTGTATCTCTACTGTTTGGTGCACTAATAATTGCATCACTTAAGATTCACTTACACTTTGAGGCAACTGTCTCTACTGACAGGAATATCTGAACTGTTAATTTTTGTTATACTTCAAGCTGCTGAAATTCCAGTAGAATTTAAGATCATTGCTTTCAAGATTGTAATAGTGTCCTGAGATTTCTGTGTTGAAATCTGAAATGAATGGCAGTTCAGATGCATTCTTTCATTTAAATGTCTTGATACTGAGACCATGCAGAGAGTTTCAAAAGTATAGTGAATTACAGAGAAGTTGGAGTGCAAATCACAGGCTGAAGTCTGAAAGCCACTATAGAACAGAAGTAATTTTATAATTTTTCAAGAGAAAATAAGTTATATCCTTTGACACTGGTTTTTATGTGTAATTATAATAGATCATTATAGGTAGATGCTCTTAATACATTTCTACCTTGGTAATAGAAAGATGATGTCCAATGTGCTGCTTTACCTCTGATGAACCTTATTTTGACAGCTGGTTCTGTATGTCTTTGGGAATGGTTGGTTCATTTGAGGTGATTTGTCTTACTTTTCTGAAGTCCCCTTTAGATACCTCTGCCATTCTTTGTTTTGGAAATACGCCTTCCTAAGAGTTTCAGGTGTATCATAAACTAGATAGAATTTGTGTGCCTTCTATCCCCATTCAGAATGGACACCTTGTATGTGTCTGCCAGATATGTTTTGTGACACTGATTTATTATTTATTGCTGTTAAGAAGCTCTCAGAGGCTTGTTAAGACTGAAGTTCAATTTTGCTGTGTTGCTGTAGACTCTTCTCTTTTCTAGGCTAGTTTCTTGTCCCTAGAATTATTGGATACCTCAAGAAGAAAAAGTCAAAGGAGTGTTGGGTGTGAAGGGATAGATCAGCTTATGGCATCCAGCTGATCTGTGCACATACTGCAAAGGTTCTCATTTTTAGCATAGAGTATGTCATACATCGGGGGAAACATAACTGTTTAGTCTTTCATTGTTTTCTAGAGATTGTAACAGGAATGTCTGCCTGGTTTAAGTAGAGGTTTGGAAGACTACAAATACCAAATTAGACCACTAATATGGGAACTTTTGAGTATCTGGAAATAAGTATCTCCCATACATGGGGAAAGTATCTCCCATAAATAACTAAAATTTCTCTTTTCAGAAAGCTTATCACATGCAGAATAAAAGGGCATTATGTTCTGTAGAGATTAATTCTTGTTGCCTCTGATGGTGTTTAAAAAGATTCAATACTGGGGAAAAGAGTTACTGAATTAAAAAATCTGCAAAAGGAAAATCCCATCAGCCAGCTCGTCATAATGCTGTGGAATGATACAGTGTGAAGACCAGCCTCTTCCAACAGCTGGACTACGAACCATGAATGGCTTTGATGGATGCTGACAGCAGACAGAAATGCAAAAACATGAAGCTAAAAAAAAAGTCTCTTGCAGGGTGAGGACCAGAGAATTTTGACATGGGTAAAGGGTTAGTAAATCTTACTGGTCCATTTAAGACAATTGTCACTGGAACTTTAATTCTGTTGCCTATGTTACTTTATTTTACATGGTGATATATCTTAGGATGTTGAGGCATGTAATAGTAAATAAAGGGAAATGGATATCAGGAATTGACTACTGCAACTGAAAAAATAAACAATAATAAAATATTAAATAAAGGAGTTTATTTTACACCCCCTCTGTTTATAAATGAGCTACTGTAAAGATTAAGTGCATCATCTATTACAATACTTATGAGATCTGTATTTAAAGGTGAGTCATCTTGTCTTTGAAAGCAGATAGCTGCAGTGTTGGAGAAGGAAAACATATTTCTAAGTGTAAAAATTGGTTAATGCAGGAGGTGGATGTGTTCTAGAGAAATAATTGGCATAAGCAGCTTCCATTCTTTCTCTAAGCATGAGATTTTATTTCACAAAAATGCTTGGTGTCTGTTTCCTAGTTAAGTACATGTTGCATTTCTAACTTTTTGTAGTGAGGAAAGCCTTACTACACAGATTTTGGAAATCAATTAATACACAGATACAGCACCTGTTTAGTGTGAAACAGTCTCATTTAGTGACTTGTATTAATGATGTAACATTTTCTATCTCTGAACCTCTGATTTGGGATTTCTCTTCTGATAGAAGTGATCTGTTACAGAATTCTGGTTTTCAGGCATGCCTTCTTTGTTTTAATAAGTGCATTGTACAAAGTCATCATGCTCAGGTCTGGTTTTACACACAACATAGAGCTGTGCCAAATTCTCCCATCAATTGCCTTTGAAGCAGAATTACCTTGCGCTTTCACATATTAATTTTCCAAAGCACATTATTGTTACTTTTTTCCACTGTGCATATCCTTAGCTCAAGAGTTTACTACATTTTTCTGCTAGATACACCAGTGCTTGTTTAAACAGATTGCCTTGGCACTGGGCCCTCAAGAAACACAAACCCAGATGCTGGAGAAATAATGCATTTGTAGAAAGGGACCTTTCAGAGATGATTCTGCCATAAACTCTGTCCTTTTTTTGCAGGTTTGTCTCTGAACCTTCAGTCTCTTTAGCTGACAGGTCTCACAGCAAAGAGCTCATTTATACAAATTATCTGTCATAGCTACTGCAGTTTTTCACATGCCTGCTCCAAGTAAAGTAATTGCCTCAAATGAAGTGTTTTCAAATTACTATTGTTCTAGGATAGATTCAGGAGCTACAATGCCTTGCCCCAGACTATGCCTGTAAGGGTTTTTTTCCACTCTTTGTGTCATTCCCTCTGTGAATGTGCAAGGTGATCAGTGGAAGGAAACTGGAGAGGGTTTAGGAAAGAAACTAATACATTGAAGGAGGAAATTACATAAGAGTAGGAGAATGGAAAGAGGATTCCAGAGAGGGATAACATAATTTAGTAAGTTTTTTTACCACCCTCTGTAACAGAAAAGTGGATTGAAGCCAGTGGTGTTGACAGTTCATTTCTAGTAGAAAAATAACAAGCTGAGACAGAATGTCTGTGCATATCTCTGATCTTTTGAGTCAGCAAGGATTAATTACAGCAAATATCAGATAGCCTATAAAGATACACCAGAAAAGCCAAACTATTGTGGTTCCTGGATACAAGTATAAAAAAATTTGCTGCTGTTAATTTTGAAACAAGACCAGTCCAGTGAGGCACAAGAACCTTGTTTTGTTCTGCTATCTCTACAATAACTACTTAATTGTCTCTCTTTTCCTTAACTGACCAAGTTTCTTCCTGTGCCCTTTTGTTTTTGGGAAGGATGTTCCTATATGTGTTCAGCATCTGCAGCAGCCTCTGGCATTATAACTTATCCTCAAATACTGGAATGGATGAAGTGCAGGATTTATGACTGTTGAGTAGCTCAATATTTTAAAGCAAATTGCTGAAATTAAGAGTGAGATCTGATTTTGTTTTAGAGAAATAGTGTTAAGATAACTGTATATAATAGATCAAATATCAGTGTGTTAATATTTTTTTGTATATTTGTCAGTTAGTTGTTAGAGGTATATGGAAGAACAAGTAGGTTTCTGACTCCAGGATAATTTTTCAAATAACACAAGATTTATTTCCCAAAATTTTGCTACTGCTTTAGCAGTACTTCCAAGCATTTGTTGTTGTTGCTCCAATGGACTCTTTATTTTACAAAATTATAATCTTGAGACTTTCCTCAAATTCAGACCCAGTTCTATGAATACTTTCAGCAAAACTCCATCCAAATAGCTGGATATGTGAAATAGTTACTTTTACACTTTCCAAAAGGAAGCTGTTGTGGGTAAGAAGGAGGGAATGTGTTAGAGATTTTGAACTGTTTTAAATGCAAAATAAAGTAAAGGTGATGGCCAGCGCCTTCCTCTTTCTCTGTCCCTACTTCCCATAGTATGCTGTCAGGTTTAGTTTTTTTATTTCCCTTGTCTGGAATGAGAAAATTTGGGCTTGTTTCTCTTGAGAATAGCCTGTTGGGCTATATAGTGTTTATGGTTGAAAGTATCACAGCCTTTTGTTTTTGAACTCATTACTGGAAACTGGGAGATTATCCTGGGGAAGGATGTGTACGTGCTTTTCCTTGCTTGCTGCCCTGAACATCTGCTGCTGGCTGCTCCTGATAGAGGATATCAGGTTAAATGCAGTGTTCATCTGATCCAGTATGGCTGTTTTTCTATTCCTTCAAAGATAATTAATTATTTTCTGGGCCACAAAGTAAAAAGATACTGGTGTGAGGACACTTGTAAAAGATAAAGACCCAGAGTTCTGCTGTAAGTTTGGCACAAAAGATGTTTAATGAACTGCTAGAGCATGGGGAGTCTTCACTTATGCTGCTAGTGCCCTGGTTTTCCCCCACCCTTTGGCTCTGTAAAAGGTGCCAAAATCATCTCTGGGATGTTCAGTTTCTGAGTTTCTGTCTTCCTGCTTTTTTTCCTCCCTAAGTTAAACATGCTAATAATAGAACTGTTTGTTTCTCCTCTCTTCACTGTAAAGAGCAAATAATACATTCCTGTTTTATGCCAACTGTCTATGCACAGATCTATTTAGATAATATAGCTTTGGGGATTGATGCCAGTATTTTTATTTTCTGAGGTTTTTTTGGGGGGAAGCAGCACAATTAAATGCTTGAAAATTGCAAATCCTGGTGGGCTTAAATCCTTCTAGACAATGCGAAACAGACTTAAGCAGAACTACTACTACTACTACTACTACTACTTATATTATTTATTATTATTATTATTATTATTATTATTATTATTATTATTATTATT
>QUSF01000002.1:11595781-11672007 GCA_003676055.1 Chloebia gouldiae | reverse complement strand
TTATTATTATTATTATTATTATTATTATTATTATTATTATTATTATTATTATTATTATTATTATTATTATTATTATTATTATTATTATTATTATTATTAATATTGAAGCATACAGAATAGGATGTAGAATAGCTTTTCAGGATGTTTCAGTAATCTCAGACTGATTTCTTCCTGGTAAGATGGATTTGGTTCTAATTAGTTGACACTTCGTATAGTTCAAAGTAAAAACCTTTGAAGCAGCGAAAATGGAAACTGGCCTTTGGCAAGTGAAACTGGACCTTGTTCCTACATGTGGAAAAAAGCTTTGCTACTTATCACTGTTAGCTTGAGTCCTCTGTCCTATGTTCCTTTGAAAATCTACATTTGATTGTGGTATGCTTGTTCCTCTTCCTAGTATACTTCTGCCTAAAAAGTAATTTACCTTAAAAATGGTTTCATGAGATTGCCATCAGAAATCACATGAAAGTAAATGAACAGAAGACATAAATACTCTATTTGGAAAAAAAGATTGCACAGACAAGGACACATGCAAGAAGGTCACTTTTGAGTTTCTGTTTCAGTTCATGTGCATAACACCACTTCCACAATAATGTGACTTCTTGTCTTATGTACTGTAGAGAATTCCCCCCCCCCTTCAGTCAAAGCTATATTTACTGTTTTTAACAATAGGGAAATCTGAGTACTCATTAGTAGAAGCTGAGTGGGACTATGAAAATTATTTATATGGCCTCACAGTCGCAGTTGTGCTGAAACAGATGCTAAAAGAAGAAGCCTCACAATAGAGTTTCTTGAGGCAAAACTAGAAACACTACCTGAGAAGACAAACTGATCCCATCATCTGAAATACATGGTCACTTTTCTTCTTGTTCAGGAGTTCACTGAGCATTTTTAAGTGAATAAAAGAAATGCTAGTATATGCAACATCCAAAGCCATTTTAGAATTTCCTGCTTCTGAAACTACTGAAAATGCACCAAGAAGTTGAATTAAGGTGCATTTTGGTGCATGTGTGTTCACTGGTATAGTATGTGTATATTTATGAAAAAAGCAGGAGCTTAGAAATGTGAACTGTAATGAAGCTACAGCTGGATTTGAACTGATTTCCCAGTGCTAAGATGTGGACAAAGAAAAGGACAAGGAAATATAAAGAACAACACTAAAGACAAGGAGCTGACATTTTCGAGTTTTATCCTGAAATTACTCCTTTGAAACACTAGATGTGAATAACATCAATGCTGTTCAATCAAACAAAGGCAAAGTCTTCCTCTCTATTTTTTGGTCTGTAAGCAAGAGTGAAATACAGTATTAAAGATGCAGAGCTTTTCACTATTTTACCCATTAGCTGTTGGCACACATAGGCACTCTTAAATGTCACACACTATGAAAAGGTTGCACCAAGGAAGGGAGGAATAGACAAAACTTCCTACAACAGCAAGTATAGTTTTCTTAATACAGTTTGAAACATAGTAATTGTATTTCATAAATATACCCAGGTCCAGCTTCAAATGGCTAGATATTTGTTATCCTTTTTTTCCTGTTTGGAAAGCTTTCCAGAACTGATTTTTCCCCCAGTTTCTAGTCACAGTTTGTTAAGGTTCAAGTAGAGCTTTGCACAGACACAGTTGAAAAGACAGGCAGAGGATGAAGAGAAGACCCAAGAAAGCCTGACCTGCAGAGTTTCAGCACATTAAGGTTTTAGGTTTTACTTGTTGTGTTGTCCTTGGTACTATCAGTGGGGTATCTTCCCCCTTATCCTTTGTTTTGATTTTTTATGTGGAGCAGCTGTTTGAAATGGATTTATGCTTCAGTTGTCGGTGGTGTATTAGGGGCATTAGCTGCCCTGTTGTTGTTCCTGTTGGACTCTGGTTGTGCAGTGCCTTGTGGGTTTGTTCCTCTGCTGCCTGATCCTGGTCAAAGTGGAGGTTGGTTGAGAGACGTTTCAAACCAAAATGATGACTTTAGTTGAGGAGGAGGATTTGAGGTTTTTTCCTTACTGGGAGTTTGTGCTTTCTGACTGAGGCAGTCTTGAGCCAGAGGATTTTATGAATCCATACATCTGTCTGGATCCCTGACCATGTAATTAATGGTCAATTAATCCAATGCATTTATCCTTCTGACATTTTCTTAAGAATTATCTCCCTCAAACTAAGGTGCAGAGATTTAAATTTTCTCAGCTGCACACAAAAATCTAAGACTTGGCTGAGAATTGAATTTGTTAATTTTAAGTCTCTGGCTGTCAGCCTTCTCTTTGGACTGTTGCTCGTATTGCTTGTAGTTGGAGACATTCCTTTCACTTGTACTCGAAGAGGGTGATTGCCCTTTGAGGCAGTCATCAATGAAATAATTCCTCTGTAGTCAGCTGATCAGAGGGTGCTTTTCTGAGGTTATTTTTAGAAATCACCAAATATACAATGAGGGAATTCATTTTGTGTACTCCCATCCAAACAGGTGACAAATCTAACCTTGGAGATCACACTAGATACAGACTTGTTATACTAGATGGAATTCAAATTGCTGAAGAGGGTGAACAGATCTGGCTTTTATGGGCTTGCTTAGATTGTTTTATTTTTCCCTTCCTCTGTACTTCAAAATTCCAGGTGAAAAGGCCTCTGTACTTCTCCTGCTGATATGTTTCATATATGAACTATAAAGATGCTGGAGATAAAACTTCCAATGGATGTAGCAGTACCATGACACTGTAACCATTAATGCTAAGGCATTGTCAAAATTGCTTGGTTTCCATGGAATGCTGTGAAGATTTTGTTCACGTATTTGAGGTCTAAATAGATTCAGTTTAAGAATACTCCCAGAATCAGGGGGCTTAATATTTCTTTTTGCATTCACTGTGTTAAAATAATTGTATAGACTCCTAGGGGCTGACTTTTCTGCATAAAACAATGGTAGATCAGATGTGTAGCTGCTGCAATTCATTGGAATGTTTTGGATGAGAACTGGAATTTATTTGGTGGGATTCTTTGCTTTATCATGTATCATGCTAAACAGCTCTTGGCATAATAAAATTTGTAGTGTTCAGTATTGTTTTTCAGTGGGTTCTAAAGATATCCCATGTCTGAACATGTATTTTCTTCAAGTTTCACAACTCTTTTTTTTTTAATTAATTTGTATAACCATAATATATACTTCTTCTCCCTTCTGGAACAATCCTACATTTTTGAGTCTGGTCATATTTCACTTCAGTAAGCAAAATGATTACCTGCTTTTACTTCTTTCTTTGAAATAAATTGATTATAAGTGCTTGAGCATTCTGGGCAAGATTTAAACTTGAATTTTATATAGTGTTGGAGAAAGCTTAGCCTAGTGTTAAACTGTGCGAAAGATATTTATTTTGCTCAGCGTAGCAGTTAAAAAGTTCATATAGTTGAGAAAGCAATTAACTAAATTATCCAGGAAAACTGAAATTAAATTCCATTTTCAATATTCTGCCTAAGGAAGTGGTGTTGCTCACTTCTTCAGCAACATCAGAATATATGATAAGTGAAAACTGTTTTAAGCTTCTTTAACAATTTAGCTTGGAAAGATGATACTGTGTAAATTGCTTCCTGCTTAGTTTATATGATGCGGGTCCCCAGCCAAAGATGGAGGAGGTGTTTTTTCGGATAAGGGGACAGAATAGGTTGTATGGATGGGGATGGAAGCACATGGCAAGTAATTTATTAATTATGGAAATAAAGTTAACTATGTAGTAACTGTAACTACAGCAGATTTCCAGGGCAGAAATTTGCCAAAAGAAAATCTATTACTACTTTTTTCTCTTTTTTTTTAGGCTCTGGATGTTGACCGAACTGTTCTCTATAAAATGAAGAAATCTGTTAAAGCCATAAACTTATCTGGTCTGGGTAAGTACATAATTCCTATTAGTTTATGATGAAATTAGAAGATTTAAACAATCAGATGTCATACTGAATCAGAAAGGGTTATATGGGTAACTCTGAGACGAGAAATACATGCATTTTTAATGGCAGTCTTGAACTAGCTGTTTGATCATGACCTCAGTAAGGATGAGGTGCTGTGGGGTAGCTAAATCTCTCTTGCTGCTGTACTGGTACCAAGTGGTAAAGCTGTGCTCTCCTCTTTCCACTGGGTGTGGGCTACCTGCTCTTTCTGTGCCTCCTGCTTGGCAGATACCTAGATGAGTTTCTAAGCTTGTATAAAGTTACATATGCCGTGAGATCAACTTAATTGGGATTAGATGAGCACCTGAAGTGGTAGGGCCATGTGTATCATCAAGAGATGAGGATGTGGGGGTGAAATTACTCCTTGTCAGCAATAAGAAGCTACATTGGCTCTACTGCTTTGTGAGTAGTGGTGGCTTCCAGTTATGTATGTTGAGAACTTCATGATGAGAGGGAGCTGATGAGCTGCAACTTTTTATTGTCATGATGAAAAAATCAGATATTTTACATACAATGCTATATAAAATACGAAGACCTATTGCTGCATGCATTTTTAAATGTGTGCCAATTTCTTAGAATTGTGTATGTTTATCTTCTTTGAAAAAAAATAACTGAAGCTTTTGTTTTTGTGGATCACCAGCATTTTGTGAATAAGAAATAGCATATGTTTTTGGGGATAAGAAACGGCATTTGGTTGGCTTTTGTTCTCACTGTGCAGTTCATAGAAATTAGAGCTAACAAAATCTATATTAAATGCAAAATAGATAGGCCTGTCAGCCACCAATATCTGACAGAACTTGTGATCATGTTGCTGTTCAGGCAAGGTTAGAAAAGGAACTGCTGTTGTAGTATAATTCATCTCCAGTAATTGAAAGGAAGTTTCTTGTCGAATGTAATAAAGCTGTTATCTTTGGGTTATGGAGGGTTCAGTTTAAGATTCATCAGGAGCTGTTTCATTGGTTTGGCATCCTTTCTTCTCTTCTTTTTCTTGCTTGACTGGGTTTTTTTGGCTGTTGAGTTTTTAAAAAATTTTATTCTAGAGTGCTAGACTATGCCTTCTAATCAGAATACCTGTTAGAACATTGTAGCAAATCACTAGTCTTTGCATAAAATCAGTACCTTGCCCACATTTTAAATTTGTGCTGCCCACCCTGTCTTGACAAAGAAAAGTTTGGAGGCTTTTATCTTCCACCAGCAGAAACATCACTAACCAAGCCACTTGTCAGCCCCTGGGGTTTCTTTTAACAAAACAAACCCCATGGTCCTACACTCAGAAGAGCACAGTGACTGAATTTTTAGTATAGGTTCCCTAAATAGTTCCCTATTCCCTAAATAGTGAATGTTTTGTCTTTCTTTTTTAATGTGAGTGTTTACAAACCATTATTAAGGATTACATAGTGGCTCCTAATTTGTACACAGCTTGGGTGCTTACTTAAAGAAAGCCTCTAAACCCTCAAAACTGGATCAAGTTGGTTTTCTGGTATTTTTTTCTTTTTTAATTTTATTTCATACCTTTTGTTTGTAGAGAAACTTTTAAAATTTGTCAGGAAAACACCATAGGACAGGAAGAGTATTTTGGAGGGTTCCATCAGAAAAGTAGATTTTTGTGTTCTTCAGAAGCACTTGGGGGTACCAGCTCAGTTAATAGTACTGCTGCAATAAACTAGCATCAGCCTTCTAGGGAATGTCTCAGAATCCAGAAGAACAGTCCCTAGGATGCTGGGGAATAGAAGATTCCTGGGGATGCCACGTGGAATTGTGCTGAGCTTGTTTCCTAAGGTAAAAAGTCAGCATGGCTCAGCTACTGGTTGCACATCTAACCATAATGCTTAATGGTAGCAGCCTTTTTACCTTGCTTTCATGCAGGGACAGCTTTCTCTTTTTGCTGTAGGAATTGTGGCCTGACCTCTTCTCTCACACCTGGGTTCATGTAAGCTAAACTGGATGCAGGAAGCAGCAAAAATGCAGAAAGCAGTGTGGAAATAATTCACCTTACTGGCTAGATGTGAGATCTAAAGGAGCTGTGACCTGCCACATCCTCATTTTTTTCTGCCTGTGCCAGTTCATTGAAAGCTTGTTCAGGTGTATATATGTCACACGATAGAATTAGTTGAACATCCTTACTTCATCCTACAGCAAAAATTTTGGTAAGTGCTCAGCCTTTGCTGTTGAAGCTAAGGAAAATAAGTAACTTTCAGTGCTAGTATTCAGTTTTAAATTTAATAGCTATCTGTCATAGGCTGCAAATTCAAGGGCTCAAATTAAAGACTTCTAGAATTAATGCTGTTTGTGTAATTCCCATTTTGCATGTACATTATGTAAGTCTTTGATTACATAGTGTTATACCACTACTGCACTGGGTTTTAGTTTCATATATTGAAAATTAGAGAAAATTTTAGCTATTTGAGAAACAAAGTTCTTGAATCGTGTTCCAGATAGGACGCATGAACAGACAGGTTTCTCTAATCACTTCAGCTGTTTTGATGTATTCTTTTTAGTCTGGAGCATGATAAGTTTATTGAACAGGTTATATAACTAATTCACTGAAATTTGGGAAAGGACTTTTATCAAAAATCCTTTGGATATTAAATGTGTTTATATGTACAAATGGGCTTGAAATGAAACTGAATTGTTGCTTTTTTAAACAGATTAATCCTCTCTAAATAATCTTCAGGGTTTATGCTAGTCTCATGTAATGACCAAGACAGTCTTTGCATAATTTGTTTCCTAGGGTATAGAGTTGGTTTTTTTTCCCCTGACTTCCTTTGAAGCTTTAGAAATTGTCTACAGCTAGAATAAGAAACAGGCAGTGTTAGCTTTCTCAGGTGCCAACTTGGTGTGCTTTGTCCACATGCTCAAGCATGACATGGTCACTAAACTTGAGTTCAGGAAAACTTTCTCTTTCTGTTTTATTCCACAGGTCAAATTGACTTTTTGTGCCTGTCTATATTGGCAGATAACCTGGTGACTTAGGAGTAGATCACTTGGGCAAAGTAGTTAAGACTCTTAAATTTCCTTTATATTTGAATTTATTTTATGCCTAGATTTCCTCTTATGCCCTGGGCTGAATAACCCCCAACATGTGCAGCTCAAAGCTTTATGAACATTGATGTTAGATGTGTGCTGCATGAATTGTCCTGGTGTAGCCCAGGACCACTGGATGACTTCTAGGGAAGAGCTTCTGGTTTTGTTGTCTCAGAAAGGAATCTGGTTGTCATGAACCAGAACTGCTTTCAGAACTGAACTGGCCTGTGGTAAATGCAGATTGCTAGGATTTACTTCAGATCCCCACTACTGCCCTGAATTGGAGAACTGACATAGATATGGTTTAGTCCTCTTCTATAATGTGTTTTACAGTCCTTTTTTCTTGGGTGACCCAAGAATATTTGTTCTGTTGCCTTCTATTGCAGAGATCCAAGACTCTGCCAGCACACTTTAGCTCCTCTGTTTATTTTTCAGCACACAGTAAAGCATAATAGCACACAGTAAAATAAGAAAGTGTTAATAAAAGACTAAAATCTGAAATGTCACTATAGGAGTTGGAAGTTGTTATGAGGTCTCTGCTGTGGTGCATAAATACTATGGATCTTTCTAGGATGTTTGTCTTGTCTTGGCACATAGGCATTTGTACATGTGGATAGGAACATGCAAACCAGAATTAGTGAGATATGTCGTACTTCTGACATATCAGTGTTAAAGTGTAAATAATGATGGCTTTTTGTATCAAGTAAACATTTTAGCAATAACTCTGGAAAGCTTTTCTTTTTAAAAAAAAAAACATAAATTGTGATTTCAATAACCTTTTATCTGCTGATGATATCTTCATGTTTTGCTCTTTTCGAAGCTCATGTGGAAAATGAAGAACAGTATACACAAGCACTGGAGAAGTTTGGTGGCAACTGTGTTTGCAGGGATGACCCAGATTTGGGAACAGCGTTTTTAAAATTTTCTGTGTTTACAAAGGAATTAACTGCACTCTTCAAAAATTTGGTAAGAATTGCTTAAGAAAAACATGTTGGAATTTTAAAGCCAAAGGCTGTATTTTGGAATTATAACAGCTCTTCATATTGAAGACAATTTGTGTTTTAGCAACCACTGTTCTTCAAAAATTCTCAGCTTATGAAAATATCTCAAGTTTTCCCCTGCAGAAGTCAAAACTCAGCCCAAACCAAAGAAACCAGAACACCACAACATAAAAACACAACAAACTCCCTTCTTCCAACACTTCTCATGCCTAAAAGCTTCCCACAATAAAGTAGTTGTAATATACATTACAAAACATCACAATTTGCTTTAAAATGTGAAACCAGCAAAACCCAACTTGATTTATTGTGCGATCATGATGTTTTACTTTACTTTTTCCCACTTTTCATTTGTATTTGTAAAGGGAGATTTTAGTGGCCCTGGAAGAGAGCACTTCCACTTCTCAGGGAAACAAAATCAAGCGAAATGCTAAAACAACAGTAGTGTCCATTGGGGACCAATCCTACAGCTGAAGCCAGTACGTCTAAAAGCCTCTTTGGTGAGCCAAATGGATTGGAGCCAAATGGAAGAACAGGATTTTTTATTATAAATGGAGAATTTTCAGCCTCAATTTCACATTAATCAGAGGGTGCAAAAGGGGTAGATTCTGATTACATCCTACAAGCTAGAGATTTCTCCTATCTTAAGTACTGAATTTACGTGAATTCACAGAACTCTTATACCAGGGGCTAGGAAGGGGAAATGACCCAGATTCCCAGGAGCATTTAAAAGCCTGTGTCTGCTGAAATCAATGGCATGAAGACACATCAAATGCTTTTGTGAGTCTAGACCAAATGTCTGTAGTTTGCAGCCAGCTGCTCATAATCACTTCTTTGGGGAATGTTTCCAGCTGATGGGATTTAGGGCAGTTCCATTCCCTCTCTGATGCTGTCCTGTCTTTTTACCCAATCATGACATTGATGAATACAGCCACAAATGTATTTATCAACAATGAGATGTATTTCGTATTGGTTATATTGATTTGAACTTCTCTAGATGTACAAATACTATTCGAGATTATGTATCAGAAGAGGCATCCTGATTCAGTGTGAGTCAGTTATCCCAAGTCTCTCATACAGAGTCAGGCAGCTCCTGCAGAAAGGAAGATTGAATGGGTCTTCTAATTGATACCTTCTGTTGACTAAAACCCCCTCTCTATCATATATTAATTGCAATATGATGAATTCATTAGGCAAATGGATCTGGGAAATGTAATGTTAAGTGGTTTTAAAAAGCAATCTGCTAAAAGCTACACCCCCTCCCCAGAAAAATCTTTCAATATATTACATTTCAAGAATACTTCTGAAAGGTAGAAGGTGTTGCTTTTTTTTCCAAAAATCTTGGCTATTTGTTCTCTTAAAACCAGAAACTACTACCTTTGCAAAATGTTTCTGACAAGAATAAATTTTCTTCCACACTTTGGAAAGGAAAAAAACCCAAAATAAGTATCTATGGGAAGTTGGAATGCATGTTTTTATTACCTTTTGTTATCTGCCTAAGTGTTTTGTGTGTCTTCTCCAAGGAATATTTGTAGTTCTTTTTGCTGGGTACTGGTGGGTTTTTTTAGTAGCAGCTATGTCCTTTTGCTTCAGTTTCTGTCTATAAGAAGAGGATATGTCATAAGAGAGTAGCTAAGTATGTAATTTCTTTCAGTTTGTGGTTCTTATTTTCTCTATTTTTGAAGGGAAGGATAATTTTGCACAGGCATGAATGTAATTTCTTTTTTTTTTATGCAGTAGCATAGGCACCTTCTCTCTTTAATACTGTCTGGTGAAGAGCAAGTCTCTGTAAAGCTCTGCTCCTTGCCTCATATTGTTGAGGTTTGAAGCTTTTTATTTTTTTTCCTGACTAGCAAAGGAAACCTAATGGTCCTTGAATTTGGTGTCTTAATAGGAAAATAGTTTCCTCCTGAAAGAAATACATATAAAAAAAAAAAAAGGTGTGAACTTCATTATTCCTTGTAAATGCCATATTTATGAAAAAGAAATCTAGAATAATGAAAAATTGTATTTTTATATAGCCTTGCCTCTTAGAAGTTAATGCCACTAGAATAAATTTTTAGTAACTGATCATTTTGAAAATCTGTTCATAAATTCAGTGTTTGAGGTCTAGTTTTCTAGAAGGTTAAACGAGTATTGACCAGTATAAAAAGTTTTGTACAGTAATTGGAAATAATTTGGGGTGTATTTTATTAAAGTCATAGCCATATGTGCATTCTCACAAGGAGGTGACAAATCCAACTCTGAATGCTTTCAACATGATATTAAAAACATGCCTCTCCTCTGGTGTTTCCTTGTAGCACTTCACATGTTTTGGATGTAAATATTTTCATCAAAAATGTAGCCAGGGCCATGCAACCTGCTGCTGTTGAAAAAACATTCTGAAAAGTATTCTTTAAATAGATCTATCTCTGGAGTTTCACAGAGTGCTGAATTTCCACAGAAGATTTTAACTGAAGTGGATGGGGAATGTGCAAGGAAGTGAGAGGACATGTTCAGACTGGAACAGATGCCAAAGCTATTAACACTGGCAAAGCTTTAGGGCTACTGTCAAGTTTTGCTTTGTCATATATTTTACTTTTGTTTCTAGAAGCTGATGTGTTCTGTCAGCTCTTGGCCTGGATGGCATTTACAGCTGTAGCTCTAAAGTGCTTCTGCATGCAGATTTTCCTTAAAGTTGTCCTTAGTAAGGTAGAGGAAAGCAATTATAAAGTTGTTCTGCTTTAACTGGAGTTTCAGGTGCTTGTTTTCCCTAATAATTTTAAAAGTTTCTCAAAAGACTTTGAAGTTTTTATGGCCTTATCAAGACATCAGTGTTTTAAAGTATTTCAGTATGAAGTGTTTTTGTTTTTAATACTAAAACCTGTATACTTACTATTCAAGTTAAAGTTTAGGTCTTGAAGGTTTTATAAGTTTGCTATGCTGCTTTTATGTGTGCACTTTCAAATACTGAATAAAATTTAAAAAACGCCACCCCAACCTTTGTAGTTTTTCTTCACTTTTGAAGGGTTTTATAAATGCATCTTCAAGAAATGAATTTATATTTACTGTGTATAAGATCCTTGTAACCACTTATTTTAGCCATTCTACCCCAGTTTGCATTATTTGGATCACTTTGTGATATGTACTGTGCAATTATTTTCTCTTGCCAAAGCTCTGCTATCAACTTAAACTTTTTTTTTCAACTTCTGTTTTTTAAGAAGACTGAGCAATCCGTTTGTCTTTTTAGTAGTGAAAGATCTGAAAATACTAGAGGCCATTTTCAGAGATAACATAATACATTTTGTGGCAAGCACAATATTGCTTGTTGATGGCAACCTTGTTACTATTTGTAATAGAGTTGGACCACCCACTAGGGTAGGCAGTGCTCCCAGGTGGGTTATGTCTGTATGGTACTTGCTTGTAGTGTTAATTGCTATTCCTTCTTAAGTATAGTGCCAAGGATAAAGGTGTGAGTCTTAACATGAAAAATGTTAGGACAAGGAAAGGCTCATTGCAATATATTTGCACTTTAAATCTTTTCTCCTTTAAATCCTATTAAATTACTACACTGAGAAGAAATAAACTCTAGTTGTGCGTCTTTGTCGACACTCCTTGAAAAGGGTGAAGATGAACTAGCTATTTAGCAAATACCATTTTCTGTATTTATTGTTGTTATACTTACTTTTGTCCTTTATTTTTCATTTTTATAAATTTAAAGCTAATGAAACAGGCTGCATTGAGAGGAGTGCATCTGATATTTCCACTCTGTGGAAGATAGCTGGAACTAAGAGATTCTGTTTTCTATTAATAATCTGTGGGTTTTTAGTCAGGAAGAATGGAAGAACAGCAGTGGTATCTTTCTGACCATATGCTCTTGCTTTACTTACTTTTTTAAATGTAAGAAGAAAGAAAATTTGTTTAACTGTAAAAGGTAACAGCAAAACTGAAGGAATTCTCTTTTCTGTATTATGTAATGAACTTGAAAAATTTATGCCCCGGATTTTCTGTGTTCAGACCAAGGTGTTAAAATACAATGTTTGATGACTGAACCGTCGCAAATATATTTTTGTTTAGAAGCACTCACTGAAGTCCATGAGAAAACTCTACAGGTTATACATATTTGAAATTGGAGTATTATATATGGAGCTTAATGATTTAAGTTGTGAGTGTTCAGTTTTTCACCAGTACACTTGAGGAAAATTTGGCTAACAGTGTGAGAGTACTCTTTGATTTATGCCTGTAGAGATATAAACCAAGATATAATAATTCCTCCTTAGCAGCATGGGTTCAGCTTCACCTGGAATCAAATTTTTATTTTTTTGCCAAAGGGTATTGATCCAACTGGAGGAAATTCAGAGGACAATAATAAAACATGAGTAGGGCTTCAATAGGTAGGTTTATGAAGAAAGTTTAGAAGAATGTTTACTCCACAGATAGCTGTGATTGTGGAGGAGGAAAATAATGAATTGCATATAAAAGAAATCTCACTCTGAAAATATTAGGTGAAATGTCCCAGATAAAGTGATAGAAGCCTACCACTTAGGTCTTTCAACCTAGGTTCGAAACTGTGCACTCTGGTGTTCTCCACTGGCAAGGAAGAAGGGCTAGAATAACCACAAGCCTCTTCCTTCCTTTTCTTTTGCAGCTCTTCATTTTATGCTTTTCAGATTTCCTGTGAAATACTTCCTAATAGAGAAGGTCACAGTTTGTAGTTTGCATATTGGTGCTAATAATGGGGCTGATCCTAAGCAGTCCATGGTGGCAACACTTGGTATCTTGTGTGAAGGCATTTTTCTAGGCAGCTGGGCAGCAGCTGCATGTGGATTCTTAGTGGTGCTCAGGTGCTGTTGTGCTGGAGGCATTTTCCCTGTGGCATTATCGGTGGTGGGTGATGTCTCAGCTCAGCCACACCTGTGCTGTGGGGGAAAGGGGGTGAGCAGAGGAAGGGCAGCGTTGTGTCTGTGTGTGCGAGGGGAAGGCACAGGGCAAAGATGAAAGTTTGAGCCGCCAGTCTTTGTTACACATTTTTCTGAAGTCTTGGGGGTAGATGCTAAACCTTAAAGTTCATACAAACAATGTCTTATCTGTAGTGAATGCTCTGATTTCCACTTTCTGCCTGCTGTATTGATTGGCCTTGTCCTACTAAAGCTCATGTCACCAGGAAAATTATTGGAAACTGTTAAATCCAATAGCACTTGCCATAAAAAAATAAGAAAATAATTTAAACAATGATTTGTCAGCAGGCATTACTGCCATCACCTGCACACACACAAGCACACTGAAGGTTGAGAAACCCACAGGCAAGTACAGAGACTGCATCTAAGGTTTAGTAGTGGCAAGAGGAGACATATACTTCTCAACTGCCTGAATTTTAGTTTAGACTGAAGAAGTTTTAAGTTCTGCATGTTAAGAAAATTATTGAACTTCTGAAGTATACTGAAAAGGTTTTTTTTTTTTTCTCTTTTTGCTTGGATTTAATAACCAAAACCTACAGAAGTACTGCGGGCACCAGTACAGAAAGGTCTTATGGAAAAGAGCTTTACGTGAAAGTTAATCAGGAGGGCTGGTAAACAGTTTAACCATAGGCCCTTAAACCACTTGAACATCTTTCCCCTTTACAAATGCTAGCTTGCTTGTTGCTTCTACCAGCACTTCTGGCAGCTATGTGTTTTGTTTATATGTTCTCTCCCCTGCCATTTCTTCTTCTCTGAGCCTTCTCCAACTTAGGAAGTTTTAATTTTTTACTCTGTTGTCTTGTTGGAAAATGTCAGGAAAACTGCAAGTGCCAAAGCAGCAAAGTTGGAAGTGGAAATGAGGTCAACTATTTTTTTTCCTTTCTTTATTTTTAACCATGTGGAATTTACTGGTGTTTCTCTGAGACAGGATGACTTTAATTTCTGTGAAGCTTTCTTGCACCTTTGTGTATTTTTTTTTTAAAGCACATTTTAAAACATAAATGTAGAGTCAAAATGTAGAGTCCATTGCATATGTTCTAGCTCCCTGTACTCTGCACATAGTAGGAGCTGCAGCATATTAATGCTTCTCTGCATGCCAAAAATGAGTCTATATTTTTAGATAGTTCAGCTTGCGCTTCTCAAGAAAGAGGGGAAAAACATGTAAGAACTTTCATCTGTATATTACTTGCTGACTTATAAATATGAGGTAGCATGATTCATCTAACTGGGTTAAGAATGACAAGTTCATGCATTATGTATGTTTACTTTTGTTACAAATAGAATAGGAGCATAGGGAATACAACAGACTGATGGTAATGTACAGGTGATGGCACACAGAAGGAATTCATTTGAATAGGCAAACATACTCTAAACTTTTAAAAAGAATGTGGAGTTTTTCTCCTGTGTGTGTGGTTTGTTTTTTTTTTTAAGTTTCTTTGGACTCCAGTCCTCATGGTGTGAAATTCTAGCAAATATCCTTAACTATTTTGGAGTCTGATTGATGTTTACACATGAGTATGTTTGGGATAATACTTCAGATGGTTTATTTTTTTCTGACTTAAAGAAAAATCAGTTGTCTTGAGTCGGCTGTTGAGAAATGCTTTGTTCTTTATTCCTGTTACTGAATTTGAAGAATAATTAAATGGAGGCTATGAAAGTATTAATCCTTAAGTTAGACATTTGACTACATCATACTCATAAAATAGAATAAAAAAGTAGAAAGCTTTGTGTGGGAAGATATCTTGAAAGAGACCTCTTTTCCACCTGAACAACCATTCTGGATGTGCACTTGCAGCTTGCAGAAGTTTTGGTGGTCTTTTATGTAGGTGTTGTGCAGTCTAAACCTTTTCACTTGTCTCCTGTATCTGTGACACATATTTTTATTATCTTTGGGAATGATTGTGTTGATATGTGCATGTGATAGTACTGCTAAGGACTTAGGAGGTGGATGGTTTCCAGCACTGCCAGCTGGAAACATGTTGCTCATTCAATTTTTACAGCAAGTACTTAAAAAAAACAACTGCAATACAGAGCTGAAATATAACTTGTTGATTTTGAAGGGCTGTGGTTGGGTTTTGCAGCTTGTTGGGAAGGAGAAAAAGTAAGGTGGGGAGGGGAAATATGATTTGTGTTAAGAGTTTGAAAGACCAGACTTAGTGTATTTCTTTAGCTTTTCCATGCAGAGACAATCTGTGTAACCTTTAAAATTGATGAAGGTTCACTTTGACTGGTGGCTGAAATTTCAAGCAAATGCAATAAGGTAGTTTGTTTGAGCAGGAAAGGTGGGGACAGTGAGGCTTTGCTGGTTTGTTTTAACAACAGCTGTTACATATCACGGAGTCTGTTCCAGTGAGGCAACTATAGGGTGATAATATTTTGTATTATACAATTCTGGGGAGACTGAAGCATCCATAACTGGAAATATTTTTTCCTTGAAATTTTAGTATTCTTTCCTCTTTGGATGGGTTACACTAAAGGGGACTTTGATGTCCCTGACATTATTCCTGAAGAAATAAAAGCATTTGTTCCTACTTGATGCAAAGTTTTTTCTGTAATTTGAACATTTGAAATCCATCTTCATGTAGGGATTTCAGAGCTTCTTGAAAAAAATTGCATTTTAAAAGAACAGCATAAAATACCAAAAAAGAAGTAACTCATCCAAGGGCAACTTTTGCTGAACTGCTGCAAAAGTTATTTTATTTTTTTTTCTCTTTGTCTTATTCTACAGAATTTTGTGTTTTGCTCCCCAGAGCAACCAATCCTTTTGAATACTTACAGTTTAAACTCTTTGCCTACGATCCATACCTTGAATGTTTTCTTTGAATCATAAAGGAGTTGATATACAATCTTTTCCTGTCTTACAGTCTTTCTTTGTTCTTTTAACTTACTAAAATATTATCATACAGATACTGAACAAAAACCATTATTATTTTACCACTGTCTTAATTTGAAATAATTTTTATCTTCTTGAAGTACTTATTTTCTCTTGAATTACTTACATACTAAAGACATCATTAAATTCTTGTCTCAAAGTTTACATGGGACAAATAAGGCAGATGTATTGCTTTTTAAAATAAATGGAAAATATTAGAATGGTTATTTTAAAGGCCAGCATTCTTTGTCTTTATAACTTCTGTCAAAGTAAGATGCTACGTATTGGGAGAGTAGCAAATACGCTTTATGGAATAGGTCTGAAGATGCTGGAAAGTAAACAAGGTTAATATAAAATATGCTCATGAACTTAAAATAATCAGTGCTAAAAAATTGTATGCTTGTTTTCATATAATTTAAATGAGGAAATAAGTCAATGTAAAAATTAGTGATCTTATTTTGTAGACATTGTTAGATGAGATATTTATAATCAGCAATAATTCTGCAGATTTCCTGCTGGTTTGGGTTATACTGTTTCCAGAGTGAATATAATTAACTCGTGTTGGTTTCATCTTTGATTACTGGCTGTGCTGATAAACATGTCCATAAGGCAGGAACAGGAAAATAATATGTAAAATTTCCTTGTGCAACTTTCTGAAATGTGTGTATTAAGACAGTTTATGTTCTATGCCTAAATGTATTAACTGATTTGGTGTAATTTTCTTGTTACAGATTCAGAATATGAACAACATAATCACTTTTCCATTGGACAGTTTGCTGAAGGGAGACCTGAAAGGAGTTAAAGGGGTATGTCTTTCCTCCTATTAATATATAGGATTGTTGTTGGTACAATAGATACCTTTAGCAAGTGTACTAATATTACGTGTTGGAAGGCATAGGATACTCAAGTAATGTATTACCTCAATAAACAAGACTTTTGGGGGGTTTGGGTTTTTTTTGTGGGTTTTTGGTTGTGAATCAAGTCATCCCTTCTGTTTGTGGATTCACATACCTCAAGTTCTTGAGTGTGTATACAAAACAACACTTAAGAAGCTCTAAAAGCAGGCCTGAGATACAGAAGATACGCAGAGAAAGAGGTGTAAGATTCAGATATTTACTTAGCTGAATTAAGGGTAGTACTATATTTTAAAGGATTATAAGCATTTAGCATTCTAAACTTACCTGGAACTATTAAGAAACAATCAGATGACTGTATGAGCATAGGATTTTTCTTAAAGAAGCTGAAATCTATTTGTTTATGCCACAAGGACATTTTCTATTTGAAATAACAGCAACATAAGACTCAAATGATGATATGTTTATGATAAATTTCAGAGCCTATGGCGAGCGAACTCGCTTTGCTTTTGCTTTGTTTACTGGTGAGCAAACAGGAAGTGACTGGCAGCTATTGTTCTAGGACATTGAAGGAAGGAGGAAAATATGTACATAGACTAAAATTGGTTTCTGTAAATTACTGGAGGATAAATAGATTATTTAATAAGATAGACTTACTATCTTTGTGTTGTTTGCTTACCACATTTCAGCCGTGTTCTTCTCTGTCAGAATACATTTATTACAATACACTGTTTCCCCACTGCCTTGAGAATATAATCAAATGCTACTTCACTTAATTTAATAATTGTCTCAATAATTAATTAACATGTAAGAATTAGTTCCTAATCTGTAGTTGCAAAGTTTTTCCAGTGTCTGATAGTTGAAGTTGTCTGTTCTCTTGAACTTCATCAAAATTTCAGCTCTTGAATTTTTAGACATCAGTGAAATAACTTTACAACTTGTTAAGATAATTTTATCCAAATTACCTTATTTAGAGAAACGAAGATAAAGGAATTTGGAATATAAGTAATTCAGAATTCTCACGGAATTAGTTATGCTGAGCCATAAAGTCTATACTGTTCCAATTAAGTCAGTGGAAAATTGATTTTTTTTAAACTTTAGCATGATGAATCAAGTTCCTAGCCAAAGCTATACCACAGCCTCGGGACAGGAACTTTTTTCCAGTAGAGCCAGAGACAAAATGATGAGAAAGTAGTTACTTTGATTAATTGCATTGTGTGGTCTTGGGATAACATGATGTTATAACTTTTAAGGAGTAAAATGGAGCTGTAAAAATCATAGTAAAGGGCATCCTATAGATGCTTTTAAAAACATGAGTGTATTAATTCTCTTTACAAGATTGGTTTTCCTATGTGCAAGATTACTTCTGGACAATCCTTAGAAGAAAGAGTGAAGTCCCTTATTCTAGTAGGCATTGCAAGTGGCCAAGGTGTGTCTTCATTGTTAGAGCCACAGTATTTTTCATGTAAATAGCTGGCTGTTATTTTTTCTCTTTTCTTGACAGGACCTGAAAAAACCCTTTGATAAAGCTTGGAAGGACTACGAAACAAAAGTGTATGTATCTTTTAAACTTCGATTTAAGAGGGAAATGTAACTGAAATCTATAGAGGTTATTTCTTCATGCTGAGGTTAGATGCTCTCAGCAGGTGCAGCATGTACTAGAAGTGGATGTACACCTATCTGAGCCTTGTGGGTTGTGTCTTATGTTGTGGATCTAACCCTACTTAGCATAAGCCACTTGCTTGAAGTTACCAGATACACTGTTCAAACAAAAAGCTATAAAATAAGTTTCTAAAAAATGGAATTTTATATCTAGCTAAATAAATTAAATGAGTCAACAAAGCTCAACACCTAATATCAAACACAATTTATTCTGGCTCCTAGTAAATCTTAAGTGATTCAGTGTCCTACATCAGGGACAGCTGTTTCCAGGGTTGGCCAGGTCAATTATAACAGTACAGCTGACAGTCTCTGAAGCAGAATTTTGTAGTGAGTTTTATTCCACATTACAGTATTACTTGGATTGACTATCAGTTTTGTGTCACATGTACAGTATATTTGTTCTTCTGAAATAATGCTGCTTTGCTTCAGACCATCTCTGATGATACAGGTACAGAAGAATCACGTATGATGACACTGTTTAACAAATAACTTGCAGATCCACAGCCAACTAGACTGGCTGAAAATCTAGCACCATTTATGTATTTTTTTTTAATTGCAAATGTTATAATGATTCTCTGGTGCCCACTTAGTTAGTCTGTCTGAAGTCTTCAGAAATTATTCCTGTAGTTCGTTTACCCACAAAAGCAACCAGTTAGCTAAATTTCAGTATTCCTTTTGTGCATAACAGTGTTTTGCTTTCTAGCATCAAATTGTGAGGAAGACCCGTGTGGCTTTTCATTTTTGAAACTGCCTAGCTATAGCTGTTTTTTTCATAAAAAGACATTCTGAAATACTGAGATAAACCTCTGGTCTGACACTCTAAATCCATAGAAGATTGTGTTGGCTCCAGTGTTTTATGTTCCTGACACCGTTGAGCAGTCTCATTTGGTGCCATACCAGTTATTGACTATTGAAGTATTTAAGATTTCTAGTGATTGCCTATGGCAGTAGTTGATCTCTGAGGACAGGCCTTAAAGAATAATCCTATAATTTGGTCTGCTGTTGTCTCACACTTCTTAGATTGCTGGATCTGAAAGCTTGTTTACTTGTGTGTGACTATTCATACTGACAACCCACAAAGTTTATATACAGAATTTAAAATAAATTTGTGCACTGCTGGGACATAACCCCAAGAGGAATGTTATTACTGGACCAGGATCTCTAGTGCTTTTAGGATTTTTGATCTAATACTCACTAGGATGAGTGTGTTGAAGTGATGTAAAGATTTGTACTTGATCATCAGTTTGTTCAGAGCTGGCATTTCAGAGTCAGATATACCAGAAATATTTTCAGTTGCTATTTGATTTAGTTAAGTACTTGAGAAGTAAGAAATCCCCTTAGAAAATGTATTTGTATATTTGGGGATTTTCATTTGAGGTTATGGACATGTTGCAAATGTTATTTTGTGTGCTGTGTCATTCAGGACCTGAAAAAGTGACACTGACTGTGTTTTCTGTCTGTGGCATTGAATCCACTGCTGCTTGTATAATATAATGAGATCTTTTTCTTTTTCTTTCAACTGGCAATTCTTTAGAAAACCTTTTTTATGACTTTGCTTTCAAGTAAGACACTTTGGTTTTGATCTGAAATGGGTTTCCTTTTTCCACTTCCAGTTATCTCTACTTTCTGCAAGATTTTTTAACAAATGAAGCAGACCTACTTGACAATGCTCATTTCTAAGCTACTTACATGTCAGGTTATTCAGCATGCAAAAGTTGAAGGTAGCACACATGAATCAGGAAAGTTTTTCAGATCCATGAACCATTTTTTTGGTATTTCTAAGTGGTGGGCTGATACAATTACTGAGTGCTGTATTTTTTAAAGTGGTTAGATGAAAGCTCCACATCAATATTTTGAAGTTTTAAGCTCTCAGTCAAATCTGTTGGACTCCTTGACTTTGATGAAGACCAAAGGATCATCTGCTTGAGACTCCAGATGGGGAGCCTGGGAATTCTGTGTACAAGACAATTCTTTCAAATAACGGGCTGCTCTTTATTTGCTTTTTTTTTTTTTTTTTGGTAGGTTGTTTTACAACAGCAGAAATTACTTTTCATGGTATAAGGTTGGCAGTCAGGGAATATTGTTTTTCATTGCAAGCTGTGTTGCTTATACCAAGGAGCAGACCAGTTTTGCATGGTTTTGTCGAGTTAAATTCAGTCTTGGAACTTCCCTGATTCCCTGAGACCCCTGCCTCTGCAGTAGGACTGTGGGATTTGTCAGACCTCTTGTACATAAGATCAGTTCCCAGATAAATTGAGATGTTATGACCTCTCATTATGGAACATTTGTTTTTAAAAATAGAGATAGGAATTTTAATGATGTGATTTTCAGTTTAGGGTGAGAATATTAATTTGAACTTGGATTTGTTCAGGTCAGTTTTTTTCTCATACTAATTTTCTGACATAGGAAAACAGTGAGGTTTCTTTGCTATTATATATACATGCTACTGAGGTTTCTTAAGAAAATAACTTTTCATTCTGTGGCTGTCTTGAATGGATCTAAACTTCCTTATAACTGTGTGTTTTGATCATCTGTAGCAGTGGGTGGATCCAGGATCACCTCAAGAAGTCTTAACTGCAAATTTTGGGGGGTTTGTTGTTGTCTCTTCATTCTCTGCTTTAATAAAAAGGACAAAGGAACCTGGAGAGGTAACCTCAGTCTCACCTGCAGTTTGTGTTGCCAGATAGAATGGTGGCTGTTGGTGTTCATAGCCAGAGGTTTGCTCAGCCTTGTTCAGTCTGTTACTTTAGATAACTCCTTGTTTCGATTGTGCCTAAACCCAATTCTAGGTATGTGCTTAGTGAGCTATCTTTTCCAGTGATATTTCTTCTTACATGTGAATAACGCTTTTTATAATTCTTACCATGTTTTTTTTTTCTTTCTTTCTTTTCTTTTTCCATTTTGGTTAACAAACTACTCAAGGCTGCTAGACTGCTCTTTTTCTGCACATGCCTGTGTATCATATGCTTAACATCATATTGTTCATCTGCATTTCCTTGTCACAAGTACAGACCTGTGAAGCTACGTGCCAGATAATGAAGGGGTATTTTTGTAGTCTGTTGGGAAGTGACAGTTTTCATACTGATTGCTGTCTTTATAAGGAAAAATTTTAAACTTATTTATCCCACTAGCTCATCTTTCTTCCTTGCACCTTTGTGATAACCTCTTGGGTGCAAATATACCAAAGTGTGACATATTTGAAAAGAAAGAAAGTTAATTTAAACATGGCATCTGCTTTGCTTTATTCCCATAACAATTTTTGAGATTCAACCTCTGTATGTAATTAAATTCCCATGTATCTAGTTGTTGTTTGGGAGAGAGAGATGTTAAGATCCATTCTGATGGTCTTGTATCACCATCCATCATTGCTGATTACAGTGCACTCTTCCCTGTAGCCACCTAATTTCTCAGACTATTTTCCTAAGGATCACCTTAGGTGAAGTAAGGAGGGAAGCTGAATCCCTATTTTTCTGGCACTGTTCTTGTGTAAAGTAGTACGAGGAGCAAATAACCTATAGCTTCAGGCAAACCTACTTCAGTCAAAAACTGGGAATATCCTGAGTTGATATTAACGAACAATTTATATTTTCTCACTGTCAGTCATTTACATGACTCAGTTGGAGCCATAAAGATTTTAAAATATTTTTAAAGCCTTAAAGCAGTGCATTTCTGATGGGACCTCAGTTGCAGTTGTTGCTTCCCACATAAGAGCTGGGAGATGCTGCCAGCCACCAGAGCAGTGCAGTGGGACTGGTCTGTGTCCTTTGGGAGAGCTGTGTCAGACTGGGCTCTTCTTGTTACGAGGCAGTTGCTTTTCCCTGTGCACTTAAACACTAATGGCAGGCGTGCCGGGGGACCATATGGAGAAGGAGTACACGTGTCATAAAAACTGCTCATTCTCCCAGCAGACAGATCGAATTCAGCAAGGCACTGAGCCAGATATCGCCCACATGCTTCAGTTTGGTCGGTCCTGTTGTAGTAGATTCTGAGGTAAAGACTTTGTATAATTTTACACAGTAAATAGAAGCATAAACTTACTGAAGCATGTTATTCACAATATTTTTTAGCTGAATATGTCTGTATTCTGGACATAAACCTGATTTTCCTGAAAAGAAAAAAATGTTATTTTCTTAAAATAGAGGTGTCTTATTTTGGGGCCTGTAAATGCCTACTATCTTCAGAAGTCTTCTTTAACAAGCGTTGTGCTAGTGCTGTGAAATGTAAAGGTTTAATGGAAACTAATGAGCTATTTCTCAGAAGGCTAATTACCTCTCCTTTGCCATTCTCCTTTTAAAAACTGGGCATGAGGTCTCTTTTGCACAAGTGAGTGAAGAAGTTGTTTGAATGTGCTTATGGCATTTTAATAACAATACATTACTGTGAAGAAATGGAAGCGCTCATATCTAGAAATAACTATCATTGATTTGTTTCTGAACTATTTGAAGTCAATGGAAAAATGAACAAAGTCAAATACAGTCATCTGTTAAGATGTCTGTACAACTCTCTGTTTAAGTGATGCTATTTCCAGTTTAGTAAAGTCATGTTTTACACAATATGAAACAATTTTATCTGAAAATTCTGCAAGCATTTCTCAATTTACTTCTTCAGAGCTCTAATTTGACACAGAAGACCATTGCTATTCATAGCTCCTAGATATTTCTGCCATGTTTCCTTTTAATGCAAGTACATAAGATGAAGTGGGGGTTGCAGCTTGTAAATGGTGATATAGAATGAAAGTGCTAAACAAGGTTGCTTAAATATAGAGTCATAGAATAGAATGGTACAATCATTTAAGTTTGAAAATACCTTTAAGATGGTCTAGTTCAACCATAAATCTAACGCTGCCAAGTCCGAATCTGAAGCATGTCCCTAAGTGTTACATCTACACATTTGAATACCTGGAGGGATAGCAACTCAACCACTCCCCTGGGCAGCCTGTTCTAATGCTTGGCAACTCTTTCCAGAAGAATTTTTTTTCCTAATATCCAATCAAAACTTCCCCTGGTTAACTTGAGGCAGTTTCTTTTTGTGCTATTGCTTGTTACCTGTGAGAGGAAACTGAAATTCCACTGCTGAAACCTCCTTTCAGGGGTTTTAAAGAGTGATAAGGTCCCCTCAAACCTCATTTTCAACAACCTAAAGAATCCAAGCCACTTCCCATCAGACTTGTGCTCCAGACCCTTCACCAACTCTGTTGCTCTTCTCTAGACTTGCTCCAGTGCCTCAATGTATTTGAGGGGCCCAGAACTGGACACAGTACTCAAGGTGTGGAGTCACTGGTGCAGAGTGCAGGATCACTGCCCTGGTCCTGTTAACTACACTATTACTGATACAGGCCAGAATGCCATTAACCATCTTGGCCACCTGGGCCCATGCTGGCTTGTGCTTAGCTGGCTCCTGACCAGGACCTCCAGGCTCTTTTCTGACAGGCCGCTTTCTGCCCACTCTGTCCCCAGCCTGTAGTGCTGCCTGGAGTTGTTGCGATCCAAGTGTGGGACCTGGCACTTGGCCTTATTGAACTTCATACCATTGGCCTTTCCCTATCAATCCAGCCTGTCCAGATCCCTCAGCAGAGTCTTCCTGCCCTCCAGCAGATCCATATACCAGCCCCCCAGCTTAGTGTCATCTGAAGATTTACTGGGAATGCACTCAATCCCCTTTTCCAGATGATTCATAGAGATATTAATCAGGACTGGTCCCAACACTGAGTCTGGGGAATAGCACTAGTGACCAGTCACCAGCTGGAGTAATTCTGTTCACCATCATCCTCTGGGCCTGGCTCTCCAGGCAGTTCTTTTACCCAGTGAACAGTAGGTCTGTTCAAGTCATGAGCAGCCAGTTTCTCCAGGAGAATCCTACGAGAAACAGTGTCAAAGGCTTTACTAAAGTCCAGGTAACCACATCCACAATATAATGTTTCAAATCTATGATTTCATATTAAGTATTTTTATTCTGAAAGAGATTACCTACAAATTAAATGGAAAAGTCTTTGAATCAATCTGCAGATGATATGGGTGAGATGATGAAAATATCTGAGCACATTTCACTCCTGTCCTCTTCTCCTTTATCATTCAGAGCAGGATGTATGGAATTCTAAGCATTTCCAAAAGGAAAAGATAACTTCTTCATTGAGGACTTGAGTGTTAGGAGAGACATATTTACTGTGAGCATTGACAGACAGTAGGGTGAAATGAAATGGAGGCTCTTTTACCAAAAAGCTGGAGGGCCCAAGCCTGGAAAGTCAGGCTGAAAAGGAAGACTAGACAAAGAAAGGATATTAGAAATCAAAATGTCTCATATTATTTTGTCAAACAAAATAGCCTTCAGAAGCACTTATTTTTCCAGAGTGCTACCAATTCAATTGTGTTCCTTCCAGGTGCTATTCTCAGTCTCTGCACCTTCTCATGTATTTATCCAGACTCAGCCTGGCTAACTGCTGTATGGATGGGAGGAAGAATGACAGAGTTGCTTCCCAGCCAGCCAGTTCACTACTGCTGCATGTATAGAGGGTGATCTGATTTTTTACCCTTATTGACTGGCAGAAAATAAATACAAGTCTTTGGTGCTTATTTATACCACAATCTGTATTACAAAATTGATTTATTTGAAATGAAAATTGTGATTTATATTGAAAGATAGTTGCTTTTCTAATTGAAGTGGTAAAAATAGTCCTATATTGGAAACTGAATGGGTGAGACTATTCACTTTGTATCTCTTTGACTTTACTGTTATAATTCTTCATCCTGTATTTCAGCTTTGCTTGTCTGTTACACACGTAAGAGCTCACTGTATATTAGTTATGTGCAGCTGTCTTGTAAATGGACTGATGTGTGCTCACATTTTAATATTAGTCAGCAAAAAATGTATATGTGATACCTGCTGCATGAGCTCCAAGAATAGCAGCATTACAAATCATTTGCTGCTTTCTTACTGCTTCTAGGGTATTTTTTAGAGTTTTCACAATTTTCTTATTCACTTGGGTCAATTGATCTGCCTGGAAAACCTGAATACCCTGCAACATTTGGAAATCTCACGGAGTAGTGTTACAGGACTGTCTTTGCCAAAAGGATTTGGTTACTGTCACAATAGATTGACACTTGAAGCTGAGTTGATCCTTGCATTTGGATAGGACACTCAGCCAGCCTTTAGCACTCAGATTTGCGTGCAAAACAGCTGTGAGGGGTTTCTTTGTTTCCCTAGAAACAAAGTGTCCTGTAGTATCAGTCAGATAGGAGATAGCCTATTATTGTGCAAAACAACAGGGTAAATTCTGAATTACAAAGATGAAGATGTAGTTAGATATTAAAAGCAAAAATAATGAGGAAATGCAAATGTGAAATGCACAAGGCATGTATCTCTGATACTTGTAACTGAGAGCTGATTTGGGGTTTTTGGTAAAGTATCTTTTTGAGTTTTTGAAAACAGGTAGCCTGAAGTTCCACCAAATGGCTTCAAGGATATCTTTCTCTGAATTGCTTGATAGAGGTCAGTACATTTTCATCTTGGTTTGACTATTTTTTGCCAGTGGAGTATGATTTATCCTTTAAAGAGCAGAAAGCACTTTCACCAAAATCTGGCTTTCTTTAGGAAGAATACAATGTATGCTGTGATATTGTGCATGATGTTTGGCTATTTGGCAGTGCTAGCTGTCTTTTGGTTTAACTAGCATTGAGAGAGACCTTATGGCATGCTAATAAACTCATAAGATTTCAGAGGTGGTTTCATTTTCTTATGCTTGGATATTGTTCTCTATAAAAAATGAAAATACTATACAATGGTAATTGGGAGTTATTAGCCTTCTCACACCTAGTCACATGTTAGTGTGTTCTCTGGCCTCTAGAACTGTTAGAGTAATTTGGAAATTGAGAGAACGGAAACATCCTGCATCTTTCCTCTGAGGTTTGACTGTTTTAGAACTATCAAGTATGGTAAAACATAAACTCTTCTAGAGTGTGTGCTAGAAGGGAGCTGCATATTCATAATTTTCTGTGACTCTTTTTTGTAGTGGTTTATCTTTCTTTTTCAGGATTGTCTGGTTAATTCTTGTGTCTGGACTCTTGTTTTCTGTGCTTGCAAAACAGTGTAATTGGCAGTAATTGGGTAAAGAGTGCTGACTTATTCTTCATGAAAACAGAGCATTTTGGAATTGAGTTTTGATTCAGGCAACTGGAGGTTTTCAGAACATTTATTTCAAAGGAGAGGAGCTTCCTTCCAAACGTCTGCTTCTGGCAGAACGTGATGGGCTGAGGAGGAGCACAGTGCTGGCTGGATGTGCTGCTGCTGCAATACTGCACAGAGCTGGCTCTGCTGTGCCTGCCCGTTCTAAGAGCACAGTGGGGCTTCTTGAATTGCTGCTCAAAATGCTTCCCAGTAGGAATGTTGAAGGGAAAGATTCATGGAATTAATTCTTGCTTTCCCTTGCTGCTTGAGGTATAATAGGAGGCAGTTCCTCATTTTTCAGGAATGTAAGTACAGAATATTTTGTTGACTGGAAGTCCTTAGACCTTCTAGACATTTTCCCATAATCTGTTAGGGTAATGTTAACATCAAGTTAAGAGAGTACTTGAGACATGTCACCTTTTCAGAGGGAAAGCTGAGAGACACTTGACTACCCAAGAGGAGGTAGGACAGTTGTGTGTGTTATTTGTTCCTCTGATCTTCTTCCTGTATACCTTGTCAAAAGCAGTATAGCATTTCCTCAGGAAGCTCTTTTCAGAATTTTGAGGTTCTAAACAGTATGAGTGGCAAACTAAAAGTCTTCAAAAAGTGAACACCCTTGTGTGTTTCCTTTCCTCTCTCTCTTTCTCTCTCTGTATATATTTATATTAGACTTATATAACTGGGTTGTCAAATTATGCTACTGCATTTAGGAATAATATGGAGAATAGCTTTAACAAATGCACAAGTGAGTTTATGGGAATAGGCTAGGCATTGGTCATTCATTTATATTCTGGAGGAGAACCTGTTTTATTCAGAGCTCTTGGAAAATGTTCATGGAAACTTTTAGGGAATTAGGACAGCTGGTCTAGCAGACTTTGAAGTCTGCAACACAGCCGGCTGGTCGGCATTCCCAGTGCCAACTGGCTCAGCAGCAAGTAGAGACAGCAACTGTGATTTTGGCTTAGGAGCCCTGTATATATAGAAGATGACTTGATGACAGGCAAGACTCAATAAATCTGGTGACATAACTGAACTTTGTTAACCAATGTTTGCTCTGTTGGGATTAAACATTCCCCTATGTTTTCAATTAAAACTCACATTTTTTCCCGTATTTTCTTTCTTTGGAGCAGGAACTTAGTATGTACTTCTCATTGACTGTCTTTTGGAATATCTGTCAGAACATTACTTTAACAGATGATTAATTAGATTTCAGCTACTGTATGTCATTGCTGATCTTTAGTCATTGTCAAATTTCAAATGAAATGTCTTCTGGAAGTAAGTCATATGCAAAGCTACAGGAGTTTGGCTCTGCATCTGTCAGTAGACTTTGTGAACAATCTGATTTCCTGAGAGGCTGTGGATTTCTCACTTCATTGACTGATTCTTTTTGCCTTATAGTACAAAAATAGAGAAGGAGAAAAAAGAGCATGCTAAGCTTCATGGGATGATTCGTACAGAAATAAGTGGAGCTGAAATTGCAGAAGAGATGGAGAAAGAAAGAAGGTTCTTCCAGTTACAGATGTGTGAGGTAAGATTCAGTGTGAAATTATTATTATGGTGCTATTTGTAGGAAAATTTTGAAAATTGTTTAAGAGTAGTGTGATATTAAAGGGAAATGCCAAGTTATTTGTTGACTCCATTTGTGAAAACACATTTTTCTATTATCCTGATGGGCAAACTTTGCAGGGAATTTAGATGTTTTCTAATTTCATTCAACAGCTAAATTAATACAAATAAAACATTAAGAGATTATAATAAATCAGTCTTTACACTGCTTCTTCACTGCAAGTTATTTTAAGCCATTGATCATTCTCTGAATTGTTCCCTGTGCTGACAGCTGTTGTGTTATTAGGAGGAGAGGCTCTAGTCTAGCACACTGCTGGGTTGGTACAGGGAAAAAGTGCTAGGGATGGAATCCAGTTGTCTTTCAAGTTGTTTCAGAATGTTCCTACTTCAAAATCTCTGTGATTTTGCAGTATGTTAAATCTGATGTGAATATTTTTGGTTTGATTCATTTAGGGATATGTCTGGTTCTGTGGTTGGGAATTCAAGTTGCTGTGTTCTTTTTTAGTACACATTAGCCCAAAAATACACCATGGTTGTTTCTACTGCCTTTCCTGTGATGATGATAGCTAATTTGACTCATATGCCATCATAGCACAACTGCAGTTGTCTTGGATATTACTTTTAGTAACTACATGCACTCATACATAAGACAAAATCTTCACATTCCTATACAGACTCAGACTAAAATGTTCAAAACTGATTAAGTAATTTGAGTAACAAATAAACATATGGATGTTTTCAGCTAATTGCCCATCTGTATACTTCCTAAGAAACAACTAGGAGCACATGCTTCTCTCTTGCTGTGTCACAATAAAGGAAGAGTTCACTTTAGTCAATTGTAGTGATAATGAAGGGTGAAGTGTATGAAATTGGATCAAATTACCTTAAATGTGGAAAAGCTGAAGTGTATCCTGTATTTCTTCTGATTTTGAGGAAAAGAAGTTTATACTCTGTTACCTCTGAATAGTCATGAAAGAGGACTTTGGTTTTGTTTTGGTAATAAGTTAGAAGGGTGACATACTGAAGTTTTATCATAAGTACAGACTAGTTCTTTCTAAATTGTGAAAGTAAAAGGAATACCAAATGCTCAGAGCTTCATTTTAAATTAACAGGAGCTGGAGAGGTGATTATTGTAACTAAATACTATCCAGTGCTCAAGTCTACATTTAGGCTCATCATTTGTTTACCTGAACCAGCTTAAGAAGTTGCAATTGAAAGCTGGCACTTGGATGCTGCTTTACTTTATTTGATTTAAAACATTTGGGGTGTACTATGAGAAGGGGAAACCCAGATGCATCAGAGCTTCATTAAGAACACATTCACTCCTCCGCCTGGAGGTCACTGGTTAATCTGGGGTTAAAATTTTTTGTCATTTAATGGACAGTTAAGGAGTTTGATATTTGATAAATCATACTTCTGCTTGCATAGCTGATATTTTCTGCTGTGATATTCAGGGGAGGAGTTGCCACTTAATGTGGACTTTGTGCCTTATGCAAATGGACAGTAATTACACTTCTTTTGTGCTTGATAATAGATTATTTGAAAAATCTCTTGCTAAACTGTAATTTGTTGTAATTACCATGTATAAGAATTTGATAAAGCAAACTATAAAATCAACAGGCAGATTTTAAAACTTGTTAAAACAATCTTTTACTTTTATTTTAGCAAACTGCTTTCCTCCTTAATGACATCTGTTTAGCAATGAATTTAACAATTAGTGAGATACATTTTTAGATATGCTGCTAGGTGTAAGAATGGGTTCTCAAACGTATTTCATAAACCTTTTCATGCTTTCTTTAAGAGAGACTTTCCTTAAGAGACCTAAAGGATATTCGAACAATTTGAACAAATCATAGTGAAATATCCTCACAGGGTATCAAAAGTCATCAGTGACAAAAATTCTTTCTGTGTGATTTAACTCTTGAAGCCACTTTTTGCTGCATTTTCTTGTAGGTTTTGTAAATCTGTGACTGTTAAAACTTGTTGAAATATAACTGAAAATAAAGTGTTAAGAAAACCCTGTAGCAGTAATAAATAATTTGTTTTGTGAATTACTGTTTTAACAGTACCTGCTGAAAGTTAATGAAATCAAGATTAAAAAAGGAGTGGACTTGCTTCAGAACTTGATCAAGTATTTTCATGCTCAGTGCAAGTATGTTTTACTTTTCATAGTTTACAGTAACTGGAACAATATTTTGTTTTCAAATTTTGACATCATCATAACACTTTCTTAAATTTTCAAAATCTCAAGTTTCAGCTTTCTTGCTGATGTCTTTTGACAGATCACTTTTGTCAAATTAGTCATAGATTTTGTTACTATAGTCTGAAACATGTAATGAGGTTGAGCTTTTTACGTTGAATAAAATTGTATGTTGCAAAGGAATACTGAACAATAATTCGCCATGTTTATAAACTACTCTTGAAACAGGGCTTTTAGTTTGACCTATTACTTAGTGGTCCATTAGTTTTGATGGGCTTGTTTGAGTGTATCTAACAATGATCTAAATTAACTCGGTGTGCAAGAAAAATAAGTTGCATAAGCAATGGATTAAAAATATATTGAAAGAGTCATTCTTTTTCTAGTTCAGTAGTAAAACACACAATTCTTATTAGAATTAAGTGCTTTTTTATGATAGTGTTACAAATCTGTCATGTAGCAATGAAGTCACAGCTATAAACTTGAAAGAGCCACTGCTAACCTGTTGAAATCAGTTTTCATCTTAAAACACCAGTCTGCCTCTACGTATTTTTTCCTTAAATACCTGTGTTGTTTTTAAAATCAGTATCACTTATAGTGTGTCATTAATCTGCTCTGTCTGTTTAATAAAATGCTGTGTTGCATTGTCACTTTCATGACTGCTTCCCAGAGTAAAAGTACTTTATGTTGCGAACAGTGCAGCAATATTTAATAAAATTAAAATTTATTTTTTAAATCTCGAATTATTTTTTTTAAGAACTGGAATACTTGGTGTAGACAGCATTACTCTGCCAATTCAAAATGCATGTACTGCAGAAAGATGTAGCATATTCATGTTGCTTATATAGACCATAATTAATGCTTGGGAAACAAAGGGGTTTTCCTTTAGTAAAAAGATTGCTTCAGACATAAAATTATGTGGCTCCAAGAAATCACATTTTATATCTACCAGAGTTTTTGCTGTTCTGCAAATGAGTCTTACTTGTTTTGGGCCTTCACAAAGTGTGATGAGAACTTGTATTTGAACTGAGAATGAGGAAAATTTATGTGGCAGTGGATTGTGGCAGTTCTGAATCTAATTAGGGATTTTGCATGTTAGAATAAGCTATGATGGAAATAAAGAGGTGGATCAGTCAAAGATGAATTTAAAAAGGTTTACTATTTTGAAGTTTATGGCATAGCATAATAATATTCATATCTTTGTTTGGCAATTTTTAAGCAGAAAATACAAAGTAAAGTTTCATAACAGCTGGCTTTTTGCTTTTCTTTTTAAGTTTCTTTCAAGATGGGTTAAAAGCAGTTGAAAGTCTCAAACCTTCAATTGAGACACTCTCGACAGATCTTTATACAGTGAGTAGCAATATTTCATATTTGTGTGGTAAATTTAGTTTTTTACAGTAGAAGCATGATCATTTTGGTTCAGGTTGCCTGACTGCTTTAATAGTCAGCATTTAAGGTTTAAAGTAGATTGTTGGTAAAGTCTTGTTTTAATATGGCATTCAGAAGTCTTAGTTTCAGTTCAGGATCGCACTGTGTAAAATGTTATGATAACAGGCTTTACTCAAAAATGGTCATTAAGTAGAAAATAACATGTGGTTTCAAATGGAACACAAGGAAGCAAGAGCGTTGTGAGGCAATATCAAAGCCTTCACCCAGCAATATCCTAACCATTATCAAGTTTTCTGAAGATACAAGGGAAAATAAACTGATCACATTATATTTTCTTTTTGCTTTCATTCTCACTGAACATTTCTCAAAAAATGAGCCAATTAAGCAGCAAATTTGAAAGACCTGCATTGAAAATTAAAAAAAATGTTGTCTTTAACCTGTGCTTTTCTTCATTCAAGATTAAACAAGCACAAGATGAAGAAAGAAGACAATTAACACAGCTCAGAGATATTTTAAAATCAGCACTCCAAGTTGATCAGAAAGAGGTGAGCATATAAGGTGGTTTAACTTTGGAATACCTGTTTAAATTACTTGTAATGTTAATATTCAAATAAAGTTATTTTAACTTTTTTGAGACATTTAATTCCTTTTGTTAATTCATTTTTGTTTTGAGGCTGATGCTGAATGTTTCTGACAAAGGCATTTTAAAAAAAAATAATGCCCACTAAAAATATGAGACTTACTGAAAAATAATTTCTTTTCATTACCAGTGTTGTAAAATAATTCAGATGGTCACTGTTGCTCAAACTGAGAATGAAAGAACTTGGGCAGTATCAAGAAGACCCTATTCATAGAACATTATGTCACAATATTGTTCTAAACTGTATAATGATTATGTGAAACTGAACTTCAAATCCCAAAACACCTCTGTCATCATCTGCAAAAGTGACAGTCAAGTTTTCTACTCAGCTGCAAAATGCCAGTGTTCAGATGTGCAAGAGCTGGGTCAGTTTGGCAATCCAATAAGTATTTTTTGAGTTCCAGTTGTGATTGCCATTAGATTTAATGAATTCTGGAGTAGTTTCAAACTCTGACCTGGAAGTAAGCATCTTTTGTATAATGTAATCCTAAATACTGGGTCTACTTTTGTTTCAGATTGCTAGTGCCTCCTCTTCATATAAATAAAAGCCAGCCAGCTTCCTTTGTGTGGCTGCTGGGCCATGAGTAAGTGCTGAATGAGCCACCCCCCACCTCCACTTTTCAGATTCTCTTTCTGAGAGGGATCACAATGAGATAGTTTAGTCTACAGAGCTCAGACTTCCTTGATCTTTTCCGGTCTTGCTTTGGTCTTCCCATAAAAGTTAGGGTGACTCCTAGCTCTTAGTGGTGACAGATGGTGGTTGTTGAGCAATGTAATCTAGTGAAAGGTATCCTTAGCCACAGCCAGGGGTTGGACTTTATGATCTTTAAAGGCCACTCCCAACCCAATCCGTGTGATTCCGTGACTTGCTGACAGGCATTTGGAATGGTCTCAAACACTCCTCACTTTGTTACCTTGGGAAGTTTGTGATGACGACCATTGTGTAGAAAGTCCCACAAGATCAGCAGGCACTTCCTTAGAGTTTGCCTGGCATTCAGGACTCACTGATCTGCCAAAAACTTCCAAATTTGAGCTTGGTAGAATGAGGGACCTTGGGGAAATGGTGACTGCTTTGGGTTAGCCATTGACTGCCCACTCCCAAGAAGGAGTCTTTGCTGTTTAGGGTGTGTTAGCAGGTGTCCTCTTTCAGCTGGGGCTTTGCTCAAGAGGGATAGCAGAAGCAGCTGGCTTTCAAGGTTGCTGGGAATGTATATCAGTGATACTGATATTAAATATATATGGAAGATGTGACAAGTACACATTTTTTCACATACTCAAAAATTAATAATACACATACATTTATTATTTCTGCTGGGTTTGTGACATTTAAAAATACAAGTATAAAAAGTGCTTTATGCTAGAATTATTATTTATTAATTCTTCAAATTTTGATATAGAAGCTTACCTGGAGAGCATGAGAATTACTATAATTATTTTTAAGGCTTTTTGAAAACATCAATTAATCAGTGGGATGCCAAAGAGTTCTTATATAATTTATTGTACAACCCACTAATATTATTCTTGTTGCACTGTAATTTTCTTTCCTGTAACTGATTTCTTTTTCCTTCCTGAAATGCATTTACATTTTGTGACCGAAGTCTAGGAGAGTAAGTGTTACTATGTTTTAATGAAAATAGTGGCATGATTTCCATTCAGTTTTCAAGAAACTGGATTTTTCCTCTGAGGTTTGTCTGTTGGCATGAAAAGACTGGTTCTTTCTCCTCTTTGGTGTATCTTATTACAAAAAAAAACCCGAAAACAAACCAAAAAACAAAAACCACAACCAAAAACAAACAAAAAAGAAAAACATTATAAAAATTTATCAGATTCTTTTTGGGAAAGAAAATTGTTGTAAGACAAATTGGTGATTTCCTTTGTACTTTCTTTTGGAAATTAAATCCAGTTGCTTGATTTGACATTCTTGCAATATTTTGAAGATATATGTATTTTTAATTAAAATGGACTTCATGTATGAAGTACCAGAATGTTGACAAATATTGTTCATGTTATGTTTAAAAAGTTTAACACACACAACACTCTTAGTGAATCTTTTTTTGTTGTGCCTATATGCATAATTTCTTCCTGCACACAACTTTCTCAAACCTGGTTTGTATTGAAACTTCATTTTTAAATGTCATTTTAGATACACCTTCATAATTTTTAATTTTTAAGCTTTTTTTTTTCAAACGTAGAAGTTCTGCAAGTTTCAGAGTCAACCTTAAGAGCTGTATTACCTTAACTGTCCTTATTCCCATGACCTTGGATGAGGTCACCTCCTGTTTAGATTCATTTCTGCTTCTATGTTAGAACCTATATTTAGACCACTGTAAAATAGGATAAATGTTGTGTTTCTTGACAAAAATTACAGTAGTTTTGCTATAGGAGAGGCTGCCTGCAGGGGGTTTTGATAGATATATCTTTTGGAGACTCTGTGGGGCTGTAATAGGGATAGGGATGAGATAGATAAAGGATGGATCTCTGGAACATCCTCCTGGTAATGATCCTGCAAATGTCAAAGACGCTCAGGCTCTGGGAGAGCTATAAGAGCTTTTTTTTGGCAGCTTTACACACAGGAATGATCTAAATAGTCTAAAAATCCCACTCCATGGGAGCTGTGGGATGGCTAGCCAAAATTCGTTGTGTATAGGTTTAAGCACCTTGTATGAAAAGTTCTGTTATGTTCATGTATGTAGTGGAGCTGACAAATAGGAGCTTAGAATATCTCTTATCAGTAGTCACAGACCATCTTTAGAGAATAACATCTTTAGAGACTTTTATCTCTGCTGTTCAGCTTGACTTAAGAGTCAGTATATCTTCATAGACTTTGGAAGAAAGAATTTCAAACCTTTCTATGGTCAGTGAAGTGATTCACTAAGAATATGCTGCAAATTTTAAATGACTCACTTATTTTTATATGCCTATCTACATTTCAAAGTTGATAAAGTGGTTGAAGTTCAGTTCCTTAGGCTTGTGTACTTCAGCCTATAATGATTTTGTTAAGTTCAAGATACACTTAAAATGACAATACTCTGCACTAGGTGTGTGTCCTCTACCCTGCAGTAATCCATTTCCTCCCATAGGTAATGTACATTGTTTCTGGTCCTCCAATGAGGAGGTCTGGCCCTGTTGTCTGTGATTTCTATCTCTGTTTTGTGCAGTATGCAAACCAGAAATAAGGGAAGATCCTTGGAGTGCCTGCTTATGGAAAAGGCGTGCTGAAAGGAAGGATGTTAATTGTGGTAGTGATTTGTGGGGTGGATACCATCTCTTAGGAGCTGGATTGAAATCATGAACTTATTGTCAGACAGCTGTGGAAAACCATCATTTGGCAATCATGTTGGACAGTATTGATCTGGACATGACCTGAACTGAGAATTTAAAATGAACAATATGTTTGTCCTTAAGATCTTTTCATTAAATAATATTAAATTTTTTAGATACTGTTCACAGTGATGAATGTGTGGAAATACACGTCAGCTGCTGCAGCTTCCTCTCCTGCTGAAATGAGGCAGGAAGCTTGTATTATTGGTTTGCCAATTTGGCCAAACACAGCAGCTGAGCATAAACAGATGAAGGGAGGTAGCTGAAATGAGGCAGAAAATAATGCACAAAAAGTAGCAGCACTGACTAATGGGAATGGTACTATGAGCAGGTGTTGGAGGTCGCCAGTAATCTTTACATAATTGAGGATGGGGAGAACTGAAATTAATTTCCTGTCAGGTCTCTAATCTTGTGAATAGAGTTCCTTTACTGGCTAATGAGATGCAGAGATCAAGGCATTGGTAGGGTACAATAGGCAGTGTCAGATCAGATTTTCTTTAAAAGTCAGTAAATGTATGTGTGCAGTGGTTTTTAGTGAGTGACAGGAATATTTTAAAAATGTTGTTCTGTCTTTATGTTGTGCAGAGTGCAAAGCTAAATAATTCTTTGTAAACAAACTAGAAAGGAATGATAAACAGACTGGTTTAAATCTAAAGAGATGCTTTGTCAGGCATAGACAGCTAAGTGGTAGTTCTTTAGGGCCTTTAAAAGGCTCAGATGATGTTGTAGCTACCTAGTATGGCTTCCTGGATCACTTGCTGAGAGGCAGGGAGAGGGAACAGGTTGCTTCTCTTGAAAAGGAGCACCAAAGAGTGCTGCATCCTGTGTGGAGCTGAGCTCATGGCTCTCAGGACCACTGACCTCGGGCAGCGTATTCAGGATGAGCCTGAAATCCTGAAGCTTGGAAGTGTGGAGTCCTAAGGCCTCTCAACAGAGGTGTAGGCTGGACATCTGTCCCCACCATCATGTTTAGAATAGCTCATAGTCATATAAGTGAGCTGCTTTTGATTTTTTCCTTACTATAATAGTATTATATGCTATATATAGCATAAGAGTAATTATGTCCATAGAGCAATGACAATAGAAAAGAAAAAATGAAAATTTTAATAATAGTCACTGTTATTGTGTGCTTTTAAAAGTCCATTCTGTCACGTTACTGCTGTTAATATGGTGTGACACATCAGATTCCTCATTTTCGGGTTCTTATTTTTTAAGAAGTTGGACCCTTACAGCAGTGGGTCCTGCCTCTGGGTAGTTCTGAGAGCAGTGCGAAGGGTTCAATTAATCCTTGTCTCTTCCTCTCTCAGAATTCTACTTTCTTCCAGGTATTTTGCTTTAAATTACTCTTTTTTGGAAATGACTTTTCAGTTTTCCTGTATGACTCCTGAACTATGTTTCCAGGAGAACTCTTCTGTTTTTCAGACAATAACTTGACTCAGTTTCCACAAAGAAAATCACTTCTTCAAATTGATGTATGTAATTATCTTTTCAGTGGAAGAGTACACTAGCAATTGCAGGTAATAATAGTCTTTAGTGTTTATACCTTGCTGTGTTTACGTGAGTTGGAAAGGCCACTGCTCAATTAAGTTTTGGGTTAAAACCTCTATATATTAAGACTGAGGGCAAATATAAATAAAAGCAAGTAAAAAGATTTTGTCAGGTGCTGATAATGGATACTTCTCAAATGTTTTTTGTGCCCTCTGAAAAAACAAGTGGATCTTGTTCTCTCTCATTGGGGAGGAAAATTGTACTTCATTGGCCTGTTGGATTAGAGCAGGAAGGAAAAGCTCTGAAACTCATTAATGGGAGAGTGGTTTGATTGAATGTGTGGAATGCATCACAAACTGCTGTTGATTATTTCAGGAGTCTCAGATTCGTCAGAGTACAGCTTACAGTTTACATCAGCCTCAAGGAAACAAGGAGCATGGCACTGAGCGGAGTGGCAGTCTGTACAAGAAAAGTGATGGGTAAGTACTGCTGGAGTCTGCTGGGAGAAATATTAGGTCCTAAGAGCTCAAGCAATGTAATACAAAATATATTTTAAATTGTAACTTTTTTTTTTCCCTTTAAACTAGAATCAGAAAAGTGTGGCAGAAAAGGAAGTGCTCAGTTAAAAATGGTTTTCTTACGATTTCCCATGGTACAGTAAGTATTTGTTTACAGTATTTTATATACATAGTTGCTAATACAGAAAGGCAAGCTATGCTGGTCTATATTTATGATTTGGAATTAGCTAGATTCCTGATGCAATGTGTTTTGAATATGAGGGATATATTTTTTGAGTCAGCCTTTTAGAAATATATCAAGATATACACAGTACCTAAAAATACAGCTCTTTTAATATTCATGACTGTTAATAGGAAAAAAAAGGCTTTTTTTAGGACTCAGTTCTTGCAAATGTTCATATTTTACCAGAATATCTAAAAATACAAATTCTGACTTTTTTTTTTTTTTAAGGTATGGTTGGGCATTAAGCCGTTTTTTAAATATGAGTTAAACAACTTTTTATATTTGCAAAATAAACTAAGAGTATGCTGAATTGCTTTTCTCCCCCAGATTTGGTGCTGTATGGTAATCTGTTAGCTTTTTAGGATCTTAGGAGTAGCTGTTGGGGAAAATCAAGTCTTAAAACAACTTCTAGCAGAATGACAAGAAATAGAGAATTGCAAATTCCTCTTTATTACTGCTACCAATATTTGAACACATTAACTGTAACTGTTAAACATTTGTTAAAATTTTAAAACTTTATGCTTTCATGGTTTGGACTTTTTGTACTTTGCCTTCAGCTTGGTTCTGCTTTCCTGTAACATTTTTTATATTGTTTTCTCAAAACTTTTAAGAAAGTTTCTTGAGGCAAAAAATAACTCAGTGTCAGTATTTCCCATTCTTGGTCTAATAAACAGTCCTGTTTCTTGTTCCTGTTATGAACTGTTCTGTTCTTCATCCTGTTATGCTTGTTGCTATGACTACAAGTTGACCCTGGCAGTAAAAATGAATCAATCTCTCATTTGTGCATCTAAGCACAAGCTGCTGTCTTCAGAATTGATAATCAGGAGTTAAGAAGGAGTATAAAGTCAGGCCTGCAAAGCAGAGTCCTTACTATGGCTTTGAAATTGTCCACTTGTTTATGCCTCTTCTCATTTGGATGTGTGGGAGTGTGTCTTTTGTCAGAAAGAAGTCTGTTGGTGCATTCTGTGCTGGAGTCTCCATGTGCTGTGATTCTGCCTGATGTTGGACATGCTGGACTGGTACCAGTAACTGAGGGAGCTCAGAGCTGGCAGAGGCTCTTGTGGAGCCTCCACTTGTGGAGCAGAATTTGAAAACTTTGACTTGGAAGTACAGTTACTGAGTCTATGAAGATACTGTTTTCTTCTCTTTTTATAAGCTGTCTACCAGATGTTCTGACATTTTTAGAATCAGTATGTTCCCACTGAAATCAGTGGAGCCATGGCTGGAAATCGGTTCCTAAGGCAGATATTCAAATGTGAATTTAGATAGGTGCATTTCACAGGTTTGGTTTTGATGTTTTTATATTACAACATTAGAAAAGTCCCTTCTACTTTCAAAATATACTCCTAAAAGTTATTTTCACTTATTTGCTCACTTCCCCCTTATATATTGATGACAGCTTTATGTAAAAAAATTAATTAATGTTTCACAGACACTGAAAAAGGTAGAAGTCATTTTTGTTAGTTAAAATTTTTCTAGGCTGCTCTGAATGTCTTCTGAGAATTTACAAGCTTCTCAGTGTTGATATCTGCTGGTCTCTGAAGTCTGATGTATTGTTCTCTCATCCCAGCAGTTCATCAGAATCTCAGAAATTCAGTTGTCACTTTTGCTTTCTGCATCAAATAGAAATTTGTTAATACTTCTCCTTGAAGTTCTAAGTATTCTCCATGGATTTCTCTTCTTTGGTCATGTAGCCTGTCTGTATGAGGGACAATTTGTCAGTCTCTAGAACATCTATCTTCAAGTAATTGCAGATGCTTAAACTTGCCTGCCAAGTGCTCTCCTGATGGATGGAGAGAATATGTTTGATTCTCTGTCAGTCACCCTGTCTGTGCCTGCCTGCATTGACGTATGTGCAGAAGTTCTGCTTTTAGATAACTAAAAGCTTCAAAGAAATAAGCATTTGTACATTTAACATACATGGATAAAAAAACAATGATAGAAGATTGAAACATGTAATTAGGAATTCCTAAATACTTTCCAGGCAAAAAGATTTCAGAAATATCAGACTCCTCAAAGCTGGATTTGTGTTTGAAGAAGGTTTGCTGGTTGTTTGCAAAAGAAAGAATATAAGAGACTCCTTATCAAAACTTGTTTGTTGGTCTTTCTTTACTGCTGAAGAAGGACAATCTGAAGACAAAACAATCAGATTTAATCTTTTTATTCTGAAGTTAATCACTGATATCCAGAAAAAAATGCATGATGAAATCAGCCGCCAGTCTGTTAAGTGGACATATTTGCTCATGCCTTTTGTAAAATCAACTCTGTATCTCCTGTATTGTGTCAGAGGCCTAGCTTTTTGACTCCTACACTTCTGTTTGTTGCTAGAACAGTTTATAAGTCAGTTTTGATGCATAGAGAGTTGCTATTTTTGCAGGAAGGAACATGAATTGATGCTCAGGTCTGTGTATAGCATGAAAGGTGGTAGCACTTTTCAGGGTGTTCAAAAACTCAGCAGTTCTGAAATTTAATCAGAGACTCAATCAAGAAAGTGAATCTTAGAAGTTTCAAACAAGTTGTGTAATAGTAGTTACACGTGTTACTCTTTTCCACATCTAGTGTCTCCTAATCCTGCCAAGTGTCCGAATCAGTGTGGCTAAGGAGCTCACTAAGCCTTACCTCCTTTGTCTTTAAGCTTCAGCTTCTCTCCAGGCAGCACCTGCCATGATATAGAAGTGTGTTGTCCATAAGCAGCAGGCACAGGCTGGGGAGGCTGCTGGAGAAAAACTGTTCCTCGGCTGCAGGATGGAAGCATGAATGATGTGCTATCAGCCACATGCACAGGGTTTTTAATGCCCTTGTTAATGCTGACCCCAAGTTAGGAGTTCTTCAGATAAAAGCTCAAGAATATGTATGGATTCCAAGATCAGCATATTTGCCCAGGATATGTTATTGTTGTTGCAGCCATTTCTTTGGGTTGTCAGATTGTGATATGGAGTCCTCTGCTGCTTTCTCCTGTCCCGAGGGACGAGTCCTGTGGCATTGCTCCTGCAGACCCCTCTAAAGCATTTTACTGCATTCATTTACAGCTTCAGATTTCATAAGTTAGAGAAAACTAATTAAGTCCCAAATGCACTTCAGATCCAAAGTCTTGGGGCGAGGGGATTTTCTCTTAAACATGAATTACGTTTTTACATTCTGATAGAGCCTGTGAGAAAGGTATATATGAGTTGCCCAGAGTCTACATAATTAATAATTTATAAATATTTTTATATATTTATATATAATTTATAACTAAATATTAAACCTGTATGCACTTTTACTACCAAAAGGAAGGCTGGAATTTGAAAAGCTATTTATTAGGCAGAGAATACAATGTGATTGTCAATAAATTGTCATCTTGCTGCCTCTAAAACCTCTCTTGGGTATAATTTGTTTTACTTTGCCCAGCAAGTGACCTGCGCATTTATTGTTTCAAAGCTTGCATGACTTTGTTTTGTCTGCTGCTTATGCTAGGCAAAGCATGAGCCTACTATTTTTCAAGGACACCATGCTTGCTTTTTTTTTTCCTAACAGGAAAAAAATACATAATTGTTTCCTTTCTTATGTTTGTCCATGGGTTTGATTTTTTTTTTAAACTGGTCAGCAGATATAATGATACTGTTCTTTTTTGGCCAGCTATATTGTTTCATTAGCTTGTTTCAAGGGAATCTGTAATGTTTTGTCTTGTTGTCCCTTGTTTTTTTGAATTAAATGTTTTCATCAATAAGTTTAGATGAATTTGTGAGAATATCTACATTTCTTATGATTCATTGCAAGTTAATAACATTAAGTGCTAGTACAACTTCATTTGGTAATAGTTTTGTTTATATATTTAAACCTTATTTTAGCAACTTATTCTATAAATATTGTTAGGATGCAACAATAAGTGTGGTAATGTCTTTGTGAATATTGCTATCCTTATAATAGTTATTTCCTAATGGTTTAAATTATGTTTTTTTAGATATTACTGTCTAGAACAAAGGTTGACTAGTTAAATCTGCTTTCTGATTTAATTATTCTAAAAGAACAGTGAATCTAGTTTTCAATTGTAGGAAGTGAAAGCCATTCCTCAAGTCAAGGTTGCAAACAAGACTTTCTAGGTCCTACCCTAGATCTGTAGCACAGGTAGGTTAAGGGAAAGAAGAATGCAGATACACTGTTTGAAAAGTCTTTGTAGCCTTTATTAATCTTTCCAAATGCAGGTTCCTTGTGAATCTTGCTCTTAGAACACTGTCGCTTTCTATTCAAAAAGGAACGAAATAGCTGAGAGGAACTTGACTAGAAAATATATATCATTATAAAATTCATTATTTCACTAGATTTTTTAGTAATCAGCTAGCTCAGTTTACTTTTACATATGTTTGCTGCAAGACTTCTCCATGAAAACTTATTTTCCTTCACTTAGTTCCCTTTACTGATTTAAAAATTCAGCATTTGTTCTTAACTAGTTATCTGGAGACCCCTTAAAGGTATTAGCAGAAGTCAAAATAATTAATTATTGAAAAAGAAACAAGGAATTTTTTAAAACTAAATGTCTGAGTGTTAGGAGATTAAATATAAGGATGAACCTGTCTCTTTTTTGTACCCAGTTCCTTCAGGTAAGTGTTTCCGTTTAGTGGTAATTAAAGAGATACTACCCTTCTTCCTTTCAAAATTCTAATGTCTATCCAACTACCAGGAAAAAAAATCATCAAATAAAAGTAGCTTATGAACCATGATGTGGAAGAGAACATGAATGAAAACCTGGGGACCTTAAAACTCTAACAGCCATTTGTCAAGTCTTTTTGGCCAGTGGGACGTTATGCTGTGCTTTCAATCTGCAGCTTTCAGTCAGTGTGGGTATACTAAAATGTGTATCTTTTATCTTCAAATAGGCTAACCGACCTCCAGCAAAGCTCAATCTGTTAACCTGCCAAGTGAAAACAAACCCGGAGGAGAAAAAGTGTTTTGACCTCATATCACGTAGGTTTGTTGTTCAGGTCTTTTTACTTGCAGCTCATAGCAGAATTCTACATTATTTCCGTAGATGTGTCAGCAATCCACTAGAACATTTTTGCCATTGTAGAATGCTTCCCTTTATAAAATGCCCTTCCTATGACAATTTGACTTTTCAGTGAGTTATTTTAGCATAATGCAACTAACTGTGCCTGCTTCTTTGGAAAACCACTTGTATTTAAAAGCTGTCTTCACTTCTTTTTTCTATTTAATTTTTTACTGTCTTACAGCACAGTAACTATTTTTTGCTATGACATCACTCTTAATACTAAAAATGAGAAGTTAAAACTTGTGCACAGGATCAAAAGGTGCTTGTTAAACTTTTTAAAATTTACGTCTGGTGGTTGCTATGAAACTGTGAAGAAAATACTAAAAGCCTTTTCTGGTTTATTATCTCATAATAGATAGAAAGGTGAGATAAAGAATCTACATGTTAAACCCACCAAAACGGAATAATTTTTGGATCAGAATGGGATGATATGAAATAGTATTGTAGAATGTTTCCTTTGTTTTCTAACTGGGATATTTTACTGAAATATGTACCTCAAATTAGCTGGGGAGAAGAATATAAGTTTATTCCTCATTTGTTCCTTTATTGAAGCATAAAGTTCTTCTACATTTGTAAATGTAAGCTGTGCTGCTTATGTGAATAGACTTGAATGCTTGTGTGCAACATACAGCTAATTCATTTCTGCTCAAGCAACTGGGCCTCCCTGTTTACTTTTGCACTTTCTTTCTTTGTTGATGACTGTGTCATGTTTTGCCCAGTATCAGCTTATTGCAATGTGACCACACACTTGAAAAGGCATAACTGGCCTCTTAGTCTTCTCCAATGACTTTTTCACTTTGTTTTATTATAGAGTTAAAAAAATACCCTTTTTCTTTACAAAATGCAAATTGCTGTATCATGGCAAGATAAAATCTCTAATGTAGCACTTTCCTTTCTGTTCTTTCATATATATTCACTGTGTTAATATTTTCCATGCTTGAAGCTATCTTTTCATACCTTTTAGCCTGAATATTTTTCAAACTTGAGAAATTTTCATCTTAGATTTTTTTTGCCAGGAGTTTTACCTCTCTTGGTCTCATTAACTATTCTCACTCCAGCTCAATCATTAAACTGTAACATATCTTATTCTTCATAGACTTACAATGTATTATGCCTTTTTCTTTAGTAGTACACTATAATAACAATGCTTAGAATTAGAAAAGTAGTAGTAAATTTAAAATTGTGAGCTTCGTTTAATTGAAACAGTTGGGGGCTCATGCTGGTTATAGTTTGGACTTTGTGTCTGGCAGATTTTTTTTTAAGTTTGTGATTACTGGATTTTAAGAGCTCATTTGAACTCTTTAAGTCTTTCTTACACACACAGATATGGACTCTATTTTATTCCCCTCCCTCCCAGCAGAACTTTATACTTGTGATTATGGAGGTTAGATGCAGGACATGGAACATTTCCTTTGCTCTCCTGCTGCTTGTGTGATAAAAGCACAGCACTGAAGAAAGCAGGTTCTGTTTGAAAGGAAGCAAGCCACCTTGTGTAAACACAAATGTAATCATGCAGGAACTGTAGGCAGAAAGGTGAAACTTCTTAAATAGACTTTTGTTTGTCAGCACACTCCAGTGATGGGAATAGAGACCTCAGGAATCAATTAATTTTAGATTTCATTGAGAGATTTCTGCAAGATGAGTTTTTCAATAACGTTTTTTAATCAGTGTGTGAATTATTTATTGTGCAGATGACAGAACATACCACTTTCAAGCAGAGGATGAACAGGAATGTCAAATGTGAGTTACTTTGCTAATTTTATTGTTGACACTGGTGATCTACTGAGACTTACTTTGAACTTCAGAAGTGTCATAACACTTAATAGCAAAATATTACTGCCATTTTAGATGGACATCTGTGCTACAAAACAGCAAAGAGGAAGCTTTAAATAATGCATTCAAAGGAGATGATAACACAGGAGAAAATAATATTGTCCAGGAACTGACAAAAGAAATTATATCTGAAGTCCAGAGGATGACTGGAAATGATGTTTGTTGTGACTGTGGAGCACAAGGTGACTCAATTAAGCATATTTCTAATTGGTAAAAATTCTGTCTCATGAGATTCTTTAAGCTAATGTTTTATACTTTCACTTTTACTCATTATTTCATAAAAATTATACACATAGTAGAATATGCTAACAGTTTAATAGAACTACTTTAGTAAGATTGATTTGCTATATGCTTATTATCAGAGGGGAGAAAAGTTACTAAGAAGCTTATTTTTCTCCTATGTATTTTACTAATTGTAGCTTTTGCTTACATAAATCAAATGAACTTACATAAAATATGGGTTAATAATGTAAGATTTAGGTAAAACTGAGCAGCTAAAAGTTACTTGAGCATTTTCTTAATACACCTTTCTTCTTTTTTTTCGTAATGTTTAACTAAGTGAGGCTGGGAATATGTCTAAGGCTGTACTCATTTTGACAAGAATTCTCCTGCTGACTATTGTTTGCAGTGCTGTTTTTGTTCATTAATGAATTCCTACTTCAACCCTTTTCAAATTATTTTTAAAATCCTGCTGTTTCTGGTGTTCTTTTATGTTGCAGGGGCACGGCAGGACTTAGGGTTTTTTGATGTAAAAGTGTAACTGCAAACATCTGCTCTGATGCTGTATGCACTTTACAAATTGCAATAGGTGTTACATAAGACTATGGGAAGAGTCAAGCCTGCTGTCTCAAAAAAGGACTGTAAATGGCAACTAACAAACCTTTATCAAACAAATTAATTGCTAAGCTGTTTAAATCTTCAGAAATTAATTATTTGGCTGGAAAATGAGGGAATGATGTAGTAAATGCAAAATAGCAGGAGAAAAAACTGTCAAGGGCTATGAAAGGAGAGGGATGAGCCTTAATATCTTTGAAGTAGTTGAGTGAGAATCTTGTAGTGTGTGCTGTGTGTGCAGTTCTGAATCACTTCTGCTTCACTTGGTTGAAAGTCTATATTTGAAGTACAAAAGAACCCCAACCCTGTAAACGTTATTTCAGTATAAATTGCACCTGTATTCCCAGTTGAGAGTGTGACACCATTATGCCATTATACTGGTGGTGGGAAAATACAGTTCCTGAAAATTGTTTGAAGAATAACAAACTGGAGTGGTTAATGGGCTCCCTTGGATAGCAATGTCTTTCACAAAAATAAAATAAAAATTCTCTCCACTTCTTTCAGCATTAAAAAAGATCCTGTTTTTTTTTTCCAGGTAGAGTAAATATAAAGACATAAATCAACAACAACAACAAAAAAGAATAATTATTGTACAAGAATCTTATTTTACAGAATTTCATTTATGTATTCTACATTTTCTAGATGAAATAATTGCCTGAATAAATTTTAATTCTGTGGGTGACTTCTGTTTCAGATCCTACCTGGCTTTCAACAAATTTGGGAATTTTAACTTGCATTGAATGCTCAGGAATCCATAGAGAACTTGGTGTTCACTATTCCAGAATGCAGTCACTTACATTAGATGTGCTGGGAACATCTGAACTTCTGGTAATCAAATTGCTTTTATTAACTTAAAAATAGTACTGCAAAAAACTTCTAACGCAAGTATATCTTTTGTCACTTTAGCAGGATGTTCTCATCCTGAAGTTGTCTCTGGATAAACACAATTTAAGAAACCTTAATTTTTTAAGTTTATTGGAACCTTCGGGAATATAGTGTCCTACTGTAAACTTTTTGTTATCTTAGAACTCAAATTAGTGGAGGCTTAATATTTTCTGTGTTTTCAAATGCTTTTATTCTGAGTTGCTTTTTAAAAGAACATAGCTGTTTGACATATAAATGTGCTTCAGATTAAAAATTGGAGGACTTCATAAATACTTAACCCATTAATTATTTAGCATTATATTAGAAGACAATTTTAATCCCCAAAGGAAGAAAATTTGTTCAGCTTTGCTACACAGAGAAGTTACCACTTATCAGCTGCTCCGTGACAGTTTGTACGTGTGTTCTTATCCAGCACAAAGTATTTGCATTTATTGTATGAAATGGTGTCTTGATGGATTATTCTGCAAGTTATTTGTTCGTGTACTAAATCCCAAAAAATTCACATCCAAAAAAAGTCCCTAATCTGTTTGTTTTTGCTGACATAGCAGCAGACCAAGGAATCAGAAGAGGTCCCAACTCACATTTTCTGTTGTTCTCCCCTTGTTACGTGTGTGACTAATAACTGAACATGTTTATTAATTGAGCTGTGGGATTTTGTTTTTTAACAGCTTGCAAAGAATATTGGGAATGCTGGATTTAATGAGATTATGGAATTCTGTCTTCCAGTTGATGAGGTGGTAAAACCTAATCCAAGCAGTGATATGTAAGTAAAGAGCCACTACTTCTGAGAAAGGCAGGCATTTAATTTAATATTGCTAAGGGGCTGTGGCATTATGGTTTGCACTGACAGGCCATGGAAGATGTGTAGTATCTTATTTCTGGTCTTATAAATATAGCTGAGGAGTGAACCTTTCTTCTGATACTTTGCATGTCTGTTTTATTGAGTTTTATCTGACTGTACCTACTCTAATAGTAAGTAATATCTTACCAACCCTATGAATCATGGTTTGTGGGACAGAAACAAATTAACTGTCACTTGTTTGGAACCTTAAAATCATACAAGGATAGGGATTAAAACCAAAGCAATTAATTTTGTGCTATTTGAAAACAAAATAGAAATAGTAATAAAGTGCACATTTACTTGAAAGATATAGAACAGCATTTAGAAACTACACCTAGGACCAGAGTCCATGTGGAATGAAGACAGAACATTTAACTGAATTCCTCGAAAGCACTGAACAGTGATGGCAGAGATACAGCAAGGACAGCTGCCTACTTGGCTGGATACTACTCATCATGACAGAGCTAGTAAACAAAGCAGAAATAGATCCAGAAGAATTGGCTCTGGATGAAGATGATTTTACTTTAGGTGTATTTTTAGCATGCTGACAAAACCATCGTTAAACAAGGCAGTTTAGGTAATTTTTGACTACTGCTATCAATAATAATGCAGAGTATTAATATGAATAATTTAAATTACTAATAATTTTATCATATGCTGGATCAATATAAGAACACTTCTAAAAATTTGTATTTTAAAATATAATTTACTTTGATACCTCTGCTTATAAATTTGGGGCTATTTTATTGAAATGAGAACCTAGATACTATCAATTGCTTTATGAGCAAGAGTTATCCATTGATTCAATTTGTTATTTATTGGGGTTTTTTACTTCTTGCCAATTACATAGTATCTAGATGATGAGGTATGACTTTGTTAATTGTCTTCTGTGCAATGCTGCATTCATCCCAAGAGCTGGTAAGGAGTTATGCCTTTGGGAGGCAAGCAAGTTCCTGCCTTGCAGTCATGGGAAGAGGAGTAGATGTGTTACTGGGCATCTACAGCAGAAGTGATAACTTGTGTTGAGTCAGGTGCACTAAGCTTTCATCTTGGTTTAGAAATGTCGCTGAAAGGTCCAACACATCCTCCCTGTTACAGTTGTGGTGAAGAGTTTAAAAAACATTCTCACTGCTGTGAAGTCGAATTCAAGGCCTCGATAGCCTGTGCAGTGGTATAACATAAATTTTTTTGTTTGTTTGGGTTTTTTTTGTTTTTTTTGTATCCCATGCCTTCCATCCCTTTCCAGCATGTGCAGGAGTACCAAGTCAGGCAAACATAAAACTGCAAGGCAACATAAACCAACTTTATGAAGCTTTGATGTATCTTCTGTACATAGAGCTGGATAGTCTTGATCTCAACATCATCACAGAGTTTGGAGGAAGAAATTTGTGGTCCGTCTTCCTATTGGATATTTGATTCATTTTCTGTAACTACATTTCATACTTGAAATATGAGACTGCATGGTTACATGAATATTTAAAAAGAAAAATTATCATAATGAATGATTTCAAATTACTTGCATGTATTTATGGAAATGCTAATGTGTATCTTCAGCTGAAAGTTATAGAAGTAAATCATATTCAATTTCAGGAATGCAAGAAAAGATTACATTACTGCCAAGTATATTGAGAGAAAATATGCAAGGAAGAAACATGCAGACAATGCAGCTAAATTGCATGCTCTTTGTGAAGCAGTGAAATCAAGAGACATTCTTGGATTAGTTCAAGTCTATGCTGATGGTGTGGATCTCACAGAAAAAATTCCACTGGCCAATGGCCATGTAAGTGTTGTAAATTTTATTAGACAAGTGCAATAACTTACAACTTATTGTTGTAAGTGCAATATGAATTCATTAATTAAAAATTATTTTAAAGAATATCTGAAACACTGTTCTGGGGGCATGTCCTTTTAATGATGTAATTTAACAATAAAAAAAGAAGATACTAAATAGTTTAATCTAAAATTGTTTCCAAGTACTATCTTACTTTAAATTTATTAAGATTAAACATTAAATCATTCAATAATCCTTTAGTTTTGAACACATTTATTTATTTATTTACTTTAAAGGAACAAAAGGGACACAGTAAGTCTTCACAGATGTTTTAATGGTAGCATGCTTGAAATTTTGCAATTATGTGTTTTATTTGATTTAATTAATGTCTTAGTAAAATTTCTTCTTCTTCAGAAGAAACAAATATCTTTTTTCATTTTATTCTTAGGAGCAAGATGAAACAGCACTGCACCTTGCTGTTAGATCAGTTGATCGAACATCCCTTCATATAGTTGACTTTTTAGTGCAGAACAGGTAAGTATGGAAAGCTAAATATTAACATTGCTTTTATGTAAAGTAACAAAAATTCTAAATAAATACAAATACTAAAGTACTAAAGCTGTATTTGCAAATGTAATTTGAGTCTTTGAAAATCTTCTAATGAGAGTGGATAATAATATAGAGTAGGGAACTTGTGTTTAATTACCTTTTTTCTTTCTTTTACTCCAAAAGTGGCAATCTGGATAAGCAGACCTGTAAAGGTAGCACAGCCCTGCATTATTGCTGTCTAACAGACAATGTTGAGTGCCTCAAACTGCTGCTGAGAGGGAAGGCTTCTATTGAAATAGGTAAAAGGGTAATGTGTACTTCAATTTCCTATTTGTCATTGCTTCAGATAAGAAACAGTGGAATTGGAATAAGTGCATTTTCTTCTCCATTGTTTATCATAATTCTGTAAATCTTCATTATTAGAGAATCAGTATTCACTGTTTATTTCAAGTTTAAAATTGACTTATATATTACACTTAGTTTTTAAATAGGTTTAGAGTTTTAATTGCTTTGTTGTCAAGTTATATACTGTCATTTCATGGCTATCTTTTATATGTGTGTATGGCATATTGAATTGTTACTGCTTGTTGTGTTCAGAGGGTTGATGTGAGTTGGACCTACCTATGAAAGAAAGACATGAGTTTTTGTATGTGTTGCTCTAGTACTTTACTATGCAGGTTTGTCTTTAGTAATGGACTTGTTAATAGTGACACCTCTCATCATACATTTCTTTTTTTGCTGTAATATAGCAAATGAAGCAGGAGAGACACCACTTGATATAGCTAAACGTTTAAAACATACTCACTGTGAAGAGTTGGTGAGTATTGTGTCATTCTGTGCGTGCATTTCATATCTGATAATTTAACAGTTTACACCTGAATATTCAGTGAATATATTCCAGATGCAATAGTGGTGTTGTAGAAATAGTTATATCCTCAGAAATAGTCATATGCTTACATAAAGTTATATGCTTTTAAGAAGAAAACAATATTTTTCTTCAGATGCATGGCAGTGGTTGAGTCACGTTTCCTGGAGGTATTTAGAAATGGTGTAGATGTGGCGCTTAGGGCTATGGTTTAGTGGTGGATATGACAGTTCTGGGTTCATGGTTGACCTTCATGATTTTACAAGTCTTTCCCAACCTAAATGATTCTGTGAATCTAAGTGTCTGACATCTCCTTGAAATCTAGTTACTGAAGTTTTATGAGTGAAGGCCAAGGATGAAGATGCCATGATCTTGTTGCCCAAAGAAGTTGTGGATGCCCCATTGTATTATGGAGGGTCAAGGCTTCTTATTAAGTCACTCTGATTCAAGGAAACTGCCATTGCAGTTAATGTCTTTGAACTGCAAATGTAATGTGGTGCTTCTTATCAGAAAATAGAGAATGGATCTACAATGGTTCATGAAATGTCTAGTTACTTTTGATTTATTTGTGTTGTATTTGGTAACACAGTTTAAGTTAAATTTACTTCAGTGCGGTAACTTTCCAGATTGCTTCCTATTTGTGGACTTTGTTTACATTTAAAAATGTTGTTTTAAAATAAGTACTGCCCATAAGTGTCTGCAGTCATCTTTTTTTTTTCTTTAGCTTACTCAAGCACTGTCTGGAAGATTTAATTCTCATGTTCATGTAGAATATGAATGGCGGTTACTTCATGAAGATCTGGATGAAAGTGATGATGATGTGGATGAAAAGCTGCAGGTTTGTATCAATATTATTTTTCTGTAAACATGTCTGTGTAAGTGTGATGTTCATAATTATTTCAATAACTTTGCTTTTTACTATAGGTATGAAGACACTATGAAATAATTTTTTGTAGTAAAATGCAGTAGCTCGGTAAGACAACTGAATAGTTTTTGTAATCTATATCAGAAAATCTATGTCATGTCTAGGTCATGTCTGAAATTTAAGTTCTTTTAGTCCAGAATATTTCATACAAGAAAGACTCTAACCTAAAAGAAGGTTATGATAATTTGACTGGTTTCTGCAGTTGTTGTACACTGTGGCTGCCTGGTCCTGCCTCAGCTTTTACCTCCACTCGGGCACACATTTGTCCTTGTACTGAACTGCTTCAGTTTGGTGAGACAGTGAAAAGCTGAATCACAAACATGAAAAAGAATTTCTGCTCGTTTAGAAAGCAGAAGAAGTTGGGGGCTGAAACAAGTCCCGGAATGAGGACAATGGAGAGGTCAGGGAATGGAGAGTGTCAGCCGATGAGGAGTCAGGCTGCTAAGCCAAAGCAAGGGTAGGGATATCATGTACATAATTCTGATAAATCTTGGAGCTATAATGCTGTGCTGTAGCATATCTAAAGGCCCTACATGATGAATCCAGAAGTAATAACTGAATGTATTCAGAAGAAAATCAATTGCTTGTTATATATATATATATAATACTGTTGATGTAAATCTTTATTCTGCCTAAATGCTATTACTATAAATTGTTACTTTAGTTTCATACAGACAATATGTCAGTATGGCATGTTTATCCAGCACTATTTCTGAAGGTATATTTTTGCTCTCTGGGCTGTGGATTGTTAAAGCCCATTGCTGTACTAGCCACATTAATTTGTAACTCCAGCTATTTTAATTATAATTTGGTAACAGTAATAACAATGCTTGCTGTTGAAATAGGAAGAATAATGCTAAGTGCAGATGATTGCTGTAAATCTCAACAACAACTAATCAGATAGAATTTGGTAATGAGTGTGGGATGAGCAATGTTCCATCCCAGCTGCCAATTTAAGTAATCTCCCAAATTTATCCAGTAATACTAGTGGGCTAAAAAGAGTTTAAGAGAAGTTTTGGCTACTCATTTGTTGTAGGCTGAGCGGCAGGTAGAATACTTAGATGAAATCTTGCCTGGGTTTTGAGGGTATATCTATTTGGGATTTAGCTCTCCTGAATTTCAGATGAGGCTTAGGACCTACAGCTGTTAATTTTATTTTGGAAATACTGATGGGTATTTTGATGTAGGGAAACTTTACTTGATCCAGTCTGAAAATCTATACTGGTAATCTATAGAAGTATAGTCTTGTGTATATAGGGATACAGTATTATCCTGTAGCAGTGTACTACAGAAGAAATGAGAATATATTAATAGTTTTGAAGTGCAATTGACCTTTAATCTTTTGTTGTTGTTGTTAGGGTGCATTGTTAGGGTCCACAGTTACTTTGCCTTGAAGAGGCAGGTTTTAGGTTATGTAGTAAAAGCAACAAACATGCATTTTAGAGCTATTTTTTCTTTCTAGAAACTAATAACTTTCTATCAACTAATAAATAAAATGAGTACAACTAATGTGGTATCAATGAGTACTTTTGGTTTTTTGTGTTTAAGCAACCAAGTCCCAACCGGAGAGAGGACAGGCCTGTTAGCTTCTACCAGCTTGGATCAAACCAACTTCAGCCTAATGTAGCATCATTGGCAAGAGATGCAGCAAACATTGCTAAGGACAAGCAAAGAGGATTTATGCCAAGTATATTACAGAATGAAACATATGGAGCAATACTCAGTGGCAGTCCACCTCCCATTCAGCCAGCAGTACCTGTTACAAGTAGTGCACCTCCTCTACCTCCAAGGAATATTGGCAAAGGTACTAGAAAATATAATTGTATATTAGAATAATAGGACCATAATTTAATAAAAAAAATTTTGGGGTTTTCTCTTACAGTTATTTAACACAGGTAAGTATTGGAATAGTTATTGATGGCCTCATTTTATATCCTTGAAGTGAATCTACATAACGTGTTCCGAGTTTGATTTTTGTTATACCTGCAATACAGTACACAATAGTGTTTGGGAAAACAATACCCAGATAACCTCTCCAGAGTTAAGCCATTTATTAAAAAAATGGCTGCAGTCAACATAGCTCATCAATTTTTTTGTTTTATTCAATATTTTCATACTTCTGTTTCTTGAAGACATCGTTGTCAGAGTTCACTGTAAACATAAAATTTCAATAGCATTTGTGTGCTGTGAAACTTCGTTTAAGACCTCAGAGAATGGAGAGGGTATGCAGAACATGAGATTTTAACCTTGCAAATTCTTCTCTTAATAAATACATGCTTCAAGGTTGTTTAAATAAAAGTGTAAGTGTCATGATGTGGAGAACTGGATGATTTTAGTGACCTGATAGCTGACTGAAAGTACAGCTTCCAATTACTGGTTGTCGCGAGGTCATTAGAATAGCATAAAAGTTTGTGTCTCATCCTGATTCAGAGGGTTCTGTGCTTGCAAAATCTACCATTAAAGCTGGAGCTGTGAACTTCGTTCTTATCTTCGTATGTAATCTGTTTGCATCACAGTAAAGAAACATAGAGAAATCTGTATAGGTCCTCTTAGTACAGGTCATATTCAATGTGTTTCATTGTTTTAATACCTTTATTATCCACCATCTTTAATGGAGGCTAAATTTATGTATTCAATTCAAGGAAAGTTATTATTAAACACGTGGTTTTCTATGATGCTGTATTCAGACTCCGTAAGAGGAGATATGATCAGGAAATGTTCTGGGCACACATGGGTGACTTGTGCCTTTGGGAGCACTGTGCAGAGGTCAGGATACAGGACTCCATGCACCAGTGATTGTACCTGAGATGGCAAACTGATCTTCTGTCTAATATGAAAAGTCAATTACGGAATGGCTGCATAAAAGGGGCAGAAAAACTGAGAAGAGTTTTGGGTTACTTGGAAAGGGTAGCATGGGACTGGGGGAAGTTTAGTCACATGTAAAACTTAATCAAGGCAGGATTACTTTAACATTTCACATGAACTTAAAGCTTAATATCTAGACAACATTTTTTCACTTGATGGAAAGGAATGTTTTCCCCACCAAACAGGAAAATTTACACAAGGAGCTTGCTTGATTTGTTTAACTATTAGATTCTATCTCTGAATAAGTAAAAAATTTAATAGTTAAAAAGACTGTTTTATCCTTTGATACTACTTTAATCATGGCCAATCATACCCACAGTTTGTCCTGATTAAATGACACATTTCAAGAAATGTCATTTTAATTTAATTCTCAACCCCAAACTTCTTGGCATCACTGTAATAGAACTCATGCCATTAAGACATGCTGCCTGCCTTAGATTATTAGCTCATATCCTTTACTCTAGCAATGTATTAGCCTATTAATTTATATACTTAGTTAAAAGCTATAATAGTATCATTGACTGTAGCTTCTTGTCAATTGCTGATGTTGTTAATGTTATACTTATGGTGTATTATTACTCCTTTATCCTCATAGCTTTAGGCTGCTCTCCAAGTCTTCTGAGCCTTTTATGCTTTTTTCCTGCAACCTAATATTTGTTCATACCTTACTCTGTTTCATCTTTTCTTAATATGATACTCATGTGCTAAGGAGGGAGAAATGGCATAATATGTGCAAAATACTGGCTTTATAAAGCAAACCTGTAGAGTGTTTTTATGAAAAGAGGAGGCAGCTCTTCAGAATGAAATAATTTAAGAGGCTCTGAAGAAGTACTTTGTGACTGTTGCACATCTAGTTATTATAGCTTCTTGCTTGAGTGAAATTCAGGTTTGCAGTTTCATTTTGTTTCTAAGTCAAAACTGATGTTTCACTTTGAGCAGCAATGTGTGCTCATGCTTGTGGAAGAGTGAAGTCCTTTTCTTGCAGTAGCTGAGAAAAGTACAGTTATCAGTCAGGGATTAAAGAAAGTAGCAATATGTGCCTTTTGCCTTCTTACTGAGAAATCTGCTTTTTCAAATATTGACGTATTTTAAAGTAATGACTGGAGACAAATTTTATTTAGGTAAAGTGTTAGAAGTTCTGGGTGAAGTTTTGCTGTGTAATTTTTAACACCAGACTGATTTCTGCTCTGGCATTCCATCGGGATGCAGTGACTATAGTTGATGAATATAGTGTTGCTAAATATAGTGGTCTAACCACACCATTTCTGAAAGCACGGTGTGAATATTAACACTTTGTGCGTAGGGTAAGTAATAATAATAATGCAGTATTTTCCTCTCTTTTTAGTTCAGCCTTCAGTTCTTGGCAGTGGTATTCAGACAATTTCTTCATCTAATGCAATGTGGAAGACAAATTCTTTAGGAGTGGAAAGTATAAGCAGGCAGAGGTCTTCATCAGATCCACCAGCTATTCATCCCCCTGTGCCGCCATTGCGTGTAACATCTACAAGTATGTTTGCACTTTCCCCTGTTTTCCCTTCTACTGTATCTAATCACAGTTGGCTTATTTTTCCATCTCCACAACTCATGCTTCCTCTTTTGGTGACTGTAGCCTATCGTTCCCATCCAGTAACAAACTGTCTTCTCTGATGCTCCAGTGACGACTGTATGGTGTAGTGCAGGGTCAGCAGGAAACACCATCTATTACTACAGCTAAAGGGCTCATCATTTTATATATATATATATATATATGTATCTACATAGTTTTAGTGCTGCATTTCTCACTAGTTGTAAAGGTGAATGTTACATGTAAGCCTGGAGCTGTGTCTCCACATTGTGCTTGATTCTTGCAGACCACTGGAATGCAAAAAGGATGTTTTAATTCATTGCCAGCTGCTGTTGTGATGGCTTTAAGAATTCAATAGCGATTTTAATTAATTGTTAAACCTTGTCTGCTGTTAGTTGTGAATCACAACAAGATTTTAAGAAAAGATGTTCCTCTAAATAAAATTTGCCATATAGTACTCACTTGGTTACTTTTCCATAAAACACAGACTGAAGGCATTGACTGAAGATATTAGCACTTTAAAAAATGTATTCCGATCTACTGTTTTCAAGAATGTGACTGACTTTGGTAAAAATTTTCTTTACTTGCACTTCAATGCTTGAATAAATTTAAATGCTTGTGAGGTCTCCAACTTCAACTAGATGAAGCAAAAGGTAAATGACTTTCCAAAGAGGTCCTCCTTCCATTACATGTAATAAAGCATTTTTCTTACATGAGGATAAGTCCTGTAACAGGGCAACCTGTAATGAGAACCCAAGAAATGAAATGGTAAATAGAAATTTAATTCCATGTTTCTGTCTAACTTTCCTATATAGATGTACTTTCTCCAGCACCACCACCTCCAGTGGCAAAGACAGCCAGCATTATAGAAGCTCTGAACCAGCAATCAAAACAGCAGCCAGCTCCTCCACAAAACAAGCCAACCCCACCACCACTGCCTCCACAACCTCCTAGCAGAATCTCTCAGAGAAAGCCTATTCCTGGGTAACTGATGTCATTTTAGCCTTTAATATACTTAATCATTTTAATAACTTAATATATAAAGCATGCATGCTTTTGCCAATGATGTGTTCTAGTGTGGGAATGAACGGAAGGCAGATGCTAAGGACATAGATGACAAGGATTACTACAGTAAAAACAAGACAGCCTAGTAAGTTGAGGTTATATGACTTGCAGACTATCTCCAGAATGCCAAGCTATGATGGAGATTAAAAAACCATTTAAAATATTTAATTACTTGTTCTCATTTAGTAGCAAATAGGAGATAACGGGATATAATGTCTGATTGTGCCGTTTATTGTTCACATGCTTTGTGTATGTTCTGTTCCATTGAATCTTTTCATTTGTGGCAGAAGTAGAGAGACCTGGAAAAGAAAAAATAACTTAAATTTGCAGAAAAATAAGTTAGCAAGGACAAAAGGACAAATGCACTGGAAAACAATCATATCCAAAGGATCCTTGAGAAACTGAAGGAGTAGTCAAGGGAAAAGAAGGGTGTCATTCAGTAAGCAGCTTTTAGTAATTAAGAACAACTACAGGAATGAAGCATGGAGAACAGTAGAGTATGGTAAGCAAAAGTCCTTAGAAGAAGGATCTGTAAGGACATAGTAAGTAAGGCAGAGGACCTAGTGCTGTTGTGGAAGAATTAAAGAATATAGTTTTACCATAACCTGCAAATGATGTGAATTAATTCTCTCAACTGTCTCAACATCAGTGGTGCCTCAGCAGGACTGCTGTGTTCAGTTTGTGGCATTGCAGTAATATGAAATACTGAGATGGGAACCAGAGAGATCAATAAGATAATGAGAAGTCTAGAAAATAGGGCCTTTGAGCAAATTTTGGAAGAAATAAGTTTTCATTTGCAAATTGGGACTGAAAGATGAAAGCAACCTTGACCCTTAAGCTCCTTTTTAGCCTTTTTTTTGCATGTACCATGCTACCCAAAAGGTAGACCCAAATTTTTGAAGCTTTCTATAGCGTACAGACTATAATTATGTATGCATAATTTTCAGAAAAACATAAAATAACAGTGAAAGGAACTTCAAATCTCAGGAAAAGACATGAATTGTAATAATCAAACATATTATTTTTCTGACTTTTTAAAAATTAGGTGCAACTTTCAATTCACTTAATCAAAAATACAGAAGAAAATTAGTACTTTAAAAAACAAAATAGCTGTCACCAGGTTTTCCTGAAGACTTTGGAAAGTACTCTATATTGTTGTTTTTTGAGACCTTATTTGTTTCTGAAATTAACCAATTTCTCACTTTCTGCACAGGACTGAGAAGTCATCTGGCTTAACTAACAAAGGGCAGACCAGAGGACTTGGGTCTCTACAACAGCCTGGTAATTGTGGTTTAGAGTTATTTTATTATAGTTGAGCTGTCATAGCAATCAAAGGGAGAGTGTGGGTTTGCTGAGGTTTTCTTTAATCTGTTCATCTACCTTACACATTTAAATATAATCAGTGCCAACATTCTTATTTCTCTTTGTGATTATGTAGGTCCTGATGCTTCAAGTTCTCTAGCATGAACCAAGCTATGGGCCAAATAAAGTCAATAATGGGACCATGTAATAAGCATAATCACAGAATGGTTGATGTTGGGAGGGACCTCTGCAGGTTATTGGATCTAACCCCTTTTCTCAAGAAGGAACAACAGGAGTGGATCACATGGCACTGTGCTCAGAGGATGAAGACTCCACAATCTCTCTGGGCAACCTGTGCCAGGGCTATGTCACCCTCACAGTGACCAAGTGTTTCCTGATGTTCAGACAGAGGCTCCTGTGTTTCAGTTTGTGTCCACTGCCTCTGGTCCTGTTTTTCAGCCAAGTGGCCTCCAGCATATACTGATACATGGCCTGTTCATTCACCAGTGCAGGACTTCGCACTTCATTGCTCCAGATTCTCCCCGATGTGTGGAACAGGTTTCCTGAAGACCTGTCTTGCTAGTAAAGGCTAAGGCCAAGAAGGCATTCAGTAGTTCAGCCTTTTCCATGTACTTTGTAACCAGAATCTCATCTTGTTCAACAATGGGTCCACATATTCTCTTATTTTCCTCTTGTTACCTATGGACTTATAGAAGCCCTTCTTGTTGTCTTGGACATTCCTTGCCAGATTCCAGCTAGGCTTTAGCTTTTCTAACCTCACCTTAAAACCCACTCAAACAAAGGATGCATTTTGAAAATTTTTGTTTGCATATGTCATAAACAAGGTGTAAGATACACATTTAGAATAGAAAAATATCTGCACTGTTTAATGCCTTAGGTAGTTGTCTTTGGGAAAAGTGGCCTTTTTGGTAAGGAAAAGTATAGAATTCTGTTCCATTATTTAGAAAGAACCAGTAAAAATTAAATACTCATAGGATATAAAATTATTTATATACTTTTAAGAATAATTGGTTTGGTTTCAGTTGATACCATCACTCTTACTTTTTTTGAAAGCATGCCTAATATTACTTGGTTTATTTACCTTAGCAGGAGAGTCATCTTCTGTATGTGACATTCCAGGAACACAAACTGGTTCTACAGCAAATACTTTGGCACAAATCCAGCCACCAGCACCAATGCCAAGAAAATCACAAATAGTAAGTACAAAATGAGGTATTGGATTTTATTAATGTTCTGCATTTTAAGAAACATACTGTAGACATGATAGTGTGTCCTGCCATGGTAAAAGTGTGAGAGCCATGCAACATACAAGGCACATAAACATAAACACATATCCTGTGTTTGAGTATCTGTGTGACTTGTACTAGTTATGAAAACATTTTTTCCTTGAATTTCCTATAGGATAGTATGTAATTTTAAGTTTAAAAAAGCAAACCAAACCGGTTGGATTCTTTGTTCATGTCCAGATGTGACCAACACAATCCACAGAATTAGGGTTTGACTTAGTGGAGATAGATAAGCATTATGAGTTAGTGACTTGTAGGTGAGCTTGGTGAGTCACTTGTAACATGTAGGTAGCTTCATTCTCAGTCTTCATATATATCATATACCGGTGAAATGACTTCAAACAAGATTAGCAGGAGTCAGACTCAAAAGAAACTCTTTCTTTGTGCTGTCAGTTCTCAGCATTCACCTAGTGACAGGAGAGAAATCTCTTGGTAAGCATATCCTTAGCAGAAGGTGGTTAATTATATATTTTTCTTCTCCATCCTCCCCCAGCCTTACAGTGACTATTAGAGAAAAGATACTGGATTTAGATTGACTCTTGATCCGATTGTGTGGCCTTTTTATACTCTTATATTTTTAATCTAGGACCATGAATGGTAACACGTATTAGTGTCAGTACCTGTAATCTTATACTGGTGTAGGCAAAGAGAGGTATTTCCAGATGTCAGAGGAGCTGTACATTATGTGTAGTTAACTTGGTTTTTGGTCTTTGATTCAATTTTATGTTGCTTTCTTGTGTGATAGATGTAAAAGATCCATATGACAGTATATCGCTGCAGGAAGCAAATCACAATATGTAGAGCCTGTACATTTCCAAGATGCTGTGTGTGACTAGGTCTGGGCTGTTTCACACACTCTGTGTGGGAGTGTGGTTCAGCAGTAAATAATAAACAGAGAGGTAGGAGACGTGCTGTGCCGGGCCCTGCAATGGTCTTTTAATGGCTTGTAATGAAAAGACCTGCTTCCTTCAGTCCCCTGTGTCTCTCCCTTCAACCATTTTTGCTTAACCATGTCCACTGAAATAGCAGCTCTCCAAGACAGAGTTCTGTTTGTGTGCATAGCCTTGCCATTGGTCTTGAGTACACAGAGCCCTGTTGCCTGTTTCTCATCTGATAATGATGAGAAACCTCAGAGACATCATCTTGCATTAATTGACAGTATAAAATTTTCTGGTTTCTTACCTCCCCCACTCTTGTTCAACCAAGTTACTGTCCGTCTTGCATTAAAATAACCTTCATTTTTTAGGCCTCAAAAAATTAAATTGTCTAAGTAGTGCAAATTGCTTATGTTGTCATATTAACTTTGTGAAGCTACTGGACTCTGATCTTTATTTCCATCGTGTGTGCTGGGATTCAAGTGTAAGTCTGGTTACATGCTTCATCTTTCCAGCACATCTGAAAAGGCTCCTGACTTTTTATATAAAATGAAGTTGTAGTTTCCCTATGTTGTTCTCTTTTCTTTTTTTTTTTTTTTTTTTTTTTTTAAATAGCACAAATTGATTTAGCCATGAAGGAATGGGCTGTGCTGGCTAGTTTTAGTGTCAGTGTCTTCAATGTTTCATATTAATGGCACATAATGTGAAGAACGTATCTGACTCTCCATCTGTCTCTAGGTCTTCATTAAGGTGAATTCTGACTGAATTTTGACTGAGCAAATCAGCTGGGTGATTTTCTTCCGTAACAGGGCAGAGAAGTAAGGGAAAACCTGACTCAGGAGTGTGTGCTAGTTAAGATGCTTTGGCTAAATCAATCTAGTTAAAGCATCTTAGCTGAGATTTAGTCAAGGGTCCCTCAGCTAAAGAGCTTTAGCTAGATCAGTCTAGCTAAAGTTCTTTGGCTAAATTGCTCCATTTAGCCTTATACTCCTGGCTTTTTTGCTATGTCTTTACCCTGCCAGGAAATTCAGAAGCCAGCCAAAATTTGGAAAATGAATGCAGAAATGCTCCTTGAGTAAAGAAAATACAGGTCAATTTGTACATGCACATTTAGCCAGTGGCTTATCTCCTATACCGTGCATTTACCCAACAGCCTGTTTATCAGGGGGAAATTCCTGATTCCCCTTTTGATTTCTTTATTTTCCTCAATTTGATATTTAGATTTTTGAAACCATTTTGTACATACATGGGAAATTTCGCTAGAAGATTTTATTCCTCTGGGAATGAGATCTATTTTAATTTCCTTGCCTTCTAAAGAACAAGAAATACCTGTAATTGCTGCACTTTGAAGTAAGTAATTATATCACTGTTATACTGATGTGAAGCTTTTCTTTTTTGACCTAAAAGGTGGCTGTGGTTCAGACTGTCATTTGTCTGAGAGGGAGTGTCTGGAAAAATTGCTGTGCTGCAGTGCTGGGCTGGCAGCTCAGGGGTGAGAGCCTCAGGGTGTGCCTGCCCTGGGCAGGCCAGAGCTTTATTTATATTAAAATTTATATAGAATTTATACTAGAATGCAAATGAATGCTTCCAGAGGAACATAACAATCATGCTGCCTCCATCCTTCCCCATCCATATGCCCTGTTTCCTCTGCATGGTTCTCAGCTCTAGCAAAATGGCACAGTTAAACCATTGGGCAGTTCTGTCCTCAGCAGAGCATTGGAGTTGTAAATGGGGTCTTTTGTTCCTTTTCAAGCTGTCTGCTCCATGGCTGACCTAACTAGAGACTGGGACCAGGCACTGGGGGAACTCCAGTATGGTGGTGAGGCCCTCTTATGCCATGTGGAACTTCTGTCCCAAGCAGCCACTGCATTAACAGCCATCTCAGACCTAAATGGCACTTGCAGCTCTGCTCTGACACTTTAGGGTAGAAAGGAGTGATTTTTGTTCCGTATGGCTGGGAAAAGGGTGAACTCATTGTGGAAAGCTTTGCACTTTGCCTCCAGCTCTTGAGCCTCTTCACTTGTTCAGTTGTTTTGCATGGAAATGCTGTGTAGGCAGCATTATTTTTTGTCTGCAGCAGAGAATGAGGAGGCTGGAAAGAAATGCAGCAGCAGACTGGTTTGTACTGGAAAAGGTGTCAGATGAGGAATACCAGAGTGAAACAATTTTGATATCACTTTGCACAGAACATAGCTACGACTGAGTCCCACTGCCATACTGGAATATTGCAACTCCTTACTAAACTTCACTTTTGAAAGAGATGCCAAAAGACTCCTGTGGCTGGCAGTCCTCAGAGCACTGCTTGGAGGCAGTCCTGTGGCTGGCAGTCCTCAGAGCACTGCTTGGAGGCAGAGGATGTTTTGGTGGGTTCTTACACTACTGGAATGGGTTTAGAAAATTATGAAGGAGCATGTTGGCAGGTGGCTCAGGCCTCCCTCTGGTAATGCTGCTGCTGTTACATTTGCACAGAATTTGATCACCCCATCTTCTAAACAAAATTATACTCACTGCAGTGATATAGATCTCTGAAGATGGAGGGTGAGCCCTCTGTAGGTTTGGGTGAGCCAAAATGCAGAATTTCTAAGGGAAACATGGCCTATATTATTGGCACAGTGGTTCCAAAAAGGTTTGGGTGGTGCCAGATTTAGCCTGAAGCATGAGCACCCAGCATAAAATATAAAGCTGAACTCTAACCTATGAAAAACAGCAGCTGGCAGCAGTTCTGAAGCTTTCTTTAAAAAACTCCAAGTCTACTTTGTGTCTTCTTTGATGTATTATGTACCTTCAGGGTTTTTTTTTTTTTTTCCATTTCAGTCAAAAACTAAACCCAAGAGAGTAAAAGCAATATACAACTGTGTAGCAGATAACCCAGATGAGCTGACTTTTGCAGAGGGAGATATTATTGTAGTTGATGGTGAAGAAGATCAGGAGTGGTGGGTGAGTATTTTGCATTTTCTGTCAACACACTTTGAAAGAAAGTAATTAAATCTTAGAGGCTGACACTCACTTCGGAAGATCCCTGCTGAGTTACCAAAATAACAAGAAAAGTTTCATCTCATGGCAACCAGAGATGAAATTTCAAAAGTCAAACTTCAGACAAGCTTTTAGAAGGAAATAAAAAATAAAAAAAATCTTATTAGTAGGGTTCACAATACACAGGGGACATGGTCTGCGTGATCCAGAAAAATTTTGGCGGAATGTCAGCAATTTAAGAATCTGCTATTACAGGTGCTATGTAGTGGGTGTCTGTCCTGGTTTGGGACAAATTTTGAAGGGAACTTCCAAAGGGATGTCCTCTAAAGGGCAGAATTCAGTGGCCCTTCCCTCCACCTGTTTAGGAGATAAACCTCCTTTGAGAAAAGTGAAAAAAGCGGTTAATATAACAAGCGAAGTACTCACAAACATGAAAAAATGAATAGTATTAAACAATGGAACCTCTCGATGTTCTGAAGAGATGGTGAATTCAGAGAGGGTCCTTTTTGTGGGTGTAGCTTGGCTTGCTCAGTCTCTTATCAGTCCCTCCTGCACTGTAAATGCCACGTCCTGGGCCCTGGTGGGCCACAGGCATGAGTTCCTGGTGTATTTCTGGTTTTTGGTCCAAAGCAGGGCTGAACAGTTCCAGGAAAAAAAAACAGCTACAGTCCAGGGAACTTGTCTGCCTCAGTGGGCTAAAAACTAACTGAAAGCAAAGCAGAGCTCTGTCCCACTCACTGTCTGTGCTGCAGACACCACACAGCAAGAGAGAGCTGAAGCTCTCATCTCTGTGATTTGAATACAGCTCCTCAGACACTCTGCCGATTCTCCTTCTGCCTCCCTTAGCTCTCAGATCTAGTTTTAAAGGTGCAGAACTTATTTCTGGGCTAAACAGGTGGATGGGGATACAAATACAATACAGCATCCAAAAATCACCCCAGGACAGCACCAGAAGAGAGCTTTGTATTGTCTTCAGTCTTCGATGACTAGGACTGAGTCTATTTGAGCTGGGAAACCGTCTCAAGTTTTTACATTCCAGAATCTTATCGGCTAAAGCAAAATCTTGGAAAATTATTGTGCATGAAAACACTTGACTTAATTTGTTAGCTAGTGAACAACAGAGCTTCATATTGCATCTAAATTGACAATAATGTAAACAGGTTAATGTAAAACCTGAAACTGTTGAAGGTTGAACCATCCTTTTGCCTCATAGTGATGGTTAAGGAAGCAATTCATCAGAGGCCAAATGTGGGCTGCCAGGCATTACAGATTGCACTGGAATTATGCAGCAGTGGTACTACATTAAGAAGTTGTATATTCAAAGAACTGGATAAAACTTTTGCATTTGACAAAAACCCAACCTACAGCTGATAAACATGCACCCTGTAGGACTGAATTTTCCTACTGGTGGAAGAAAAGTAGCACTACCACAGAAAAGATTTGGTGAGAGGCTTGTAATACGGGCAGGAAGGTCACTGGTATTCATCTTGGTGATACCGAAATGTCATTTTGAGATTTAACTTGAAAAATATCTGGACTCTTTCAGATTGGTCATATTGATGGAGATCCCAGTCGGAAAGGAGCTTTCCCTGTATCATTTGTGCACTTTATTGTTGACTAGATTGCTACTGATAAGTGGAGACATTTCTCATTTCCAGCAGTCACAGAAATAAGTTTTGTCTATTCCATTTCACCTACCTTTCCGTAGCCACCTTGCCAGAGCACTGCCCAAGTCCTAGGTACTGTAGCTTACTTTTTTATTGCCATTGTTCTGGTTTTGGGACTTTTAAACTCTTTTCTACGTGAAAACTTCTCATAAGCAGTTTACACTTTTAAGAACAAACAACTCTTCCTGTATTTTTCAAGGTGAACTGAAAAGCTTTAACAATCAAAATCCACATGTCTGAATATCACATTATGAATGTTCTTGTTGATCAATTCACTGTAATTTTATTCTCCCTTTTGTAACATGACAGTACAACAGTTCAGTGTTGCTTCCCCAGTTGAATAAATTATGTATGCATCTACCAGGGCAGTGAACTTATCCAGTTCTTGAAGTGTTGGAACCAAAACGTGTAAGCTGCTGTGTAGTTCTGAAATGGACTCATTCAGTAGCTTGCCATACTGGCTGTCATCAAGGATGCCGACAGTTGCAGAAGAAATTGTTTTAATTATGTGTCTTTGGCCAGGTGAAAGTGAAAAAGTACTTCAGTTTACCACAGGAGAAACTTCTTTCTTTCAGAATGGATGTAGATATTTGCTTAAAGTTACCTGAAATCTGTGTTAGTTGTTGAACTTTCTAGTTCTAATTTTGTGAGCTTGAGATTGTTTTGTTTTTCTATGCTGCATGTGTGTAGAACCTGTTTTTTGAATGTTCTTTACGTATGTTACATCCATTTGGTCATTTAATGTGACTACTGCTGGTTAACTAAACTATGGCAATATTAATGAGTTACTATATTAACTCAAGGATTTGAAAACTGCACTTCCTGAAATGTACTTAATTATGATGATGGATTGCAGAACATTTCTTACACTTGTCTCATTATAGCATTAAGACTTTGTTTTTAAATTCTTGAATTTTCTTTAAATCATCCAGCAATGTGTTCACAGAGAGAACATGTTTGGTGGAACGTGTTGTCCTTGGTCAATAAGATACCCGACACCTCACAAGTTCACTATGTTGTGTTCTGGTTTATGAAATTTGTGTGCCACTACCTTGCAAACAATGATAGTTTGCCAACTCACTCTGTATTTATATAGAATACCCACATATATGGTAGCTACACTGTTGTTAAACTTGTTTTGCTGATTTGTGAACAAAAGCTAGGCCATGGATAGCTCCCAGTTGGTTGATGGAATTTAAAACACCAATACAGATCTGACATAATTTTGATGTTTGTATTGTGAAATTGTACCAGGTTTTGCTTATGCTACAGGAAACAACTGAGGCATAGGATACAGAAAATCAATGTCTAGGTCACATTGGCTTTGATCACGTTATGTGAACATTGTATCTCTAGATTTATCAAGAGAGCTTTGGATTTCTGGCAAATGGTGCTTAAATTGGCCATTTCATATTGGAAGGAATGGAGAATGGGCCACAACTACCACATCTGTGCTCACTTGAAGAAAAACCATGTTGCAAAAATGCTGGAAGAGCAACACTGATCTCACCCTGTATCACCCTTCCTGAATGGTACCGTTGGTTGATGCCTCTCGGGCGTGTGGGTACAGCCACGTAGATGTGTAACTTTCACTTCCTAGATGCTGTTGCTGCAGTATAAATGGGGAACAAACTGGAATGTTTCAAGATATTTTTATTGCAAGTTGAAGCAAATTAGTCTGTATTTTCAAAGTTCCAAGTAAAATGATAGAGTAATAGTTTAGCACTACAGTTTTATTCACTTACTGATACGTTCAGTTTGCAACACTATTTTGTATGTTTCTATCCCTGATAGAGTCTAGAGAGTAAATGGGCATATTATTTTGCACAGATCTCCTAATGTACAGTATTTTTAACACAGAATCTTATAGTGTATGTAACAATTCGTAACATTAAAAAATGATACAAATTTCCCTTGAGTTCTGCTAGAAGAGGAATAGAGTAAAACAACACAACTTTGTTCACTGGTCACTTAAAAACCAGGAAACTTGTAGACTACAATTAATAGCACGAACAGTACAGACAGGTAAAATCCCAAAGACCAATAAAGAGCAGCTAAGTAAAATTTATCCCTTGATTTTCTGTGTTTCTCAAAAAGTTTTCTCCTCTGGCAGAGAAAAATGAAATTCTAGAGCCTGTAGATATCTATTTATAATATAAAATTAAGAATTTTAAGTCCAAAATTTTGGCATATTTCATACAACTTTTCAAATCTGATTCAAAAATCTGTTAATAGACAGACTATTAGGTTGCTGTGTTAACTGTTTAAAAAGGAGCAAGTGACACTTAAAATGCAGCTTAGAATGCTATGAGATGTATAATATTCAATTCAGTTGTTTTTATTTTGTTTAGTTGCAGAGCAACTGTATATATTGTATAACCTAAAATCAACTCTTATTTTCAATGTCCTGGATGCAGTGATTTATAATTAGAGCATGATTAATAAATTTTACTCTTGTTAACCAGTCAAATGTCTGGAAAAATAAAACTACTTTTAAAGTCACTTTTTCTGCTTCTCTTCTGTCCCCTTGTATTGCTTACACTATATTGTCCTTTTTAATATATAAAAATGACAAATACAAACAAGTTATCACTTGAGGAAAAAATGTATTTCTTATGAAGTTTAGTTGAGCAGAAAAACTGTAGATGGTACACCTGAGATTAAATTAGAGGGGTAAAGCACCAAATAACTCCCTCTTACCACTGTGCTTTTGTTTTCTTCTGGTATCAAAGTCTGTATTAACAAATTGTTTTTCAGACAACGAGGTAGAAGCAAGTGTCAGTTTTATTTTACATTTCTGCAATATTGACATTAACATAGAAAACATTATTTAGGAAAAAGAGAAATTGTGTTAAATATAAAATCCTGTAATGTCCTGAAAACTAAAGATGAAATCTTCAAGTCATGTTTGGGGAATGCCAGAGTACCGTGTGCGAGGCTGCGTGGCTGTTCCTGGCACAGGAAGCCTTTGCTAGGACTGCGCGTGGCTCCAGCTGTCCGCGGTGCCACGAGGAGCCCCGGTGCCTCCACACCAACACTGCTGCCGAAGGAAGTCAGGACTTCTCCGACATCAAAACTGAATCAAAGGCTGTAGACAACACTTTGCAAATGGCTTGTGCTTGTTCCTAAAAAACCCAAACACGCACATTAACACTTCCTGAAGAATTCTAAACTTCTCAAAACTCATTTAAAGAAGAATGTTCCCTCGTTTTACTTTGTGAGACTGGATTTCATCTGTCTGGTCTGCAATGATATGTAAAAACTGTCTTAGATGAGCTCTTTTGGGCCAAGTCAGAATTGGTGGATGTCAGCACAGCACAGCACCAGCATTCAGAACCTCATTTTTTGTGTTCCCCCAGTGCTGCCAGCCAAGGGTCTGTAGCAAGGGTCTCATCAGAGCATCCTGACAATGAATTCTCCTACTCTTAAAAAGGGATCACCTTCTTTATTACAAATATGGCTGCATGCTCTATTATCAGAATTGTTACTCCATCCCTTCCTGCTCCCTATATTAACAGGTTTTTGTCTTTCGAAATACAAGTGGAGATTGTCCATAGGTGCTGCCATAGCACCCTTTAGATGGACAGAGCTTTCTCAGGTGAGTACAGTCACTGGCATATTTAGGGAATGTAGGTGTTTTCCTCAAAGCTGATCCAGTGTAGACAGCAGGACTGTTTTCCTCTCCTCAGCCAGCACACATTTATACCTTTATTTATTTTTAATTAAGCAATCCTCCTTCTGCCAAGAAGTCTTCACAAGAGCCTTGGGTTTTAGAATCTCCCTTTACCTCATTTAAATACTGAAAGCATAAACTCTTACCAAACTATTGCACTGATATACCCAGAGGCTGCATTCTTCAGAGGCTGCATCTGTTGTCTTCAAAGCCAGTAAACTTTTTCCTGCTCCCAGACCATCATCATAGCACACCATCCTTACAATCAAATAGAGAGCATGCCTATGTAACACATCCTGAAAGCACACAGCAAATAAAAGTTACTCTGGAACAGTGCAACAGATATTTCAGTTTTCCACATTTTTATTCTTACTTACAAAAGAATACTTTAGATTTATTTAAAGAAGAAAAGCTTTCCTTGGTAATTTTTTTTTTACTTGAGAGTTTAGTAATGATTTTAAAACGTGATGGTTAAGCACAAGTTTATCTTTTTTGCTTCTACTTTAGAAGTGTATTCCTATGTGGACTGTGAAGACAAGCTGAGAGAGTTGTTCAGTTGGGAGAAGAGAAAGCTCTTGGCGAGATTTTGGGGCACCTTCCAGTACCTGAAGGGGGTCTGCAAGACAGCAGGAAAGGGACTTTTTACAGGGGCATGTCGTGACAAAAAAGGGATTCGAGTGGCTTTAAACTGAAAGAGTAGGTTTGTAGTAGGTTATTGAATTTCAGGTAAGAAATTCTTTACTGTGGGAGTGGTGAGGTACTGGAACACGTTGCTCAGAGAAGCTGTGGATGCCCAATCCCTGGAAGTGTTCAAGGTCAGGTTAGAGGGGGCTTCGAGCAACCAGCTCTAGTGGGAGGTGTCCCTGCCCATGGCAGGGGGGGTGGAACTAGAGGATCTTTCAGATCCCTTCCAACTCAGCCCCTCCCATGATTCTATGATGACATTCCTGGCCATAATCTGAAAGCGCACATTCACTTCCACCAACCCTCACTGAGGCTCTGTGACAGGTGGGACACTGTCCTTCTGGCACAGAGGGAACTTAAAACAACTTCTTACTTTCCCAGTATTTTTCCAGACAATCCTGCCTCTGTCTTGGGAAGGATACACACAGGAAACTGTTCCCAGAAGAGAGTATAGACAAGGTCAGTTGCTTTGGGGGGCAGTAGCCATGTGGCTGTAGCCAGGTTGTTTGTGACCTAAACCACAAGATGTGTCCTGACTCTTCTATGGATCTCATCTGGCAGAATTCTACTCTTCATCAGAGCTGCAGGATTTCCATCATAGTCACAACACTTCTGATTTTGGCCATTCCAGAGAGGATTGGTAGAAGACACCCAGTACAAGGTCTACCTGCAGCAGCACCCTACACAAAGCCTTTCTTCTCCAGCCATCCTGCCCTCTGATCATACTCATCTGGTCTATTCCAGTCATACCATTTCCAGGGTCTTAGAAATTCTAGACAGCTCTGTGTTCATGGCATCAAACACCTGTCTCTGTCAGCTGAAGGGTCTAAAGAAATGCTCGCTTTGATACAGAAGCTGTAAAAATGGGCAGTGAGCTTGCTAACTGCCTTGGAACACTGGAGGGAGAGACCTCCACCACAGCCCTAAGGGCACCTTGCTGAAAAACATCTCCATCCTGAAGCTCACTCAGCTCATTGCTCACATTGCTCTCACCATCAGCAATATCACACCACGCTCCGGGCAGCTGGAACCTGCCTGGAACTTGCTGCATCCATCCTCCCATCTCTGTAAGAAAGATGCCAAGACTGTTCACCAAATTACTAGTAACTCTTAAGGATTGCTTCCTTGGAATGTGCTACAGTGCTAATATGTACGTGGATTATCAATAAAAGAGGGATGATAGAATTCTTTTGAGTACAGTCTCCTTGTAAATTAATTTCTTCCCATCCTTTCAGTATCCTGGAACTCTTTGAAAAGAATTTGGTGAACTAACACGCTGAAGGACAAATGCCTACACTGACACATGCAAAAATCCAGAATTTGGGGAACAATGCAGTGCAATAAATTGTCGGTGCAAGCTAGCTTAACCACAAAAGGCTTTATCTGCTTGTGCGTGCTTGCAGCTTGAAGACAGAAACATGATGGATGAAAGTCTTAAATTAGTTATTTGATCTTTATCAAAGCACAAAGGAATTTAAATAATAGTGTAACCTATGTTTTTGAGAATTAAGAATTTAGGAGAGCAAAAAAAGAATTCAAAAGAATTCAAAGTCGGAGTAACAAGTACTACCCTTCCTCCCAGGCATTAGTAACAAGTGTTTTATTTTCTGAAGGGACCAAAGGAAACTTTTTGGCTCTCTTTAGAGCATTCAACTATTAAGCAATGCTATTCTCTGTGCTCGTATTTGAAGCTTTCATGAACAGGCATCACTGGGTTGTTGATGGGTCAAGGCTTCATAAGGCCAAGTATTTATGGGATCTGGGGCTCTGAGGGCAACCAGAAGGAAACCACATGGCTGCAACACAAAGCTACACAAAGGCAACTGGAGGGCCCTGGGGAAGAGACCGGATTTTTATTTTTAGCAAAGAAGCTACTTGAAGTAGGAAAATAAACTAAAATAAACTACATGTAGGAAATGATGCAAACAAAAAGTAGGCTTGATCAATAAAGTGGAATCATGAGGCTTTAATGCTAGAGTAAACTCTAACTCTCGGATTAGGAGTACAAGGATGGAACTTAAAAGAGCTGGGCAACTCAGGTATTCTTAGAAAAACCTCACCCTTTTCACAGAAACACCAAGAGGAACTGCCTTACTAACTCGGGCTGACGAACCGATGGTTTTGGCCACCACAGTCACACTAGTTTCCCTCATTATATAATGGCACCCAAAGAGTATTTCCAAAGACTTGCTTGCCTTTTGTATGGTGCTCTATCTCAAAAGGAACAGCTTTTTGTCATAAACCCAGGAAAACACAGTTTGTGGAGACATGACATGAAGCAGTGCTGCTGGGAGAGCTTGTTTGTTTCACTTTTGCTTAAAGCCAGAAATGACATTTTGGTCACACAGATCATCTATCAAAGAAATAAATGAAAGCACTTTTCAACTCTCATCAGAAAGACAAGTTGGGTGCAGCACTTACATACTGATCAGATGTGGAAACTTTAATGCCATATTTGGAAACTCCCATAATAAACTCCTCTTCACCTGGAACAAAAGGTAACTTTCCATCTTGCTTTAGAGGGAAACAAACAAAAGCCTTTAGTGCAGACAGAAGAACATGAACAGCGAAGATACATAACAGAAAACATATTGATGTGTACTTGGGTCCAATGGATCAGCACCACCACAAACCCTGCTCAGATCCTGCTGTGTGGGGTCTGCCCAGCACTCGCCAAGTTGCTTAATGTGAAATACATTCAGGGGAGACTGGACAGTAGGAGGCATTTCTTTACTGACAGTGTGACCAGACACTTGAACAGGCTTCCTAGAAAGGTGGTTGATGCCCCAAACCTGTCAAGTGTTTAAGAGGCACTTACACAATGCTCTTTACAATACATTTAATTGTTTGCCAGCCCTGAAGTGGTCAGGCAGTTTGGACTGATGGTCACCGTGGGTCCCTTCCAGAAGAAACACTCCATTCCATTCTGCTCTATTCTACTCTAAATATCACATGGTTCCAGAAAGGAATTTATCATTTCAGGGGAGAGTTTGGCCCTGTGGTCAAATCAGGTTGGCTGAAAAAGCATGCATGGCCTATCATGCTGCACTGAGCCAAGGTGATCCATGTTCCACTGGCACCACCCTCACTGTTTGGCTGCAAAAATAGTTTAGCACATATTCAGAAATGGCAAGTTGCTGCACGATAAACAGACATTCTGTGCTTTTAAAAATATATAACCAGCTACCTAGTGAGAACAACCAGTTATGGCTTTCAGTACTAAAGTAAGTACAAGCAAGTAAGTTTGGCAAGGATGACCCAAATATTATTCAGGTTCTTTGGTCACAGGTTCACAAGTGATGAAACTTGCAGAAACTTGACATCTTCCTCTATGGGAAAACCTGAAGAATCTGGGGAGATATTCCTTCCTGGATACTAATCCTAATCCTGCTGGAGGCAATGTAACAGTTTCCAGCTGGGACTTGTTCAGTAAGTACACATGAAAAGGGCCTTGGCTCTGAGCCTCCTTCTGCAGAATGGTTCTCTGGGTGCATCCTCTCCAGTCACCTGAAATTACAGAACTGTGATGGCTTTTGAGATTAATAGTTAAGGTTAATAGTTAAGGTATGCCACTTTCTTCAAGTAAATCTAAAATTTACAGATGTCAAACCACAAGATAAATAAAAATAACCACACCTAAGTTTAAGATGTTTTGACTTCGTTGGTATTGCCTTTTGTAACCCACTTACCTGTGCAACATCTATGTAATTTATTAAGTCCAGTGGCCCTTCAAGACTTTTGCTCTCATTGTATTTCAATTTTTCAATGGCACCAACATATTTAACTCTGAATTCTGCACACGTATCAGAATTACTATTGCTTTGTCCTGCAACAAAGTAAAACAAAACCATTCTGAAGACTTCCAGAACTGTGATGCTATTCTAATTGTTGTTGACAGGGCTAACATAATAAATTCCCTAATTTTGCAGACTTTCATCAAACACTTATCACAGTATATTAACACCTCTTTAATGAACTATACTGGGTTGATGAAGGCAACAGTTTCATATGCATCCATGATACAGCACTGTTTATGCCAATTCATATCTGGAGTTAACAATCTTGAATCAGAAAACATAAAAAAGCTGGTTCTACTTTTTGAGATCTATTTGTTTCAAACTAACTGTTTGGTCCAAAAGTGATACACCGGTGACTAAAACCAAGCAAAATCAAATCTTATTTCCATTATTTTGGTGCAAATGTAAACTTAGAAAAGCAGAAAACAGCCATTTGAAAAGCTGTACATGATTTGTGCTGGTAATAGACTGGTAGCATAACTAAATTATTCTTCCTCAGACACTTTACTTTGAAAACAGTGACTTAATCCTAGATGAATCATTAATAATACTTAAGAGACCTAGGGCTGTGTCTGCATTAATCACCAGGCTACCTAACAGATTCACTCAGTGTTACTGAAAATACCTATCTTAAGCTTTTCCATTTTCTGCTGTTTTATACAAAGACAGAAATTTAATCCTGCTCCATCCATACCTGCTCAAGCTCTAACTACATACCTGAACTTTTTGTGGAGTCTGTATCTAGGCTGGCCACAGTACTAGACCTGGAAAGACCTCCAAGACTGGAATCTACAGACTAAGGAAAAAAATGATGATCATCAGAAAGTTACTGAGAATGTGTTAGCAATTCACTTCTAGATGTCCTGCCTCAACTCTTAAAAAAAAAAAACAAAAAACCACAAACAAAAACCTACAGTTTATGTTCTAGTTACTTCAGCAGCACTGGAAAATGGGGAGGAAAAAACAGTACCACCTGTTTCTTTCTTGAAGTTATCTTTCTGCTTCAGTGCAGATTGGACTGATAAAAGTTCATCAGGAACCACTGAGAAGTCCACAGATATTTTGAAAGAAGAAGGAAATGACAGAAGAAGGGAAAATGAACTTTAAGATTATGTCCAGAGAAAAAGGAAAAATAAACCTTAGGGTTACATTCAAGTTTTTCTGGTACTGCAATTTTACATGAAGAAATTGACAACTACATACTTGCCACCAATACTTAAAATAACATAGTAGTGCAGGGGAAAAGAAACAGCACCTTGGGAAATCCAGAATATTCAAGTGATCATTCTAAAACCCATCAGACAAAACAAACACATTATTCAAAATTAAGAATGCTTTTAGAGATACTGAGAAACCAAAAAGTACTTAAGAAAAACCTCATTCTTGGTACCTAGCACCAGACACTGTCCTTAAAGGCAAAATTTAAGAACAAATGTACTAATTTTTCCTTCAAACCTTTCTATGTGCTGCAAGAAAATCTTGTGTTTGTGTAATTCACCATGGAAGTGACTGAGTATTCATCTCAGAATACATCATCTCAGAATATGATTGAAAGGTACCTTCAACTTCCATAACACAATCTGATGAATGGAAGTAGAAAGTTCTCTTTGTGGAACATGACATTTTACAGAAATCACATCCTACCATCAGTGCAAGTGAACCACTGAACTGTTAGCTTGTAACAAACCCAATGCTTTACAAAGAGAATAAACACCACATCCAACAGCTTACCTTGCTTTTAGTGCTGATTTCACTGCTTTGTGAGCTGCTGCTGCTATGTCGCTTTTTTCCTTTTCTAAACATTTTTTCATAATTGGATCAAAGAAGATCTTCTAAATAGAAAAAATAAAAATTAAAGCCTGACATATCATCAAGGGAAGGAGGTCCAGGCAAATACCAGTGACTGTGTCCAAAGGGGACCAAAAGTGAAAACTTGCACAGGACTCTGTGAATGGAGGTAAGAATTTTACTCTGGGGCTCTTCATGTTTGACTGGGGAAAGCTCCTCAGGCTCTCTACTAAAACTTCCCTATCCTTCTGAATTGTCAAAAAAGGCTACTACCTAGTTTAGACAGTGTTGCAAAGGTCAGTTTCTAATGCATAGATAGATTTAGAAACAATGCAAAATTTAAAATTTACTCACATCTAAATGTATTAGGTGATTTTTATTTGTGAGTACAATCTAAGTGCCCTGTAAAGTGCATACAACACATTCCCTGCTCCAATAACCGTGTTTCCAGTAAAACAAAACAAAAAGCAAAATATATCCCCCCCACATTGCCCGACTAAACACTCCTCCCTCCATAACCAAACAAAAAAACCACAAAAAAACCCTGAATCCCAGCCCCAACCTACTTCTGAAGAACTACTGACTGGAATACTCATAGGAGCAGCCACTACCACTTAATATATTCCTGGAAATTAAGCAAAATGTGTGGTACATTTACAGCATTAGGACCGAGTTCCTGGGAGCTCTGAGAGGATTTCAGAACCCTATTTCCTGTGCCTGCCTTACTAATACCTTGCTTCACTTCAGCTTTGGCTGGCCAGTGTCAAGAAACAGGATGCTGGCTCCCTCTTTCTCTGAAACCCTGTTTCTCAGCTTCAGAGACGAATTATTTTCATTACAAAATTTAGAAACTTTGAGCAGGTGGAAGAAAGAGGACAATGGATGATGACAACCTAAGGAAGACGGCTCACACTGCAGAAAATAATAAAAGAAGCACAAGGCAGAGCTTAGACGTGCGATGCCGTGATGGGTCACAGTCCCTAGGCCGCCGCTGTTCCGTCACTAAGCGGACACCGGGTGCCTGGCGGACTCAAAGCCACTCCCGGCCACCAGCGGTGCGCGGGGCAGGCCGGTGTCAGGCACAGCCCCGAGCCCCGGCCGCCCCAGCTGCCCGCATGGAAGTGCCAGCGGCTCCGGCGCTGCGGGATGTGCCAGCGGCTCCGGCACTGCGGGATGTGCCAGCGGCTCCGGCGCTGCGGGATGTGCCAGCGGCTCCGGCACTGCGGGATGTGCCAGCGCCCCCGGCGCTGCGGGATGTGCCAGCGGCTCCGGCACTGAGGGATGTGCCAGCGGCTCCGGCACTGCGGGATGTGCCAGTGCTCCCGCACAGCGGGATGTGCCAGCGGCTCCCGCACTGAGGGATGTGCCAGCGGCTC
>QUSF01000002.1:11571508-11595681 GCA_003676055.1 Chloebia gouldiae | reverse complement strand
GCACTGCGGGATGTGCCCGTGCTCCCGCACAGCGGGATGTGCCAGCGGCTCCGGCACTGCGGGATGTGCCCGTGCTCCCGCACAGCGGGATGTGCCAGCGGCTCCGGCACTGCGGGATGTGCCCGTGCTCCCGCACAGCGGGATGTGCCAGGGGCTCCCGCACAGCGGGATGTGCCAGGGGCTCCCGCACCGCGGGATGTGCCAGCGGCTCCGGCGCTGTGGGATGTGTCAGTGCTCCCGCACAGCGGGATGTGCCCGTGCTCCCGCACTGAGGGATGTGCCAGCGGCTCCGGCACTGCGGGATGTGCCAGCGGCTCCCGCACTGCGGGATGTGCCAGCGGCTCCCGCACTGCGGGATGTGCCAGCGGCTCCCGCACTGCGGGATATACCAGCGCTCCCGCACTGAGGGATGTGCCAGCGGCTCCGGCACTGCGGGATGTGCCAGTGCTCCCGCACAGCGCCTGCGGCCGCTCCAGGAGCGCCTCTGCCGCCTCCGCAGCAGCCCCGCGCCCGCTGCTCCACGGGCGAGCCGGCCGCATGACACGGGCCCTCAGCAGCTCCGGGCCCTCAGCAGCTCCGGGCTTGCCGCGGGAAGCCGGGCAGGGCAGCACCGCATCCCGCCTTCGCTTCGCTCCCCGCTCCTCCCTCCGCCCCCAGCCGGTAACACGGCAAGTGACAGAGCGATGTGGCCGCTGCTCACCGGGCGCGCCGGGCCCCACTGGCTCCCGCTCCCGATGTCGTTCCCGGCGCTGTTCCCAAGACCGTTCCCGGCGCCGTTCCGGGGCCGTTCCCAGCGCTGTTCCCGGCGCCGTTCCCACTGCCGCCGCCGCCGCCGCCGCCGCCGCCGATGCCGTTCCGGGTCGCGCGGGGCGGGCGCAGGCGCGGCGGCGGAAGGCGGCGGGAGCGCGGCGCGATGGCGGCCAAGCGCAAAGCCGAGGCGCTGATCCCGGCCGAGGAGAGCGACCAGCTGCTCATCCGGCCCCTGTGAGCGCCGGGGCCGCGGGCCGGGGCCGCGGGGCCGGGCCGGGGCAGCGGCGCTGCGGGCCGCCTCTGCCGGCAAAGGCGCCGCTGCCGGCCCAGGGTGCTTGTGCCGGCGCTCCCACAAGCGTGGTTTATGGCACAGCTTGAAGATGCTACTCCAGGCTTATTCGGCCCGATTTGTTACTTGGGTGGACTTTAATTATGCGTGTCAGTAGTTTGAGGCTCGAGTGCTCAGTAAAAAAAAAAAAAGGAGGCCAAAATAATTTCCTCAAACGGGTTTTTTTTTTACTTCTGCGTTACGTAGGGCCTCACAGCCTTTGGGATAAGTACAGCTGTTCGGGTACTTCGGATAAATGAGCTTAAAATGGCTGTGCACTTGTTATTTCTACTCAGAAAAGCAATCCCAGTAAAGGCATCCAGTGTAGGTACATCTGTGTGGTGTGGGTTGTTTCAGTCCTCATGACTTTGCTGTCCCTTTGCAGAGGTGCTGGACAAGAAGTAGGAAGGTCATGCATCATTCTGGAATTTAAAGGAAGAAAAATAATGGTAATTATTGCATGGATATATTTGTATGCCCTCTCAGTGTGCTGCTTCAGATGACTGAAGTGATCTGAAATGTTGCAGGTTAAATTCAGCCTCTGTACTGAAGTCAGACGCAGTGCTAGAAAAGGCACATTTTGTAGCCTTCTGGAGCATGTATGATATTGGGCATCACAGAGCCTGTGCTGTAAAATAAAACCATATCCCTGTAGAGAGAATGTATGTGCTTCTAACCCAAACCATTCTGCTTGAAATCCAGTGTTAAAAGTAATGTTTAATGAAGAAAAAACTTTTTTTGTGTGATGCTAAAAGTTACCAGTCATAGACCTATAATATTAACTATGTCATAGACCATGGTGGAAGAGGGGGTTTTGTATATTCTGCTAGAAGCTTTAACTTTCTTTCATTTTTCAGCTTGATTGTGGAATCCATCCTGGGCTGGAAGGAATGGATGCTCTTCCTTACATTGATTTGATAGATCCAGCTGAGATTGATCTTCTCCTCATTAGCCAGTAAGTGGCACCTAAAAGCACAAATACCTTGAGGTCATGGTCTGAACTGTTCACTTGTAGGTTATTAAGATAGACTGAAAAATAGGTGTTATTTGGATGGTAGGGAAAAATTCTAGTTTCCAGGTTTTTAAAAAAAAAAGTTCAAAGGACCTCCATTTAGAATTAAGGACTGAATATTGATGATGTTCATTCACTTTTGACATTACAGCTCTTTTCCGGAGTCACTCTGATATCTGACTGTTTTACAGCTTGGCCTGCTTTAACACCATTGTTATAGCTTGTGGAGTGAGTTTTCTACACAAAGACTCCAGAAGAATATTGGTTGTGTTTTTTTGCTCTGTTTGCTTTGAAATGGAAAAGTTCTTGGAGACTTACACAAGCTTTCAATGTGTTTTATGTATTACTTATTGGCTGAGAGATAAGGAGAACATTTCTATCTAAATTATGTAATCAGTAATAAAAAGCTCTCCATAAAATCCTCAGCTTTTGTGGTATGTGCTTGTTCCACATGTATTTCAAAAGTAGTTTCTTAAGATGGGTCGAACTAGAGTATGAAGAAATAATTTAATTTTCAGGGATCATGTTTTATTCTGTGGTGTACAATATGCAAAATTAGAATTGTGTCTTTAGCTTTTATATATCTTTGTTTAGTGTCCCTGGTTCCTGTTCCTTTTCTCCCTCTAAATTTTTATGGAAATTATAAAAAGAAGGTAATTTTAATTCTATACATGTAACACCTTGGCAATTAATGGAGAATTTCCTGTATTAGTTTTACCTTTTCTTGGTCATGTTTCTAGTCACCAGTCTGCAGAACCAGCACAGTTAACAGCAAGTTTGAAAATTCTGTTTCTGGATTTTCATGACACCATGTTAGTCCAGTAAAGTAGTGAATTATAGATATTATATATTAGTGTTGTGTAATATGAACGTATTAATTGGATTTGTGTGTCTGTTTTAAGCTTCCATTTGGATCACTGTGGGGCTTTGCCATGGTTTTTACAGAAAACAAGTTTTAAGGGAAGGACATTTATGACTCATGCCACAAAAGCTATTTACAGATGGCTTCTTTCAGACTGTGTTAAAGTCAGGTAAGCTAACCCGTGGGCTTTCTCTTTCTGAATTATTTCACCTATTATTTCCCTTTCCAACGGGAAACTTGAAGTGAAGCTTCCAAAAATAGCTGGATGAACCTGGATGTTGTCTTAAGTAGCAACATTACATATAATCAGATGAGAAGTAATGAATCATTTTACTACCTCATGGATAGTTTGTAGTGAATTTTAAGCTTCTAAAGATACAATTCACTCTTCAGGACAAGGATAGATTAAATATACAAAGGGGGATCTGTTATTTACATGTTGGGGTTTTTTTCTGTCTTATATTTTTTGTTTTCTTGTGTTTCATGCCTTGACACATTATTTCCATGTGACTGCAATGGTCCTGAGCTTATCTCAACTGAGGTGTTTTGAGCTTGGATCAGAAACTTGATGATCAGTCCTCTTTTAACTTGTTTCTTCTGGGCTGGTAGGAAAAGCATGGATTCATGTGGTTTTTGAGGACTATTAAAAGATAAGTTGCAGATCTCTGCTGAGGACTGGGAACCTTTTGAGAAACACAGAGCAGATTCTTAACTAAAAAGACTCTTCTCGAATGGCTTTTCAAACCAAAGATACTTTAACTTAAAGAGCTACATTAAAGTAGCTGGACTTGATTTCTAGCATAGGAGTTGTGGTGTTACTGAATGGAAATGGGTCAGTGGGGACTACCCAGGAAGTGTTTTTTCAGCAGTTCAGCTGAGCTGATATTCAGCCATTTCACTTGTACCCAGTAACATCTCAGCGGATGACATGCTGTACACAGAAACAGACCTGGAAGAAAGCATGGACAAGATTGAGACCATCAACTTCCATGAAGTGAAAGAGGTGGCAGGAATCAAATTCTGGTGCTACCATGCAGGCCACGTTCTGGGAGCAGCCATGTTTATGATTGAAATAGCTGGTGTGAAGGTATTTGCTCTTTCTTAAAAGTTGAAATTAAGCCTGAGTACTAATGTAGTCATTAATTATTATTGTCTCTTATGCCCCACCACTGTGGCTGGATCTGTCCAATAGACTTGGACTCAGGTCAGGGTGAGAGGCCTTGGCTTAGGACATGTATTTTCTCATTGATTAAAACTGGTAAGTGACACAGATCAGGTAGGATGTTTGGATTTGTATGGAAGTCTGAGACATGACCAGACTTGGAACCACTAAACATGTAATTTCCCTTCCATGCTGGGCTGATCAGAGGCAGGTGGTAGCTGAGGGAGTTGTGTGGAATCTGCATTGTAGTAAAATCTGTGAACAGATGTTTGTTTCTGTAATTCTCATTCACGGCTCTGCCTGTCTCAAGTTCTAAATGGCATTTGTCAATGTATGTGAGTTACATTTTTCTCATAGCACTCCTATGCTAAAGTACCTAAAGAAATAAGATTATTATTATTAATAATTTTAGACACAGAGGGATTAACTAAATCATATAATCACAGGCAGAACTGTGCCAAAACCAGATACTTGAGACACATCTCATGAATTGGAGTTCAGCAGGATAATCACTGTCCAAGAAAAGTTTTACACAGCCCTGAAGAGGGAAGAGAGAAGGTGGTTCTGAGGCTTGCTGCCCAGTTCATGATTTATAAAGATTGAGAATTATATGAGTTTTAACTTCTAAAAAATCCTAGAAATAGAACTGAGTTTACAATTATCACAATAAAATTTAGATCTCTTAATGTTTCTTTTTTTTTTTTTCCTGATTGAGGCATGATGAAGAAAACTTTCCTCTTGCTATGCATGACTCAAATAGATTGAGTTTTAATATCACTATTTTCATTAATTCCCTATGATAGTAGGTTACCTGGCAGACCAGATGTCTGCTGTCACTGACTGTATGTTATGTATTATTCACATTTTCATCAATGGAATTGTTAAATCAAAAAATGTCAGTTTTGAAATGCTCAGTTTGGGTGCAGGGAGTTGCATTCCACCCCGCGGTTAAGAATCCATTAAAAATAAGCAACAATTAAAAATTACTTCTTGGTGTATTGGGGAACATGATTATTCCATTTGGAAAATCAATTAGATTACAGGATTTTTTTTTAGTATCAGAAAATATTACAATAACTTATAATAAATAATTTTATTGGATTATATTTTCGTCCTGGTATGTAAAGGCAGTTTGATCTTTGATTTACTTCCTCGTAGGAGTTGCTATATTTTATATTATGTCTATTTTTACTTCTCTGTGGTCAGTGCAAGTATGCAGAAGGCTGAAAATGGCACCTTGATATCTGAAATGAAAAATAAGAGCTTAATAATTTTTTATCTGGTTTTGTTGGAATGATGTTACTTCTTGAAAAACTTCTTGAAAAACCTTTACTATTGAAATTTAAATACTTGTAGTACTGTTGACCTAAAATTGTAAGCACTGCTCACAAAAGAAGAGTCTTATTTAAAGTACAGCTGACCTTTTTGTCAAAAATTCATTAAAACCATCTTTGCACAGCGTTTTAAAGGCTGCTGACGGGTAGAACCTGTAACCAGAGCTTCTCTTTGTCTCCAACAGCTGTTATATACAGGTGATTTCTCAAGGCAGGAAGATAGACACCTGATGGCAGCTGAGATTCCCAATATTAAACCTGACATTCTTATAATTGTAAGTTTTGCAAAATTATTTCTTTCTGTTAGTGATTAATTATGGATCAGAGATATGACTTGACTAAAGCCAAAATAGAATGACTAAGACGGTGGAGATTTAGTGGTCGTGATTTGTGGTAAATATCCAGAATACCTGGGTGTTCAGAACTCAGATATTGCTTCCCATTGTATTGAAAAGTCTAATTATAATTTTATAATTCTTCTGATGAAACTCCTTAAGGCTCTAGACAGACCTTTCTGAGATGGCAGATTTATTAGATTTCAGCTTGCATTGCACCAATCCAAATTTAACCAGACATCTCTTTTAGTAGATCCTAAGCTACTTCCAGATATGTTAAGAATTTGTCCTCAGTGGAGATGCCCTTCTATATTTTTGTATTGTTTTCTGAGTGAAATTATTTTATTCTGACTCCATGTTTGGAAAATAGAAGCTCAAGGGAAACTTTATAAGTAACAGTTTTAGCTGGAAGCAACACTGAGAACTTTTAAAATTATTTCATTTACTGTGTCCCTTCTAGCTGTTCTCTGTAACTGATAATCTAATTTTAAGTCACATCAAAATCTTGTGTTTTGTGTAATTCCTTTATTTTTAGTCTGGGGTTAAACCATACACATGTACCACTATGGGCCCTGTCAGTGTGATCATCAAAGCTCTGGCAGCATTTCCAGTTAGGAAAAAAAGTGTGTTACATTTGCAACCTCTTAAAAGAAGCATTGACATTAATAGCTCTAACTTCTTTAGTGCCAACAGGATCTGTCTGTCTGAATTGCTTGGAGGGATTTGGGAGCAGGGAAGTTTTGGTTATTTGCCTTGGCAGGGTTGTTTTGGGAACTTGGGGGAACTTTTCCCACTCGTTGACCTCTCTCCTTCCTCCATTATGTTATCTGCTTTTAACATTATGTTTATCTGCTTTTTTTTTTGGTTGGGTTCAGAGGAGATCAGGAATTACTCGGTGCCAGCCCTTTCAGTGCTCTGTCTCTCCACCTGCAGGAATCCACATATGGCACTCACATTCATGAGAAGAGGGAGGAGCGGGAGGCGAGGTTCTGCAACACCGTTCACGACATCGTGAACAGAGGGGGCCGAGGTCTCATCCCCGTCTTTGCCCTGGGTCGAGCTCAGGAGCTGCTCCTAATCCTAGGTGTGTACCTTCCCAGCTGCTCCCAATGGAAAGGCACAGAAAGGGATTTAGAATGTTTTCAGATGTCATAATGCCTCGAACCACTCTTCAGCCATTTCACAGCGTGTTATTTACCTGATAATTTAATATATAATGCATGTTATAATATATAATGCAAAAGGTGCAGTAAACCAAGCAGCAGTTCTGCTTTGTAAAGTCGGATGGGAGACCTAGAAAGGAGGAGTGGTAATACATGCTTGGCTTTTGAATCTTTTTGAATCACAATGTCAGCGAATACGGACAGTTATTACAAATAGGAAAATAACAACAACAGCTGTTTCACTTAAACTGTACTGCTAAAAAAGGGCTATATTTTCTTCCAAAGTTCTGCTATTTTTGCACTTTAATTTACAAACCTGTATGAAGAACTCTTTATAGGAAGAGCTTAGAAGACCATAGAAGACACTTCCAACACTTCTTAAGTCCTAATAATAATGAAATAGATTAGGCCTTAGAACAAAAGTGAGTGAGAATTGCCCATTAACATAACAAGCTACTTCACATAAAGTGTATCGATAGTTGTTACAAGGTACTTCAGAAAAAGCAGCTTTTCAGTAAATTATTCCCAGGCCTCTTTCCTTGCTTTCAGCACATTTAATTTGTACTATGTTACATGATTTTTTTTCACTAGTCTTTCTGCTCATTCAAAGGCTGGCAAGATGAAAAGAAAATACCTCAAGCTTAAAATGCATATATTTAGGGGTGCTGAATATGAAGTGTTCCCTAAACTACTTGAAATTTTTCTCACTTTTCATTTCAGTTTAGCTTAGTATTAGAAACTGGTTTGTTTTTGAAATGTCGTACTAGTCTATTCCAATGTTAACAAGAAACTCAGATCTGGGTGTAGTATTTGATGTTGTAGGATTATTTACTACTTATCATTGATTGTGAGGGTTTTTTTTAATTTATAGAGAACATGAAAACTGAACGTTTTCAACCTTATGTGGCCATTAGGTTGTAATTTGTTTGCCTCTCATTGCTGTGTGTAGATATTAAAGTGAGTTTCTAAAGATAAGCTAGAAAATATATCTAGGAAAGCCAGACATGCAATTGGATGCTTAATTAGGTAGAAAATGCAATTGCATCTCACACGCCTACACAGTTGAGCCTGCAGGCTTCTGTGTTTATTTTTCTTCTTTCTCTAACTGTGTGACAAAAATAAAACACTGTGTTATGGTGTAGACAGTTATGATGATTAATTCAGTTTGTTACTGGTTATCTTTCACTGGCTGTTTCCACCTTACCCCTGAGCTTATTAAGGTAGCCATGGCAGTGAGCCTCTCTGAAATGTTGTGAGAAGCTTTGCCTGCAAATCAGAAATGTTAGGTAAAAGCACATTGTAATGTCATTGTAAATGCACAAATACAGCCAAAAGAATGTACCTCTATTTTTGAACGATTATGCCTCAACTGTGCAACATGGATATCTTTCAGACTAGCAGAAATGTATCCAAAAGGAAAATGGATAAGTTATATTTGTACTGCTGCATTCAGGTCTCTTCATTGTGTTTAGGAAAGGTCATGGCTGCTGTCATCAATGATAAAATAAGATGGGGTTAATGGAGGCTCTTTCCTTGGTTTTGTTCCAGTTGGGCTTGTAAAATATAACTGTTGGTGCTATACAGAAAGCCAGACGTGATAATTGAGTGGTTCCTTCTCACCTTGAACTCCACGGATTTATTTTACAGAATGTTCATACAGTGAATTCTCACAAACCAATCTGTATGCAGATGTCCCTAGCTCCTAGATGTACAATTAACATTTGACAGGGACATTTTAACTTTATTGTGGAGGTGTATTGTTGTCATAGATGTAGAGTTACTGCAGTGTAATATCATGTATACTTTAAACCTTGTAGCTGAAGGTGGTGGTTGATTGAAATTTGACCTGCCAAAAGGATCTGAAGTTAACCTTTGTCATGTTTGTTTGCCTGTTTGTACTGGTTGTATATAGTTCTAGCTGGTGACTGTTTTAGAAAACCAGTAGAAAGCAAAGAGGCTGTGATGGTGATTTTCTGTACTAAAAATGAAAAAGCCCACTGGTAAATCTATTTTACAAGAATTACTAATGTTTCTGAGGAGCACACACTTTATAAATAATCCTGTGGATGGAATTTTGTGTTTTGCTGTTTGGTGGCTGGCGTTTTTTTGTTTTGTTCTTTTTTATTATTTTGTCTGTTTTGTGTTTTTAGATGAATACTGGCAGAATCATCCTGAACTCCATGATATCCCCATATACTATGCCTCCTCTCTGGCGAAGAAATGTATGGCAGTTTACCAGACATACGTCAATGCCATGAATGACAAAATCCGCAAGCAGATTAACATCAACAATCCTTTTGTTTTCAAGCATATTAGTAATCTGAAGGTAAGTTTGAGATTCTTACAAAAAGATGAACATGGCTGAAGAGTTCATATTTGGTGAATAGTTTGCATGTTTAATATCCTGATATCACAGAATATTCTGAGTTAGAAGGGACAAACAAGGATCATGGAGTCCAACTCGGAAGTGAGTGGTCCCTCCAGGGATTGAATCCACTACCTTGGTGTGTTTTTAGCACCATGCTCAAATCAGCTAAGCTAACCAGTATCCTTAATAGATTGATTAGGTCCAGGTTTATATCTGAGTTACCTGCTGTCCCAGTGCTTAGAGGGCTGTTTGAGGGAAGCTTATGCCCCAACATTTTTTCCACTCTAGATCCCTGTACTTGCAGTTTACTTCTTGTGGGTATCAGTAAGATGAATTTTCCTGCGAAAGGCACTTATTGTGAGGATGGGGTATAGTCTGTGAACACAGGGCCCTTGTACATTGTTCAGAGGTGCAGCTGGGCTGTCCTTTGTTTAAGTGAGATGTGATAACTGATATTCTCACTGTGTCTTTCTAGAGTATGGATCACTTTGATGACATTGGCCCGAGTGTTGTGATGGCTTCCCCAGGTATGATGCAGAGTGGCTTATCCAGGGAGTTGTTTGAGAGCTGGTGCACAGATAAGAGAAATGGAGTCATTATTGCAGGCTACTGCGTTGAAGGAACACTTGCTAAGGTGAGTTGCTAATGCACCACAACCTCCTAATTACAGGTAGCATTCATGGTAGGTTTTAAAAGAATTGGTCAATAGGAAGTGTCTGTATTTGATGTACTGAGATTGTTGTTGGGTATGTATGAGTATGTAGTCAAAACTGGTTGCTTTTGGCTAATACTAATTATACAGAAAATTTGCATATGGTCATTTCCAGTGATGTTATATAGAATAATCTTTTCTAGGGGCAGTTATCTTGTAATGAAAAAGAATGATTGGTACTTTAGACCTCTTCACTGCTTAATTTTTCAAGAAGGTAGCCCTAATCCTAATTCTAGAGAAGTTGCAAGTCTTAACAGTATTTATACGTCAGAGACCAGACTGCCTTGTGCACCTTGTGCCATTGGTCATCTGTAGGGAATGAAATCCTTCCAAATTCCAGCAGCTAAGGGCAACTACAGCATAATTTTGCCTTTAGAGATAGAAATCACACACTTGTTATTGTTTTGATACAAGTTAGAGAGATTTATTTGGAAGAAGGATGAGCCTCCAGATCTGCTGAGGATGTGCAAGATGAAATGGTGTGTGTTGTGCATGCGTTTTTCATGTGTCAGTGTGTGTTCTGGGAAATTTGAGAGATTTTTTTCACTGCTTCACATTTAACATGCTTGCCACTACTTTTTCATGGATTCTTGAAATGCAAAGCATTAGTTATATGGCATCTATAGGAGTCTTTATTTTTTTTAATTAAAGTGCTTTTTATTTTCTAGCACATCATGTCTGAACCTGAAGAGATCACAACTATGTCAGGGCAAAAACTCCCACTGAAGATGTCTGTGGATTACATTTCTTTCTCTGCTCACACAGATTATCAACAAACTAGTGAATTTATCCGGGCCCTGAAACCTCCACATGTGGTCAGTATCCATGCTGCCCATTTCTCCAGAGTGAGATTCATCAAACCAGCTCACAGCCTTGAGTCAAGGCAGGGACTGGTGTCCAGCAGTAGCCAGCATCCCTGTGCTTTGAATAATTAAAGGTGGAGGTTTTAAACATTTTTTTGTCAAGTTACCTTAGCAAAGTAAAAATCACAACTTCTTGAGTATGTGCGTGTGGGATCCCTGGGGATGACTTTCCATACAATGGTGTAGACCATAATCTGTTTCAGCAGTGTTTTGGGCAAGTAAGATGCAGTATGGGACAATGTTAAGTTGGGGATGCTGGTATTGGAATAATTCACTGGAATTGGCCCTGAAATAAATAAGAAAACATTGAAGGTATGTGCAGACAGCAAAAGACAAAAGCAGCACATGGAGGGAAAAACATGAGCAAATCATAGGATGAAGAAGGTGTGAAGGACCAGAATGTGAAAATGGAGACTAGGATTTGAAACTAAACAGTGTGTGGTAAAACAGTGTGCAAGCACAGATAAGGAAAAAAAAAATCATCACAGAAGAGAATTAACTTGGCAAAGAAAATTGTGAACTGTGAAGCATCCTCTTTGAATTGCATGTTTATTATATCTACACACAAAAATATAAAGATAACTGACTTTTGTTGAACTTAAATTAATACTTGCCTTTCGTAATACAGCAATATATTTGTGTGTGAAAACTTAAATGGGATCTCTGCTTAGCAGCATGGCTTTTTCAACTCATACTCAGGGCTGTGAAATCCCACCCTTCAAATAATGCAGAGAATTCACAGGCACAGAACTGTAATTAAGCTCATGTTTCCTATGCTGTGACCTCATGGAATTGCATTTTTATAAAGATGAGATAGAATATAGCAGTTTTCTTGGATAGTTTGCTTACTAAATGTATCTGTTTGGACAAATAATTTCTGCTAAAAGGAAAACTGTCTTTTTTCTAGATTTTAGTTCATGGTGAGCAGAATGAAATGGCCAGATTGAAAGCAGCATTGATACGAGAGTATGAGGATAATGATGAAGTTCATATAGAAGTTCATAATCCTAGGAATACTGAAGCTGTGACATTAAACTTCAGAGGAGAAAAACTTGCCAAGGTATGAAATCAATGTTTTCTTATATGTAGAACAGTATTTTCTTCTGGTGTAAAAGCTGCATGTTATCTTTGTAGCCTCTCTTTTGAATTGACTTCAAATTACATATTTTCCAGGGTCTCAAAGGATGTGAATGTTTTGTGTTTAGTTGTATTTGGGGTTTGGTTCAGGGGTTTTTATTTTGAGGTTGGTTTTTTTTGTTGTTTTGGGGGTTTTTTGGTTCTTCACTCTTACAAACTTTTCTTGTATTACGTCTCAGAAAGTTTCTAGGTTACTCTGACCTTCTTTTGTTTTCAGAGCTAATTTTATACTCTGATTTTTCTGAGAGAACCATATTTCATCTCCATAATTACTTGAAGCTGTGAATGCTTCAGATTGCCTTGTTGCACTGTATGTGTTTTTTCTCTCCAGGTGATGGGATCTTTAGCAGATAAGAAACCAGAGCAAGGACAGAGAATTTCTGGAATCCTAGTTAAAAGAAATTTTAACTATCACATCCTTTCTCCATGTGACCTCTCCAGTAAGTACAGACAGTGATGTGATCAGTGGGTAATTGAAACGTACTGTGCCTTTAAAACACTTAAAATTCTGGGTTTTTTTCCTGCAGTTTTGTGTTTCATCAGCAGTTAGTGAACATCTTAGTTTTATTTCTTATTTGCCATAAGTTCCGAAGTATTATAGTGAGACAAAACGCATATAACTCATTAGTCACTCAAATTAAAAATCTTTCCTTTCTCTAACAGAAATGAAGCAAAGTTCTATTTCCCTTCTGGTTGCTTAAAACCTTTTGATCTGAAAGAATATGCATAAAACATTCCAGTGAGAACCAAAATACACCTCAGTCAGTAGTCCTACCATTTTATAAAATGTTATTTGTTTTTAGTGTAGAAAGCTGCAGAACAGAGAAAATATTTACGTAGTCGTCCTATGCTTTTTATTACTTAGGGAATTGATCTATTCTCAGAATAGAAGAGGAATTAAATCTAAGGTCAGAAGAGCTTGGGGGAAAGCAGTTCTGCTGCCCTAGTTAATTGTTTGTCTCTAATAGGCTGGATAATAAAACAAGCTGGTTTCCTAACCACAAATACATTATTTATCTTATAACAGGTGTTCTACCTTCCTTTTTATAAATTGCCCTTTTCAGCCCCCTTGTCTTAAATGTATCAATGCTATTGTTTATCTATAATAGCAATTCCATTTATTAGAAAATAAATCCAGAGGGCTAATTTTTAACATGCACTTTTTAAAATGGTTTCAGATTACACGGACTTGGCGATGAGCACAGTGACGCAGACTCAAGCCATTCCCTACACGGGCCCCTTCAATCTGCTTTGTTACCAGCTGCAGAAACTCACCGGTGCGTGCTTGGGAGCACACGGCCACCAGTTACACTGGCCAGCCTTTAAAACAACCTCCAGTCTTCAGAGCTCTTCTGAGTGGGGATCCCGTTCTATTTTATAGCTTTCATTAGACTATGCAGCTTCTGCCAGATCCAATTCATGAGTGTGACACAGCTTTTTGGGGGATACTGCTGCATTCATACTACAAAGTGATGAGCATATGGCAATATAGATCATAGGCTGATTTCTGTCTCTTTCAGCCCCCAGAGTGAGTGCTCTGGCCACTCTGATGGAAACTTTATTAACTGATCTTGTACCTCTAGCCCCAAATGGAATGGCTAATGCCATCCAGTTAATCAAAACAAGAGCTCTGCCCTCCTTTGGGACAGACAGCCTCATCTTTGCCTCCACAGAGACATGAATTAGCTTTTCCTGGATGAGAAGCCATTGAAACCTGACACTGGGATAATCCCCTGTGCCTCTCTCTGGCTTTCTCAAGGGTTAGGGGCAGCTCCTATCCTAGGTACACACACCTTGCAGATTCCTTTCCCAGATGTAAAGCTCAGAATTTTTTTAATTCTCTAGTGTCAGAATGTAATTCATGTCACTAGTGAAAAGAACACCTATATTCAGTTGAGGTTCAGGTCTCATAACCCGAGTGCTGGCAGGCACACAAGGGCTTTTCATTTAAGCTCTGTGCTTATGTGAGTAATGGGTTATCCTTTAAGGGGTAAGAGCTGGTTACTTCTGCAAATGGAGCAGAATTAACTAAATTCCTCATGTGTTTTCTTTTTTGTTGGTGTACTCACTCAGTATACTAAGCTAGTCAAATAAAAGAATTCAAACCAAGTAAAGTAGCCAATCTTAACTAATAAAAAACCCCCCAAACAATCCAGAATAAAGAAAATAGTATTGTCAGGTAAGGGAAGAGAGTATGGGATTCCATTTTGTGAGCTACTCTGAGCAGTTGTGATAATAGACAGCCCCTCTTATTCTTAAACTGACTTATTTTCTTATGTGAATAAAGTTAGTCTTGCTTTCAGTATAATTTCCTTATTGCTAACCATTTGTTGTCACTTCTTAGGTGATGTAGAAGAAATAGAAATCCAACAAAAACCAGCCCTGAAGGTGTTCAAAAATATTACTGTGATCCAGGAACCAGGCATGGTAGTCCTTGAGGTGGGCATTGGTGAAGAAGAAAGAAGTATTTTGTTCTCCAGTTTCTTTAAAATAATACCATAGAGATGCCATGCAGAATTCAATGTTTTAAGGAGTTTTCTGTTATATGACAAGTAGAGCAAAGGCTAGAACAAAGTTCCCCTTAAGCTGTGGTCCTGTGTAGATGTGTTTTGTTTGATTTAGCCAGTGCCAGTTAGGTTTTTTGCTGTATCTCATGAGTATAATGGCAGATTTGGTGCCCTTTTTTTATTTGGCAGATAGTAATTGGAAATAACATCAAATGGTGTTCCTTCCTCCCCCAAAGAGTTGTGGTAATTGTTTTGTAAATGTACTCAGAAACATTCAAAAGCTTGAATTTTTCATGGGAAGTTACTGGAGTACACCCAGTTAAAAGTAGTTAATAATTTGGTGTGAAATATATGACAGTCATTTGCAGCTGCAGTTCAGAGAAAAGCAAAAAGGAGAATGCAATTAATACTATATTGTCTATATGCAGTATTATTCACTCAGTCTAAATAATGATTTTTTTTTTGTCTTCTAGTGGGTGGCAAATCCTGCTAATGATATGTATGCAGACACTGTAACAACAGTGATACTGGAAGTTCAGTCAAATCCCAAAATACAGAAAGGTATAAGTTTAGTGTATGCTTATTTAACGGAGACATTTCTTTCTATTTTTTTTTTTTTTTACATCAAGCTGAGAGGGAAATAATGCCTTCCAATAGAGTGCAATCCCCATATTGTCTTTCATTGCCTTATGGAACTGACTAGAGAGTAAAATTTGCTACTTAAAAACAGAATTACAGGTTGGTCTTCATTATTTGTGACATGCTCATTTGTTGAAACTTTCTCTTACATGGCAACTGATAACTGACTGTAGAAAATATGGCCTTATTTAAAATAAACCTTGTACAAAAAACCTAAAGTGATTAAGTTTTGTATGGCCCAATCCAGGCCATTTTTTGATTCTATGATTCTACGTGCACAGATATTTTCACTGGATTACCCCTCTTGTCTTTTTATTATCTATTTTAATAATTTTATATAATAGCAGTCAGTGTTCCTTAGGGGTTTAGTCTCATACCTGACTCAACACATTTGTTAAAAATCCTTTCACCTGAGTTTATAAATTCCCATAAGAGTTCTAACTCTGGGGGTAAAGATTTTCCAGTCACCTTGACCCGAACAAATTCAGAGTGTAATGTTCTGACCTTGGTTATGATTATTTTCACTATATAAGTCCTTCTGGCCATGTCCTCATGTTCTACTCTCTGAGACTAACCAAAAATAGAAATTTTATTATTGAATGATACTTTGACCGCCTCTTTTTTTTTTCTTTTCTTTTATACAAATGGAAAAAACTGTTTTGCTGTTTTGCCAGATGTTTTTTATTTCTTATTGTAACTGTCTTACCCTGTTTTTTCATAGTCCACACTTTTGTCTGTATGATTTGTTAGTGACAGTATCTGGATTCTCCATCCTTCACCACCCTGAAATGAATTCTTTGTATTTTTATGGGCTTTTAGCCTTATCTCCCATGTTGTTTTATGGTGCTGATTTTGTTTGCTAATCTCAGGTGTGGCTTGTTTCAGGATTTTTTTTGTTCTTATTTGGAGCAAAAACATTCAAAAGAATTCTTGCAATTGTGTATTTTAGGGTATGTACACAGGATCAAAAGAGATAAAATTAAAATATCTTCAGTTATTGTTGCTTAGCTGACCATGTGCCTGTGTTTGCCTCATTCCCAGGATAAAATTATATCTTGCTTAGTACGTTCAGTTACTGCATCTTATCTAAGGAATAGTAAATTTTAATATATTTATTCAGGGTTTTTTATTATTACTAAGATTTAAGCTCAGTCACTTGCAGTTGTAAAGCTTTTCAAATAATTACTCAGCAACTTACTACCAATGTGTTCTGAATTATTCAGCTGATTTAGAAGTACTGGAAACCAGGTTTTCAAAAGACTTGAAGTTTTTTTTGTCAATCAATGAAAAAGGTAGCAATTTTCACAACTGCCCTTTCCTACAGACTTCTGACTCTTTAACAATCAAATACTTAAATAATTATGTTCAAAAGAAAATTATTTGTTTTACACTACCTCTTAATTTTGAAACCAGGTCTGAAAAAATGCATTGTTTTTATTTCAACTTCTCTATGCTGAAATATATTCCAGGAATGTCTGTGCTTGTTACTACTGCTCACATTCAGTATAAAATAAAACTGTCCAGTTTTATTTTATTTTTTTTATTCTCTGCATGCTCCCAGCTTCCATGATGTGGTAGTTTCATATAATTAGAGAAAATGGAAGTATTATACACAACTGTAGATGATTATTTTCTCTATTAAGGAAAGAATATGTGAGATGTAATGAGTGTTAAGAATAAACAGAAGTAAAAAGTCAGAATGTAAATTGTGAAATTTTTTACTTTAAAATATTATAAGTACAGGAATATATAATGGAAATGCATGCATTTCCTTGGCTCTCTTTTTTTTTTAATACATTTTTTAATAAATTGTTTAAACATACATATCTTTTATTTATTTTTTGGATTGTTTTTCAGGAAAGGCAGTTTGTGAATGGCATTTATCAATTAGCCATTTTCCCTCCTAGTAAATGTCTGTGAAAGTAAATTCTTTTTTTTCTTTTCAGCTGCAGTAAATAAGATTTTCAAAAAAATAGATATGGATGTATATAGGAAGAGAATGGAGATCATGCTTCAGTAAGTTGGTATATATTTTTCTAAAGGAAAATGAGCAATGTTAACCATGTAAATAGAACAGTCTAAGTATAAAAGGGTTTAAAGATAGTTATGTAAAAAATACTTCATGCAAATTTACTTCAGTCTAATTTCTGTGAAGGTCAGGAATTAAGTAAAGAAAGAGGGACAGTAAAAAGTTCTCAGGACCATTACAATTTTGAATATAGGGCCCAGTTCTGTCTTACAGAAGCTGATTTTTAAATTGTCCCAAAAGTTATGCTACAAATGGTTTATAAAAACAACTTTGTATCACATATCTTTTAAAACTTACTCTGATGTGTTCTGTTACTTGTGTAGAAATCTTGCCTCTTTTGAAATCAAAGGAATCCTTCCCTGTGTTTATGACGAGATTATTTTGGTAAAATTTTACTGTTATTTGATACCCACTCTCATAATAAGGATTGATATTTTTAATTACATCATAATGAGTTAAATAATTGTTGCTGAAAGGTGATACTCACCTGACAAAGTGATCTCAGGGTCAATAGAAAAAGCTAAATTTGCTTTTTGGCCACACCTTACACTCCTGGGTCTTTGCTTTAGGGATATGTTTGGAGAGGACTGTGTGAGTTCCAAAGATGATTCTGTGCTGTGCATCACCGTGGATGGAAAGACTGCCAACATTTCCCTGGACACTCGGGTATGTAAAGCAAAGCACTTTGTGTGTGCTGGGTTCAGCAGACTCCTGTCTGGTACACAGTGCTGCCTACACTGTCATGTACTCACTTGCTAAGGAAATGTTCTTGGTATCAAAACAGAGAGCATTCTTAACTAAAAAATGCTAGCAATGTTTATGCAACAAATGCACTACGTTTGGAAAAAAACACCGTATTTTTCAGCAGCTCAGTTGTATGACAAAAATGAATAAAGCAAGATTGTAATTAACGTTTTTTAAATGCTTTTAAAGCATGGCTCTGGTCTGAATAATTGAACAGTTACAGGGTAGGAATGTTGTTAATTTTTTTTTTGTCATCTTTAGTTCCTTTTGGAGTTAAATTGAAAGCCTGAAATCCTCACAAAAAGAAATAGTTTATTAATTTACTCTCTTACAGAGTTGGATTTCATGCATGTTAGAAGGGTGCTTTAAGAAGCCATCACACCTAGTATTTTGAATCATTTAAAACTGGAAAGAATGGTTAAAGCCATGTCCTTCATGTTCTTAAGCATTTTAACATGTTGACTTTGTCATTTCTAATAACATATTAAACATAGCTTATATATTGCCTCTGTTCATAGTAATAATGTAATATAAATTTATTCTACAGAGCACTTCTCACATGCTTTCTTTAAGGGGTCACAACCAATGTTTTGTGTCCTACAAACCCAGAAGAATAGGTTAGCCCATGCCAAAAATTTGTTACCTATTGAAACAAAACAAGTGAATGTTAATTACCTTAAGAAAATAGTGAGTTACAGTGGTTCACACACAACTTGTGCCATCTCTTTTCAATTCTTTAATAAGAAATCCTACATTTCAGTTTGTACATAGTACAGAAAAATTAAGGACTGGTGAAAAAACTCTTGAAATAAAGCAAAAAGGAACTAGACTGGAAAAGGATGCATACAGCTTAATCAAGAATTCTGATTTAATTTTTATAATGTTTTTATTGTTAAAAGATTTGTGTACAGACAGAAACCCTAGTGGCAGTTCAGTTACAACAGTGTGTATCTTTGCAGTACTTACTGTACAGTCTGTGTTGGCAATGGCAAGCTTGAGCCATTGTGAACCAGACTTTACAAGGCAGATCTGCCCTTCTTTACATGTGTATGTGTTTTATAAAACTTTACTTGCATTAAAATAAAAAGTGTTTAGTGTAGATCTGACTGGTGGGACACACAGAATTTTTTTTTTCCGTGTTAACACAGTGCTCTTACAGTTAACGTGATTTTAATAACATTTCTAGATAACATTAAATGCATTTTTGCTGTTTTCAGTGCCTTTCCCCCCCTCGCCCCAGACCTTTATGGTTAATACTGAATTAAAGGAGGTATAGTCTTAGAAAGGCCACAGGACCAAGAGCAGTATTACTACTCCAATGCTGCCCTTTGTTTCTGAGGTAGAGCAGTCAGGAATGTAGGTCAAGTCTCATGTTTGGGGTGGGCATCTTTCTCTAGGAAAATTTGCTTTAGTAAAAAATAAATGTATTTGGGTTATTTTTGTGTAAATGTTATCATGTGTGTGGGAACATCAGTGTGGTGCCTGTACCTCTAGTGACTGCATGTGTTTTGCAGTGTTAACCTAATACAGTATGAGTGAATATACAGGTAAAATGAAATCTCCAGGAACTGAATCTTGTGTGGTTTTTGATTACATTTGATTTCAAATCAAATGTAATCCACAAAACTTAGTGCTTAGTAGCAGTTTTGAGCATAAGACTCAAAATTAAACTTCTTGCTCCTCAGCAGAACTTGCTTAGTTAGGTCTTCTGTGAACTCCTCTAGGTGCTGGCAGATCACTGAAAAATATACACTGCTGCTCTTGATAATTTCCATGACTACTTTTGTTTCCCCTCGCAAGCATTCTTTGTGTGCTGGCAGGCAGCACGAAGTGCCCGTTGCTGTAACATCCTTCTCTCTCTGTTCCAGACAGTTGACTGCGAGCCAGGAAGCGAAGATGACGAATCCCTTCGTGAAATGGTGGAACTGGCAGCACAGAGGCTTTATGATGCCCTCAGCCCTGTATACTGACCTCTGTAGATACTTAGGATGCCTAAAAAAATCTTCTAAATTTTCAATTTATTTGAGCTATTTTTTACAAGTAAATAGATTTTTTCTTGATTAAGTCAAAGGTTTGAATTCTGTGAATGTGAAAGTGCCGAGTTATTTCACATAATGGATCAGCAACCTTGTAACAACTGTATTTGTGTTTATAGATGCAATTAAATCAGGCAAAGTGTGCATATGTTCTCTTACGTGCACATACAAGAAATAATTCTTAACCTGATACAGAATGTGAAAAACACCAATCACTTGGTTTTTAAAATTTTAAAAGTTTAATAATAATAAAATGGTTATAAAAATAATAATACAATTAGAGTAATAAAGTTTAGAGTTAGGGCAATTACAAGACAATAAAAAGCAAAGAATTACGGACGGCCGGATGCTCTCATACACTAAGTCATGAAAAGCATGACTTGTGAACAAAGGAATTACCCTTAAAACAATACACTTGTTGCATATTCATACATCCTTGATGGTTATGCATACATTCTGTTCTAAACAAGAAACTTGGTCTGTTGTATGTCAACTGTTTCCTCTATTCCCCCCTTTGACGTCTTCAAGGCTGAGCCAGGCCTTGAAGAAATTTGCTTCTTCTGATAAGAAGCCCTAAATTCCTCTCCTTTAGAAGATTTAGGTGTTTCTCGAAGCAAGTATCTCCTAAAAAAAAAACTTCCCCCACATACATAGTCTCTATTTTAACATTATGTTGTAACCTAAAACTACATTTAACACACTACATAAGAGAATTAATACAGCATAACTTTCTAACATTACACATATAATATTCATTGTAATATTTGCGAAAAGCCAATCATAAAATATGCATTTTTCACACAGAGTTACAAAGATTAAATGGAGTTTTGTATTTTTGATTATTAAAACCAGTTGGAGGATACATTGGATATATTGAGTTTGCATATATAATTTTGTTCCTGTTGAGAAAGTGATTGCCTGCATGCTTGTATCTACTTGAAATCAAAAGGGTCTTGAACACAACTGAAAATGGAATCCATGTTTGCATGTTGGGGTTAGTTGGAGCTTTAAAACTCTGCCTGCCGCTATGCCATTAACTGGACTATAGAACACCACCACCTGCAGAATAAGTGGGTGCTTATGGCGTGTGACAGCCTCGTCTGCCCCAAGTCGGTGACCATCCCGGCCTGGGAAAAGGGACACGGAGTATCAGACACTGCAGGACACAGAGCAGAATTCCAAATACGGCGTGGGTGATGCTCTGAGGTATCTGCAGTTGATCTTCATAGTAGTAGTAGTAGTATTGGACGATTAGCAAAATTAGCGACACCTTCCTCCCCAGATTGTGTCGTTAGCAGGCTAAACAGCATGAAGTCTTTTAAATGAGGTAATTGCATTTTCTTAAGAAGGAGGTCTGTCTTTGAAACAGGTACAGACGATGAAAGTGCGCGCGTTCCGTGGAAGCGCTTCCAGCCGCGGTGTGAGGGGCGGGTCCCCGGCGGCCCCGGGCGCGCCCTGCCCGCGCCCCCGAGCCGGGCCCGGAGGCGGCGAAAGGCTGAGTGCGGCTGGAACCTGCGCCCGGTTTGCAGCCGGGACCGGCCCCGGCCCGCCCCGCCGCCGCTGCAGAGGAAGCGGCGGGGCTCCCGGCGGATGTCCGGGCCGGCCATGGCGCTGGCGCCGGCGGCAGCCCGCGGGCGGCGGCTGCGCTGGCCTCGCGTGCTCCTCTTCGGAGACTCCATCACTGAGGTAGCGCCGCAGTGCCCGCGTGGGGCTCCCTGGCCAGCCCGGCTCCTCGTCCCGGGGCCGGCGGCCCAGCGGCGTGCCGGCGTTGCTGCGGGCTCCGGTGCCAGGGAAGGGGACGGGGACGGGGGCGGTCCGGCGCCGCAGCCGGGAGCGCTCGTGGCTCGGTGACGGCCCCGGGCCCGCCGTGAGGCTGTGCCTGGGGCCTGCGCGCCGGGGGGCGAGTGGGGGATTTGGAGCCGTCTCGCGGAAATCTTGAGCTCGCTGCCTGAGGGGAAGGTGTAGCTTGGGACGTTGCGGTGTCGGGGCCATTTCCCACGCCGGGGCCCAGCGTGCTGCCCGTGCCGCCTGCGGGGAGCCGAGCTCTGCCCTCGCGGCTCCGGGTGCAGCCCCGGGTCCGGCTCGGCCCGCCCGAGGGAGCTTCTCCATTGAGGGGACTGCGCCTCTGAGGCAGCACCGGCTGCTCGGCGCTGATTCGGGGCCCCTGCCTTCTGCTGCGTGCCTTGTGTGCTAGGTCACTGGACTGCTCTGATGAAAAACTAAAACCAGAGACCAGGTTTATCCTTAATGAGAGATGGGTGGCTAAGCCGACTTACTGTGCAGAACTGTAGCAGAGAGGATGGTGCAGCGGTGGGAATAGGGAGGAGGAATTAGTTTTCCTGTTTCTGGAAGAGGTTAAACTGAATTCTGTGAAGAGGGAGGATTTTTGAGAAGTGCTTTTCAGAATGAAAGGATCTTAGAAATAAAGTAGAAAAATATTCCAAACACAGCAAAACACTCACTGGCCAAAATGAAACTACAGTGCAGCAGTGGTCAGTTTGGATTTTGAAGGGACCACAAGGTCCATCCCTGCAGAGGTACCAGCCCCGTGTTGCCTCAGAGGCCAGTGGTGTGCCTGTGAAACCAGGACTGTTTGACCTCAGAGGGACAGGGCAGGGAGGAAATGCTCCAGCAGCAGTGCCAGAGGCCATGCACAGAAGCTTTTGAGGTGGGAAGGTGCCAGTGGTGGGGCTAAGCTCTTGGGAACAAGTTCTTCCAGTGAGGATCTAACTATTTTCCTTGTTTTCAGTACTCCTTCCAGGAAAACGGCTGGGGGGCATACCTTGCTGAGAGACTGGTCAGGTAAAAGCTTAAATTTCAAAAGTAATTTCTAGCTTGCAGAAAGTCATGCCGCTTTTCTAAATGAAAACCAACAGCGGTTAATATTTAATACATGTTTATTTATTGACATTTATTTATTTAATGAAGTGAAATTGCCTTCTGGGCAGCATGCCCAGAACTGGTGAATATACTTATTGGGTGTTTCCACACAAAGCTTGAGTGGAAATTAAAAAATCCTTAGTGATTGTCAGGATTGTTGTCTTGGTTCCGTGGTGTAACAGGTAAACAGTATATGTGCAGCCTGTGTGTGCACTTTCAAAGCATGATCCCATTGAAAACTCATGTGACATCTCATTTTTCCTGAGAGGGATGGAGGCAGATGGCTTGACAGAAATGGTTCAAACCTTCCAAAGTTTTGTTTTGGTGGACAGATGAGAGATGGTTTTTTTTGATATGTGTCTCTGTTTCAGAAAATGTGATGTTGTGAATCGTGGGATCTCGGGGTACAACACCAGATGGGCTAAATTGATTCTTCCAAGACTGATCACTGAAAATACTAGTGCTGACAGTATTGCTGCAGTTACTATTTTCTTTGGAGCTAATGACAGTGCTTTGAAAGGTAGAGTAGCTTGCTTTCTGTCTTTTTTTTTTTCCTGTGACCTGTTCTCTTAAAACAGTTTTACAGTTTAGCAGAATAGGCAGAACATTTCAGAATAGGCTTTTCCTGCTAGTTCTCCAGGAACTGATTACTCTCTCTTCATTTATACAGAGGTTTGCTTTCTGTCATTTCATTTGTATTTAAAGCATGCATTTCTCTCCTTATCACCAAGTTTTAATACTAGAAAAATAAATTTCAAGATGCTCAAGACTTAGTTGTGTAGCAGTTACCTAAAATAGGAGTTGGTCATCCAGTTGTTTCTTCTGTCTTTCAAGGAGACTGATGAGGCAGATGGGCGGAGGAAAGGAGGGAAGGTAGCATTTGGATTCTCTTTCAGATGAGCATAGCAGGATGCAGAGCCTAATCAAAATGATAATAACATCAGTGCATGAAGGACTGACTGTATGTCCATGGGACTTTCCAAAATTTTCTCTGCATCCAAGAATATTGGAAATCTCAGGTTTTGGTTCAGACGAGGTTTGAGGTGATTATATTTTCTGATACTAAGATTTGAAGTTGTAAAAAAAGCATCTTAAAAAAACCCAACTGTTGGTTTTGTTTTGTTTTTTTTTTTTCCTGTGCCTTATTTGCCTGTTGGAAATGCTGTCTTTAAACTCTTGATTTGTCTGCTTTGGGTATTGAGGAACAGAACTTTCCTACCACACCTCCCAGATGCGTTATTGAGAGGAGCTGCATACTTCTACTGTGTAGAAGTGCTGCATTGCTGTAGGGAAGGCTGCAGGGAGCTCAGCC
>QUSF01000002.1:11487304-11571498 GCA_003676055.1 Chloebia gouldiae | reverse complement strand
TTTTGATAACACCACCACCTCTTCAGGAATCAGCTTGGGAAAAGGCTTGTCTTGCCAAAGGTAAAGGAGTGATGAGGATGGGTGGAATTTCTGCATTTTACCAGTGGAGTGTGACAGATCCCAGGTTGTCAGGTGATTTCCTTCATGTGCCATATTGCAGTCATATTCTTTGACTAGTTGGAAAAGGGCTGCTGTTTTACTGATCAACTTCTGGATAAGTTCATGGACTAAGTAATTATTTTAATTTATAGTAATTATTTTGTAACTAGCAAGTAATTACAAGTAGCTTTTCCAAAGTGTTGATTGATCTGTTAATGCATAGAATTGACAGAAGTGGCTGCCCTCTAAGAACGTGGGGTTTGTCAGCATGTCCTAGACAGATTCCATTGTGTCCCAGCAGCTTCCAGAATAATACAAATAATTGAAGAAATGTTGGCACTGTGGGCTTTAGAAAAGTTTTTACTGGGTACAGCAGATTTCACATCTGTTTGGATAAGCAGTAATATCCCAGCCAGGTTTATTTTAAAGTTAAAAAAAAACAATACCAGAGAACATCATATTCTAAGGATGCTAATAAAAGTGCCTGAAAAAGAAGAAAAAAGGTAATTAAATTATTTCCCATTATGTTATTTAAGATAATTCTAAAATTAGAGACATAATAGCACCACTTACTTTGTGTTACTGAGCTGGTGGAAATTGCCATAATCCCACTGACTCCAGCTGTGACAGTTTATACCTCCTGGAAGCATGTTCTCTTTTTTCTTGGGACACCATGTCCAGTTCTTGCACATTTATAAAAAACTTTTGAGTTAGGTCAGGTACAAATACATGGTACATAGATCTACAGAGGTGGTACCTTTGTGGCACAGTTTTCTATAATTTAGGTGGTGTTACATATCCTGAGTCATGTTTTTAATCAAAGTAGTAAAACTTTTAAGATTACCCTAAATTTAAACTGCATTAAGTTGGACATTATTGTATGATTTTGCATTAGGAGGCTTTGATGTGATGTCATGTGAGCACACCTCAAATGCTACTTATCTGGCTCCCAGCTGTCAAGGAGCACTTGTAATGTTAACCCATTTTCCTCTTAAGACTGTCCTTTTTATGGGGTAGGAAGGGAGGAAACTTGAATTTACAGCATTGAATCTGTCAGCATCTGTCTAAAAGAGGGTACTGTGTAGGGATAGAACAAAAGACATGGTGATCTCGGACCACAAGTGAAGTATTGTGGGCACAATAAGCAGCAATATCAGACCATGTGCCTTCCAGTATTGAGGAGAAATCTTCCTTCTGTTTCTAATTTTGTCAGATAGATACCAGAGCAAGGGAGAGATGGGAAGCAGGAGGATGGTGGTGTTCACAGGAGCATTCATCCAGGCGTGAAAAGTAGCAAGAGGGCTACTGCAAGGAGCAGTTGCATGTGGAGTCAGACAAGAAGCAGAAGGCAACATGTAAATAGATTTCCATTTACTTAACTGTGTTTTACCTGCCTTAGCAGGTGTATAAAGAGTTTTAAATATAAGCACTGCTTTCACCTGAAGCTTGAGAGCTCTCACCTGAAGGTGAGAGCTGTGAGCAGCAGAATTATACTGTCTGCTTGTTTCTGTTGCTTCTCTCTGTCAACCTGATGCATTTCTTCCAAGGAGACATTTTCAAGTGACTCGGAACCAAAGGGTGCCCTGAAAAAGACCACACAGGCTGCAGCTTCCAGCCGCTTCCATTGCTGTGCTTTGTATTTAGTTTGTTATTGGTTATATCTGCAGGTGTAACCCCTGAAACACGTGGGGTGTGCCACAGGAGACAGGTTGTGCTGCATCAGTGGCGGGTGCTGGATGTTTTCTTTGTTTGTGCTCGGTAGGTGACAAACTGAACCGCTGCAATGCCACCACCGGGCAGTACGCCCAGGCCTGCGTCCAGGTCGCCAGGGAATGCGGCACGGATGTGCTCGACCTCTGGACCCTGATGCAGAAGAATCAGGTAGGATGAAATGAGAAATAATTGAAACTGTCACCAAGTGTGAAATGCGTCATTTAGCATAGAGGAACCAGTGGTGCTGCATCATCACTGAAATGCTACAAAATACATCCAAATTACACTTTAGGGAAGGAGAAAAATAATCCAGAGTGCTTCATAGTTGGCAATGAGAAATAAAGCTCTATACAACCTGGCCATGGTGCTTGACTAGCAAATATCCCGAGTACATTATATCTAAATGGCCTTTTTCTTGAACTTGAGTCATGGAAGAGTTTAGGTTGGAAGGGGCCTCTGTAGGTCTCTCGTCCAACGCACTGTGCAGTGCTGGGCTAATTTCAAGGTCAGATCTGGCTGCACAAGAGTGTTGCTGATGCTTCTGACCAAATGCCCAAACTCATCCATGGGAGACTGCAGACTTTTCCTGTGAGCAGCTAACTCCAGTTTGGACCCTGAACCTTTTCCGTCCCCTGTCCTCCCCAGTTCAGTAGACTGTTCATTTTGGTTGCATCACTTAATCCTATGATCTTTTACTGATGGAAAGCAGTGATTCTGGCCATCAGAACATTCTCTTAATATTTTAACATAAACAGTGGAAAATAAAACCAGTTTACCAGCTGGCTTTGAAGAATTACTGAAGACTGTCTCCTTTAGCTAGCAAATACACTAATATATGGTTTTAACCTCGCTTGCAGGATTTTTCTTCCTATTTGTCTGATGGTCTTCATTTATCAACAAAGGGCAACAGCTTTCTGGCAGCTCAGCTTTGGTCACGCCTGGAAAACAAACTGTCTGCTCTTCCTTCTCTGCTTCCTTATTGGCGTGATGTGGACCACATGAACCCCGAGGCCAGTCTGCTGTGACATCCCTGCAGGGAGGAGCCGGGGCAGCCACGCCAGACAGAGCCAGCTCATTATGCAGCAAGGTGCTGCAAACTGTATCCTCAGGGAACACAGCACTGGGGAGTCCCCAGCAATGCTCTTCTCTGTCCCCTTCTCTTGGTCTGGGGGAGAATAAAGGTGAGACCACTTGGGGTGTGTCCTGAGATGGTTTTTCTTCATGCTGCTGTTGCCAGGATAGCTGTGGGGCTAAGTAGCTCTTTGCTGGAGGACTCAGAGGAAAATGAGTCTCAGCTGTTCTGTGGCCAAGGGATAGAGGCTGCCCTGAGCAGTTCCTGGCCTTGCTGAGCTTTGAGGACTGCACTATGATTAATACCAGCTACTTGCTTTAAACACAGAGTAGCTCGTAAGAGGCAGTAGTGTGGAGTTTGTCAAGAGCCATTAGTGTCAGTCCAAATTAATTTGTTTGGATGTAATACAGCAGGAACAGCAGTCCCCTAAGTTTCACTGTGGCTTTGGTAGTGAGTGATAGAGAGTAGTTTAGAACAGGGCTTTTAAAATTTAATGTATTCTGGCATCAGCAGCAGCTTCTTTATACTCAGCTCTTCTGTATAGGCACAGGTTTCAGACCAGTGCATGTGTTTGGGCAGTATAAGACTGGTGATACATGACCTTGGAGAAACTACTAGAAAAGGTCTGCATCTCTGCTGACAGAGCTGCAGCATATGTCATTTGCCATCAAGCTAAGAAGATCTTTCTAGTGAGTTGTTAAAATAATTTTACAACTCATGTAACAGGTAAGTACTGCAGACTATGCAGGTTTTGGCCAAGAGAACACAACAAAACTGCCTTTACAAACAAACAAAAAAAAAGACACTTCTGCACTCTAAATGAAATTCAACAAGTATGGGAAAAAATGGTTGTCTAGCAAGCCAGATAGCAGCAAAAATGAGGCTACAACTAACCATTCATAAAAATCAAATGGTGTATCACTGCAAATATAACCCCTCCATACTTCTGGGCTGTATTAAGTTATATTGGCATGGAACAGGTGTGCTTACTGTGTAGGGGGTGAGAGAGTAATGAGAGGCTCTCATGCTGTCCTGCACTGTTAGTGCCATTAGACTGCTTTTGCTTCATGAAATAATTACAAGCTGGCCAAGATCTGTCATCTACTATGTAAGAGTGTTACAAACTGAACCGTAAGTATTTTTCTTGTGCCTGGAGCCAGTGCAGAAGTGAGTTTGAGATATAAATATTTATGAGTATTAAACTGGACTATCCTTTCTGTAATAAATGCTTACAGTATAGACTGGTTGAACAGCAAAAGGAGGTCCCAGTGGGAAGCTGTGGATCTTCCTGCTTTAGATGTTAAGAACTAACCATGCAAGTACTGCTTTCAGTTTCTGGAATACAGCGCAGGCTGGGGGATGGCTTCAGTGATTTCAAAGGCCTGCTTCAAATCTCTCTTCATGATCCCAAGCACCTGCCACTGAATGGTTTTCACCTGAGATGTAAAGACATTTGTGCTGAGAACAGGCATGAGAACACAGATCTGGTAGCTGAACAGGCATTTGAGCACACCCCCATCCCTCAGGCACTTAATGTCACCACCTGAACTGGTGCTAATCTGCAGAACACATGGCAGTACCAGCTTCAGCCTGGGAGGATGCAGGCAGCCCTCACGGTGCAGGTCTGCACCATCGAGAGTCCAGGTCTGGCCTCTGCAGCATCTGAGCTCAGAAAGGAGCAGTCAGGAACCCTGGCTCCTGCCTGGCTGCATGCCAGACTTTTAACCCAGGCTTTGACAATGAGAGAATAGAAATCTTTTAGGAAATGACTACATAGAAACAGTTCTTGTTTAACTGGTTTTTTTTTATAAAAAGCTTTTATTTTGTTGGGAATTAAATTAACTCCTCACACTTGTACTTTGCACTGAATCAAAAAAACAGAAAACCCCAAAACAAAGTTCAAAACCAGCATATAAAACATAATAGCTAGTCAGATAGGAATACCATAAGGCACACATTCAAGTAACTAGTGTAACAAGTATCCTTGGATGTGGAGGAGAGTGAGCACTCACACAACTTTGCAGCACAGGTTCAGTCCTTTTCCCTCACATTTAAAAACATGGGCTCACCACAGCTCTACATCCCTGTGTCTGAGTCCAGGCTTGTAAGAGTTAAATGGTCCTGCCCTTGGCCATGTTCTGCCAGTTTTATCAAAAGCTTATTGTGGGAGAAAATAGCTGCAGAATGAAGATGCTCCTGTACTAGCAGGACAGTTGCTCTGTGACTCCAGGTGTGTCAGTCCATCTGCTACTAAGCTAAAACAATGCTCATGTGCCTGTCCCAGCTCACCTGAGAGATCTCCAGTGTACATAAGACACCATCCAATTATCAGCTTGTGAGTATCTGTAGTCACAAAATCTCCTCCTTGTACTTACCCTGCAAGTTTTAACAAAGGTTTATTTCTTTACTAAATTCACAATTGTTTTTAAATGCCTTCCCTGCGATGGAGTGAGTTTTTTCCCATCATTCATGCAGTAGGAGCTTTTAAAGGCCACAGAGACCACAGAAAACAGCTCAGTAATTTGAAAATTTCAGCAATAGTGTTTCCTATTTTAAAATAAGATTTAGAGAAACATTTCTGCACCAAAACTGCTGTAAAACAGCAGTTTAAAATGTCATCTGCGTAAATTATTTATGTTTCGTCCAACCAGACACCTGTGACAAACCTCAGTGCAGAGTGAGAAGCTCCCAATAAAAGCCACCAAGACAACACAGCCTCACCACTGAGGCAGAAGAGTTTCATGCTAGAGGAGCATTTCTCATGCACTGTGTACAGTGTAACAGTCTCTGTGATGCTTTTATTTATACAGAAGCTGGGCATTTTAAGATTCTTTATTCTGATTATGCATTTTACTGAATGCTGTGAGACTGTATTTTTATGTGTTTCATTACTCTGTTCTCAAGGCATTTGTTCAGGCTTTTGGTTACATGTACCTTAAACTGCTAAATTATCTATTATGGAACATACTGCAGAGTTCATTTTGGTTTTAAAAGCCTCTTAATTTTGTCTATCAGTGCTGTAGACTACAAAATGTTAAATTATAAAAAAAGGCTGATATACACAATCCAATATCCATCAGGATATTTGGTTTTGCACCACAGGTTGAAGGAAATGTTAAAGGTCAAGGAAGTAGAAAAACAAATCCAAAAAGCTTCAAAAACAAGCCAGTTCTAGTTTGGATTTTCCTTTTTAAAAGATATAATGCTCTAATAAACGTAGTTTAAGGAAGGTCATACACATGACCAGCATCTGCAGTAGGTCGCTTCCTTATTCTCCCACTCCCTCACAAAAATATATATACATATATTTATATTTATAGAAATGAAATGGTTTCAGATCCTTATTTTGCAGACACGAGTCATACATTTAGGAGGCAGCAGGACACTAGCACTCTGTTTCTTTGCTGTCCACCCGATTCTGCCGCTGTAGTTTGAAGGATGAAGCTTTCTCACTCCTGATGACAGGATGGTCTGTCAAGTCCTCGAAAGATTTGGCGGCAGAGCTGCTGTTGGGGAAAGGGTCCTTCTCAAAGGCGTCCTCGTCGATGTGCGAGTCGGTGCTGGGGTCCTCCTGGATGGTGTCCATCCTTTGGTGGTCCTGCTTGGGCGGCGCGGGCGTCAGGGGCTGCAGCGGCTGGTGCCGGCTCGTGGCCTGCGCCGCGGGGAAGGGCTTGATGATGCGAACAGAGGCCGAGTCCAGGCTGCTCAGCATCTCCACGTTCTGCAAGACACAAGCGGCCACGTCACTGCCAAAAGCAACCAGCACCTAGTCCAGGGTTCGGTTTTTGCAGCATTTTTCAAAGGGAGGAGGCACGTTCTGAGGAGCAGCTGTGCTTGTGTTAGAGTAGCTAAAAGGCTGCCATGTCCTCCGTGCCATCCCTAAAGGCAGGAAGGCTGTTCTGTCTCTGCTGCTTCCTCCTGTATAAAGTACCACAGGTGACAGCCTCACTGGGAAGTGCTGCTGAGTCGGCCCTTCCTTCCTGGGCCCAAACTGCTTTGGCAAAGCCTAAGACTGGAAATGCAGGGTCAAGCCACATGGCACAGAACTCAATGTAGGGAAACAGTCCAAGGTACAGCTTATTCCAGTCCTCCAACTTGGAGAGTTCATGGTTTCATGTACAAGAACTTCACTGAACACAGGGTCAAACACTACAGGGATCTGTCATCGTAACTCAACCCAGATTAAGTTCAAGTCCATTGATGTCTGCTACTATTTCAGCATGGTTTGGAAAATAGCCAGCTATCTTTAAGCATAAAAATTCCCCAAGGACTTCAGCAAATGCTAATGCTGGCAAGAAAGAGATGTTTACCTGCTACCATTTCCCAACTCTTCATCCTCAGCGGATTCAAAAGACACAAAATTTGTTAAACTGTTGCTGGTGCAAGGAGACCATTGGCTATACCTGTGCTCTCTCTCCTGCCTCTGGGATTTTCTCAACTGAGTGCAGGTAAGAAGCACTAAGGTAACTTTTCTCATGTCACAGCTATGGGGCACTCAAACTAAGATCACCCTCAGTTCTGTCACAGTAGATGACAGAGGCACTCTGCCCCAGTAGTCTCCAACTTCAGTATGCTTCTTCCAGTGATTGTACAAGGAAGAGCTCTGCAAAGCTTTTTTTCACCCTCCTCTAACAGAACAACTTTTCCTTAATATTTTAGTTCTTAATAGGAACTGGATTGTCAAAGCACAGGAAAGGATATCCAAAACTCTATGTCACAAGGTGCCCTGTGCTGGACTGTAATTAAAATTTATTTTGGCACTTTTTTGCTCTTGCTCTCTTCCCAGCTCATTATCTGCAACGTGAGAAGTGCCACTGATGTGACACTGGAGCAACTGGAAGGCTGTAGCACATCTGGCTGCTAGAAGACGCCTCCTGCAAACAGCCATTCTGCAGCAAAGACACTGCCTTTTGCAGAGATTTTTGAGCCTCATGCTTCAGTGTCTCCACTTGGCTGGGAACAAGCAGCCTGTGGCTGGTGCTGCTGAGAGCACTGTGCCCAGGGGATGCTGGACACGGGTGAAGCCGTGCTCTGCAGGGCAGAGTTCCTGCCCCTCTCTGCTGCACCAGAGGGGCTCTGCCAAAAGGGTCAGCTCTTACAGGAAGGGAGAATCAGACCCTGCCATGCTGCAGTGCTTGGTAAGAGTGAACAGAGGCTTGTTCCCAGAAATCAGTTTCCCCTCTCACGGATTCAGCCCTCTGTAGCATGGGGCTCTCTCTTACTACACTTTTGGTAGATATTCTGCAGACACCTGAGGTTCTGGTTTTCCAATACTGCCAATTCAGACTTGAATTTTCAGTTGGATAGCAACTTACACTGGGGCAAAACAGGGACTTTGTGTTCTCTTCATACTGCTTGTCCAATTTCTTGTCCTATTGAAAAACACACAACAAAATGAAGTTAATTTCCCTATGGCAAAGACTCATTTTTCCTGCAGGGACTCAGCACTTTGTGGGAATCCCCTACTTCCCGTGCCTTCCCATTCATCCCAGGAGTACCTGTGGGCACAGCATCCCTTTGCTCTAAGCCCACACTGCTGTCAGCAGCATACCACATATCAACACTCCCAGTGGCCATAAGCTCACTGACTCTCTTTACCCATCCACCCAAAATCAACTAAGATCACTTCCCACTCCAGGTCGTCTCTCAAAATGTGGGTGCCATTTCTTCACAGGGCTTTAGAAGACTTTGTTTTTAATGATAAAAATAATAAAATTATACTTGGGTGGAACTCAGAAGGCAGAGAAAGAAAAGGATGGGAAAGGCTCCAGGGAATAGTCATGGGAGCACTGGGTCTGCCAGAGCCTGGCAGAGTTTAGCAAGAGTTTTGCCTACTGAAGGAGCAGTAAGCCTTACATATGCTGGATTTCCCCCCAGGCTTTGCTAAAAGCTTCCCATCATTTCTCCCACAGCCATCTGCCACTTCCCATATGAAGGGTGTTCTCATAGCAAAATCCAACAGAGCAGTCATCTCAAAGACAGCTTACTCACCACACAGTGCACAAGGATGCTGAGAGGAATCCAAAACAGTAAGGAGAAGACAAGCACAGAGCCCACTATATTATCCGCAAGGAACTTCCCTGTGAAACCAGTTCAGATCTGTCAGTTACCCAAATACTGTTTCATGAACACACACATCTATCCCTGCTTCTGCAGCCACTGTTCAGGCAACTGAAGGCTCAGAATTGCTTAGAGAAGCACAGGCTACCTACCTTGGAGCAGGCAAAGATAAAACCACACAATTTTTAAAAATGGTATCCAGTATGTTAACAATAACAGGTTTTTCTCTGTTGTTCTCTGAAGAGAAATGCTGAGGCTGTAATACTGAATATGGGCTGTTTTGGAACAGCCTATACTGAGCCAGCCAACTGCCCCTCTCACTTACACAAGACACACTGCGAGTCCATTACCAAATTCTGATGTAACAGTCATGTGATCTCTACCTGCCTCCACAAACAAAATATTTGGATGTCAAAGACTCGAAAACTGCCTTAATCCAAGCAGGCTAAAGAGCTTTCTCAGTTACCTCAAAGAATTTTTTGTCCCTGAAACTTGAGATGGAAAGCTGCAGCTCAGATAATTGCACTGTGCAGGCACAGCGGTGCCATGAACACACACAGTTAGGGATCATGACACAGCACCAGCTTAACCACGAGTTTTGCCTGGTGCCAGTAACACAGAGCGAGACATTAGGGGTGACACCTGGGGTGAGGTGACACCTGCTTCGGTTGCACAGCTGGGATAAGACCAAGGAGGCCCACTCTGTCCCAGGGAGTGACTCTGCACAGACACAGCTTGAGGTGTGTGATCTCTGGTTTTCTTAAATGACAGAGAAAGGAAGTGTTCCCCTCCCTTTCTGTTGACATTTAAATCCCACTGAAAGGACCACTTTATACCCTGCTGAATCTACCTGACCTCTAAAGAGACTGACTGTTATTTCCTTTTCTCTAATTGACCTAGTTCTCAGTATTCAGCCAAGAAGCTATCACCCCTTTCACAAGCTTAGAAGATGCCTAGAAAAAAATGGAGTACAAAAATGCAAAACAATTTCCCATCCTTTCAGCTTTAAAAGGTGAGATCAGTAATGTCAAACTACAGGCAAAAATATACTTCAGTATATCACAAGCACAGCTACTAGCTACCCTTGCACACGGTGAATAAATCCAGGCAGCTAACTCCCCCCCGAAGCTTTAGAGGTTCATGTCATGAACTCAAAAATCCCCCAAGGATATGATTATGTATCTTACCAAAAGTATTGATGCTGAGTTGGTCTATGAAATCCCAAAATCGCTCAATCACATCCTGTACTTGCTTCTCGCATTTGCCCTGCAAAAATAATAAAATCATCTTATGCTACCCAAGAATTAAGTACTGCCTTCTTGGAGAGGGAGGTACAATGGTAGTAATGAAATGAGAACTACAGACACAGCATGACTTCATTTACATTCTGAATACAGAATTACACTCATGCCCAATAGAAGCAGTCCACTTTTACTGCCTTTATTTTTATCAAGCCAGTTTCAATTCAACTGTGGTCTGAATCAGATAATTTTTTTGTTCGAAACGTTCAAAATCCACTCCACCTTTGACCCATGTTAGGGGACATAAACCTGATGTTTCTGGAGAGATTTAAACATTGGAAGCCTCAGTTCCCATTATCTACAAAGAAGGCTGCAGCTCTCAGGAGCCCAAGGTTACAGACAAACTCACTCTCAGATTTGGCTGTACTGGTTTAACGCAGTAGAACTTTGATTTTCCAGTTCTGCCAGCAGAAGGACTGGGGCATTTTAGCTCCAGCCACTGGGGTCTGCAGGTGTCTGTTCAGCTGCACCATAGGAAAAGGCCACTGAATGCCAGTAAGCCACCAGTCTCTCTGCCACAGGCTCACTGCCCCCTTCAGATATTGCTGGCTGGATTTTCATGGGATTGATCTCTGACCTGAATTATTGGAATAAAAACTATTTGGGCCAACAGGAACACCTGAAAAGGCAAGTGCTGCAAACCCAACCGAGCTTACAGCAGCACTGTCTCCTCCTTTGTGCAGGGTGCCAGGCTGCTGAGCTGTGCAGGGTCCCTGAGCTGTGGGGAGCAGCAGAGGGGTAATGAGCAGCTCCTGAAGGTAACAGCTTCCCCTTGCATGGGTCTCTGCAGAACTCCAACACCCACAGCCTCAAACGCTCTCTAATATTTACCCCATGAAGAGTTAAAACCCATTAACCTGCTCAAGCTTTGGCTTCTCTTCCCCAGCAGAGTCCTCCTCCCTGAGGACTCAGACCCTGAGCAGAGCAGAGCAGAGCTGGGCACACTTACATTTGTGTCACAGAACCCCACAGTGCAAGGCTTGCCCTTGCGCAGGAACAGGAACTGGTCGTTGGCATCCACGTACGGCGTGCACCTGTCCTGCTCGTCCCGGCAGCACACCTTGCAGGAATTATCAGTTTCTGAAACAAAGCAGCAAACTCATTCCTTGGAAGCACACAGCAACCCACACCCCCTGTGTCTCCTGGCTGAACATAGTCCTGACCAGCTTCCCCACAGGGAAAGCAGGACCAAGCTGCCCAATTTTGGGCACTGTGACAATCAAGCCTAAAACTCAATCATGTGCCCTGTGGAACAAATTAAGGCGGTACAGTGGGACCAAGTTCTCCAAGCTGATACCCCAAAACTGCATGAATCAACAGGCCACTGAAGAGGTTCCAAGCACATCCAAAAAGACAAATTAAAATATTTCTTGGGCTCTGAGTCCTCTAGGCACCTGTCTCCTCAGCTATCCAGCTGTCTCCTCCATCTCAAACAGTGGGGCTCACAGCAGTTCCTTCTGTTGCCCCTGTGAAGTTTTCATCCTACTCCCAGGTGCTTTCCCACATTTAGGGGATAATATGGACAGCAAAGGAGCAGGAAAAGTCACTGGCAGAAGTATATGGCAGGGAGGTTAGCTAGGGAATTAAGGGCACTTTAATCTCTTTGAAATCTTTATTTAATCCCTTGTTGGAAGCCACTGCTCCTCTGCCAGATCCAGAGGTTGGTTGGAATCTCCTTACAATTCCTTCTTATCCATCTGTGGCAGAGCTGGAAAGTAGGAGACTGTCCTCTCTTTTAGCTGGGGTGTCAGAGCCCAAGTGTCATCTTAATGTTTTCAACCCAAACCATCAGAAGACAGGAGGACATTCACATTCCCTTTTTAAACAGAGAACAGCTGACAAAACCCAACAGTTCAAACTTTTCCAGAAACCACAAACTCAGCCCTCCAAGAGGCCAGCCCACAGTGAAGGCAGCACTCTCCAAGGAGCAGAGATGAAATACAAATTTCAGTCCCAGTCCCGTTTCAGTTCAGTCTGTGCCACCCACCATTGCAAGCACAGGACCGCAGGTTCTTCTCCCTCTCGCAGAAAGGGACGCACTCCCCATCCTTGCACTTGCCCATGTCCACGCACACCGTGTCATCCGGAGCGTTCCCCGGAGGGGGACACTCGCTGCTGTTCCCTGCAGATGGAAGGCAGCAGAGTGGGAGGACTGGTTAGAGCAAAGGGCAGAGAACCTAAGTGTGCAGAAGAAAGAAGGAAAATAATGGAAATACAGACTTATCCCAGGAAAACCCCAATAGCTTGTTCTTGGCTTTCAACTGCAGGCTGCCTGCCAGCTGCTCTCAGAGGCAGCAGAAGCTCTGGAGGCTTTCAACAGCTCGGGCATTGTGGCACTGGCAATCAAACAGTAGGTGCAGACCCTGGAGCCCCCCTAGGCAAAACACACACTGACTTGACTCCCTGTCTCCAAGAAAGACTATGAGGAGGAAGTAAACAAGTGGGGAAATGAAGCAGAGCTGCAGTAATTCCACATTTTCTATGCAAAATTCATTCTTGTTCCCTCCCAGGGACACACTGTTTTGCTTTTCTTTCTTTCTTTTAAGGGACAGAAACAAAAACATTTAAAAATCAACCTTTTTTATGTAGTTCTGGGCAATAAATCACAAAGTGACTCTTGAACTACAATGAAACTCATTATAGGAGCATATTGTGATGCTTAACTGGTCTCTAAAATTACACGCACCGGATGACTAAAGGGCACTAGTCTGAAAGTGGGCTGAACAGGACACTGAGCCTGAAGCACTTGGCTAGCTGACATACAGGGGGACAGAGCCACATCCTACCAGTGCAAAAAGACTCTCCTTTACAAGTGGCATTTATGGCTTCCTGGCATTTCTTCTGTGCACTTTCAAACTGGCAGCCTTTACAGCAAGGACTGTTTCGGTCACTGGGGAAAGATCGAAATGAAATAAATAAATATTAACTAATTTTTTAAAAAATAAGTACACCTGTGACAAAGCCAGAGAAAAAAGATGTTTAGGAAATAAAAAGCTACTTCTTGGAGACTGACTCATTGATTCAACCCTTGCCCTCTCTACCGCCTCCCACAACCACCTTTCTACATACATACTCACTCTTCATGTACTGAAGGTCAAATCACATAGAAAGTACAATGTATTGAGAGACAACAGAGGGACCCTTGTATTTATTCAAGGCACTTGGATCATCCTCTTGTAACCTGCTCTGCAACTTAGGACAAAATCTTTCACCCTTTCCTTCCCCAAACACTTCTTCCCCTTCTGTTTGTCCTGAAGGTTTCCTACTTTGTATTCTGCATTGTCCTTACTTTCATTTTCTCACCTAATACAAGAAGGCCCTTAGTAAAAAAACATTCATTAAAACACATGGATTTTCTTGCTAAACAACAGGAATTGCACAAGCTCTCTGATGTTACATGGTGTAGAGCTGAACTATAAAAAAAAGATTGGACACTGTATTGCAACAAGGCCATGAACACCCCAAAAAGCAACAACAGAAAGAGGAGTCATTTACTGCAGTCACTGTGTTGTCTGCTCAAACATATTTTGCAGCAGTCTGGAATTACCAGTATATACCAATGTAAAAAGCCACCTTCCAATACAAACAAAACTTGTATTTGCACAGAAAGTGTGCACAGGAAATTTTTTAATGCTTTTTGATTGCCTAAGTTTGCTTAGTAATAATGGTAGTGATAACAATGACAGCACAATAATAATATACAAGCCTGTGGCTCTTCACACTTCTCAGGAAAACAGAATGCTATAAAAATTAATGTATACACAGAGAAGCCTTTCATGAAATCTTTCACTGTTGTGAGCTCAGACATTCAGCCTTAAAGCCAGGAAAGAGGCCTGTGCTACTGCAGGTGGCTTTAGGAGTTTTCAGCCCAACCCAACGTTCTCTCCTGTGTAAAGAGAAGCTGCAGCTCATTTCCCCTTACCTGCACTTGGCACCATCTTTCAGTTTACAGTCTGCAGAGCAGCAGGGATCAGCCAGCTGGTACAAGAGGCCAGGATCACATTCCTCGCCTTCATCCACTCTGGAGTTCCCACACACTTTGTTGTTGCGCTCTTTGAAGCACTCCTGGGCCTTGACCTCTATGGTCCTATGGATGGATTTTTTGCTGCAGCTTGAGAACATCTAGAGAGTCACAAGGGTAAAAAGCAGCACTGAGTGTACCTTTCTGTCAACAACTGGCATCTAAGATAGCCACAGCCTCCCTATGTCTCCGAGCTCTGGCATCCCAGAAAGCAATTATTCCCTTTGTACTGTCAGCTTGATACCTTGGAAAAATTCTAAGATGGGAAAGTAACAGCTGGGTCAGAAACAGACACTGCTGCACGCTGCAGGGAGTCCCCCACGCAGCCTGGCTCAGACACAACTCCAGCTCTCCACGCTTCAGCGGCCCCAGGACGGGATGTGAAGCTGCAGCAAGAGGCACAGACAGCACTGCCTCTGGGCAGAGGGGCTGGGCACAGCCACGGGTCAGAGCACACTGCAGGCCAACCATCCCCTGCTCATCTGGGTTTCTCGTCTGTACAACAGGCACAATGCCAATTCCACACTGCCAGGGCAAGCTTCCACCACGGCTGTGGCACCTGGCAGCCCTCGCCAAGAGCAGCTATGAACCACCCCAACACTGTGTGGTACTGAAGGTCTTGGATTTGACTCTTGCTGGGACTTGCTTGTAGCAGCGTATGGCCACAGCTAATTAAAAAACAAGTAATTAAAATGCACCTTGACATGCTATGAACTCCAGAGAAACCCAGACTCCAAAGACGAGCTTATCTTGCAGAGAACCCAACTGTATGTAAATGTTTTCTTATGGCTAACCCATTACATTCTGGTGGTTTCAAACTACAGCAGTCATTAACTACATAGATTTGCCATGCAAAGGGTCACTGACCACAGCAGAAACTTTTGTGTTGATGCAAAACTAAACAACCATACCTTGTTGTTTTCATGATCCCCACTGACAGCAATAGGATACATTACATATTTCCCACCCTGGTCTTCAGTGGGGGCACACTCTGGCAGACTGTCAGGATCATGCTCTGCTCCAAAGTTATGTCCAAGTTCATGTGTTGTAACCAGGTCAGCCTCCTTTTTTGAACATGACAAAAACAATGTTGGAAAAAATTAGTCTGTCCAGTAAAGGACAAAAGATCCCAGCTACTTCTAGGCCACCGGCAATACTAAGATACACCAAGACAACAGGGAATTTCCTATGAATATTTTTCTGGTTTTCTGGAGAAATGAAGGTAAATAAAATTGTGGTCCTTTTCAAAGTTAAGTTCAAGGACTAGATTTGAACATTAAATCACTGTTAAAGGCAAAATGCTGTCCTAAAATACCAATTCAAACTTGTTTTCAAGGCAATGCAGATGCTTAAATATGAAAATTTGCTTCTGTGTAGCTGGAAGGCATAAAAAGTTAAAACAAAATCCAATCCAAACAAACACCAGCTACTACAATTACTCAATCTCTTGTTTAACATATCTTGCCATTAGAGTTATTTCTTCTAAATGGACGATGACATTTGGAGTGCTGAATAAACTCCACTACTGCATGATTTCTAGGAAAGACACCTACAATTGTGGCCCAACAGGGATGGATTTCCAGCATCATTCATACAAGACACACCTGCCTGTGCTGAGGATCCCAAACTGGCTCTGCTTGCTGTGCACCTCCCACGGCGCCTTCCCCAGCAGATGGTGTCACGCTCACAAGGTGACAACCACAAATTAAACTCACACAGAAATACAGATAACCACAAGGAGCCTGGGCAGTCCTGGAGAGGAACTGTGGCTGCAGCTGCTGTGTGGGCACAGGAAGGACCAAGCGCTGCCATGAGCTGCCCTGTCCATGTCTAAGCATGGCTAATGTGGGAGCCAGAGACAGGAGAGCTGCCCAGGCATCCCTCCTGGGCTTCACTGTGTTTCATTTGGAAAAGAGTTTTAAGGAGGTTGTTTTGGTTTTGTTTTCTAAAACCAAAGTGGAAACCATGCAGCACTTTCCCTGTGAAACCAATGTCAACCATCATCCCAAGCCCTAAGCTTGCCACTGGGAAGACAGAAAACTAAACCTCCTTTGTAATCTAAGGCACAACTCCAGTCTGGAGATGGAACAAAAGCAAATAGCATGGCAACAACTATTGCTAGAGCTCTCTGTCAACATCCCTCTAACACAAAGCTTTACTGTCTTTTTTCCCTATCTTCTTGACAGTTTCTGTGCCAAGTTTTAGCCCACACATCAATTATAAATTCCTATTATAATCATGCTACAGAAAAGCACAGCTGAGAAGCCAGCAAAAGCAAAATATGCCCAACTTCAAAGATTTAACAGAGGCAGACATAGACACTGCTCTGGTGTCTTCACAAGTGATACAAAGCTCATATTTAGTCCTTTGTGCATTTACTATCTCATAAACTGGAAAAAATACAGCAAGCATCAACTTACATTAAGCTTAGTATTAGCACTAATAAGCCCTGTCTACTATACTGTTCTCTGCATTAATTACTCAGGACACATAAAAATCAGGTGGATGAATTTCATAAAAAGGCTCAAACTAAACCTCCTACTTTGCCTTGTTCTGTTTGAGGGTTTGTTTTGTTATTTGGAGATTTTTTGTTAAAACAAGACACATTTAAATTCATCTTTAGACAAAAACCTAGGAAACTACAGTTCCTATGAGACACTAGCTGTTTGTGTTCCTGTTTCACAGTGAGTTCAATTTTCAGTTCCATTCGGTCCTGTCTCCCCTTGTCAGCTACAACAAAAAAGATGATTTTTGTTTTATGATCTATATCCTTGTCCCCAGAGATCTCACTCAAATGGAAAGCCAGCAGCTCTTTTCTGACAGAGCACAGGAGCTTGTCACAATCCCATGGTACACATCACCAGCACACACATATGAGGAGGATACTCTTCTACCTTTGTGAGGATGGTCTTCCCATAGTTCTTGGTGCTGGTCAAGCCACTGTTCAGATAGATATCTTTCTTTGCAATTTGACTGTAATAAGCTGAAAGAGTGAGAAATAAATTAAAATTGAGAAACATTTTTCTTGTGCTTCAGGGTACTTTTGGGAAGAGAGAAATACTTGTCCAGGGAAATTAACAGCTTTACAGCTTTATTGTTCTCACAGGCTCACTAGTGAGACCCTGCCTCTTGCCAGTTTTTGGAGCTGGGAATCGTTCAAGCACAGCTCCAACAGCTCATGTACTGCAGTAAAGGCAAAACCAGCAGAAATTTCCAAGACAAAAGCATCTGCCATTCCAGAAGTGCTGCAGGATGTGCCCACACAAAGCAGCCCTTAGAACAGGATTTTTTTTCTATACAGTCTGTTCACACTAGATAGCTTAGTGACTCTGTTTAGTGCTTTGATCCTTCCCACTTTTTCCAGCTCCAGACAAAAAAAATAGCCATCCCTTCTATGTAAAAAAACAGCTCCTACAGTCTGTGCAAATAACACAACATACTCCATGACAGTTGGAGGAAAGAATTAAATATGAATAACAAAAACTAGCTTCCAACCCACAACTGGGAGAGAAGAAAAAGAAGCCTTGCCTTTAGGACAAATGCCACCATGGCTGTTAGGTCTGGGAGAGCCAACGTAAGCCAGTCCAAGGGTTCCCATGTCAAAATCTTGATATGTGAAGAGATGAGCAAGGCACACATGAGCTGCTTTCTCTGCAATATCAAAGCTGAATTGCTTAAAAAAAAAAATTAAAATCCCTGTTAGCTGACAGTGCTTGTTAGAAGTCTATAGATAACATTTATTTAACGTGCCAGACAAGTACCTCCTAGATCTGGTTAAGTCAGAAAACAGCAGCTGTTTAGCTGTCCTGCAGAGCTGCAGGAAATTAAACTAATGCCCAAGTACACTGTACACATTCATTTACATAACTTGTCTATTCATTTTCCCTTTCCACAGGGAGGAAAAGCCAAGTACAATAACTTGATGAAGGTCACAAGGCAGCCAGTCTCAGGGCCAGACAAATCAGGACTGCCTGACTCAGACTACATTAATAAGTCTAATTGATGTCTGCTCTGTAATTAGGCAAGGGAGCCCTTTACCAAGGGCTACAGGGCACAGCAGCTGGTTTGACTTTGTGTGACATCTACACATCATGCAGAGGGAGCAGAGGACTTTCACCCATTACTACAGAGCAGCCATATGAATGAGCAATTCTCTGTTAAGGGGCATGATTTTTCAAGGGTTACAACCTACCTCTAGCAGCATCTTCACATCCCAGGCATCTTTCTTATCATCTGGGTAACTTCTTGCCATATTATAATGTCTTTCTCCAGGTTTTACAGGATTTGGCTCATTGTGGATGATAATCTACATGTCAAAAAGGGCAACAACAATGAACAGGAATTTTTGTCAATTCTATAGCTGCAGAAGTTGTTTCAATGTAATTTTAAGTATCTCAATAGATCTCTAAGGAGAAAAATTCAGACTCTGAGTGATTCTAACATTGACTTTCCAGCCCCTGGCTAGTTAAATACACCAACTAAATCATAACTACATTGTAAGTAACCCTTTTACAGGACAACATCAGAAGTTTTCACTATAAAATTCTGCTCTGAGATGCCTTTTACTTTTAGAAAAACCCTAGACAAATACAATCAGTATAAATAACGCCAAATAATTTCAGAGTTCTGGCTAACCAATATGTATGTTAAAGGACTGCCCCTTTCCCAGTAATCCAGAATTAGTTCATCATGTTTTCTACCCCCTCCCTGCCCAAGTAATTCTCCTCCTTTATGCTTGCAGATCTTTTCCCAGGAAAGGGGCACCTGGCTTGTACCACTAGTCTCCATGTTCCCCAACACAGCTCTTGCAGTATGCTGAGCTGATGAAGTCCTCCTGTTTTTAATGCTGTTTTGCAGATTTCTGTGCACTAAATTCAAGACACCATCATAGAAACTGAAGTCACAACACTCCCTGTATCCATATATAAGCCTCTACACCAGCATGATGTCTAAGGGAGTCATTAAAGCTCTTCAGGCAAGATTGTTTTCACCTGGGTTTCAGGCCTACTCAGGCTTTGTAAGCCAAGCACTAGTGACAGATATTTGAAATGAATGCATGAGTATGTCTGAATGAAACAAAATTTGCACATGTTCAGGTGAAAAATGCACTTTTGAATCAGGAATAAATATGGAAAGATTCTCCCAGAAAATTCACATCTCAAACACTGCAAGGAACTGAAAATGGGCATCATGTCAGATCATTAACACTGGCAAGATGCTATTTCAGAGTGCTCCTGGCTGGAGTTAATGTAGGATTTTACTATTTTAGCTCTGACCCAGACAAAATAGTCAGAAACACTGCTGTTTAAACCATGTTCCTTTAACTTGGAAGCCCTCTGCAGAGCCCAGTGAATACCTGCTCTATCTGTATGCCGTACCCATTGAAGGTTCCATCGTCCCAGGAAGTGTTTCGGTAGATGTCATCTACTCTGTCTATCAATTCAATCTGTGTGGAAGAGAAAACAAGTCACCCAAGTGAGCTTTCATGGAGCAAAAGACATTCAGAGAAACTGCTACACACTTACCTAGAAACAGTCATTGGAATTAAAACTGAACCTCGTGTAAGGTAACAAAACAAACTCCCTGTATCCGAGTACTGTTGGTTTTGGATCAGTATTATCCAATATACTTGAAAATTTTCCATCATAAAAAAGTAGCACAAACTTTTCCACTTATCACTTTAGTTTGTGTAGTGGAATAGCAATAATATTAAGAACAAGACATTTTGGAAAACACTTTCTTCAAGCACTAATTTTCCAGATTTCTTTTAGGGGAGGGGCAGAGGAGGGAGCTGTTTTTACTGCTTTGTTTCAGCATGGTGCTTAACTAGTTTAACTGACCCCCCCAGGCTTGCTTCCCTCACCCAGCCAAAAACCTATTATTTTCCTAATTATGGTTTAGGCACAAAGTTCCAGAAAGTCTCTTGTCAGTGCTCACAATCAATACTACCCTTTTCAAGCTGTTCTCTTAAAAAACCACCTTCTACTAAATATAAACCACCAAACTTGCTGAGAAGTGACATTCAGAACCACTCAATAATAGTTTATGCTTTAGTTTTCCAATCACTGCATTGTTGACACTACCCATCTACCCAGGAAACACAACAGGGATCAGCCTCAGCACATATCAGATGCTGAGATAAGAGCACCTCTGCAAACACACCAAATGAGGCCCCCTCACCTGGAGAATGTAAAAGCATTTCTGCGGACAAAAAGGTCAAAAAGCCAGCAAAAGTGGAACAGAGTAATTAGCATTTCAAAGAGTAAAGCTCAGAAAGAGATTTTAGACAAACAACAGGCCTCCAAACCTGTTTTCATTTGTTTCATCTGCAGTCCCCAAACCCCCATACTGCCCCTTTCTGCTGAAAGGCTGTGGGTAGGCCTTGTTCTGGTTCAAAAAAACCTGTCAGATAGACAACCCCAGTGTTTCGGCTGGATCACTCAGTAATTGGTACAACAATGGAGTCCTGCTTCCCTGAGGATGGCTGAACACCTGCCTGCTGATGAAAAGCCGTGAATTAATTCCCTTGTTTGGCTTTGCTGCTGGCAACAGCTTTTGCTATTAAACTGTTTCTACCTCAACCTAAAAGTTGTCTCACCTTTACCCTTCTGACTGTCTCCCCATTCCACCTGGGAGGAGAGAGCAAGTGGCTGCCTGAGGTTGAGCTGCCTGCTGGGGTTAATCCCACCACCAGTGTACAAGCAAATAAGTTGTTTACTGGGCCTGCTTCTAATTTTTTGTTCTGGACAGAAAATCCTGAAAGAATTTGGAAAAGAAGATCTATATGAGTTGCTTTAACTTCTCAGCAAACATGCTAGAACTTTAAAGATGTCTAGATCATTTGCAGTGGATTTCAAAATCCAGGAGACTCTAGAGCTCTGGCTGAGAAAAGAGAAGCTCCTGGGCAGAAAACGGCATAGCCAACAGAAGTATATGACAGGAAGGAATTTGCTTTTGACTGAAATTTGAAGACAACTGAACTACATTAGCTTCATTATAGAATATTTTAAAGCATGATTTAGCACTCTTCCAGGTAAAAGCTGTGTGTACAAAAGTAGAATAAGCTGTATGTTGTTTTAAATACTGCAGCAGTGTGTTTTCCTGCATCTATTCCAGCAAATTTTAAGAGGGCACATTTACTTACCAAGTAGTTTATAGTAGTGCTCTCTTCCCCACGGCCCATGTACTTGAAGAAACGATGGTCTGCCACTACCAACATCTTGCACGTGTTTTTGGAGTTCTCTGGAATGGATCTTTTCTTCCGATGGGTGCTTCCTAAGGTAAGGATTTCAAACAAACACTCAATACTCCTACCACTGCTGAGTCTACTAAGACTTAAATGTGAGTGTGGGTGGGCTCCCACCCACACTCACAATGGGGATGTTTCATTTTAGTTTGGGGCTTTTTTTTTAATAGCTATTTTTAAAATTTTGTCTTCCTAACAGTCCTCAAACTTACTGTAAGGAAAAGAATGCACAGCACTGAATTATTTATCAGATTTACATACAGAGCTTTTATGGTCATCACCACAGCCTTAACATCTTTCCTCCTCCTGTTCCTAGTCATTACCCCAACTTTTGCTGACACAGCAAAGAACAGAGGAAAGAGGGACCAAAAACCCTCAAAACCCCATCATAGCTCAAGATAGACTCCTTGAATGATCACAGAGGCCAAAGAGGTCCTGCTGCACAGTGCACAGAAATACCAAGTTGTTTAAAGAGGCATGAGGACTACTGCTTCCCCCCTCCATGCCCACAGTGAATTGAAAGAGCTAATCTGTTTCAAAGATGCTGCTCACTCAAGGTATGGACACTCACCTTCATTTTGTTTCCTGTCTTCCAGTCCTTTTGGCAACAGTTCATCTTCACTCAGTTTTAAATAACCACATACTTTGGGGGACTGCAATCTTGAGAAATCTTTGATATCTTCAGATCTGTAGACCAGTAGTCTTTCATCTTCCACATCATCTACAAATCTCCACAGTGGCTGACAGCACAAGAAGTTAGGAATACAGTGAACCCAAAGTCTAGATAAGTAAAAAACTTCATGTATGCACCATTGTATCTCCATAGCTTTCTGTCTACACACACAGATGCACTTCACCCATAGCAACAAATCTACTGATAAAATGACATCCCCAAGAAAGCCAACAGAAATCAACTCTCGTATGCTACATGGGAGCACCTTAAAGTAGTGGCAGCTATCTGATAAGGCCATAGGAGAGAATTTTTCTTCTCCTCAGAATATGAACAAGCTGAAGAGGCTTCTCAGGTTCCTCTACTCCCCTCTGTAAGAGCATGGAGCCAGAAGGATATCTTTATCTGCTAATAAATGCACTGACCAGAAGCACAGGAGGAGGCAGGTAACAAGAGAGCCTTTAAGCACACAGCAGAATGTGGGCTCTTCAATGTTCAATAGTTACCCAAGTCACAAGCATAAAAATGTCTCCAAAACCAAAGAAGACTATGAAATCTCAAGGAAAGACACCAATTCCTATAGCAGATGCACACAAATAATCTTTTTACTTTACTGACAGGTCCTATTTTTATCTGAATGTCAAGGCTAAAGCAACACCACCAAATATGACACAGATAGGGTCAGTTCTTTGGCCAAAGCCAAGCAGCACAGACTGCCTACATGTACAACATAGTGCACCTGGCTCTGGGTCTCCTCTGGCCCCTAAGCAGGGTTCTTCCAACTTCAGCCAGCCATCATTCAGAACACTGTGCTTTCATCTCACAGCAAAAAAGTCCTGGAACATGAAGGTTGTGCTGTGTCAGCAGCCACATGTCTGCAGCAGAAAACTGAAGGTTTCACACACTAAGGCAAGGTGTGAGGGCAACAGTGATTTACACAACGGCCCACAGCCCTTCCAAACCATACACAACCACCTTGAAAACAAAAGTAGGAAATGGCAGAGCAGCTTTGTCCATGCTGCCTTTGGGGAACAGACTGTGCATGGGAACCACCTCATCCAGGGCTGTCAGTGGCCAAAGCTGACCTGGGGACAGCACCAGCGAGGCAGCAGGGCAAGCCAGAGGCTGCACACCATTTCCTGCCCCCAGCTGCACAGACACAGCCAGCCAGGAACAGGGGGCTGGCTGCATGGAGAAACAAGGCACACCTACGACTGCTCTGGAGCACAAACACAAAAATGCTTTACATCACAAGTAAACAGATACTGTGTGTTCTCAATGTAAGACTCAAGTACAGTGATTTGGGCATTTTGATCACATTTTTATCCTTTAACATGACTAGATTTCTCAGGTTTACCCATAATTCTGCATATCTTTGGGTTTGGAGACAATTACAATATCCTTATAACACTCAGCCATAATTACTGTTATTCAGCCATTCAAATACTGCTTGTGTCTAGGAATATACTGCACTGAACATCTCATTATTACAGTCTCTAATTATGTATTTGTTGAAATTTTTTTTTACCAAGAGTTCAAAATAACACAAGCAAAGAAAATGGTGAGAAACAAGGGAGTAGGGAAAAAGAACCAATTTTCAGATAAAATATCAATTTTCAATGCAGCTCTAAAAATGGGAAAACTTCCAAGACGTAACAAAGACAGCTTTAAAAAGCTTCACCGATTTTGACTGTTTAGACTGCTACAGTTTGTTAAAGGCCATGATCACCACTAATTTCTGACATTATCCATTTCAGTTTCTGAAACCCCTTCCTGTTTAAAATATACCTTCTCCCTGATGTACTTAAAACAGGCAACTGCTAGAGAATGTCACTCACTAATAAAAGTAAACACTTGCAAGCCAAATGGGTTTCTTATTTCTCTCTCTCCTCACCCCAGAACAAACACTACCATCAAATCTAGTTTGAGCTACAGAAGTGTCAACATAACCAACAAGAGGAACACCAGAGGAAAAGAAGGGTATTGTCTGGATACAGTTTTCCACAGCAAAGCATACCTCAATATTGTATTCTTCTCCATCAGTATTGATTCGCACCGTAAAATCTTCATCCCCAATATGTGCCACAACCTTGGAATTATGCTCTCCTTTAACATAAGCATGGAAGCATTAGATTAATTCAGCTGTTTGCATGTGCTCCTGCACAGACACTGTTTGTTGGGGATTTTTAATTGTTTCTAAACTTCATGACAAATTACCTTCCTCACTCTCTGTACTGTTCAATTTAAAGAAAAAGGCAAAATTAATCAGCACTTCCCCCAAGTCTTACCTTCCTAATAGTTACAGTCAGTGAGACTCAGATTTAACAGAAAATTTTGCAGAAAGTGTTGAGATGGCTCTGGGGATTAGTAATGGGGGACACAGTATTTCTGCCAACAACAGCAAGGTGCCTCTAACTGCTATCAGACAGCAATTTCACGGCGTCAGCCTGCATTCCAGTGGAAAAGTCTCACCACAACACAAAGGCAACAAAGAAATCAAAACAACTTAGCAGAAGCATTAGTACTACATGGAAGTGGAGCACGGCATCTTTCTTTACAGAAAAGTAATCTATAAAGAACTATCTTTAAGTCTTTTAATTGAACAGTCTGGGTACTACTGCATCACCTCTACCATAGCTTTGTGTTCTGGGGCAGGGAACATTAAAGTCCTACATTCCAGCTGGAATTAAAGCTACCATCAGCATTAAAAAAAAAAAAAATTGCAAGCTGCTGCTTAAGTAAATTATACCTTTGTGTCCTGCCAAACTCAACACAAGAGTCCTGTCTTAGGAGCTTGATGCAATACACCCCATCACCCACCAAACCTAAAAAAATCCCCAAACACACCACAAAAACAAAACCAGAAAACCCAAGAGGATAAGAATTAAGTTTATTTCTTCATCCTAACCACATCTGATCAAAATGAGAGAAATACACCATTTACTCTGCCCAAGAGACCCGAGCAAAGCTGTAGTTTCTCAGCATTGACCCATAGTCTGCTTCATACTAACCAACAACATGTCCAGTGAAAAAGTCTCGCCATTGAACAAGATACTCCTTTTCCTTGCCTTCACCATCCACAATTAATGCTTGAAATTTTTCTGAAAAGTGTTCAGCAGTTGCAGTTAAGTATAATTTAAAGTGCCTGTAAAAGAATTTACTTACATTTATTTTTAAGCAAAGTATACACATAACAGATACATTTAATCTCCATTTTACTGAGGGTCCAAAAGAAGTCAAAAAGCAATAATTCTGATAAGCAGGCTACAAAAGCATATACTGTGTAATTAATAACTGTAAATATTTTAGAGTCACAGATGTCTAATTTAAAAAAAGTGTAAAAAATAAACCCCTAAATCCAAAACAGTCAGAGTTTGTTCATTATGTGCCTTCTTCATTTGCAGTTAAGCAAATCCAGTTACTGGTAACTATTAAAAAAAAAAATCAGACCAAGAAATTTCTTCATCTATTTGAAATTAAATTATCTTGAAGTTCTTATTTTCTGACAGAATACAGGCAAAAGACCATAAACAGAAATCTGAACTCCCTACATTTTTTACACTATATTGTCACAAAAACTTAAAACTATACCAGGAAGTAGGCTGATAACCTTTTCTGGAAGATGCCTGATGGGCTCTTGGTTTATGTGGGCTTTGGGTGAAAGATTTTTGGCATGCTCCTCTGCAATTATTCTGCAATCGTCATCAGCAACCTCACCCTAAAGCCAGCGTGCATGAGGCAGTGCAAAACAGGGACAGTCAGACATTTGATTCCATTAACCTTTCATAACTGCCCCTCCAAACTCAAAAAAAATGCCCTTTCAAACATTCTGAGATTCAAAAATTATGCATAACTTGCATGACAGATGAAGATGACACAGGGGAAGGCACATGAATACACAGAGGACAAAAGATGTCATGCAAAGAAAAATTGATCTACATTTGTTAATACAAAGTGTGATTCTGAGCCTGCTCCCCATTTCAGATTCACAGTTTCAGTGAATTTCAGTCATGTTCTGCAAGGCATTTGTTTGATTCTCAGAATAAAATTTCTGCCATCTTCATGCCTGCTCCCTTCTACTTCTCCTCCCACTTTCACCTGAGCTTTTATTTCCCATCTTATAACAAAAACCAAAATACAAAACCAAACCAAACAAACAAAAGATGAGAAAATAAGTGTTTTATTTAATGGGACATACTCAACAGGAAAAGGATTAAACCTCCATGAAAATAAATACAGTCAATCTCTTGGGCAGCAGACCACACACACTCCCCAGACTGAAGGCTGAGATTCTCAAGAACCAGAGCACAGTCAAGAAGAACTGACAACATTGCCAGATGAGGTCTAAGTGAGATCCAACCTAATCAGTGGGAGTAATCTACATGAAACTAAACCTAAGAATAAAGCAAAAGAAATCCTAAATTACTGCTATGTCAGCCACTAAAGAAATAAAATAGAATTTACTTTTCCCTTTCCTCTGAGCCTCTCTGAAGTCACATAACCATGCAGATCACTAACCTAGAAGAACTGGCCAGTCATGACAGAGAACAAGACAACAATTTCTGGGTTTGAAACTGTGCATTACTCATCAGAAACTGAAGGAAAATATTATGCTATTTCATCACTGATTATTTAATTACCTTTGCAGGGCTGAAAAACTTAAGAGCCTCTCTACATGTGTCTCAGGCTGGAGGTCCCTCTTCTTCAGTGAGTGTTGCTGGATGCTAGACAGAGAAAGGATGTCGTAGTCTGAAAGCATGGACTCAACTGTGTCTGAAAGACCAACAAGGAAAGTTTTAGTTTCACAAGACTTTTTTTCCAAATGCACACATAAAAAAAGAGCAAACCAGAGACTCCCATTTCAACAGCAATACCACAGTTTGCTTTAATTTTAACTACTGCACATTTCTGTAATGGCCTATTTTGTGTACGCAATTCGAAATCATAGAGTGAGAGGAGAAATCTAAGAGAGACAGAGTTTGCTTCATTTTTTATACAACTTCTAAGCAACCAACTCATCATTTTTAGTGCCACAGCAATGCAGAACTCATGCCCTCCCTGGCTGCCCCCAAGAAACTACACAGGGAGAACGTCCCCATTTCTCTGGGGTAAATTACTCTCCTCACCTGCTGGTCCCCACAGGAGTCTGAGAAAGAAAATAATTTAACCCAGGAGACTTAAATCAAGTTAATTGCAGACTGGACTGTATTGGGCCTTTCTGCCCAACAGTAGCCAGGAAACAGGTTATCTGCATACCCCAATCAATCAGAACTAACTAACAAGGGAACTCATGTGAGATACCCTGATTTCCCAATACCTTACCATCATGCAAAACTCCTCTTCCTACTCAGAACATGAAAACTTATTCAGATAAAGGAGACCAAGTGCCTGAATTCCTATGGGAGCAGCACACACATTACAAATTCATGTCAATGTTCTTCAGATGTTTCCACCATTAACAAGTACAGGACAGCTGCAAAAAGTGCTTGTGTCTTGCTGATAAAACCTCCTGCTACTTTGTAAGGCATTCCTTCATCAAAACACCCATCCACACTCTTGCTTCTCTAGAGCACCCACCACCCATCAAGACACCAAACAACCACCCTGGCTTCCACTAACACTGATAGATTCAGTTGCTATTTACAGCCTTAACAAGAGGTTCTTATTTGCACATTGCCATTTTCCTTCTCAGCCAGCAGTGCTCACTCTTCACTGCACTAAATGAGGATTCAGATGTGTTTTACTAGAGACAGAAGTGCTCACCCAGCCTTTTTTTTTTTTTTTTTTAATATCCTGATTCCTTCCCCTCTATTTCCAGCTATGCTTCTAAACCAGACCTGATAGCTACCAAAGAGATTTTCTGTTAAGGAAGATGACATTCCTTCAGAGTCCCTGGTCACTAGCTTACCCCACTCAGCAAAGCCACCTCATTTGCTTTATTGGACTTTAAAGTAAGCAGCACCACTAACAAGCTATTGTGCAACAAACCAATATTGCCAACTTGAAATCTAGATGCTCATAGCTCTTGAAATGATATGGGTTTTTTAAACCTGACACGCAGTACCATAATTTATTCCCAAATCCATGCCTCCAAAGCCCAGGAAAGCTTTAAGCACACATGCACTGATCAGGACAAGGAAAGCACCTTGTTTTTCCTTTTGCAAGGTGGTGGGTGGGTGGGGAGAATTAACCAGCAGTGTATGGCCACAAGTGTGCTTGTGTACACTGAAGTGAGGAAGGCACAGAAGCAAAGACGACCCTCACAGCCCTCCTGGCCCTGCACCAGACCCACTCACAGAGCGAGGCACGGGCAACACGGCTGCTTTCTTGGGCAGCAGAAGCCATGAGCAGCAGTTCCCAGGCTTCTCCCTCCCCGGCTGCTCCGCCCCAGCCCTTGAGCAACACAGGAAGGGCAGAGCAGTTGCAATTTCCTGATTTCTGTTTACAACTCTCAGGTCCAGAGCACCTGCACATGATTACCATGTGTTTCAGGTTATATGCAAAGACAAGTCTCTATCACCATATCTTCTGTGCTGGGGATTTTCCCCACATATGCCCTACTGTTGTATGTCAGGCAGGGCCTTCATCTTTAGGTTGCTGAGTAAACGCCTAACTTCCCCCTCCAAACAGCTCTTTTTTAGTTACAAAGTCTGTTCTATTTAATTGCTTTCTGTCTGGCATCTGCCCACATCCAGAACCACCTAGAAAGGGTGTAGGAACAGGCAAGGAAATAAATTCTGGAAAAAAAAAACCTCATTAAACTACCTAGTTCTGAATTCTTTTAATCAAACTCAAGATTCTGTCACTACACTCAGGCTACAGCTGGCCCCTCAATTAAAGTGAATGCTGATATACAGAATATCCAACACTGGTTTATGATACAGACCAAGCTTGTGGAATATGGGGCACGAAACAAGAGGTGTGGTATCCCTGCCGTGCTGTCTGGGGACTTGCCACGCAAGGTCTGCCCGAGAGGCACAACCCCAGCTACAAAACATTACTGTCCTTTTCCATCTCTGCCTCTGAAGTACAGACCAGACCCAAGAGAAAGCCATGCCAAAAAGCAAGATGTAGTTGCTACTATGGCCAGACAAAATGTCTCAGTTTCATGGCAAGAGAACTGAGAAGTCTGCTAAAAAAAAAAAAAAATCAGGCTCTTTTATTTGGTAGGCAAGTCCTATTCCACCGTAATATACACAAACACCCTTCTGGAAATGCCTCAGAGAGACACAGGAAGGGCAGTAAGAACAAGACCTAAGAAGTTCATGAAGATGAGTAAGATGAGCAAGATGATTCTATTGAAGTAACAAATGAAACACACGGCACTCCCAGTTCCTGTAACCTTGAAACAAGAGTACACTTGTTCATATTTCCTCTTACCCTTCCTAAATTTGTTTGCTTTTAATTTTACTTACAACATAAGTAGAGGCTTAAGACACACTCCTCCCAGACATAATCTGTTAACTAACTATGGTATCAGACAGATGTGGAACAAATATATTGGTAATAAACTCAAACCAAATTTTTTCTGTAAAATGTTCATATTGTGAAAATGAATCCATGTTCATGGCTTATTGAAAATAAAAGCTGAAGTGTCATTATTTTAAAGAAAACACAGAACTGTACAGAATCCAACTGTACTACAGTCTGTGGATGCGAGCCATAGAAAGCATATACTTGACTTTTTATTCACGTTTTAAAATCTTTCTGGTATTCCTTCCCCATTATCTGCATTATGGTCCAAGAGTCATTTCCCGTGGGCTTCAACAGACCTGAGCTTAGGTTTCCCAAACCAATTTTTTGCAGTTAAATCCCTTCCACACCGTCCAAGATTTCTGCATTCCTGTAATTTTAGGGAACATCTTAATTGCATCCTGATATGGCAAGTATTTATTTACTCTCACCAGTCTTCACCTCATGGTACCTTCTTTCCCAGAGGGAAACCTCCTAAAAACATACAGAAATCGGGTTTGTAAGAGAGACGCGGAAGGAACACCACATGACAAAGACAATATCCCAAAGTTCTCAGGAAGAAATCCACAGCACTGATCCACCTCTACCCCTAGCTTTAAACTCACCAACTCTTGCCTCTTTTTTTCCACCTTGTTTCTGGGCTAAAAGCTTCCTGGCACTAGACCTTCAGACTTAACACAGGAAAGTATCTTTTAATAAACTCTGCACCAGCACCAAAGAGCTTAAGAATGCACAGGAGAACAGCTTAACTCCCGGAGCTGGAGGCCACTCTGCATGTGTTTCAAAAGAAGTTTCTCTTTCAGTGCTCAGCTAGCAATTCATACACCAATGTCAGCCTTCTCCAACCAGCTTGGCTTTCATAAGTAAAACAGTAAATTCCCATGATCTCATGCCCCATCTATTGTCCGGAACCCAACAAGTAAATGTGGCAAGTCAGCCATTTCATAAGCATTCTTTTGCACTTCATCATTTATGGAAAGGTTAAGCTTATCTAGAAGCATGAAGTTTTAACCCAGGAGATATAATTAATATTTTCTAGAACTCTCTTCACAATTATCCCATGATAGAAAATATTCCTACCTTGCAATCAAATTTTTTTAAAAAATTACTTTTAGGATTTAAAAAAGACCACTAGATAATCAGCGAGACATGCAGGAATGATTGCAGTTATTTCTCCAATCATCCCAAGGGAATAAATAAAAGCAGAAATAATTTTTCTGTCAAAAGCACTGGAATGGGACGACAAGCCTACAGGGAGCACTCCTACAACAGGCACTGCAAACACATTCAGGAAGGATTTTGTAGTGGGACTGTGAAATCAGTTTCATCTCCAAGACTGAAGAAGGGACTCCAGGCTGTATTTTATACACTACTCATCAACTAAATCTGGGTTCTGATCTCAAGCTGATTTCCAGTGGGTATCAAACACCATCAAAAGCTTATGAGCAAATTGACTAGTAACAATTTTTCTGATTCAACTGAGGAGTGACTGAATAGAAGGTCTCCATATTCTTTATTGTTACTATTTAGTTTTTTATGCTCTTCTTGTACATGAAAATATTTTAACTCAAGTAACTAAACACAGCAATTTGAAATATAATTCAGAGTCTCAGAATTTAGACTAGGAAACACAGACTGGAGTCTTTCCAGCTTGAAGCACAAGAGCTAAAGCAGGGGTCCATCACCCAACATAAAACAGCTGCCCTTGTGTTTGTAGTAACAGCCGCTCACTGGCTGCAACACAGCTGGATTGTTTGGCTGCAGCACCATTCCAGAGAGTGCTAATGGAGAAGGCAAATATATTCGTATTTCAACTGGGCACACAAAAGGGCTGTGCCGGGCAGGAGGTGATGCATTCACGCACAAATGTTTGTGGATACCCTCTCTGAACAGCTTATGCTGCTTTTAGGAGACTGTTGACAAAGAGGACACATTGAGAAGGTTCGTCGTGGGAAAGCTCCTTGCACGTGCTGTTAATCTTTCTCCAGTACATCTGGTACAGAGGCATTGCCAGAGACACAATACAAAGTGAACTGAAATATTTAACCCACACAAAACAGCCCATGCTTGCAACAGTTCAGATAAGTTATGTTTACTTGTTTCCACCGAAGAGTGGTTGCCGTTTTGCTCATCAAGAACATTAAACAGAAGAACTTGTATGAGAAACAAGTTCAAAGCAAGAACCAAATACATGTCAGCATTCTAATAAACCACAACAAGTTAAAATTGTACACTCTGAGTACATTTCTGGACAAACCTGTAAGTAAGAACAGTCAGCCACATCAGCTGAATGTTTTGGAAGGCATGTTTTTAACTGGATACCAGCTGCATCAAACTAGTCAAACCACATGAGAAAACAAGGTGCCTGCACTCACTCACTCGGCAGCAGATGAAGCCTCCGGGGAGGGTTAATCAGCCCTTGTGCAGGGAGGGCAGGGATGCTGCTGCTTTATTGTCCACCAGCTACTCCACAGTGCACTTCTCCTGCAGTTACACTGGGCAACTACTCCCTCCTTATCACACATTCAGACATGCCAGTGATGGGTGTCATGGAAAAGCTAACAGCTTACTAAATACCCTTTAGCTCATCTCAGGAAAAACTTGTTCATGTAGCAGCACCTTTATACTGCTCCAAAGTTTTTCCTCAGAGTAAAATAAACATCTGTTTCTAGGCAGTGGGAATATCTCCTTAAGGGTGCAAATTCTGTTTAGCAGAAGCTGTATAGATAATTAAGCTGCTGTTTCTGGTGGTTTTGAATACAGCTGAATACCCACAATGTTCCTACACATTACCTCACACACTTCCAACCTTGCAAATTATCTCCTTCACTAATCACATCTTAAATAAGGACCAGTAAGGAACAAAACTTACACTTTGACTTAATAACTGTCTGTCCTATTAATGAAAACAGACCACTTTTCAAAGGAAAAAAAAAAAAGCAATATTCTGCCAAATACTGGCACTATAAAAAATAAGGAAGTCTACTGAATTAACATCCTCATAATTAAAGTGAAATGAGGGCAATACATCCATCCCATCTTACAGTAGAACAGCATCATATGACTTGATGCTCAAAAAACCCCAGCACAACCCACCCCCCCAAATCACATGCTTTCTTACATCCTGCAGAGAGGAACTGCCCAGTCATGGGATGCAGTGTTCTCTGGAAACAGACCATTTGTCTGGCTATCAAAAAACTACAAGCCTCACCACTGTATAAAGATACCACATCACAAAATCCTGCTGTGTCACAAAATAAGTTCGAGTGGAGCAGATTCTAGGTAGACACTAATTACTGTCTAGACAACACTTGTGAGACCAACCCTTTCACTTCTGACTGCATTTCTTTACCTTGTGGATACAACTTTGGACTCATTCACATACAAGCTTCCAAAATTTGAGGCACATCACAGGTACTGAGGCGCAGAATTTTACTATTTCAGTTACAACCTGGAAAGGTGTGAAAGGAAACCAAGGGATATCGTGTTCTTGTTCAACACCTCAGTAATTATGGATCAGCATCTACTGTAGCTGTAGCTGCCTCCCTTCCCTTGCCTCCCCACTTCCCAGTCCATGCACCTACATAGGTTAAAAATGCAAGTATCAATGAGGGAAAGAAGTACAAATAATGCACATTAGGGCAGCACGGGAAAACAGGGATGGATATTGTGAAGAGATGCAGGCCACAAGTGACAAAGATGGACAATACATGTATCTGCAAGAATGGAAGACATCGGGAGGATCATTAGAACCACGGAGAGGGCTGCTGAACATGCCCAAAGCAGGCAAGTTCATGTGCTACACATGAAGATCACAGAAAAGGACAGCAGAATAAATTGCTCTTTGTTAAAAAAAACCTAGCTCTTGGGTTCACAGCAAGCACGTGCCATCATCAGTCTGGCAAACTCAAACTCCTACAGTTTATAAAAAAGGTGGGGTGGGTGACTAACCTGTTTAAAATGGAAACTAAATATAAACTTCTACTATTGCAAAGACAAATCTCTGCTGACTACAAAACACACAATTACACCTTATGTGCCCGTGCTAGAGTTTGGCTGGCTGGGCTTCCTCACTCAGCCCTTCCAGCCACAGAGCAGAAATCCTTGCTGGGGCTTCTGCACATGCACACAAAAATTCCAGAGCGGCAGAAGCATGAAAATGAGATGAGTCACTGCTGCTGTCAGCAATGTAGAGCAGAAGTGAAGTTGTCAGTTTTTACTGAGGAAAAAGTTAAACCACCCCAAATCTTAAATGCAAACAGGAATTTTACTTTTTTTCTGCTTAAAGGTAATAACAAATTGACACTATTGAAAACCAAACTCATTCCGAGCACTGGTTTATGCTCCCATTACAAAAATCTTGCAACAGTTAAAGGTAATTCTTATTGATTAGAATTGATATTGTTCTTTTTGTTGACCTTGAGTACTTTTTGCAGAAATTACACTTCAATCACTTTTTTTAGTTAGAAATGGAAACATTGACCAGTTCATCTGAACAAATGAAAACAAACTTGAGAAAAGCTCTTGAAAACCTTGATATTAAGTAACTTCATGGAAAAGACTGCTAATCCACAACATAAAAATGATATTGGCAATTTGCATTCAATAGGGCCATGTCTGCACCTAGCATTTGCTGTTTATACAAAGATACTACATCAACAAATTCCTGCAATGATTTTGAAATAATCCCACTACATCCTGGGCAGGGATCACATGCTGTGGGACTGCGTGTCCTTGAATTCTCCACCATGTGATGCATGGTGAGAAATACACTCAACCTTCAGCTTTTGGGGACAAACTGCAAAACCAGCTCCATCTAAAACAGTAATCTTGCTTCAAAGGATGTCCAAATGGGGTAAGAAACTGTAACAAAAAAGGCAGATCATGGTAGAGAAATTAATCATTTGACCCTCACCTAGACCTTGCCTTAGTCTCCAACAGAAGCTTCAGTCCAGCAGGATAAAATTTAACCTTGCATTAAGATTTTTGTCACTAATTATCTCACTGCATATTTTTGACACTGAGCTGAACTTCCAATCCCTAAATTCTCTGGCAGCAAGTTACGTTCCTGGCCTTTGGACTTCCTGCATTTTGTCATACCAAATGTGAAAAATTCAAAACTGACTGGAAATCAATTTATGCTGCCCTCTGTATCACTTAGCTGTCCTGGTTTACTCATCAACACCACTACCATTTGTTTTTTTTCACTCAACAACTTCTAAATCTGAGTAATCTGATGTGCATTAGGTAGGTTTGCACAGAACCATTTGTACCATTTCTCCAGCTCATGCAATTGTTCTGAGTTCTGTGTGGTATTTCTGTGGTATGGAGAAAAAACTGTTGAAAATCAGGGTACCTGCCTCAGATTTTATTAGTGCAATTTGGCAGGTAGAAAAAGATCCCCAGTTAGTGATTTAAAGAATATCTGTCTGGCAAAGGAAGAACTATCTTATTTTAGTTCCTTGCCTAGCTTGAGACAAAAAGTTCTCATTCAGAAGACTCAACAGTAGAGTAAGACACATTTTACATCCAGACTCTGTTAGGGGCAATCCTGCATAAATGCTGCACAGTGGCAGCACACAACTTGTACCACTGTATTGTAATACATATTCAGGCCATTCTTTAGATATATTCAGTGACCTATTCACCTATTCAGCACCTAAGCTGGATATCTGCACTGTTACTCTTTTCAAGTACATTAAGCTTTGTTACCATTCAGATGTGTCTGAACTCCAAGACAAACAGCATAAATATTTTATAGGTATAAAAGATTATCTTCAGAGATAAATGACAACAAAGTGAAAAATCTTGAAAGAGCTGCCATTAATTTTTCTGGGGCCAAACTACAGTATTAGTCACTGTACTGCGTAGTAGAGCCCCATTTCTCTAGAAATTGATCCCTGATGTCAACATTACTAAAAGGAGTACACCTAAAGACAAAGTGAGGTGGGAATCATTCTGCCTTCATCCCTCACCTGGAACAAAACCCTTTCCATGCCCCAAAAACAATGGAGCAGGTGCTTCAACAGTCACACTGTGAGCTGCTCCACAATAATGGAGTTCACAGAGAGAAAACAAACCAAAATCAATCAAACAAAAATCTCAAACCTCTAAAAAACCCAAAAAAACTAATTTAGAAACCAAACAAACCCCAAAACAAAACAAAAAAAAAAGGGGAAAAAACCAAACAAAAAAAAAGAGATTAACTTCCAGACAGCTCACATTCCATGAATGTGCTCACAGGAATGGGGAAGGGATTGGAAAGCTGAGGTCAGGTTGTGGCAGTCCCATTTTAGATCAGTTTAGACTCCTGAAGCACCACACCCTAAGATTACTTCAACCAAAAAAAAAAGCCAGAAAATGACCCACAATTTTATCACTTATTCTATTCTTTGTCAAATTCTTTTTTTCACTGTATAATTTTTTTTTCCTCCTTGAAAACCTGAACTCAGAGTAATAAGCAAGAAGTTCTCAATAGAAATCACAAAACGTTAATTCATGAAACTTCCTTACAGAAACCTCCTCATCAGAAATCTGATTTCAGTTCCCAAAAATTAAGCTGTGGTTAAACAAAGCTTTCAAAATAATAACACTGAAATTATTAGAAGGAAAAGATGATATTTAGAAAACCAAGCTGTAAGATGAGGATAACAGAACTCCAACAAAAGATGAACATAAAACCACAATAAATAGGCAAAGGTATTTTTAAAAGCAGCTTATAAAAAGCAGAAAGCTAATACTTAAAATATTTTTTTATTTTATGAGAAGAAACCACACAGCTAAATAACCAAAGGGGCTTGTAAAACAAGTAAACTGCAAATACAGTCTCAAGAATGGATGCTAAAGGCCAGTACCAATAACTGACCTTGGTATTCACTGCAGAGGAGCTAAAAAGTTCCCCAAAAGTAACTTTTTGCCGTCATAGGATATATGTAAAGACTTGTGTTCAAGATTCAGGAAAAGAGGCTTTATAACAATTCAAGAAGATGACCAATAAATCAACAGGACATGAACTTATTACCCCAAGAGTTACAAAACACTGCAAAAATAGAACTTGTCAACTCCTAACTGTGGTATGAGACTAAAGAGCCACTGGTGTAGTGCAGGGGGTCTGAACAGACCAATTTCCACTCCAGGTACTACCTAAGGGCCTAATCAGCAAATACATTCAATGTCCCAGCCTGGCAAACAGGTAACAATAACAGCAACGTGTAAGTTACTAGACCTGGGGCTAAATAAGATACTAGGAAAGTAGTGCTTCCTATACATATATATATATATATATCTATAATATGGCAGTAGTGTGTGGATAAAAGTAACCGCTAACGTAGCACACATGCATTTTTCAAATTCCCTCACAAAATACTTTTGTAAATTTAGTTTACTGGACAACAAAACAATATGTGATGAAATTCAAGGTGTGAATGTGTGAAATAAGATGTGAGGAAAAGAGTTTCTCACTGTATTTACACAACAAAGTATATCAGTACAATTATTATCACTCAAAGCAAAAAAAAAAAAAAAAAAAAACACCCAAAAAAACCCCACCAAAAAAAAACAAAAACAAACAACCCCCCCCCCCCAAAGAAAATAACTCTAAAGCAAACAAAAAAAAAAAAACACAAAGAAAAGAGAGCTCGGAGTGACTATTTAAGACCAAAAACTACTCAGAAAGGAAATAAAATCAAAAGCATTCATAGTTATAAATTTATACTGCCCTTTGTATTATAAATGGTGTCCTGCTGCAGCCCTGATCATACATCTCAAAAAAATAAAAATCATCCAACACAAAATATATAGAAAAAAGTAATCAATGAAGTCAGGATGCTTTCCTCATACTAAGGATTATTATATAGACTAATATTTTATCACTTAAACAACAAACAGTAGTACAAATGAGATAAATTGCATAGGTATGTAAGTCACTACAGGTGTGAAAAAAATGAATAATTCTTCCAACATTTAGGAACAGAAGAAATAAGGTTTTCCTCCATGCAGTATTTCATAAAATTGAAGAGCTCATAGTCCAGGCACAGTGGTACGTAGGCCAAGAAGATAAAAGCCACCAGATAAAGACTGCACGAATTCATAGCAGAGAGGTCCTTTAGGTGTGACCGCTGTTCAGGACCTGCCTGATGCTGAAAGGACACGCTGTTTATTCCTATTACACTTCCTGGGGCACCCACCTCTGAGCCCCATCCTTCCCAGGTTCCTACAGCCACAGACTGCCGAGGTGTGCACAGAACCACAAACCCACCTCAGGTGCAGGAGAGGAGGGCAGAGGTCAGACATCTCTCAGGAAATGTGCTGAGAGATCTAAGCCAAGAAGGAGACTTGGAGCAGTCCCTGCTGGCCTCACTGCCTGGAGACAGGAGAGCTATCTCTGTGGGGATGTACAGCTGACTAATCACTGGAACAGTGTTCAGAGACTGTTTTACACAGTTCAGTTGTTCATTTGAATGTCAGCATCCCAACGTGAATCCCCACCCCACACAGCAATGGGCTCAAGGAAAGCAACAGAACTTATCACAAAATTATTTTTGTACCTTTGATTTTCAAAACAGGGGTCTTCATGTGGGGGACAGATATTTTTCCTTTAAAAACCTTTTAAAGGAAACAATAATTCTGCTGCTAGAGTGATGAGGAACCATGATACAGAGAAAAGGAAAAACAGAGCAAAGACAAGGATCCAAGAAGTATGCAAGATACGGATCTTAAGGGCAAGACACGGCCACTGCCTCATGCAAGAATCCATCTGCCATTTCACTTATAAGCTTCTGTTTATCAAACGAAAGTCTACAACTTGTTCATTGCAAAGCAAAAGCTTAGATGCAAAACTGTTTACAGAAGTTAAATAAAGCAGCGGTTCTCCTCCGTGTCAGGCTTTTCTAGAGGTCACTTTCAGCTCCAATGGCTTCGGGCTCTCTGGTGACTCTCCAAGCAGAGCTATGAAGGGAGGCCATTTATACGAGTTTGCCCAGTGAGGCTGTGCAGCCTCCCTCACTGGAGATGTTCCAGAACCGCCTGGATGCAACCCTGTGGAATGCGATCCAGGATGACCCCGCAGGAGCACGGACGCTGGAGCAGACGACCCACTGCGGTGCCTTCCACCGACCTGTCCTGGGACTATCCCGCCTCAACAGAACGCGGAGTCCCGTGAGGAAACTGCTCAGCAGACGCGAGTGTGACGGCGGTGGCGTCTCCCCGCAGAGCGGCGAGCCCAGCACTGCCCAGCAGCGATGCCCTCGCTCCAGGGGCGCCCTGCCCGCCCCACACCACCCACCGCCGCCCCACGGCAGAGGCGCGGGTGCCGCGCCCCCCTCCCGCCCATCGTCGCAGTGGTCTCTCTCTCTCTCTCTCTCTCTCTCTCTCTCTCTCTCCCTCCTCCTCCTCCTTCTCCCCCTCCTCCCCTCTCTCCCCTCCGGGGTTGCCGCGGTCGCGCCCTGTCCTCACCGTAGCGCTGCGGGCGCTGAGGGTGCCCAAGCGCCTCCAGCCCGCCCGGCCCGCACAGCAACACCAGGGCCGGGACCAGCCACAGTCGAAGTCTCATGGTCCGGGCGCGGCCTCCTCCGGCGCTGCGCGCCCGCAGTTCGCATCCGCTCGGAGCAGCTCCGCGCTCCGCCCGCCGCGCCGGGCCCGCCGCCCGCCGCGCCCGCACCCGGAAGCGCGGCACGGCGCGCGGGGCATTGTGGGGCGGGCGGGACGCCATCTTGGGCGGGGGCGGTGCGGGCGGCGGGGCTGCTCTCCGGGGCGCGGCACGGCACGGCCCGGCACGGCACCGGGCAGGGTGTCGGGAGCCGCGGCAGGGCTGCCCTCAGGGGCGCGGCACGGCACGGCACGGCCCGGCACCGGGCAGGGTGTCGGGAGCCACGGCGGGGCCTCGGGTCAGGCCCCGCTGCTCCTGCAGGGTCATCCTAGACCGCATGGCACAGGACTGCATCCAGATGGTTCCTGAGTATACTCAGGGACGGAGACAGCAGCCTCTGGACAGTCTGTTCCAGTGCCTGCTCGCTGGCAATGCTGTTCTTCCTGCTGAGAGCGCTTGCTTTCTTGGGACATCCTCACCACAGCCCCTCACGGCCTCCCCAGGGCAGGAACAGACCCTGGACAGGGAGAAGGCTCTGGGTTCTGCAGCGCTCTCTGGGACAGCCCCTCTCCGAGGTGTGGATCTGCCTGGGCAGGACCCTGGTACTCTCAGGCCTTGCACTCTCAGTGATGCCACACTCACAGCTGTGTCTGCTGCTGCTCCCCAGCCCATGTGAGTGACTGTACTTGGTGACTTTCCAAGGTTTTGTGTCTTTTCTGTAGCACAACTGAGGATTGTGGCATTATTACAAATAATAAGTGATGGGTCCATAACTCAACTGTTCCCAAAGAGCGTGCCTTATTGAGATAAAAGCACAGAAAATGTGTTGCAACTTGTGTTGCAGCTGTGCTGGAGTGCTCTGGTTAATGTTCTCCAGAGTTAGGTGGGTCTCTTACCTTTTGCAGATGCCTTCAGCAAAGGTGATTGTAAGTGATGTACTGGGCAAAAATGGAGAAAAAGTGTCTGCATTGCCCATCCTGCTTAAGCTGTGCTGCTCATTAGTTAACCTGAAATATTTAAAAAGCATCAATAAAATTAAGCATTTTTCAATTTTTCATAGCACCATAAAGGCAGATACATAACTTAAAACAAGAGTGTGTCTCCCAGTTCTTGTCCCCAAAGATGATAGGATTATAAGAGGTGAAACTTCTGGGGAAACTTCTGGTGGGTCTGCTTTGAACTTCCAACAATTTGCATCTAGTGACTCCTAAAATCAGAGGTTGTGTCTTGCTTAGCAGCCCTCACAATACCTCCTCCATACCTTTGTTCAGTTGATTTGATGTTCATGAAGTGTCAGCTGAACACGAGGAGGAATTTCTTTACTGTGTGAGTGACTCAATACTGGAAGAGATTGTCCAGGGAAGCTGTCAAGTCTCCATCACTGGAGATATTCCAGAACCACCAGGATACAATCCTGTGCCATGTGCTCTGGAATGGCCCTGCTTAAGCAGGGAGGTTGGACCAGATGCTCCACTGTGGTCCCATCCAACTTTGTCCTTTCTGTGATTTTTGTGATTTCTGTGACCTACTGCTTGTGAACTTGTAGCATCCATATCACCCTGTGGCAGGGAGTCCCCCAGTGTCACTTTATGTATGAACGGCCACTTTCCTTGTTTTCAGCTTGACATTCTGTGACACCATGTGATGACCTGACCCGACCCTGCTTCTTGTGTGGGAAAGGACAGTATATCAGGTTTGCCTTCTCTATGCCAGTCACCACTTGAGAGCCTCCATGAAATCCCCTTCCAGTCTGCTCCTCTTGCAGTCTGGCAAGTCCAAGTAAAATCTCCTTTCTAAGGAAGTCTTTGCTGCTATTCTATGAACTTTACCATTTCTGTTATTCCTGCTTGTGATGGTGGGACTGGAACTCCATATGGTGCACATGACAGAGGCATCCAGTAGATTTATAAAGTGGTATAACAGTACTCCCTGCCTTGTTTTCAATATTGCTTGTGAATATTTCTAATACCCAATGTGCTGTAGATCTCCACTGAGCTGGCATTGTCCTACAAATAACATGAAACTTCCCAGCTCTGCTTCCTGACATGTAGTGGTCAGTTCAGACAGCATTATTCCACATGCCATGTAGGACTGTTCTGTTCCCATGTGCATGGATTTACAGCTGTCTCTTTTCATGATCATCTGTTGTTTTCCTGCCAGGCACTGAGGTCTCTGTTCAGTTGCCCACATGGAAGTGTCCAGTGCTATTCCAGATGGCACAGAGGGTCTGAGTGAAGCTTTAGAAGAGTCTGGGAGTCCCTATTGATTCCTGTGCCGGAGCAAATGTGTCCCCCATATCGTGGATCATCAGTGGGTGTGTGTGAGCCCTAAACAGAAGAAGGTCTTTCTGGAATTCTCAGTCACACCTTTTCTCTCCTTTCATGAATTACATATCTTCAATAATCTTTTTCTTGTCACTCCTTATCGCACTTGGAGTATTTCTGAATAAGTGCAGAGATGTGAAGGTGCATTAGTGACTTCTTTTCACTGTGAAAACTGACCATATATTTGGTCTTTTAACTGCATTTCAATCCATGCTGGGATCCTCTCTCTTGTCCTGTGGTTGTTCAGTCTCCTTAAGAACATTTAGCAAGAAAGTCTTGAAAGTCTTTCAGAAATTTCAGCAAACTATCTCTGCAATCCCTCTTATCCAAGTGCTCGCTGACACATTCAACAGACTTCAATCTGAGTTTATAAGGCAAGACTTCTCTTGGCAAGAGCAATGTTGACAAAACCCTTGTTGACCTTTCCCTGGTAAATCACATCTCTCCTCGTATACACTAATTATAGTTGTACTAGTCTGTGCAGAATAGTGTCACTTTGAATGGTCACGAGTTCTCCAGCTTTCCCTTAGAAACAATTAAAAAACAAATGTAACATTTGATCCAATATACTTCTTAGATGCCAAGAAAGTTTTAAGCCAGCAGTTAGAATTTCACTGCACTGTACAAATTACTGCATCCTTGAGTTTCCTGGGTAAGCAGTGTCTGTTGAGAATTTGTCTCAAAGTTGTTTGTTTTGTGTCATGAACTTCTTTTTAAGTCAACATCTCTATTTGAAACAGATCAGAAATAAGGCCAATGATGAAGTGTTCCAACAGAGGAACACAGACTCAGAGGTTCTTTTGGGTTTTCTACCATGGCTTTATTATTTCTCAGTACTGGTTTTGCAGCCAGTTTGGTTGGTGGGTTTTAGTTTCTGGCACTTTGTGCACTAAGATTATTGAAGTAATCTTAGATTATTTCAGATCTTCTTGAAAATTATTTATTATTGGGTTTTATGCATTTTATGGCTCTTTCCTTCAATGTCATTCATGAAATCTACCATAACCCTCTGAGTTACAGGTTTGATTAGATTTTTCTCCAAATGAAATGTTTTATTTTGGTTAGCCTTCCCTTGTGTGTGATTAATCCATGTTTGTGCTTAATCTAAACCTCTTTCTGGCTTTTGGGATTTGGTTTTTGGGTTTGTGGTTTTTTGGGTTTTTTTTGATACAGTACAGCCATTCTGAAGTATGTAATAAATAATTTTCCTCTACTCATGTCTTGATTCTGGTGACTTTCTGTAATTTTTGACCTCCACTGAGTGCAGAGTTGAAGTTTCAGGTAGATGATACTTCACCAGCTTTCTAAAATGTCTTCAGATTAATAACAACTAAACAAGTGCTCATCATTGTAAGTATTTGGTGAAGGTTGCGTATAACATTTATAAACATCAGTTTTCATTTGCCATCTTATCAGATGTGATTTAATATCGCAGGATCTTTCTGCAAATCTTAGAATCAGCTTTAGATTTAACTTTTTGGAATGCCATTGTTCTGTGAACTATTTATCCCAACTTCCAGATCACATATTGGACTTTAGAGGTATCAGAACAGATCCATTTTTTATTGATGGATAGACTATCCTATCTCTCACAAGTTTTGTAACTTGTGAAGGAAGATACAGAAAGCCAGATAAAAAGTTTCCTTTTCTATTATTACTTGAATTTTCCTGCTGACTAGTTTTTTTTTCTTCTACTTACTTCTTACCTAACAAGGACACTTTAATAATAAAAGTTGATTGCCTGTAAATATTTTTAGGGTTATAGAACTGTGCTTTGGGTTTTGACAGAGCCTATCACAATGGAGTTGTTAGATAAAAGTGTTTAGACTATTGGTATTCAATAATAGCATAACAGTATATAGTAATTATGAAAATTGTCACTGATTTAGCAATATGGTTTAATCCACATTAATAACAATAACTGATTTGGCATAAGTAGGTTAGTTTAATGGCATGTCTGAGGGTTTTTTTTTAAATCTTAATTTGTTTATATAAATATATAATCTTGTGTCCAGTACAAGACCATTTTTGGAGTGTGTTGATACTCAGTATTAATAGAAATGCATTTTTTTCTTCCCACAGAAAGGAATCTGAGCCATTTGTATTAATATGAGTATGGACTAAACAAGATATTCTAAATACATAGGATATTATTATAAATTAATGAGAAACAGCATGTAGTATGTTAGTGAGGAATAGCACAAGTACAGCACATTGAATAAAAAACAAGAAACAAAATAATTTTATATATGTAGGCAGTGAATGTGTTTCCCTGTGTTAATAATAAAAGCTGGAGATGTTGAGTGACAGCTAGCTGGATAACCGACCCTGTTCACAAGAAGGGTTCCTTTAAGAACAACTGTTTGGTGAAAGAGGTAAACCCACTACCCAGGGTAATTCATAAAGTACACAGTTTGGTAGTTTGTTTGGAAAAGAAGATGGATTCTTCAGCATGCCCTGGAGGAAGATGGTGGATTACCTTTGTTTTGTGAATGTTTGAAGAGTAAATGATCTCCCCGCCCCGAGGAAAAAGTCCTGATCTTGGTTCTGAGGTAAAGAGATAAGCAGAGCTCCTCCCCACCCATATGGGAGATGCAGGCTTCATAAAGCTGCATATTTTCCCATGGGAATTGTTGAAACCCATATTACGTGTGGCTATTGAATCTGTGTTGGGCAAAGTCCTGGGAAGTGCAGTGACTTAGAAGAAATGTTCATACTTTGGGAGAAGGATGGAATGAATAAATTAATAAATCCACTTTCATGATCATCTGCAGAAAGAAAACAAAACCAACTTTTAAAGCACCTGGGAGTTTCTCAAAGTGAAATAACCTCCAAAACATGGGAAAAACCCCCAACACCCAAAAAAACCTCCAAAAAAACATCATCTGTGTTTATGTTGCACAAGGAGGGTTTTGTGTTTGTTTCACACCATGGAACGGGAGACCTAAGAGCAAGAACAGGTCTGCAGGAGTTAACAGGCAGAAGACTAATATACGTTGGCCTGATTGCTGAGGTTGTCTTCTCCCTCTTGCTGATAAATGAGATCTGGACTCCTGTGGCATACCACTTCTGAAGTTTCTATAATTTTTCACTTCCTTACCTTTTTTCCCTCCACTCTTCTCTTCCATGTCTGTCTTTCACCAAGTCGTCTGACTTAGTCTCCTCTTTTATCTACTTAGATGTTTTTCTTTCTTTCTTTCCCATACAGTGTTTCATTACTTTGAAGGCCTCACCCTTCCTTAGCGCTGTTTGTCCTGTTGTCACTTTCAAAATATGTAAAATAGCACTCCGTATTAGTGATCCAGGAGTTTCCAACATTTCAACATTAGTGATCCAATGATTTCCCCTTCTTACTCAGAAAGACAGAAATTTGGCTACAACTCTTGAAATATACATATTCCAATATTTTCTGACTTCGAGGAACTTCTATGGTCTCCTGTGGTCTTCCAGGATCACACAAATATGCTGCAACTGGACTGACTTACCTGCTGTGCTAGTTTTGAAATCTGCTATTACTGCATCACAAAGGAAAGCAGAGACTAACATGAGAGAGCTTTTTAAAAGCAGAAGCAACCTGAATTTGTTCTTAATTATTGTAAGCATATGTTCTCTATAATTATAATAACACATAATGCTTTTCTTCCCTGAAGCATATCAAAGTTAATCTTCTTAAGGAGGGGATATATTCTTGTGAAGTTACTTCCTGCTTCAGCCTTTTTAAAATCCACTAATAAATTACTTGGGCCGTACCTTTTGACACAAAGTGGTCCCTATTTCTTTTATCTGCCAGGAGATGGTGCTGCCAGTCTTCCATCTCTTCCTCTCCAATTTTTAGGAAAGGTGGCACATGTTTATGTATCAATAATGAAAATACTTCTGCCATCTGACTGGTAGGCTTTTGTCCTAATAGGATGTTAAGAGAAACAGAAAACACCTTTCCATATTTAAAGCTTACCATTATCTTACAACTGGACAGACGTATTTAAGATTCACCAGGTGTCCTTGGCAAAGACATTCAGGAGCTTTCCAGAGTTTTTTAGTGTTCCATGGCAAGATGGTGAATATAAACCACTTAGCTTTATGAATTCCTGGTTAATTTCACACATGCCTTTCTCACCTTTACAGACACCTGTGAATACACTCTGGCGAGATGGTTCATACTTTGACAGGCATCCCAGCCCTGTTCAGAGAACAAGAGCTGTGACACTGCTTTAAATGGAAGCAGGATGCAGTTTTAAAATTCATCCTAAGTAATGTTTTGTAATTTAGACAGTTCTGTTAGCATCAATGTTAACACGTCATGTGGCTTCAGGTTCCACTGAGCACACTTCACAAAATTTGGCCTGAAAAGACCTTGCAATGTGTAATGGAGAGACACATTCTCTTCTGCTTGATCACTTTTATAAATATGTGTGAATGCCACAGAGCAGTGTACTTCCTTTTAAGCTTAAAGGATCAATATTTTGGCTTTGTTTATTTGGCATCAGATTTTCTTTTTATCAGTGCAATTGTTTGGTAGCACTCATGGCTACAGTAAAAAAAAAAATACAAAAAATCCCCCAAAAAACCCCCACAAAAACCCCCAAAAAACTAAAACAAGGAACTGGGCCTAATTTCAAGTCCCCAAGTTTTGTTGTGTTCTGGTTCTAAAATACATCCTGATGATTTTACATATATCCTGGTGATTCCTCTTACCCAGCGAACAGCTTTCACAGACACTGGTGGAAGTTAACATCTTTGGTATCAATTCCTGCTCTTCAGAGGACATCAGATATTTTTATTGATTCTTTTTTCACTCCTAGGAAAAGCTTCTTTGATGTGAAATTTAATAGAAGAAAAGAGAATCTTAGCACAAGGTAAAATGTGTTTCTTCTGGGCAGTATATAGGACCAGACATTATTCCAGGAGTATTGTTCATATAAAGGCAGGAAATGTGGACCTTGAGTAAAGTAATGAAATGTGGGCCAGTCTCCAGCTGTATTATTTTGGTGTATGAGATGCAGAGGGAACTGACTGCCAGTATAGTCCTAAGCAAAACCTGGCAGCTGGACAACTGGACACCTACCATAGTAAAAATACCAAAACAAACTACCCCAAAACATTTAACTGATAGAATTCGCCTATGTTTGGGTTTGGAAGGATCTGCTGGCATTCTACCTTATGCAGACTGTTTTGCTTCTACATTTGTGTGTGTGTGTGTGTGTGTGTGTGTGTGTACTATGTCTTTATATATGAAGAGTTCCTGTTTAGGCTTAGAATAGTATGAAATAGACAAATGAAACTCTTTTGGGCAAACTGAAATCAGTATTCAGTGGCTTAACAAGTGAGATTTATTCTCAAGCATGAGAGTTGAAAGGTAGTGCTCCTGGGTTTTTTTTTTTCCCTTGCAAGCTTGGTTGACAATATGGGGTTTAAGTGTATGTGGAGACTTCAACATGCTATGGAAAATTCATGTATTGGATTTTGTACCATCTGCATTACAAAGAAACAGAAAAAGAGTGGGCTAGGAAAAGGCTGTGCTGGAATGGATTTGTGCCTTCTAGGGTTTTTTGGCAATACCTCAAATGTGGAGCAATTCATGGAATACATGGAATGTAGCGTTAGATTTTGCCTGCTATTCCTAATTAGAGCAGTAGTAGACCACACTTGTGAAAGGCATCATCGAGAGTTGCTTGAAAAGAGATAAATTCCTCAGCCAACCAAATAAGACCTTGCATTTTCCCTGGGTTCCACAGTGAAAACTGGAGTCTTGAGCCTCCTGCAGAGTCAGATGCTCTTGAAAAAATTGCTGTGATGGGATGTTGCAGCAATTCTCCTCTGTAAAATGAGAAGTTGTGTGCCTGTCTTAATGCTCCTCTGGGCACTATCTTAAAGCCCTAACAGAGAGGAAAGATCAGAACAAGAGGATGTCATGTAGTGACCTGGTGACTTTGGAGCAGAAGGACAGTGCAGAGTTACCCTAAATTACACACCACAGACTGAATGAACCCATTTACCCCAGAAATGGATGAATGCAGGCAGTTTTTTGCTGGGCTGCTGCAGTCCTTAGTGTCTACAAGCTATCAATAAGCTCAGAGATTTCATTCTCCTTACTTATTTTTGTCCCTGTCAACTCACTGATACCTGAGCAATCTAAGTGTGAAGCATTGCTGCTCCAGGCTAGCAAGTACTTCACACTCTGGATAGGTGTACGTGCCTGCACTGAGCAGGAAATTTGGATTCAAGTCCTCACAGTTCTTTCTCAGATGGAACAGCTCTCCTGAGTATGTGAGCGAGACCAAAAGGATTTCTTTTGAAATAATTCCTTTACAAAGAAAAGTTCACCAAATATCTTGGGTCTATGAACACTGTCAAAATCTTTATGTGACCAGAATTCACACATACCCCCTGTTTCCAACAAGAAAAGGAAATCTCTATGAGCAGCCTGCATTTGGGACAGCAGTTCACCACTGCAAAATGGGCCTGCCCGTGTGTTGGACTTGTAGACAGCCTACTGGTACCAGGCCTGGGAGCACCACTGCCTCACTTCATCCAACAGTCAGGGTCCAGGTGACCCAGACTGGCCATCCTCATGATGGAGCTTTGGTGACAGAGCTGCATTTGAACTGCTTAAGACCTGTGTGTGATTCAAATCACCTGCCCATCAGCTGAGATTTCAACATTTTTTTTAATATGTCTTCTTATTTATATGCCTTTGATGTCTCATTTTCATGGTGCCTCATTTCTCTTCTCTCCAGGGCTTTCAGTTCCGTGTGCTTGAAATGTGACTCACAGAATGGCCACTCCCCAGCCCTGCCCGATTACACGGCTCTGGGATGCGCTCACCAGCCAGATCTGATACCGGGCACACAGCAGGAAGACAAGAGAGAAGGGCACTTCCAAGAGGCACTTCTGCTTCAGGACAGTGCTGCTAGAAGGCATTTTCCCTCCTACACCTGTGCAGGTCCTTCATCCTTCTCCTGGCCTACCTGCAGGGGTTTGGTTGGAAGTGTATTCTGTGCAGTGGCAGTAGAGAGCTTCAAGAGACCTGCCCTCAGCAAATATGCTGGCTGTGTTATTCATTGAGCTGTAGCTTAGATCACCCTGGTAACACAGCTCTGCCATCATAAGGCAGCTGGGAGCACTTTGGTAATTCTGTAATCACAAATGTCAGACTAGGTCAGGAGTCTCCAAACAGTTTGGATCACTGGAGTGTAGACAACACTGAAAACTTATTGCGCCCTATTACTAAAATTATACCTAATACTATGTTTTCATATGATTCTATAGAGTCCATATCATGGCTCATGGGGCACAGTAAGGAAACCACAGGCCAAAATACTTCAACTGTAACTAACTTAAGGTACCATTAAAGAGACTCTGTCTAAGTCTCCTCACCTTTTTGTGTGTGAATCAATTTTCGGTGGTAGAGCACGGACAGTGATATATGTTAGATACGCAATGCAAGAGCCAAATGTTCATAGGTATTATACACCTGCTGACTTAAAGCACCAATTTAAAAGGACTGGGAAATAACCTGAAAACAAGCACAGTGCTAGACCCATTTTAAAGTGATTATCTTAGGTAATTTTCTTTATGAAAAATGACACCAAGCTTGGGTTTCTCACACATGACTGCAAAGCGTTATTGGTGAAGAACTGGTACGCAGATGTTTCTAAGGTCTCTAAAGCAGAAATCACAAGCACAGAGTTTACTGCAAATCTGGGACAGAAATTCATACTTGCTTATTACTCTTTGGATATTTTTTCTCAAAAGAATACTGATTTATATATAACTAGGGATGTTAATATGGCTCTTTGTAAATTTTTTTGCACTTGGGGGAAAAGATAATAAAGGGAGTGTTTGAGAAAATACCTGTTCTGAGCCTGTTAGTTAAGATAGTAGGTAGACAGCACTGTAATTAAAGGACTCAAACACTTTTGAAGTTGCTGAGGAAATATGTGACAAATATCATCAAGAATGTAGTTCAAAGGCTAAAGTTCATAACTCTAAGACACACAGGGGAAGCCTAATTCAGATCCTATGCTAGCTGGGTACCTAGCTTCAGCTGAATCAAACTTTCTCTGCTGTCACATGTCCACACTGGGCAACTTTTCTTGCTTTATCTGGGATGCTGAGAAAACATGACCCGCGTGTTCAGGGCAAAGAAGAAGCCTGAAACAGGTGATAAAAAGGGCCATGAAAGATGAGAAGGTCAAAAAGGTGACCAGGAAGAAGTTTACAAGAAAAAAAAACAAACCCGAACTCTGTAGTGCCATCAGAGCTTCTGCTTTTGTTCTTGTCTCCTTGATACCTTTGTCTCCTTTCCTTTTCCCTTTGAGCTTCACAAAAACTGTTCCAGTTTGGCCAGCTAAATGATGCTGAATATGGTTTGTCAGTGTTTGTGTTTGTAATTAAATCACACTGAATTCTTAGGTACACATAGTTTATTTTGTTGGCTGTTTGGGTTTTTAAAATTTATTTGTGTTCACAAATACAGGTTAAAAAAAAAGGAGTGAAAGACATAAATAGTTATGCAGAATCGAGGTCTACAGTTGTTGGAATTCTGGATTGTCTGGAAGATTTCTCCAAGACAGCTGGCTGGGAAGATTGAGACACAACGCTTGTGGTGGGATCCCAAGGGCTCCACTTACAGTTTCCATGTAAGGGCAGCAGTGTCTGCATAAGACCTCTGGACTTTTGTAACAGTGGTCATCCTGCTTAGGTGCCTTTGCCAGGATTTCAGACTGATCAGATGTCTGTGCCAGCATCTTACAGCTCTGCTGGCAGAGGCCTTGCTGAAGGAATCGTTTCAGTAAGACGAGCAGATTATCCACTGCAAATTAAACCATCCTTTTTGTCAAAAGTCAGTTTGTCTGTGTGTTTTGATGAAAACTGCTGTAGCCAGTGTAAGTAAGAATGCATTGCTGCTATTTCTGAGGCAATTATACTGAAATTAAAGAAAACATCAATTTTCAGGGCCTTTACAACACTAGAGTGATTAGAACAAAATTAAACCAGTTGAATTTTAGTGTGCTTCTGTTGGATAGGTTTTTTCATTTACCACAGCTGATACATGTCTTTTCCCCTTGAGAATACAGATTATTTGCTTTCTGAGTATCTAAGAAACAGTCTAAAGCATAATTCACCAAGCCTCAATCTCCAGAATGCAATGGTAGTTCCCAAGAATAAAGCCACCACCACTGACTGTACAAATAAATTTGTACTTAATGACTATGCAATAAGGAGTCTAAAATAAAACAGATAGTATAAAAATAAAAGAAATTAAGGACTTGAGAGAAAAAAATCCCAGCAACATTGTTGTTTATGTAAGATGAAACAAGTATAGTGGCTAGTTTTAACACAAGATAACTTTAATGTATTTGTTAGTGGATTCGTGAGAACAACTGACTGCATTAATGCTCTTAATGCTATGTAGAGTATTGGGATGACTTAGCATTATGTGTGTTTGAAAGACACGCCCTGAGGAACCTGTAACTTTGAAGTTGGACTTGCTCTGAGAGGAGATATGAACCATGTAATTTCCATAGGTCCTTTCCAGCCTTAATGGTTTTATGACTCTAAAGCATTATTGAAACTAAGCTGCTTTTATTAAAATATTTGCCTTGTTAGTGGCTGACAGCATTGTGTCATAAGAGCAATGGAGGCATGATGTTAAGCTATAAAAAGTCATAATCAGTAAAGTATGTAGCTATAAACAAACTGCACTTTATAAATGCGTGTGTGCAATTTATGCAATGTAGAAAAACAGTTTAAGTGTGAGATGTTTTGTAAGATTCTTAAATGTATATTACTTGTCTTGCTCCTATTACTGCAAAGATACTGCATATATGGTAGTAAATAAACCTGAGCAGTTTTTTTTTATTTTGTATAAGTTTATTGCTTTTATATTGCTGTTTACCGTGCAAGCTTCTAGTATTTCCTGTCATAACTTAAACCATGTTCAAATGAGCTATTTGAAAAGTTTAATTAATAAGTAAACTGGCTGTTCTTACCTGTGTACAAAAACACCCAGAAAAGAGGAGTTTATCTCTAAAGATTTAGACTTTTATTTATGTTTTTTCCAGACAACATGACCAGTAATTACTGTTAAATGTGATTTCTAAATAGTCTTCAACCAAGACACCATAATTAAAGTAATGTATTTAGTAGAAAATTTTAACAACATTTTTCTGTCCCCATTTGAGTCCAGAAATCCAAGTTATGCAAAGGCAGGAGTGGTTCACAGGACTGCAAACTCACAACTAATGATGTGTGGTTACTGACATGGGGTCAGCCTAGGTCCTTAGTAACCAGAAGTTGTTAGCATCTGATTATAACTAATTTTCAACATCAAATGAGTCAGTCATCTGCAAGCAGACACAGTCAAATTGTCAATTCTCATACAGATATATATATACACAAACACATGTAAATATATATAACAAAATACTTACAAATAAAATACATATTTCAGTACACACACACTAGCACCACTGAAACTATTTGGTGTATTACTCATTATTTTCCCACCTTTTAGTTCTCCTGAATATAGTACATCTTTTAGGTTATAATTTTAAAGAGAGGAGTCCAAATCCACTTCTCAGTTGAAAGAAATAGAAGTCTTGTTTCATTTTAACAAGTTAAACTTTAGTGAACTAATCTTCTGTGGTTAATTATCTTGTTTCATCTTGTTTCTTGCATTAATCCCATATTCTCCTGTTTCCTTGATTACAAGCATCACTACCAGGACATTTCATTCTGGAACAGTACAGAAACAGCCTCCCACACAATAAAGCACAGGAGGACTGTAAACAAGGTTTGCCTTTTAATGCTTGAATTTGTTTTTACCCTTAAGCCCAACTTGTGAAGGTAGAAAGAAATGGGATAATGCAGAACACCTGAAATTGTAGTAAAACAGGTTTGCTGACCATGCCTGTGTTCTGCTAGGGTGTCATATGGATTGATGCTTCTGCTGAGGATACCAAGCTAGTTTCCTTGGTGAAGATCCAAATTTTTGTCTTTTATTTACAACTCTTCCTTTTGCACAGTTTGAGACTCAGGAGCTTTCACTGCTGGAAGATATTACTCCTAAAGAGACTTTGATCATGCAGGCCAATGAGTGAGAATCCAGTGTCACTCACTTTGAGCCAACAATAAACATTACAAGACCAGACCCAGAATACAGTGCAAAGTAGACAAAGAAACCTGCCTTGAGTCTGACAAGAAGGGATGTTAAAGTCCTTGTACCTGGGTTTTTGTTATGTTGCCACATCATCCATCCTAATTTGCATTGTCATGGGGAGGAGGAGTGCTCCTGGCCTCTCCTCCGTGCATTTCTCTTCCTGAGGAACCATGCAGTGTGGGGGTCAGCATGTGAGTAGGAAGGGAGAAGGGGAAGATGTCCATCCCTGCATGTGGTTTTGCATTAAGGCTGTCTGATGCCAGCCTAAGAGGGCCACTAGGGACAAGCAGAGATGAGACAGCAGAAGATTTCAAAGGCAGGATGGATTTGTGTTGGACTAAACTGAACTGTGACCTCAGAGGGATCCTCCAGAGCATGTATCCAGTGCAGCAACTGCTTGTCAGCAGAGGAGACACAGCGCAGGAAGATGGGCTGCCACTGGAGCTTTGTACCCCAGCAATTCCCATTTAATGAAAATCTTCAGACATCACTACCAGAGAATATGAATCAGCACAGCCTTTGGATTTCTGTAATTTGTAAGGCTCAGACTGATAACATTTTATCCCACAACACTGTTTAGAAGCATTGAGTTTTTAAGCCAAAGATCTTTGAACTAAGCAAGTAAACAAATTACTAATAGCAAGCAGGAGTTTTGGGAGTGGGTGGGTGCAAATGGATATGAAAGCTGAGTGACAAGGAAGAAAACCAAAGACAAATACATCAAACTGCATCTACCAGTTGCTTTTGTTTCAGTGGAGTAGGTCTCTGAAGCAGTTTCCCTGAACAGCAGCAATCTCTCTATTCCTATTGGAAAACATCAGAAAACAAGTCAAGGGAAAAAACAAGCAAGAACAGACAGGAAATATTCTGTTAAATGTAAGATTTGTAATTTTTGGTCATTCCTTCCACAAAGGTCCCTCAGTAGTCACACTCATTTCTAAATGTTAAAACCTTTTCATTATCACAGTATTTTTGTTATTAACGAATGATATTTTTATAATAAACATGTATCTACTTATATTTTTTAAGAGCTCCAAGATTTTTTCTCATTGTTTTAGAAATTGGGATTGCTTTGCACAGGAAAGTACTTTAGAAGAAGAATGCAGGGCATGGAAAGCTACTGATATCCCTGTATTTTGTCCATGTCTCTGGCCACACAGGTGGCAGGGTGGAGAGAGTGCTCCTTTTGGCTACATGAGTAGGAAAGAACTGATGACCAGGGCCAAAGGAATAGAGGACTTGTCCAATCTTGTACATACAAGTCTGTAATAGACATCTACTTCAGAATGCCCCATAAAATATGTAGACAATAAATCTAAGCTAAAAGACATCCTTTAACATCCTCTAACGCAGAATACGTAAAGAAAAAGACTGAAATCCACAACTATTAAAAAAATAAGGTACAAGAAGAGGTCAGGAGAATGGGCATTGCAAGGCCCTTGATTTCTGCAGTAATAGAAAGCATGTGACATACAGTTCTAGCAAAAAGCACTCTACTCCACTTTCTCTTACTGAAGAGGAAATCAACTTTACCACAGTTTTTCCGAAGTGGTTCTGAGAGGCAAACTCCTCCTGCATCTCAGTTGGCTAGATGAGCATCCTTCTAGTAGCTGCAAATCAGAGTTGTGAAGGCTGTCAAGGATAAACATTCTCTTTCAGACTATACAGTGGTTTTGTGTAGTTTCTATCAAAACAGTAAAGTGTTTTATTGGTCCGTGTATTCTGCTTTTTGAAGTTCTTTATCTTGTACACCCTCACTTCTCCACCCAGGTGCAGGTGTTTCTAAGTGCATTCTTGTAATCCAGTATCATCTGAATGCTATGGTCAGGACTCTTCAGCCTTTGTGTTTGCTTTTGTTTGTAGGTATGATGTGAATAATGTTAATGGAGAATGATTACAGATGGGATGCACCTAGTGGGAATAAGATTCCATGTACAAACTCTACAGCAGGAGGTTATGTTAATAAAATGTATTTCAAAGACTTATCCCTCAATAATAACCTAAATGCTAATTCCAGTATTCTTCATGTTGCACATAAGATCTGACACTACAAGACCTCAGGCTACCTTGCTCAGGGAGAACTGGTAGCCTGTTCAGCCAGCAAGAAGCACCAAGCAATGGGAAAAGAAAGAAAAAAAACAAAGAAACAGTCTCCTTTTGGATCATGACAACGAGGTCATGGCTGATTTATAAACAGTTGAAAAAAAAGCCATCTTAAGGCCAATCTAACCAACTGCAGACTTTGGCTCAGCAAGCTCATGTCGTATGCATTCAAGGCATGATAACGGAGTAGTCAGCACAGGGCTGCACTTCCAAAATCTTGTAGATGAGTTGTATAGGGTAACATTAAAACTGGGCAATAGAGTATATTATTCCTGCAACTCCTTTGAGCTCTTCTTCTCAAGCCTTGCTTCTATTCACACACCAACTGCACCAAGCAGATGTCTCATGCAGCTGAGGAAGCAGTGCTGAATTCCAGACAGAGCAGATGGCACGTCAGTTTTAAGGGTTTCATCTAAAACACCAACGTAATGATATAGGACTGTGTGGCATTAAATTAATCAGTGTTTGCAAGGTGATGGAATCAATAATAACAGGATTTATTTGTTTCACTAGGAGATGTACTTTCCATATTTTTTTTATCCTTGTTGTCAGTCATGTGATTGCATGACTAGTTGAGGAATCAGAGACAACTCTAATGGAAAAGAGAAATTAGGTCATCTGGTCCATCCTTGCTGCCAGTCCCTGCAGTGGATCACTTCCCACACAGTTATCTTTCCAACAGTCTTTTTGAAGATGGAAATGCAATTCAGAGCCCCATTTGGCTTCCAGAGCTTTTGAGGACTTTTTATTTTGCCAAGAATGCTTAATGAGAGAATCAGATCTAACAATTTTAAATTCATTTCAAATAAAAAAAAAAACCCAAAATCTCAGAATTTAATTCTCAATAAAAAGTTTTTAATAGAAAAATTATGCAATATTTGGGATAATTTGGGCCACTGTTTTTATTAGACAGAAAATAAGTTTCTGTGACTCAATTCCACCAATTAAATAGGATTCCTGCTAAAAAGATCAAGCAACTAATTCGGTCAGTAGTTTAGGAAGCATCCAGTTCTTGTGATACTCTGAGCAGACCATCATGAGACCCAGCAGTAGTGTTAGCTGACTGTAGGGATTCCAGGTTGCCTTGATAAATTACTCCAAGTGCTTGGATCCCCATCCTTCAGCAGAATGTCTCAGTGGGCAAACAACACTCAAGACTGTACAGAGCAGGATTGGTTATTAAAGAAAAAAAAAAACACAAATGGAAAAACAGTGATAGAACTTACACCCAGGGAAATGGCATACTACTTCCCTCATGGCAGCTTTAGCATGACTCCCATGCTGCCTGCAAATGCAAACATCTCCCATTGGTGAGCACTACATCACCGTGCTCATTGCATAAATCCATTATTTCAATTAGTAAGTGTCAGTCCAAGTATTTCCCTAAGGTTGATGTCCTTTCCCAAAGGACCCATTTGCTTCGTTTTTACCCAGAGATGTGACCATGTAGTTTGGTTTAAGGCTTGATTCACCTTCTCAAGTTAGGCAGGGATTCTCCAAACTCTACTCAGCCTTGCTGGATCACTTTGGCTACCAATTTGCCATCCTTCTTTTCCTTCTCACACTTGTCTACATAATTTCTTGATGTTTTTAGACCATCATCATTCACTAGAGAATTTTGTTTCAACTTTACCCTGCAGCAACATTCTCACCAGAGAAGATTCAAAAGCATTTAAGGAACTTCAATATAAACTCAGCAGTTCAGAAACAAGCTCATCATGACAAAATGAGCAATGTCTTCTCTAGATCTTTGAGAAGATCACAACCACTGCAACCTCAAATACAAGTGCATGTGGTTACTTTTTATGTCTCACCAGAGAAATAATAAGATTTTCTTGATAAAAGATGCCTTTTCTCCTTCTCAAACAGAGGAAGAGTGCTCTCAGGTGCTCCAGAGTTCAGGAATAAAACAGGTTACTCTCTCCGGTTGCCTTATTAAATCTTCAAATTAATCCACATAGCTTTTCCTTTTGTCCCCAGAAGAACTACAAAGACACTGCAGGGTTATTCCATCTCTGCTATAAACCCTGAACTCATTGTCAAATTCTTATTATTATACTTGTCTTTTAAAGTACATGAGAACACTGTATTTCATTCTTTACATAAATAATGCTTGACCTTGTCTTAACTTAAATGGGCTTTATTCCACTCTTTTAGGTAGTCATTGCAGTTACCAAAGGTTGTCCAAAATTCATCAGTCATGAAAGGGTTGGCATGCCAGGTGGGAGTTCCCAGGCTTTGGATGTTGTGTATGTCATGCTCTCCACAGCAGGGTTGTAAATCTTTACTGTAATAACAATAATGATTAGATCCATGGCAACATGACAATTTTCCTTGGCTTTTTTGCAGTAACAAAGGTTTCTAGATTCCACTAGATGAGGAAAGATGTGGTTACTAATAGAAGAACACACTAAATTATAGACCTTTTGTGGGTGTAGCAATTTCCTACTGTTAAGAGAAAAACAAAACATTCCAGTATTACAAATCCACTGAACAGTCAACTTGCTTTCTTTCTGTTACTTTCCTTACAGCATCATTTAATCCTAGTGATTTATTAATTAGTAGGAAGGCCTGCCTGGTTTTCTTGGCAAGTGAAATTTATACAGTCAAAAATACAATATGAAGTTCCAGGGTGCTGATCTCAATCTCATATTTGTACCTGGATGGGAAAAAAAAGTTACATTTGGAAAGCCTGAGCACCTTTTAAAAATTAAAGCGTCTTTGACAAGAATGATTTGCCCTTTGTGGCAAATGATTTGTCCTCCAGTTCCAACTGAACAAAAATATTTGCAATTGACCCATCAACCAAGCCAGACAGATAAGCAACATTTCCTTTTTATCTTTTAAGACAGTGAATTAACAAGTGAGCCATTCCAGCCATTTGGAAAAAGAAAGTATGTTTATTTCTTTCAAATGTCAATGCCCATGCTGTTAAAGATCATTCTATTCAGCAAGCAAAACAATTCCTTTTTCCTCAGTTGTTTTTTCCTTTTGCAGTAGATTGTTTGCAGATGCACTCCAAAATTAACTGCCTCCCTTGTCAGCCAAATTATCAAAGTACAAAGTACAAATCTAAGTATTGCAGACCGTTGATGAACTGAATCCTCATTAAAATCAGCAAAAGCTTGAGCAAAAGGATGTGCAGCATTCGGACCCATGTCTGAAAACCAATTACTGTTACAGATGTATTGAAGTTCTGCAATGTACTATCCCTGCATACCACAAAATTTCCTGGAGCACTCTGTTAATCTAAGATTCCTCTCTGTGCAGAGCTGCTGACAGCAGAATGCTTACAAGATTTAGCTAACAGGCAACCCTGACACAAAAATAAGTGGGTAGAAACTAGCTAAGAGAAAGCTTTTATTTGGATTTCTAGCTATCAGCAGGATGAACATACTGATAGCAGCCCAATAAACATACTGTGCAGAGTGGGATGTGATATCTGGGGGGGTCTCCCCCAGACTTATTTTAAGTACATAAACCACAACAGAAGCTGTCCCACTTTGAAGCAGAAGTCTCCAATTAGTTAGGGTGGCACACTTAAGGCTGTATCCTCCACAGGAACCATTTATATTATTATTTCTCAAATTTTATGTTTTTTATTATTTTTCAAAGCTACTGGTTTTGAACCATAGTTCACAGATTCACTAAAGGTGTGCTCTTGGTACAGAACAGCAGGTAACCATCTCATTGCTTGCACAATGGAGCAGCACATGCAGAGATATTAAACATCTTTTCAGCCATGACCACACACCAGACCTTCATGCATGACATCCCTTACTTTTAAGTGACAAAGTATCTTAAGTCCTTTCCACTCTGGAGGCAATAACAAGAGACAGCAGTGTTTGCATTCAATACTGACAGATGGGCTCTGGTTTTCCAATTCTCCTGCCTTACAACAATTTCAGTAGTGATCATATTGCTGTATCTTCTCCCCCCTGGGATCCTACACACCCAGCACCTGGGTGCAGACCATCCCTTCAAGTATTCTCAATCTGCAAGAGATGAGAGCAAATTGTGCCTTCCAGCATCTCTCCACCACCATCCAGTGTGCCCAGCCCTTGCTCCAGAGCCTTAGGAGGACAGGGTAGAAAGGAAGAGCAATGCAAGACAGCTGGAATAAAGCAGAGCAGGAGAGTAACCAGAACATCAGAAACACATTTGTAAGGATGGAAGTGTCACAGTGAAGTAGCCTTGAACTTGGCTGCTAAATAATTCAAGCAGGCCTTGCAAAAGCCCCAATTTTATTTCCCACTGAGCATTATTGAAACTGTCCCAGATGGTATAAAACTTGAGAGGAGGGACAAAATGGAATATCAAAAATTGAGTCACTTAAATAGGCTCTAGCTGCAATTCCACTGTACACAAACTTCTTTGGTGATGTTCTGGCCCTCCTTGAAAAGTTCCTCCTGTTACTCCCACTGATGAAACTGTCAAACAACACTCTCTCAAACCACAAACCTTAACAGCAGTAAGCTGGCATGAGTTTCCACTTGACACAATCCTTACTGAGCACTAATATTTATTTGAAGCATTTTGGTGTAGCTACATATTAACAAATATCTATACTTTGAAGTGTGCAAATAAAAGTATATTTTATGTGAGTGCTTATCCTACGTTTGCATAAAATCTTACTGAAGGCCCAGTGCATGAAAATTGCAAATTATGTTCTCAAGGTCCTGTATTTAAACTGATTAATTCTAACATTAAAAGTGAATTAAGTTATGAATAAAGTTCACTAACTACTGAAACCTTTTAAATCATATAGCAAGATCATGTTCACACCATTTAGTCGATCAAATTAGCTCTATAAATGAAGTCTAAGTCACCTATACATTGAAACCAATGAAATTATGCTAACAGAACAAAGACATATTTTGTGTAAGCCTGCATTTTTCAGAAGGGATGAGTGGCAAAACCTTGGCTCTGCCATTTTATAATAGCCCAAATATTATGTTGCCTCCTGGTTCACACTGGCATGATTTATTCCAAGAATAGAAACACAAGTATTTTTTAAACTCCACTGGGCTGATTCACACATCCTGTACTACAGAGGCTTCAGTATCACTTAACACATGCACAAAATCTCTTTGGAAGCCTTGAGTTATGTGAAGAATGCTAAAATGCACAGTGTTGTTCTTGCTGTTACTGCTGAAACTCAACTCTATCACTCCCTGGCTTTCACACACCAGATTTCCCTGAGGAATGCAATTTAAGTAATTCATAGCATAGAAACAAACATCTCCCTCTCATTTCCCTTCTTTTTACAGGACTGTAATGACCCTCTTTTATTGTTTCCAACAGATTTCCAACAGATTGGAAATACCCAGCATCTGCTCAGCAGTAACAACATGAGCAGCCATATGTGATTTGAAGCCAAGGCTTAAAAAGAGTCCCAGTCTTCTCCCTCCAAACAGATTTTACAAATTGCCCTTTTGCTTCCAAAGTAGAGCGTTTTTACAATGACAATGACCACAACAGGAATGAGGATTTAACTAAGCAAAGAGGTTGGACTACATCTGCAATAAAAAAGTTTATGAGCCACTTCTAATGGCATTTACAGAATCTCTGCTCAGGAAGTCTTACACTGATATCAATGCACAGATCCTACACTACAGACCAACTGCCCTTAAACTAGTTCGCATATATAGAAATACAAGTTTCAAAATACTTGATATCATAGTTTCAGGCTACACTTTATTATCAGGTGTACTCATGACCATGTGGCAGAAGACAACAAAGCATTCCTCTAGGAAGCTGGAGTCTTTGCAGTGTAGCAGAAAATATCATGGCAGTAATCCAAAGCTGATACTAACATTTCACCCTTCCCACTCTGGCATTTTATACAGCTGCAAGCTGGCCAAGCTGTAATTGCTGGAGCTTTCAGCAGCCGTGTCATCTAGCCACACTCACACAAAACAGGGCAGTTAGTTCTTGTTACACAGGTCTGGGATTTCAGCTGTACAATGGGACTCCCAAATCTGTATGCTTCCAATAATGTCTGGAATAAATTACCAAGTCTGCCCTTTTCCTACATAGGATGATTTATTGCCCAGGTTTACCTGGGAGGGAAAGACTCAGCAAAATAATTTAGGGAATTACAATCCATTCTTTTTATTTATGGTATCGTCCCATTCCCCTACACATTTTGTTCCCTCTCTCCTCCAAAACAATGCAAATACTTGACCAAATTTTGGAAGTAACAATGAAGAGAGATGCTGCTGTATTCATTATTATTAAAATTTAAAAGCTGATGCTGCAGTTTGAAGACTTTTTTCCATGTAAAACACAGATGCAATCAACAAGAGAGACAGTCTAGAATTTGCCCAGCTTGATAATAATCAGAAAGCACATTTAATAAATTAAGCTATAATCTAGATGTAAGGCCCAGCTGCTGCTCCTCTAAGGAAAACTGACAACTCTCTCAACAAGGTGCAAAAGCAAGGAAAGAAGAGAACAGTGTTAGCTGACAATGTAGGGCAAGCTAAGACAGCAGCCAGAAGACAGCAAAGAAAGCAAACCCTTAAATGAGCAGATAAAGCTGACTGCTACATGACAGTACCCAAACAGCCTTATAGAGAATGGCAGCACTTAAGAGCTAAAACCTTTATGAAACAAATAAAGGATCAGTACGAAATGTGTACTTGAGGGGAAATTATGAAACCAAAACACTGATTAAGAAGCATATGAGTTTACTATGTAGAGTCCTGACACACAATACTTTGACAGCAATTGAAAGTGACTGCATGAAGAAAATGGAATTGATACAATTTTTTTAGAGTAATGCATGTCAGTTGAAGCACAGAATCTCAACAGTTTTATTGTAGAAACACTCATTGTGCACACTCAAAGAATGAATAAAAACATGGAAGGTGGAAAATATACCACCAGAAGCTTTCAAGGACTAGTAATATATATCCTTTTTTTTGTAATGTGATTTCTTGTCCAGCCACAACACTAACAAGAGTTAAATATTTTCAAAAACCCACCAACATGGGAAAGTGAGAGGTAGAGATTTAAGGATCCAGGGAAAACTCTTAAAGGATTCTGGGAAAAATAAAAAAGCAGAGCAACATATTGTACAAAACGCTCCAAAAATGAGGAAAACCAGTAACACTAAATGTAGTATAAGAACAAGAGAAAGCAGATCATGATGTAGTAGCACACAAACTAACCTTCCAGAGCAGGATAAATTCCTCTGCATTACTAAACATGTAGCTGGAACACTGTAATGAGATCCATCAGGAAAAACACAAGAGAACACAGCAGAGAACTTCAACAGATTACAAAAAATTGCATCATTTAGATTTAGCATTTTAGAATATCTGCAAGCCATAGGAGTATCAGGAAATTTTGCTATCTTTTCTTAGTTCATTATCAAGGTGAATCCATTTCCTCTAGCAGTTTTAGTTACTAAGAAGTCCACATGTCAGATTAACTGTGAGAAGTTATCTGGGGTATTTTTTTAAAACAAGTTCATTTAAAAGCAGACTTTTCTTTTAAGAAGCATGCAATAAAATTGAGAAAGACACTTCCAGCACAAGATACTTACTTTTTTAAGTTCAGCCCTTAAGCTATATGGAATTGTTACAAGTCAACAGTAGGTGGTTTATAAAATGTAATTTTATTTAATGTTACTTTGCTGTTACAGAGGGCATAACATTTTCACAAGGCTTTTTTGGGACTACAATCAATGATTAGCAACACACAATAGTGGTCCAAACTCTCTAACAATCACTGGACAAACTTGACACCTTCTCACATGTGCACAAACCTGCATGGAAAAGTACTAAATTTTATACTTGGACATGTGAACTTCAATTGGTTTTCCCATTCCAGTGTATTAAGAAATGACATGCACTTTAGTCTGCCAAAAAGCACTGCCTGTACTCCAGCAGTAACATGCTGCTTCTAATACATAGTAAAGTGAATACCAGAACTACAAAGGCAGGAGTGTAAGTGAACTTTTATTGGGAAGGGATATGAACTTAAACAGCAGCAACTGAAGATTAAAAGAAGCCCCTGTTTTTAAACACACAAGCTTCTGTATTACATGATATGGGAAGCAACTCAATTTGTTGTTTTCCAAACTTTAAATTCTCAACTTGATCTGGCCCAGAACTTCCATATTCCTACTGAAACAAATACACAGTAGCATGTGAAAGTCAATTATGGAAAGGAAACCCTGCAGAATAAGAAGGGAATGTGGAGAATTAAATGCTATGTGGAACACTTTTTAGTTGCAATTAACTACATTTTCATATCTTACTGTAATACAAAACACAGTCAACTGGCAGGAACTGGTTCAGATTTGTTTTTAAATACCAGGTACACTTTAGTCTGCTACATAAGTGTTTGGAAGTTACTTATGTTTATATGAAATGAAGCTATTAATACTTTTCTACAGCAGTAACCGCACACCAGGAAGGCCAGGACAAACACAAATCAAGGAATGGAGTTTTCCCAAAGCTGCAGTGTGAAAAGACTATAAATTGATTTCCATACACATGGATGGGTTTTCTTTGCTATAGGAAATCCAAGTGGAGCTATAAGGAATGGAGACGTGTAAAAAGGTTTTTTGAGAAGGAAAGGGAGAATAACGCCCCACGTGCAGTTTAGTTTTCTGCACCTTCTGCAGCATCACATTCTTCTCCTGCACTGTCTGATGTCCATAACTAGAAAGAAAAGAAGAACAGTGTCAGCTTTCAGAAGTGCAGCTTGAATTCCAAAGAGACAACTACTGAGTGTAAGAAAATGATAATGTATTAGACTTGCCCACAAAGTACCAGTGCAGTGGCACTGGTTGCAGCACTTGCTGGGGCAAAGGTAATGGGCACATGCTGGGTGCATGTGCCATGCACAGGGCACAAGGAGCTCTTCCCCTCAGGCAGAGCAGGGTGCTCCCAATGGCTCCACTGGGCTTAACAGTGAGCTGTGCCATCAATCCCAGCCATTCAACAGCAGCTCCACAGGCAACTTCCATTGCAAACACAGCACTCTCAATCCTGCCAGTGTAGACTGCCACTTTGGTTATCAAAGCTAAGCACTTCACTCTGCTAACCACAGACACTTCTACTAAAGGACTACTACAAAATAATAATTGTTGTTGCAATTTTAAACACAGTAATTATTCAGAGAGGCTATTCCCTGAAAAACTGCCATAGTTGCATATTTTAATACAACTTAGTTGTTCCATAAAGCACTTTTCTTAAAGGTTTATCATTATAATAACATACTCAAACAAACTTATTTTATTTTTAGTACACTGAAATTTCAGAGCTTTTGAATGAAAATCAGGACAACATGTAAAGCAAGCTACATTGGATGTAGACCAGGAGAAACTTTGTTCTGAGGTAGTCATCACAAAAGTTTGAGTAAGATTCCCTGACAGATCACAATGACCTTTTTTAATTCCTTGTCCTATCTTATACATTAGGTTGGGCTGAATGCCCCTTCTCCCCTCTACCATAAAGGCCATCACACCAGGAAGAATGTAAGCTAACCAGACTGTTATTCCACATTGCATAGCATGAAGTTGGACATCAACTTACATAACATTCAAACTAAGATATGAAAAGGTATCACAGGCAAACAGCCCAAGTCAGTGCTGTGCTTTGTGTGAGAGCAAAATAAGGTTTTTTTCCCATCAAATTCAGTCTAAGCAAACACCTGGAGAAAAGAACCAGATAATACATAAGAAAGCAACTTACTGTTAGGTTGTCTCTAAGCAACTGCATGATGAGAGTACTGTCTTTGTATGAGTCTTCGTTCAGTGTATCAAGTTCTGCAATTGCCTCATCAAACGCCTGGAATAATTAAATCATCTTTAGCCTTTCTATTAACTGATCATTAAGCAAGCAGAAGCTAAACCTATCAGAAAGGGCAGCTTAAAATAAAAAAGCAACAGCTGAAGTTAATGACCTGCTCTACTTGAAATGAAACTATACTTAAGACATAATAAAAGCTTCCCATGCTGCTGAAAATTTAAGTCACATTATAAATACAGCCTGCTTGTCCCCTTCAATCCCACTAACAGTATGAGCTAGGAAATCAGAAACCTTAAATATGATCACTTCATTCACAAAATCTAGGAAGTAATAATTCATACAGTTTTAAACAAACTCTCTTCTACTTTCCCTGCAGGCATACTAAAAAACAAACTGACTTACTGTCTTTGCCAGTGTGCAGGCAAGCTCAGGATTGTTGAGAATCTCATAATAAAATACAGAGAAGTTAAGAGCTAGACCCAGGCGAATTGGATGTGTTGGCTGCATCTCCTTCTTGCTGATATCAAACGCCTCCTGATAAGCTCCCTGTGAGTTTTCTATTGTTTCTGTAAAAGAATAAAAAAAAAGTGGTTTTGGGTTAATTTACATTTTTTTAAAGACATTCCTACCTAGATCACTCCATTAGTAGGAGACTCTACAGTGCTGTACATAAACCTGTTCTTAGGAAACCAGTGCAGTTACTTTTAATCAAAGTAATGATTGTACACCCATCTTAAGTACAGCTGCCACACTGACAAAGCACAGGGAACAAACTAAGCTACTACAGAGCAAAGGTATTCAAGAGAAATAAACACAAAGAACTTGGTAAACACAAACATCCAAGACTACTTCAGTCTTCAGCGGCCTTTGATAATTTCAAGGTGGGCGGGGGAAGCATTTGTGCATTGCTTTTTCTACAGAACTCAGACTTCATTCCTTTCTCGGGATGGACATGTTCATGTGAGTTATGTGTGCAGAGTAAACAAGGCTCAATTCTCAATTCCATGAGGAAGTTTGGAAGGCATATACAGCATGTTCCTAAAAAATTGAAGGTTTGCCTCCAAAATCTGTGTGTGGACAGGTCAAGATAAAAAGCCCCAATGCTGCCCCCAAAATAACTGGGATAAACACCACAGAGAAAAGAGGTTACCAGGTCAGAGTACTTCAGAAGTGCTACCTGTAATCTACTCCAGATTCACTTCTGCTAGACAACCAAAAAGCCAAAAGCTGCCCTAAACATGCTGCAGAATGGAAGGAGACTGCAGGAAAAGAAAGGTTATTGTCAGAGCTCAAAATACTCTGAGGGAGCTAGCTAGTACTGGCACTGCTCCAGCAAATGCTGGTAGAACAGCCTGGTAAGTAAAATATAATAAGTACCGAAAAGAGTCAATACAGATTTGGATTTGCAATATTTACACAGTAATGAGTGCTAAAGAACTGTTTGTTGAGAACAGGTGAAAGAAGGCAGAAAGCTAGCAAACCCAGGAGATAAATTAGCTCATAAGTACATAAAATATATTTGAAGCTGAGAAAATAAACAGACGTTTTAAGGTAGAACATCAGAAAAGCTTAAAGTCTTGAAGTTCGCAAGAAGTTAAGCAGAAAAGTCCGCATGGTGATACATATAAACTGTAACTTCAGAGCTAAACCCCAGGAGGATCTGCTAACAAGGCTGTATAAATCACTTTCTCCTGCACTGTATCCCCTATCAGCATGAGTGGCATTTAACTGCAGTCATTTTAGCAAACAGGAGCTGGTATTTCTATGCTTGGACAAGCCCAGATTTCTAGCTGTTCCTTGAGACAAAGTATAAATTAGATGATGTTTGTGAAAGCCAAAGGCAAGTTTACTGGCTACCCACTTGCTGCTGCTACTTGCATCAAATTAAGGGTTAAGAACGCTCCTACAACAGAGGAGACTAACAAAGCCTTTACTGAGAGACAACCAGTCCCATCCTCCCACTGGGCACTGCAATCGGTTTCAGGCAGCCAACAGGGTCAGATCCTGCCCTGCCCAACCCCAGGGACAGCCACTGCAGCATCCAGGTGTTCCAGCAGTCCCTTTCCTTTGTGTCACAGCACTACTGCACAGCTAATTTTAGTCTGTTGTGTAGAAGATCACTAGTGTATGCCATACCAAGAGTTTTTAACATCACAGCACTATCTGGGCACCTTGCAAGACAGTTTCAATAATTAAGTCAATACATCTGCTCAATACAGAGTTAAAATCTTCCCTAGAAGAGGTTCCTGAGGTGCTTACAACTACCTATGCACCTGTTCTAAGTCCTAGGAAAGGTCTACAGTCTCAAGATGCACAGTATCAAGTGGCATTTGCTGAATCCAAAAGGGCAAACTAAATTTCCCATTAAAATCAATCATTTTACAGTACAGCTCATGCTTTTTTGCTAGAGTTATCAACCTAGTAATTTTGTGGCTTCTTTATAAACGTAGGTTACTACAATGAAGTCTGCTTCACAGTGAAATGGTTAAAATTTAAAGATCAACAGGACTCTGCCATGGAGTACAAAATGTTACAGAGATTTGTTTACTCTCCCCAACCAACTTTATTTTAGTAAAGAATTACAAACAAGATGCATTAAATATATTACCATACCTTCACCGACATTGTTTTCCAGAAGACTTGAATAAGCATTATGGAAAAACTATTCAGGAATTTAGGGTAGATGACAGGAACACCAGCTAAAATTCCCTGCAATACTCAAAGTCTAGTCAGAGTTTTGCTCTCTGTCTGTATGAAAACACAGCTAACTTGTGTGAATTTGGAGTCTGTATTTCATTTCCTGGCCCTCACCCAGCGCTGTGAAAGTCCCAAGGTACTTACGTTTTCTGTCATCACCACAGGCAACCTCAGCAAGGTATCGGAAATAGTCTCCCTTCATCTTCAGGTAGAATACCTTGCTCTCTGGATTAGTTGCATTAGCTATTAAATATTTGTCCAAGAGCTCCTGAAACAAGAATAAAACACACATTGACATATTACAAACACCACTGCAACTAAGTTCAATCTACTTCTCTCCGAGAAGTTTGGATGGACTCAAATGTTTGCTACAAGGCTAAACAGAGTTCTAAGGAATTTTAGATAGATGCAAACTTACTCCAACAAACTGAGTATAGGTACAAAGGAGAGACTACATTAAGATGAACAGACAACTGGCCAATCAGACTGCAAGTAACAAGGAAAGAAAACTGATGTACAGTTTCAGGACCAAGTTTAGTTTCAGGATATATACTTCTCATTTCAAAAACATTGCAAATGAGTAAGCTTTTACTGGAAAAGCAAAACACAACACAGAAAGTTTCAAAGCTACTTTTTTTTTTAATCAATTCTGTTTATTAGACTTCTGATAAGGAATCTCCAACCCACCTATTACAGGAAGTGAAGGATTCAAACCCATTCAGTTGGCATTCAACCTCACCAAACTGCACCAGCTCTTCATAAGGCTCTAAAGGAACACCTGGCTCCAACACAGCAGGGAGGCATCCTTCATATCTGCCTTGCTGGTCCCAGAATGGGAAGGGCCATACAGTGCTCTCCAGCACACCCTGAGCTGCAGCAAGCACCACCTCTTGTTCACAGCTCCCCTACCTGATACCAGAAGGACAAGGAAAGGTTTACAAGCCTCCAGCAAGAGAAGGTAAGTCTCTCCCCAGGGCTGCAAACCATCCTAAGACAGGGGTGAAAAAAGGAGAGAAGCGGTACAGGACTTTTCCCTAGAAAACAGGGTAGTTCAGAGACCTGACAAGCAGCAGAGCAGCTTCTGGCTGACCTTGCCCCTCAACTCCAGGGATTTTACCCAACTCATTACTACAACTACCCATGTTCTTCAGAGTTGACAAAAAAAGACGCAAATGAGTTCAGATACACCCAAGGAAACCCTGCAGTACTCAGAGAAACTTCACAGTAGGAATGTAAATGATAAAGATCTGCATTTACTTATTTGGAAAGTAAACAGGTCAAAAAAAGAGCAGAAAGTTTCCACAAAGCTTGCAGCTGGCTAGTAAAGATTTTTGGTACAAGAACATGCATCCAAATTCATGAAGCAGCTAGAAAGGAAACATTCTAGGAACTGTTAGCTTTCTGCACAAAAATCCTTAGCGCTTTAATTGGCTACTAGAGCACTATAATCAAAACAAGCTAAATTTAGACACAAACTTACTCCCTAAGCACACCACCATACCATTATTACTTCCTTTAATTATCAATAGAAGTAGAGCAGTCCAGTTCAAAGTGTTTACTCATTCCAAGTCCATTTGAGGTTTTGGCAACTATTTTAAACTGACGCTTGTAGTATGGTACTTCCAATTGGGTTGAAAAAGCATTTTTGCATCCAAACTGCACATGTCCCTTGGATATAGCACTACAGTGCCAGACAAGCTCCCTCAGAGAATCCCACCAAGGCAGTAAGGAAAGTACAGTCATACTTGCCCTTGATACAATCTTAGAGAAAAAAGCAGAAGGTAAGATGATACCAAGCCTGACATACCCTTGCACCTACCAAATCAAAGACAGACATTTTTAGGAGTTTCTGTAAGGTTATAAAACCACTGCCAAAACCTAGATACTGGCTATTTGGCACAGGTATAAGTGAGGAATCTGTGTAATAGTTTAACACAGTCAAGTATGCAGGGGCATGAGCACACATATAGAACAGTACAGCTCACTGGTGTTATGGAAAAAGCAGTAAAACCTTACGTCTGTTTCAAAACAAGATTTAAAAGGCAGTAGGCAGATGGGTAATATAACACCATAGTAATACTGTTATTGTGCAGGAATCATTCCATATTAGAATGAGTTATTCCCACTCTACATATTACTGCAAAGAAAAAAAAAACTTCACATTTTGGCTCAATGTTTTTCTGTTGCTTTTCTCCTTTGACAATGTCCACATCAGCCATGAAAATGCAACACTACACAAATCAGTTTCAGAGTCTCAGAAACAACAATGTGGTAATCTGAAATCCAACGTTTGAGTTTGATTTTCCAATAAACTGCCCAGAATGATGAAATGTGACAAATAATACACCTATGGTTTAGCATAAATCCATGATGTTTGAAGAGCAACCACCAGCCTCTAAAAGCCATCCTACAGTTGGGACTGCCATAAGTAGCAGAGATGTGATCTATCCGTGTGCTCAGATTAGCTGCGCCACAGTCTAAGGAGCACTGACCAGACAAGCAGTGAAGGTATTATATGACATTTTAAACCAGGTATTTTGCAGAATCTTATCATTGATTCATCTTTCAAATACTGAAATAAAATTTTCAAGATGTTACAACTATATCAACAAGGGAACAATCAGGCATTTGACTTTTATGCTTTCCAAAACAAAGAAATTTACTACATACTTAGCACACAAAAAATATTACCCATTTTATTACAAAATTCTGTCTTTGGAGGCAGCTCTACCTATAGAGCTGATCTGGCTTGGTTATGACTGAAAAATACTTAACCCCTGGAATCTCGTGCACACTAAAAATGTTTACAGGAAAGGTTTAGCGTGGCAAATTTAAGCCAAATCTGAAAGCTACATTCCCTAGAGCATCAGTGCCCACTTTTTCCTTCCCCCAGATGGGGTAGGCCACACACTTTTTCTGGGAATATGAAAGGATTTTGCTGTGGCAGCCCTACCACAAGCAAGCAGCACTGTGGCCTGTGTGTCAGGGCGTCCTTAAAATGCTGCCTTCATTATGCAGATCTGATAACAAGTGGCTCTGTCCAAACTTCTGAGAAACCTGGGAAAAAAAAATGATGCTGAGAATGAGCTGCAGTTTTCCAGACAGCAAATAGTGGGTTATTTCCTAGGCACTTCTCAGGTAGAGAAGCTGAGTAGCTCAGCAGCTCCCACTCCCAGCTCATCTTGAGGGCCGACTAATCCTTACATAACACAAATAAGGAAAAGACCTGTGCCCCTTCCTTCAGCTAGGGTGGAACATTTTCATTCTGGACTTTACATATTCAGTTTTGGTTTTTTAATAGCCTTAAATTAACCAGAGCTCATTTATGAACCCCATAGGTTGGAACAGAATCCAAACAGACTTTAAGTGAAGCTAATTATTTATCAGGCCAGATGCTAATCGTTCAAATCAATAATTTATTTGGTGTATTTAATGAGCTATTCATCATAGGGTATCATCATCATTTCTGGTAAGGCATCTTAACCCTCCCTTTTCAGAAACAAAATGTTGGTGGGGTAGTGAGAGCAGACAGCACAGTAAGCCAAATTATTTGCTTTACACTGCTGTGAGTCAGTAATAGCCAGGAAAACTCTCATCTTTCCTCACCTGGACTTTTTTACCTTTCCAGCAGACAGAAATTAGCCAGGAATCCTTATTTTAAACATCAGTTGATATTAAATAAAATTACTAAGGCAGGCAAAGCAATAAAGCAAACCACAGAGAGCATCAAAATTTTTGTGATTTTACCTAAGCAGAGACAAGCACTGACAGAGGCATGATTCTGGGATGAAGTAAGGCAATACAGTAGACTGCCATCCATGCTCACATACAGTGAATGTGCCCATCCCTTTTATGTATTAAAATACAGCTGCTACCATCACTTAAGAATTGCAGCTCTCCCATCACCTTCTAAACCAAGTCTTGAAAAACCAGCAATTATGTGCTCTGCAACACGAAACATGCCTCAGAAGCTGCATGACAGCCACACGATGTTCGAGCTGCTGACCCACCCTGATGGTGGGACTCTCAGAACCAGGAGCCGTGTGAAGATGCAGGAATCAAAGCTCTATCCTCAGACCAAACCCTTTGTGTCTAACTGCAGCTGCACTACAATAGATTTGCAGTGTGACAGTCTGTGGTTGGTAGCTGCTGCTTCCCCCAACACTGCCATATTACACTCAAGTGGTGTGCTGGTGCTCCTACAGCGTGAGAAGGTTTCCCACTCTACTTCTCCTAAGTGTTGCTCATCCATCTCAGTTTATTTCTACCTTCACCGTGTGCTAACACTTTTGTCATCCTAACAGCATGCTATTCTCATATATGATGTTCTTTTCCTCTCCTATAAAAGGAAAGCTTATTTATCTATTATAGAGATGCCAGCAACAAAGGGCTAATGCTCCCTGGAACAGGTCTGCAGCTGCCTGAAGAAGCCGTAAGGAGCAGGCTGGGAGCCTGGCAGCTAAATAATTCTTCCCCTAAAAACAGATTTTTCTTTTCTTCCTCTCTCCATTGGCAAACATATTCCTCTACATGCAAGTGAAACTTACATTTCAATTGCCTTTTTAGATCCTTCTCCATTCTACTGTTGTTCTTTCCCAACTAGGTAAATCCTCTGAATCCCTTTTCCCTTCTGTTTAAGTAGGCTGAACATTGGTAATTTAAGGGTTGAACATTGGTACTCACTTACCACTGCAATTAACCTGAGCCAGAAATACTAAGTCAGTGTATGTCTGAAGGTATGCCTGAAGGTATGTCTGACACAGACCAAGCAGCTCCCTGAAGACAGAGCTCCTTAATAATTATTTGTGGTGTGTGCATCCAGCCAACCTCTCCTTACAATACACCAGCACACCTCCCCTGCAATTCATGTTCCAGTCCCACTCTACATATGCTTTCTGTTATCTCTTTTCAGGGCAACACCTCCTTGAAAAAGCTGACATCCTAAGTCCCACCACTCTCTTCCCACCTAAGTCTATTTTAAAAGGCAAGACTGATTGAGACATTGAGTTCAACCATACTATACAGAAAACACTTTCTATACAGTTTAACTACAGGGTAGGTTCAAGTGGCAGAAAAATACCACTGCTATCTGGTCTGTGCTGTTCTCTCTTCCCACATATCCAGCTATAAAAAAATCTCAACAGCAAAGATGAATTTGGAAAAAAACCCATCTTGAATACCCAACTGAACTTTCAGCTTCCTTCAGCAGTTGTGCCATTTAGAACTGGACTTCAGTAAGACTAGCAAGTACATGAGTGTAAAGCTCCTCATACATTCCACTACCACGAGCTAGTGGGCATATTCTTCACACTTAGCCATTCAATACCAGAGGATAAATGTGAACCAGAGATTATCTACTTATCACAACTAGTTTGAGGCCAATTTTCAAAGCACATTAAAGACAGCATGTGCCTCGGTAGGGACAGTTCTCAATGTGGTAAACTCAAGTAACTCAAAACATTTACAATGTCACCATTACTCAGATGTCAACACCTATGACATCTTTGGGTCACGTCACCAGCACCACGTTATTTAATGTTATGCTATTAAAAGACAGATCTACATTGTCATTTGCATTTCTCACTGAGTACAATTTATCATTAATTTTGTTCCACTAAAAGGAAAAAAGTCAATGTAAAAGCAACCATCAGAAACAGCAATGCTCTCCAAAAGTTTGTCCCAGAAGTTAAACTGCTGCATGGTATTTAGCAGGGAGGAGTGTGTTGATGCTCTAAATGGCTGGCACTGAATTTTCTGAATGAAGCCTATGTTGGATAAAATTTGATTTTCCAAGTCAGACTGTTTCAGCAATACCCTTGACCCCTTAAGCCCATATATGTTCACGATGTTTAAAATACCTTCTTTCAGCACCATCTCCATCTTCTGAGAATGTAATTTTAAAGGATATTTTTAAAAGTGAACATCCTATCAGTTTGTGTGAAGTAAGTTTGCAGGTTTTAGTAATTTAAAACAATGTCCTTCACCTTGCTTGAACTGATATGACACAAAAAGCATCTAGAGAAAAAACAAAATCCCACAGTAGTAATTTTTTGACAGAAGAACAAATTAATAAATATCAGTGCTTATAATATAAAAAAATTATATTCCTCCTCACTGCACAATGGAAAAAGTTCAATTATATGGAAAAAAAAAGAAGAAAAAAGAAACCAAGCTGAACTTATGCTCAGCAGCTCTTAGCTGTCCAAGTGTTCTCAGACCTGCCAGCAGAAAAGGTGTCATCATTCCTCAAAGTACCAATTTTTCACAGGTTTTATAGGAACTGGACTGAGTTTTATTGCTGTTTCCTAGATGTTTCTTTGTATTCTGAACAGACACTGAATGTTCCCTATTTTGAGCTTTAAGTGCTTTTGGGTTGTTTTGTTTATTAAAGAGCACAGCCACCAAGAGAACAGACGTTACCTGGGTAACAGCAAGTAACTGATTACTTAATGTTGTACCATACACTAATTGGCCAAACCCCACAGAACCAAAAAGTCACATGCAAGTGTAGAAACTGTTTCAAAATAAACCTATTTTGAGACAAGGTTCCTAAAAATAATGCACAAAGCACAGAGTGCATATCAACACTTCCAGCAAGTTAACTCACTACCCTGAAACATGGATTGAATATCAGAGTCCCATCTAGATGAGCAGCCTGCATCCCACAGGAACACCATGAGTGTATGAGGCTACATAAATTCAGGGCTGCTGTATGCAAAATATTTGGAAAAATCATTCAGTCTCAAGTATTTATGATGGTTCATCTAGACCCAATATGGAAAAAAAAACCAAAAAAACCCTAGAAGCAGCATAGAGAGAAATGGTTTCCACCCCAGCTGCAGTCAAAAAGCAAAGCTAAAGTTGGCGAGGTAGCTCAGACCAACATAATCACCTAATATAACTTAAATGTGAATTTAAACACATCAAATATTCCAAAGTGACAACACAGATAACTGGTGTGGGCTCAGACCTTTCAATAAGGCTTGTACTCACAAATGACTGCCTGTTTTAATCATCTAGCAGAGTAGTATTTAAGACTTCTTGACTATTTTAAGTAAAATCAGTCATTCCAAAGTCCACAGTATGACTCACTGAAACCTAGGTGTTTTTTAACGTTTACAGCAGTTGTTTTCTTGACAGGAAAGGGATAGTCCCCTGCTGCAACAGTAAGATCACTTTACTTTCAACAGTGTAATTCAGCAGAACTGAGTTCTTCATCCTTCAGGATTCAAGCTCTATGCATCAGCTCCTTTTGGGAGAACATTAAGTGATTTTCATACAGACCTCTCCAGACTAACAGTGTTTCAGTTTATGTATTGAGGAAAATATGTGTGCACCTTTTCAGCAATGGCATGGCCTGAAGATGACCTGACAAAGCACTACTGAAAGCAATGACAAATGTACCTGACATGAAAACGGAGAGGGTGACCTAATTCATCTTTTCCGTTCGGTTCCATGTTTTTGTCTACATAGTTTTAAGAACTGGCAGCCAATACTTAAGACTGGCTCTGAATGAAGTATCTGGAATCTCACTTAACAAATGCACTGGAAACCTGAGCTACAGCACGTCTGCCCACACCACTCCCACCTGGAGCTGAGATTAATTTAATCTAGAATTTACAGTCTCTGGTTATACTTCTCCTCAAGTTAGGAAGTTCTGTGGTCCCCAGAGAAGTATGTAAGCCAGGAACTAGAAGTTATGGAAACGCAAGTTCTCCTTTCTATAGATTTTCAGACACAATGAACAGAGTGAAAGTCAGATAATTATTTAAATTTTTATGGAAGAGCCCAAAGTTTTTCAGTTTCCCCTATCTAATGTAGAAATGAGTATTAAAAATAAAGGTCATTACTAGATTCAAAAATTACAAATTTTTGATGAATTAATGGCCATACAAGACAGCCAAAAGCTTTCAGGAAAAATTCCTTGGTATCTGACATATTTATCTCAAATTGATTCTAACATTCTTCCATGACTGCATTTTACATATTGCTAATTCCTCAAAATACTTCCAAGCGCTCTTCTCCTCTTAGCAAGCACACATTTTAGACAGCAAATCCTTCTCTTCAGAATCCTGGCCATCTAAAAGCTTCTTTCAGCATCCATTCATGACATTGCATAATATGACAGAATTAAACAAAAAAGTCTAAATTTTCATTTAAAAATACTTCTATGCTCTGCAGCTACAGAAGGCCAAAGGTAAGATTAAATGACTGGCCAAGGTATACCTAGACTTACCAGCACTCAAGAGAACAATAGCACACAGGAGCTATGTGGTCTTAAGGTACACTGCCCTTATGCAAAGAACTAATTTTGACTTGCTTCAGTTCTCGTCTCTTTGGGAGCTCTTGATCAGAGGCTTGGGACCACAAACTCAAAATGGTAACAACAGATGCACTTTATTCCCATTGCATAGCGTAGCTTTGAAGAGCCTTTTGCATCATCCAACTTTATCTTGAAGGAAATCCAGCAATATATTATTTTACTTAGTCTGTTGGGACTGTGATTGGGAGTGTGCCAGTAATCTGTTATTCCCCAAATGAGACAAACTACAACAATGAAGTTTAACCTTAGGTCAGAAAAACTGAAGTCAACATTTTAGACAACCTGGTCACAACAACATCTCACAGAAAGTGAGCCAAGACTTTTTGCTAAGGCTCTGTTACCTACTTCTATTAAAAACAATTTCTGCTTACAAGAATTTTGCAAAATATATTCAACTTCAGAACAAAACTTCCTGAAGAAGTTTTATCCAGGAATGATGTGGCTGTCAGTCAGGTTAGAGTATACACTATTTAGAAAAGCTATTATTAAAGCAAATACAAATTCTTCTGTTTTCAGAAGAAATGAGCTCAACACTACTCCTGTATCAGGCTACTTCAGGGAATGGATCATATAAATTAAAGTAGAGAGTAAAGAGTAATAGAGCAAATATCAAACCCTTATAAATATTAGAAACTGGTAAATCAAATCCTTGATTACTGTAACAAATTTAGAGAAAGGTACAAGCAAAATCATAGCTAATTCAGGACTTCCAGCTCTTAGATCTTGACATCTGATGTTTTGATGGGGGCACAGACTACAAGATGTGTGACTCAGCACGCAAATTGTTTAGCTGCCTCTCCTAAGTGCAGAGCTCACACAAACCGGGCAGCATTATATATTCAGATAGAATGGATTAGCAAATGACAAGCTTATAAATCAGCAATATGCACAGCTGAAGTGTCCTCATGTTAGTTCCAGGCTCCTGGGATGCAGAAAGGATGAAGAGGAACTTGTAAACACCCCTCCAATAAACTTGGTGGAGCTATACTGAGTATCACAAATGCAGTGCTTAAGAATAGTTATTACTTACCTTACCTGTTTGTGACAAAATTGGCTTCAAGTTTATTGGCAGTAAGAAAGCACCTGGCCCCTCATCCTCAAAGGCCAAGAGCATAAAGCTAAATACAAAAACATTGATTAATCAAGTGCGCACCTTCACCTACCAAATTTATGAAGTATACCCATGCACTTCTACCAGCCCTTCCTCTGCTGTTTTCCTCACTACCTTCCACTGAAAGTCAGGCATCCCCCATTACTGAAACCAGAATACCAAGCTGCAGTGCCTGTACAAAAACTGGTAAAATCCACTCTAATATTGTGTTAAACAACCCCAGTTTGTGTAGTGATAAAGAAATCATGTGTAATAACCTTCAAACTCAAGTGTGTTCTTTCCCCATCAAGTCCTCTCTCTCTCACATACAGCCTTCTGTGTTTTTCTTCAAAAAGTCACCGCATCACATTAGTATCCAAGGTAGTAGAAGTGCCTGTGAGACAACTGTCTAGCAGGTAAGTATGACAGTAATTTACAAAATCTGTTCACTGCATTAGCAGAAAACCAGAATTTTTGGCTTTGTTGTCCAGTTCGACCCAGTGAGCACAGCTTACTTTTTCAAGGCCACCAAAGCAATAAATGTCCTCCATGAAATTAAGTAATGCTAGACAGCATTCAGCTGTAAGGGGAGGGGGGCAGCAATCAATGACTGCATGGGATGGAGGCTTCAGCTACCATCAGAATTCCTTGATTTATTCTTAGCTGGACTCTCTAACAGTTCACGGTCTGTTCAAGAAATTCAGTGCACTCCGGGCTTTGTTTCTGCAAGAATCAGTCCCTTTTCAGAAATGATTAAGTTTTCTTTGTTCAAGAGTGAGGATTCAAGCAGCAGATTCTATTGAAAGATGACAGAGAAGGTAAAACTATGAGTAAGTAAAGTTCAGATCTAAGTTTCAAGCATATTAAACTAAAAAAAAAATGAAACCATTAAGTTCCACAATTCTTACCACAAATGTGTTGATGGTTGCTAGAAGTTGTGCTAAGAACACAAAGGAAGAATCATCTCTCTCTCCACAAATTACTTTTCACAAAAAAAGATTATTTATTTCAAACTATTAATTCAATTCACATTCACTCCACAGTTCTGGACTTGCCATGAAGTAACATTCCCAACCTGACTTTTATGAAGTAGCCTTTCCTTTTAGTCAGTCACTTAAGAATAGCAGTTTCTTTAACTTACAAAAGGTTAAATGTAATACTTGAAACACTGTCCCAACCATAACTGGGACAACTAACTCAAGTCCAAATGTAACATTAAGTGATTAGCGTGCCTGACCTTCAAAATAAAACTGCATCCTACACAGTTTCCTGAATCAAAAGACTGTATGTAATAACCTTTTAGTGGATTTCACCTCTACACCACATATATTTCTGTACAAACTCCCTCTCTCTTCCCTGACAATAGGAACACAGAGACAAAGAATTCACAAGATTTGAAATTTTGGTAAATTGTTTACATAGCGGCATGAAGCTGATACCTACTGAATATGACAAATTTCTACATGGGCAATAAAAACCACATAGATTTCACTTTTCTGTAGGCCAAAGGTAACAGTAGGGAATAAACAGGGCTATGGTCAAAGTTATCCATCATCAGACATCAGATATTTTACCTGATATGAGGAATCTATTTGCTACTGCAAGAAAATGCCAACTTCACTTTGAACTTGTGCTGTTGAAACAAACTGCTCTAAACATTACCTTCTATCATGGGAACTTCTGTTCTACTCATTTTAAGTGATTAACTTCAGAAGTAGATCTACAAAATTGATAATAATCAGAAGTGGACAGATTTTTTTACTAGTTTTTATTAGCTTTTATTGTTTCTTATGTATGTTAAGCAGCAGCGGGAACAACATTGCAACTTTGGTGGGGGAGGGAGGAAGGAAGGAAAGGGGGGCTGGCAAGAGCAACACACTTTCAACAATTAACAGTGCAATCTCTCACAAGATCAAAGCATCCCATCAGCCTTAAGACAGTAAAAATACAGACAATACACATCTACAGCTCGAAACTATTTCATTGCAGGCACTGCCACAGAGCGGCAAAAAGACTCAACAGCACATGTAATGTAAGTGTTCCTTCATTTCTAGAAGGTCACAATGCCATCGCTCCTTTCTAGAGAAACAAGCCAACACAGGCCTGACACAATACAATGTAAAAACGCTTACAGAGGACACTGTGAAAACTGATGTTGGGAAACAAAAGCCTCAGGTACGTAACCTTTCTACATAACATTTTAAAATAATACCAAAAAAACCACTTTAACATTTCAGCTAGAGACAGGAGAAGTAACCACACCAAGACACAGTTGATTTGAAGCCCTAATGATTTTGCATCTTCAGCAAGATTTAAACTGCGGGCAAACAGTTACCAAATCTTATCTCCACTACTCCACGAAGAGCTCCAACACATCAGGACCTAGAAACTGAACACATGCAAACACACACAAAAACCCTGCAGCTGTACGTGGAGAGTGCTTCCAGGCAAGGGCTGCTGTCTTCCCTGCATTTACATTACTGCTCTCTAAAGAACAAAGGAGCCTGAATGCAACACAAGTTACAGCCAAGCAAAACGACCAAGGCTCTCAGAAAACCCCCTGGTTTAATCTGCTTCCCCAGAAAGGTTCCAATTCAAAAGTTAACTTTTTAAAAAACTACTGTCACTGCACAGTGCAGTGTGCATATTAGTAAGTAAACCTTATACTGTACATTCCATCTTCAAAGTTTCCCACATCATTTCACTAATTGTATGAAAGTTGCTGCTGCATCCACCCCTTCTACATTATCTAGTGCCTGTCTTGAGATCACTCAGGTCAAGAGAAAGCAACATGAACTTTGTGCTCAGAGTATATGAATCAACACAATGTGAACTTTATCTTGAAAAAAATTAAGTTGCCAACCTGTTTCTTTATTCAAGGAGAAGAGTTTCAAGAACAGTTTTAACTATGAGTCACAAGGGATGATTCAACATTAACTCTCTACGTTACCAAATAATTAGTCAATCAATACAGGGAGTTCAGCAAACCTCCTAGTGTACCTTTCAAATAAAACATTTGTGTAAGTTATTTGACAGCCATACCATTTCTTCATTAAAGAGCTATTCTCATCTGAAAGACCAGTCATAAAATTAACAGCTAAAAGCATTCAGATCATGTCTACTTGCAAGATAGGCAGTTAAAGAATGACAGTTAAATAATCAGTAAAAGCTTTATTTTTATGTATATATCTATATACAGATATTTCAATGTAATTTTGAAAGTTTTTATTCTAGTGGTGATTAAAATTAAGTTCTTTATCAAACCACGACCTGAAACAATGCTTACTTAACTGGCTTGGGGCATTTTTTGCAGGAAAAAAAGTAATTACAGATTCCATGTTCCTGACATTTTATTAAAAAAATTAGCAGCATTTTTAATGCTAGCACAAGTATTTCTACATGAAGATTTAGAAATATGCCACACCAGTAGTTAAAAAAAAAAACTTTTGAAAAAACTGTTAGTAGTATGACTAACAGCAGTCACACTCCACCCAACACACCCACCCTTGCTAAATCCAAATACTCCAGATGACAAGCAACCTTTCCATACTACTTGCCAGCAGTTGTTACAGTTTAGCTGCCTTCCTAGAATTAAAAAAGCATCTCTGAGATTCAGCTGAAGAGATCTGAAAAAGCTACAAGCTGTTACCATAGCACTAATACAGACGAAATTCAATCAAATCATTCAAAGGAGGAACTAAAACCATTGTGTGGCTTAGCTTTAGGAAACCCATCCTTTGTAATGCCTGCTCTCCTGAATTCCAACCTCTCTCATAGGAGTGGTAGATGGAAGAGGAAAGGGAGGAAATCAGAAGAGAACAGAACTGCACATGGCCCTGAAAGGAAGAATAAAAAAAGGAAGGCTTGCAGTAGATAGCCAACATCTCCTACCAAAGGAAGGCACATCTTTGCAGCAGGTCAGGACAGGACAGGAAAAGCATGCTCAGCTCCAGGTTTTGGTCTTCACTACTTCCTGCAGCCTTCCAGGCCGGAAGGTGAGAGTTGCCAACAGGCCATTGCTGAGAACAGAGACAGACTAGAGTGCTGAAAAATTCATCTAGCACAGGAAGAGCTTGCTTTCCCTACACTAGAGGTCTGTGCTAGTACAGCTACCAGAATACCTGCTGGCCACCATCAGAATAATTTCAGTAGAGACACTGTGTGAAGTGGTTCACTGCCTCTCCCTATGGAAACACAAGTTCCTTGTCAAAATGGTCCAACCAGTATGAGATTTTATACATCACCTTCTCCGAGGCACTCGATTTGGTAAAAGGACAAAGGGAGATTAAGAAGTCTGAAGAGAGAGCTTTACATGGAGATCCCAAGAAGTTAGTTCTCAAGTGGGGCACTGAGTAGAGAAAGAAGAGTGACACAAATGCTGGCACTTCAACACAGAGGTCCAGTGAAACTCTTGTCACAGGAAGTAGGAATCCTACAGAAGTGAAAGTCTCACAATTTCAATACACCTGTAACTGGAGAAACAATTTTGCTCTTGTGGAAGGCATGGGCTCTTAAATGTGTTAAGGAATTAACTGATTCATAAAGCTAATAAATATGAAAATTATTTTCAGGGAAAGATAACTCACTTTGATTTAGAAATAAAGAACAAACCTAGGTGGCAGCATACAAGGAAGCATATAGGTATTTTCAGCACAATCCAAAGAAGCATTCCCTTGTACGTGAGCCAGAACACTTAATCAAGAAGAAAAATCAGTTACTTCCAAACCAGTCACCTTTAAATTCACATCTCCTAAACAAATCTAGAATAAATTTACCTCAAAATTGTTTATTTCCTTATAGACTTGCTTCCTCCTGGTCTCACATTAGCAATACTAGACACCAAAAAAAAGGTAACTAAGAGGAGCAAATCAACCACTGAAGATGATCTGCCCACAGAATTACTACTGCATTATGCACGTGCAGTTTTTTTCAGATACAATTCCCTGGTCATGTAGGACTGGGTCCAGCAGCCTCCACAATGCAGACAGACATCTCTTGAGCTCCCACTGCAGTGCACTACAGTTTGCCTACCAATAGCACCTGAAATTCTGCTGCTTCCACAGAAATGTACTTCTGGGTTTGATGCATGCTTAGCGTGTCATTCCAGTCTTTACACCTTAGCTTTACATTGCTCCGTAATTACTGCAAACCCATCTCAAAGCTACCCTGAGAAATCAGCATCTAACAAAGACAATTTCTACATGTCGCTTTCCCCCCTTCAATACAGATGTTTAAGTTTGTAAAGTCAAATTTATGTTAAAACATTCATCAAAATGTCTCTTGAAAACCCCTTTAGAGTATTCTTCTTCATCAGGAAGTAAACAAAATGCATATATGGTTTCAATGTTTGTAGCAAGTTATTAGCTGATGTGAATAAAGGGCTTTCCACATTTTCAGCTAATCTTACGAATATATTTACTAACCACAGCACAGAGGCTAAATTCTCTGTATCCCTGCAACTATCTCCATACTGCCTATGGATCTCTCCACCCAAAAACGTACCTCACAGACACTCAAAATTAACTATCGCAATTACCTCTACACATATAGCGCCAATAGCATAGTGCAGTTGATCCTCCTCATTGTGGTGACCCATGTAAGGGCTGCAGAAGTTCAGCACTGACCTCACCCACCCCAGCACAATACTGCATGATATGCCCCAAGCAAGTTCCCAATGCTTCCCTCAGTACAGCAGCACACTTAAACACTGCATTTTTTTACCTTAAACAAAATATAAGAAAAAACAAAGTCCTGACTTACCAGCACTGTGGTGCAGATGGACCTGAGCTCAGATTCCACCTTCTCCCGATAGTCCTTGATAAGCTGCATCTTCTTGTCACTGGTGTCTGTCTTCTGCTCGATGCTGGAGATGACCCTCCAGGCCGAGCGCCGCCCCCCCACCACGTTCTTGTAGGCCACGGAGAGCAGGTTGCGCTCCTCGTTGGACAGCTCGGCACCTTGCTCCGTTACTGCCTTCATGCAGGTGGCCATGTCATCGTAGCGCTCGGCTTGCTCAGCCAGCTTGGCTTTCTGGATCAACTCGGTCTTATCCATGGTGGCTGGCAGTGGGACAAGAGCAGTGCAGTAGCAGAAGAAGCTGGAGATGTCACACTATCAACACGAGAATGCACCTCAAAACCTGACAGAAAGAAGACAGCAACCCTGATGCCAAGATAAACACCACCGAACACGATCCTGCAGCACCCACTGCAACCCAGCAAAAACGAGAATTACTGTGAGCCTTGCCTTCCCTTCCCCATCTCCAGGGGCTCCTCCTGGAGAGACGGTCTGCAACATCCTGCCCTTCCATGCAAGGCTACGGGGACTGGCCCCAAGCCTCCACCCCTCGGGAAACCACGACCTAGAAACCCAGGCGGAGAAGTCACATTCGGTCGGTGCTATACAAGGGACGGCAGCCAGCCGTCCAAGCAGTGGAAATAGCTGTTTTTCCATCAGAAAAAAGTCATCATCCCGCTTTTCCTTCGCGTCCTACGTGAGCATATTAATATGCCCTCTAACTCGTGGAATTATTCCTGGTTACCACCCCGCCTAGGGCCCTCGCCCAAATCCCTGCCTCCGTGTGCTACCAGCCCTGCGGGCGAGCACCGGAGGCAGGAGGGCATGAATGCCAGGACTGGCGGGAACAAATACATAATAAAAGCAGCAAGACGAGCTCGGCGCCGGAGAACACAGCAGGGGTTAAACCCCTCCAGGACCCGCCTCCCTGGGGGCGAGCGAAGCCGGGGCCGCGAGGCCGGCGAGGGGCCCTGGGCGCTTCTCCTCCCCGCGGCGGACCCGGGCCTCCCCATCCGCCTCGGCGGCCGCCGATCCGGACCTCGGCGCGGCGGGGGCCCCGCGCTGCCGGCGGGGAGCGCGGCGGCTCCCGGTACACGGCAGCGGGTGCGGTCTCGGGCTCAGCCGCCGCATCTCCTGGGCCGGCGGGGGGCGCGGGGGCGGCCGGCGGAGTCCCCGTGGCGACGGGGCGGGAAGAGGAAGCGGCGGCGGGTGCGAAATGGCGGCGCTGGATGCGCCTCCCGCTCCCCGGGGCCGCCGAGCTCTCCACGCCGCGATCACAAAATGGAGGACGCGGCGGGAGGAAGCAGCGGAGCGGGGCCCATCCCGACGCCGGCCGCGGCCCCGCGCTCACCTGGGTCCGCCGGGCTGTGGGGCCGGGCCGCACCCGGTCGGTGCCGCTCTCGGGGCTGTGGCGGAGAGAAAGAGCCGCTCCCGTCTCGGCCGAGCCAGCGCTGAAGGGCGTTGGCGCGCGCACCGACCCGCTGCGCGGCCCGCGCCCACGCGGCCAATCGCGGCCCGGCCTGCGCGCCCGGCCCCGCCCCCCCGCGCGCCGCCGGCCAATCGGAGAGGAGCGCGCCGCCGCGGGGGCGAGCGCGGGCAGGGCGCGAGCTCGGCTGGGCCCGTGGGCTGCGGCTGGGGCCACGGGGTTTCCTCCAATGAGATCCAGGGTGGGGTGACGTCACTGTCGCC
>QUSF01000002.1:11254685-11477304 GCA_003676055.1 Chloebia gouldiae | reverse complement strand
GCCGCTGCTCCCCGCAGCGCCGGCGGCGGCAGCTCCCGCAGGAGCGGGCGGCGAGCCCGGCCCCGCCCGGCCGGCCCCGCGGCGGGGGGGGGCGCGGCCCCCCGTCCATCGGGGGCGGGCCGGGCCAAGTCCGGGCGCTGCCGCCGCCGGGTGCCGCGGGCCGGCGGGGCCTAGGACAGGCACTGCGGGGCTTCGTGATCCCGAGTCCGTGTTCCCGGAGCCCCACGCGGCCGAAGGCAGCATTTCCCACAAGCAACGATCAGTGTATTTGCTTGTTTTCATCCTCTTGATTTCACCTTAATTCTCTAGAGGTCAGACCGTGCAATGACATACAGTAGTAGCGTGTTACCCACCCGTGTCTGGATAAAGGTGAGGCACCTATGGCCACATGCAGGTCCAGAACGTTGGCTGAGAGGATGCAGGACTTGCGTGCACTCACGCTGCCTGAGCTTCAGAGGATGTGCTAAGGACGCGGTGGGTTTGTGTTGTTGGTCTTGCCGTACAAAATATGTCAAATGCTTCTGGTGAATCAGGGCTCAGGCGAGGTCAGGTTCTCCAATGTCTGTACATTACCCGGTCTGTGTGTCAAGTGATGACATTTCTTACCTTTGTTTTCAGCATCACCAAATATAGTCATACCGAGGGAATTTCAGCATCCAGATGGGATGCGGAATTCTCTGAATCAGTCTCAGGATGTTACTGTCTCAACTCATACAGCTTTTGGTCTGTGTTTGGACTAGTACTAGGAATATCTATGTGGAAATTTGAGCTATACTGTGAACAAGACGCTTTTCTTTGTCATTGGAGTTTAGGAAACATTGATTTATTTTAAAAAACAGAACTAATGATAAAAACCTTTTCAAATTTAATGAAACTCAGAAGCCACTCTGGATCTCCCTCAGAAGTTACCTCTTGGCAACTTGCTATAGTTTTAGGATGCCCATTTATTCTTGTTAGTAGGATATGTTTGCATTTTCATTAGTCCCTAATAATTATCCTCATTTACATAAAATAAAGACCAAAGCTGACCAATAGTGTAATAAAACCTTTTTTATTAACACCTTGTCTCTATCAACTAACCATTCCACCTTTAAGGCACAGGTGAGTGTGTTTTATTTGAGGAAGGACAGCTGACCTAATTGAGGCTACTTGCTTCGCTGCTTCACCTCAGAAAAGGGGAAGATATTAAGAATTACCCTCATAACATTTAGTTCTGGTCTCTCTCCCACCTACTTAGAGGCTGCATTAAGAAATACAGAACCAAAATAAGAGTTGGGAAGTGCTGAGCAGAGCAGTTTGTGTGCACAGAGCAGTGTGATGGATGCAGACTGAACTCCATGTGTGATGCAGTCTGATGTATGTGTGCAGAGCAGCTGTGTGGCCTGTCTGTGTCTGGTTTCAAACCCCCTCTGTGCTCCTTGCTTTTCAGGCTTGGGTCTTGTGGGCTAACATGCCATAAGATCACCCAGCAATGTGGATTTTAATCATATAGCCATAAGCTTATTCCCCCAGAAGAATCCTATTGCTGAGTAGGAATGTTGTCCTTTGGGGAGCTTTTCAGAGCTCAGACTTGAGCAATTTGTTGTGTTTAGATTAGAAAAATGAAGAGATATTGTATTTTCTCAAAAGAAGAGTAAATGGCATGGATGTAGAATTGGTTTTTAAATGGAAGACAAATGTGTGTAAAATGGTCAGTAATGAATTTAGAGTGTGACTTAAAAGATTTGGAATTTTCAGAGCAATGAGGCCATGAGACAGGTTCCCTGTGCTGAGAGCAGGAAGCCCATTTGCTTAGAAAACAGTCTGATGAGTTTATAAAAGTGCTTATGTGATTGCACATAAGCAGTTGCTTGGGATAGCAGGAGAGTAAGCTCCAGAAGCTTTCCAAATCTGTGTTTCTTTTATTGCTTATTACATATTCTTATACATGCTTAGTCCATGGGTACTTTAATATACAGTTTATTACATAACATTATCCTTTATTGAATTAAAAAAACTAATTTCCTGTAGTGCATTTCAGGAGTGCTATAATCTTACTGACCATTAAGGACTTTACCCTTGTCACCACTATGAAATGGTTGGCCTTATTCTGTCTTGGGTGCAGGAAATTAAAAATATGAACACTTCTGGTTACCTATATGAAGAAATTTAAGCTTTATTTCCCATGTGGTAAATATTGTATCAAAGACTTTCATTTCCAGGGTGGTAAATGCTTTATGCTACTTTGCATGTAGAGAAAGTCCACCTCCCACTGACTTCAGATGCACCTACTCACATTCAGCATCTCAGCAGCTCACACCACAAATTACTCAACTGGGGTGTGGGAGAAAAATGAAGAATATCTATAATGCAAATTCCTCAGACTTACACGTGAATTTTACAACAGAGTTAGAAGACAGTTTTCTAGAGCCTCTGTTATTTGCTATGACTTTTCTTGCTTTTTCTCAGCAGAACCAACCCCCTCCATCAAATGCTTTCCATCTCTACAGCAAAGGAGGTTGAAATGGTACAGTCAGGAACTTCCTTCCTGCTGTCTGTACTACAGGTACAGGACAGGTCAAAGTGGCATCTCACAAAGCAAACATACAGCATTGTGAATGAACAAAGAACAAACAAAGAACTCCCAAAAGCAGACTTCTGTCACGGGATTTACCTAGATTACCACTGAACAACAGTGTGAGTGAGCCCTTTGGATATGCAGCATGCTCCTGAACTATCCAGAACAGTCCTGTCATGAGAAGCAGTAGAAAAACTTCCTCATTTTGTGTCCTGCCTTGAGTGGGATGGAGATTCTTTACAACTAGTCTCATGTCTGTTCACTTAATAGCAAGAGAACATATTTTATGTTTATTAAAGCCCTGTGTTCTGATGGTTAAGGTCTCTTTTGCTCCCATACTCTTCCTGTATTCTTCTCCTTATTATCAGCCCCCTAATTTACACTGCTATCCCATCTCATCCCCTTCTGATTCCTGGCTTCTGCTCAGCTCCTGTCTGTACACTTTTTCTCCTGCTGTCATTCTTTCTGTATCTGTACCCTCTGCTCTTCCTTTGTTGTTCCAACTTTTACTAAAACTTTGGGGGACAGAAGAAGACTTGCTTAGGAGGCCTAGACATTCAGTAGTCTTTTATGAGAGCTGAAGTCTTAAGGAAATTCTGCAAGTAAATTTTAAAATGTCATCTGAGGGTATTAAAATTGAGTTTTTTATTTATGTTTTCCATGTTTGGTTAGTGTTCCATGAAACCAGCATAAGATTTAACTTCCATTTGCTCAACTTCTTGAAGAGTTTAAAGGCACCACTCGGTTGCAGGTGTTGAGTTATTTGATAATCAAATTGTAATAAAGTGTGTCATCCTGGACAAAACTGGAATTCCCTCTGATTTTCTCTGTGAGAAACAGCTAAACCATTCTAGCTAAACATGAAAATCATTTAAAGTGTGTTCATATAGACTGATGTGTATTTAAGCCTTTGGAGAGGAACTGAACTAGTGGGCATGACTCTTCTAGATAAAATTTGAATTTACTTAAATTTGTTTATCTTGCACTTGGTTGGGGGATTTAGGAATGAAAGGATAAGATCTCTTGTTATCCTTGTAATTTTTTTCTCATATCTTAAAAGTGCTAGAGGGTAGCATGAGTGCTCTTATATTAAAAATAGAAAGTCACTCATGTAAGAGGCTAAAGCATCATCAGAGTCCAGTTAAGTGACAAATAAATGTGAGTCAGTGGGATCAAGCTCTTTAAACATTAGCCTGATTCCATATTCTGTCTGTACTGTGCTGTGAGGAGGCCACAGGACTTCTTAAATTTTTGAAAATACTTGCATGGCTTGCTCATTGCTGGTGTAAACTAATTGCTGCAGGGAACAAGCCTCTGAAGGTGCTGATGAATGTGGAGCTAATGCTGGGTGCTGTTTTATGCAAACTGTTTTCTTCTGCTGGGAGAAGAGGAATCAAGGAGTACTTGGGTTAGGATGACGATTGTCAGCATGGGAGGGTGGTACTGAACCTCAGTTTTGCTGCCAAGTGCCATTTTTCTGGTTTCAGTGGCTTCAGGATAAGTCTATCTCCATGCTGGGAGCAGTTTGGTCATTGCTTGTAAAGGATGGTATTGATTAATATTGATATCTGCTGCAAGCTAAATGCTGCTGTAGTCTGATGTGCTGAGGCAGCTACTGATCAGGGTTGATAGGAGTGTCTCAGCCTTTGTCTGACACTCTTCCCTCCTACCATTTCAGTAATTGCTATTAGATTCCATGCCTCTTTTTGGGAGGTGCAGTAACTATAACCTTATTGAACATGACTGGGCTTCTCTGTATTCTTTCCTTCTGTGGCATGTGGTACTGGAGAGTGCAATAGGCTCTGGGGAACAGAGCCTGGCCTGTGTTACCTGGGTGAGCCATCTCCCTACTTCAGAGAGCTTTCCTTTTGTCCTGATGGGCCTGTGAGGGAGGGAAGGAGGATGCTGGCTGAACAGAACCATTCCCTTTTTTGTGCTGTTGGAATTAAAATGCAGGTTTGTCTGTTTTGGTCCTAAGTAGGTCCAATGAATCTCTTGTGAAGTAGATCCAAAGCCCTGGGATCTCACTGTGCTGCTACTGTCAAGAGACACACAGACACATGTGGCGGAGTCCCATATGGGATACCTCTCCAGGAATACCCTGCACAGCTGGACATAAAGCTTTTGCACATTTCTGTGGGCTTCTCTTTTACTTTCACTGGCTCTGTCTTACAGGTGGGAAGACAGGAGCCAGCTGGAGTTCATGGTATCCCTCAAAGTTGAGGTGTGTCCTTTTTTTGGTGGAAATTAAGCAAGTAGCTTTTTAATAGCTTTTGTTCAGTTACATTCAACTTGCTCTGCTAGAAGTTGATAAAAGGTCCCCTTTTGCATGAATAAACACAACTGGAAAAAGTCACTCAGATTGTCAAGTAAATTTTTTCCTCCTATCTGGAAGCAACAGGAGGGCCCATAGAATTAAGACAAATGTAGCTCATGTCCTTTTAATGGTGATTTGATTATTCTTTCATTACAGGTAGCTAGTTCCCTTTTTTAATTATATGTTGTGCTTTTATCTAAGAAAAATTACCCAATTTATGGAAGTGGACGATTAGAATTGCTCATCCATTAACAGTTTATTGTAGTGCTATGAGATTGCTGGTTTCAGAAAACGTCTGTATTGCAATAGATTTGTATAGATTTTTGGTTCTTCTGCCATGTTGCCAGTGGTCATGACAAATGAGAAAGCAGGTAGTGGGGGTGGATGTGCAAGGCAAAAATGATAAGGAGAGGTCAGAGAGCACAAACACTGCACACGTTTAGTGTGCCATTTAGGGAGTGAGAAGTATTGGAAGGGAAAGGGGCACTAAGGAATAAGACCAAAATGCATAAAGATGCACTGGTACTTGGAAAGGCTTCAGGTTTCATAAAGATTTAGTGAATTCTGTGTTTGACCTCTGCTCTTCTTGTTTTTTTTTCTCTCTCATCTTTCCCCTGCAACTGCCATAAGAGCATGTTACTGAAATGTGGGAAAGGACATCAGTCAGCCAAGTGGCACAGTGGAGACAGGAGAGGGGGAATTGGAATTGTAGTTGGGAGCATGATTTGAGAAAGCCTTGGGTCCTGCAGGCAGGTCACTGCAGGCCATGCCTATTAGTTTTGTGATGGGCTAGGGATGCCAGCAGGCAAAGCAGGTGCAGAGAGGTTATATCTCTTACTGTATCAATTAACAGTTTGAAAAATAGACAAACATTTGATCTGAAAGTACTAGTGTAGTTTCTCTGTATAATCTAAATGTACTTTTTTGTTCTGTATAATATTAAGACTGATGGATGCCTGAAGGCAAAGTGTTTATCTATACAGGTAAACTGACTGGTAAAGGAATTGTCAATAGTTTTACCTGTAACCTATAAGTAAACTGGGGTAATTCCGGACATGAAAACTCCATTCTATAAAGAAAGACACTTGTGTTCTGAAATACAGTGCATGTTAGGGGAGCAATAACAACAAATTATGATTATCAGAGTATTCTCAGAGTAGAGCAGCCATAAGAATAAAGTAAGGAAAGAGAGAAGACAAAAAGGATAGAGATGGAAAGAAGGCAGTCAAGTGCCTTAAGTAGAGATACCTGTGGGAAGATGTAACATAACTATCCTTTCTCATCTGAATTTTACAGAATGAAATTAATTGTATGGTAGTCCTCAGAAATTTGTTCAAAGGTGAAATATTTTGGTTTTGAAGAATTCATGCTCTTCCATCAGCTCAGTGTGGCAATAGGATGTGTATGTATTTAATTTTTCCATATGATTTCTAATGACAAGGTTCTTGGTTATGAGTTTAATTAGCACTCAGCACTGTCTTTCATGTACAAAAATCAGAAGTCTGAGGACTATGAAAAATGCATATTAAATGTCTCACTACTTGTGAATATATATATAGTACACTATTAATAGTGATTTATATGTAGAATAAAATAATTCTTCAGTGAAGGAAGGGCATTGCATATGCATATAATATACATATTTTAGGCTGAAATGCCCTTTGACAAGCCAAGAACAGGGTACTATTCATACACCTTTAGTACGTGAATTAATTTTGGCAGTTAACATATTGCGTCTTTGCTTTTCTGAAATACTTCATCACTGTTGCACTTGTCTGCCATCCATATAGGCAAGCTGTTTAATGATGGCCTATGGTAATGCAAATTATCTCACTTAATTACTTGCATTAATGCTGTAGGAAGTTTCAGGTACACAGGGTGAGTGTCCATGGAGCTACAAGCAAGGAAAAAAGCTTCAGACGAGGGAAAGAAGTGGCTAAGTGTGGGGTTGCCTCCTGCATTGGTGGGTTGAGCTTACCAGTGGGAGGTTTTTGCCTTCCAGAAAAACCAAATGAGAGATGCAACCTCCCTTTCCCTGTTTTCATGTGCTACTGCATATGAGAGAGCAGAGGTTTCTCTTGAGGTGAAGAGCTGTGCTTACAACACAGAGAGTGTGGTAACATGTTGATGTTGGCAGATAAAGCTGGTTCTGCAGCAGGAGATACACTTCTGAATAGGGAGATTCAGATGTGGTCCTGATCCATGGATGAGTACATGAGGAGTTTAGTTGGAAGGTGCTGGATGTTCACAGTGTTAAACATTGATGCTGGGAGGAGTTTTCACATCTAATTTCCATGTGTTTGAACACTGGAGACTTCCAGATAGAACACACAGAACAGCTGCAAGTAAATGCCAATATTTACTTCATTCTTCTTCTTTTTGGCATTCCTCAAATTATTGTTGTTTGTATAACCTTCAGTAAAGTGTATCTGAATGTTCAGATGTTATGTAGTTAGCATTGCTCCCCTTCTTAAGAAGAGGCATTTCTATGAATTGGCCTTATTTCCTTTTAAAATACAATGTTTCTATACATCTTTACCTGAGCTTAAAAGCTATGCATGGACCATTAAAATAATGAGATAATTAAGGTGAAAGTTTTGGAAATATGAGGGGAAATATAACATAAAATATTATATTAAATGTATCAAATATTTCAGAGGTTTTTTTTTGTTTTTTGTTTTTTTTTTATTGTCACAGATTATCACCTTTGTTAGCTATTTCATTCAAATGTTTTCCAGGAGGGATGATATCTTACTTTCCTGGGTGTGATATTGGAGGAGTACTGGTTGACCAGCTTGCTTTATTGTACCCATGCTACTGTCATCACAGCTAGGTAGGAAACAAACGTGCTGCTCTGTCAAACTCTTCAGGAATTCTTACCCTGAAGAAGAAGATTGCAAAATTTTCTCATGAAAAAGACCCCCATACTTCTACAGTATGAATGAAAGTACCTTCATGCTATGGGCGGGGATATCTTTCACTAGACCTGGGTTATTTAAAGCCCCATCCAACTTGTCCTGCAACACTTCTATGGATGGGGCATCCACAGCTTCTCTGGACAATGCATACCAAAGCTTCAATACCCTCATTGTAAAAAATGTCTTCCTTATGTCTGATCTAAAGTCTCATTTTAAAACTGTTGTCCTGCTGCTCAGGCCCTGGTAAAAAGTCCTTCTCCATCTTTCTTGTAAGTCCCATGTATATACTGAGAGGCTGAAATAAGGTCTCTCTTACAGATAAAGAGAAGTGTGTATTCTGGAAATGTTAGATCTGTTTTCCAACACTTTGTTAGGATGCTCCACAGAAAGACAGACTTGGATTTCTCTCCAGTAGATGTAGTTCCAAGTTACTGGACCATAGTAGCCCCAGCATCTCTGTGTAGCCCGTGGAAAATATTTCCAGGGAATGAGTCTTCTCATCTCACTGAGATTCTGAAAGTGTCAGTTTCCAGATCCTTAAGTAACTAAATAAAATTAAATAGGCTGAACAGCATAAACCAAAGTCTACAAATGTGAGAAGAATTTGATGAATATTCATAACGGCTGAAGATTACCTCTAATGGATCAATACAAATATTACATACTAATTATGAACAGATTATGTTCACTCAGAAAGCACATAAATGATCATCAGGCCTGTATGAAGGGCACAATTTCTAACTGTATAAAGTGGCATTTGTTAGGGGACTGAATTTTCTACATTTTCCCCTTTTGCATCATACTTATGTACTTTCATTCAAAGGCATACATTTTTTTCAGGTGGAGAGGAATATTCCATATTTCTGATGCAATTGTTTTATTGTTACTCTTGGCACACAGCCATTTAATTTGTTTCAAGGAACAGTAGTTGCAGGGCGTGATAAGTAGGGTGATTGTCATCAAGAGTCATTTAGTGTTTGCTTTCACAGAGAACCAAGCTCCTTTTGATTCACTTTAAAAGGATAAAGCCTGATTTTGTCTTGTGTAAATCAGAGAAAAATGCTGCCTGTTTTGAATGTGTGTCTTTTGTATTTAATTAACTCCTTGAAGTTTTTTTATTGTAAGCCCATTGTAGGATTTGTACCATCCCATTTAGTCTGTCCTTACTTTTAAAATCCTTCAGTTATACCTCTGTAGACTCTTTATTTTCTCATATATCTCTGCAATGGGAGAGTTGGTACTGGACACTGCTTGCGAGGTGAGATTTGATTAAAGAGTGGTTTAATGCTTTCAGGACTTTTCTCAATACAATTCTTCCTGATATTCTGCCAGCTTTATAAAATGACACTGAATATTGTGCAAATGTTATTTTGCTGACCACATCAATACTTAAATAATTTTGTCCTAGACTATACTTGATAAGATGGCATTTCTTCTGTTTCGTGTTGTCCATTCAACCAGCATTTGTTAGGTCTGTATGAAGGTTTTCCACAACCTTGTCTCAGAGCTCTGTTTTGACTGTCAGATAACATTGTGTCACTTGTAACATTGCCCTATTCCACTCTTTTTCAGACCATTAGTCAAGATATTGAGCAGTAGTCTACATCTTTAGGTACCATGCAGTTTATCTTTAGTCTGAGTGAAAAGTAAATAGTAAACTGTATTCCCACCTTTTTGCTTGCATCAGTGACAATAGCACAACTTGATGCATCTGAGAAGGTGGCCAAACAAATCTTGTCCCCATAGACTTGAGCACTGTTTGAAGTTCAAACCAGTTTGGATAAAAAAAATATTCTGTGAGCAGCTGTGGTGGCATCAGAGTCTCCGAGTGGTTCCAAGAAACCTGTAGGAGTTGAAGGAATGGAGCCCATAGATGAGTGTTTCCTACAGCCTCAGAGGCAAGCACTTGTTATCTGGGGCCAAACCACCCTAGGCTGCCCCTGGCTGGCAGCTGGCCCCGTGGGGGGCAGAGGAAGTGGGGCTGTGTTGGGCTCTCTGCCGAGAGGCTAAGCCTGTGCACCGCAGACTCCACTGCGCTGGGATCCACGGAGGCGCTCCATCAGTGCCTCCATCAGTCTTTCTAGTCATTACTGGAGAGATGTTTTTCTGTACACAGCTTGTCAGTCAACATGCAGGAGGTAGTGCGGAAGTCCACAATCCCTGGAAACTCTGCTTTCTTTGCTGTGTTATATTCCCAAAGCTTCAACATAGGAATACTTAGTTCCTGGCATCTTTTAGATTCCCAAATGATTGCCTGGCTCCAACACAGCCATGGGCTTTGCACTCTTCTCATGTTGCTGAATTATTGATGCTGCTTGGTTGCAAAAGAGCTCCTTAATGCCCATGTTGCAGCAGTGGAGCCTGATGTGAGACATTCCCTTCTGCAGTTCATCTCATCCCTCAGAGACACATAGGCAAATTACAGAGGGAATGGATTGGGGTGAGGAAAGAGAGAATATATGAGCAGATGGGGAAAAATGGGATCAAATATCAAAACAACAGGATAGGAGCCCCAGCTGAGAAATGGGAACAAAAAGACGTGTTTCATTAGTTGGAAGGAGATGGCTATGTCTCTTCCAATTTGGCAAGGAAGATCCACATTAGTTTTCCACATTTTGCTAAGGCAGCTTCTGAGGAAGTTGTTCCTGCAGGCCTGTTTCCCCTCTCAGGTTTGCCTTTAATTATGAGCAGCAGAAGTATGCTGGGGAAAGGCAGTACAGGGGTTGTTGGAAGGCTCTGTGCTTATTCACTGAAGCATGAGAACAGATTCTGCACACATTTCAAGGCAGGAGCATGTCTGGTGCCTACATCTGCCTCAAATTCTGCAATCCTACCTTACAATTCACTCATGCTGCCTGTGCAAGTGCAGCCTAAACCTAAATGCTAGTCCCTTTTGTATCTATCTCCTTGCCTCCACCAAAACACCTTCAGTACCTCTCGAGCCTGAATTTGTCTTTGTTAAAAAAAAAAAAACCAAACCAATTCCTTAGAATATCCCAGCAAGATCCCCATAAGACTTTTAGAACTAGCACAATAACTTTTTTACTGGTGAAAATAATTCATACCTCTTGGCATCAAACTTTGGTTTTTCAGCCCTGCATCACATTAGCAAGGGATGATTGTGCTTAGCTAGAAATATAAGGTGTTCCTAGTTGGCTGCTAAATTTTAGCAGAAATTCTGGTGTTAATCCCTAAATATATGACTTTATACTCCATGATCTGTAGTTTTTGTCTGTCTGTTTTACTCTTAGCCTACCTGTGCAATACTCTGATCTTCCTCTGCACTGGCCCAGCCTTTGAATCTTGTGATATGCTCTTGATTCATTAGCATGTTTTCATTTTCTTGTGCCAAGGTTGTTAATGAAAGTATTAAGTAAAATCAGTTCCAAGGTCCCAAGCTTGAAGAAGCTTTAATTGGATGTGCAGGGTACATTTTGTAGATTAACAAAGAACACAGCAGAGATCCTCATGGGAGAAAATCAGCCTAATCCTAACGTCTTCTGTAGAGTTATTCTGCTTATTCAGAGGATGCTGCTTCATTTCAGTCTTTTGTCCTGCACACAGATAGCAAAACAGCCTGTGTACCTTTATAAGGACTATGAAATATGATTTGGATGAATCATGATTGAATGGACAGCACTGATGCTGAGGTGGAAGTAGGACAGAAATACTCTTGCAGCAACTTTGTAAGGGAAAAACAAGCAAGAGGGTATTGTGAAGATGTGAGAAAAGGTAGAAGATACACAAGCCAAAAGCCTGGAGTAGACAGAAGAGGAGCCTCACAGAAATGCTGTGTGTTCTTGGGGCCATCAAGTCAGAAATGCATAGTGCTCCTGGTGTGGCTCAAACAGCCACTTGTGAACTAAAGATATGTCTTTATATAAACAACCAGTCAAGCATATTGCATATCTTCTTGTGTATGGAATACTATTGTCATGATTCATGTGTACCTTTTGCCTTATTTTATGTGCAGAATTAATTGCACTTTCTGTGGAAAGGAAATACATTTTCAGTGGGGTTTTTTAAAATTGAATAGTGTGGAGCACACAGAGTAAACACTAAGCAAAACCACATTACTAAGCATCTGAAAAGCAGTTAGGAGTATTGAAACCATGAGCTTCAGGAAAGTTATCTGTCCCTCCAGGATCCCCCAAAGCTGTTGTGCTATAGGGTATCAGCCCTTTTCCCACACTCTTCTGTCTCCTCTTCATTACACTGATGATCTGGGGATATGCAAAGGAGAAAACCAAAAATTACTTTCCAATTTACAGACATTAACCCAGTGCAGTTGTCCTTTAGCCTTTTCCTCAGCTTTAGGTCTTCTTTCTCATAGACTCTGTCCAGACCTAAACAAATCTGAAGTTACAAGGATTTCGTCTTTCCAAATTTTTCCTTGTCTCCTGAGCCTAAAGGCAGTTGTCTAAAAGCAGTGCTTTTCTGGTAACTCAAGGAGAAATTTATTAAACATGGCATGGATTCCTAGATAGCCAGGGAAAGAGCTGAGGGTAGAAGGCTGTCTGCTGAGAGAGGCTTCAGGGGTTGTGTGTGTCTCCATTAGGAGGGTTGTTGGCTGCTTTTGGTATGGGGTAGCAAAGTACATGAGAGGCAAATTAGTAAGTGGGCATGTGTAGGGCTGCCCTCAGTTTGAAGTATCTCACTGTCAAACTCATTGCAAGCAGGCAAAACTGGATTTTTTTTAAATGAGGATAAGGACAGAAAAGGAAAAATACATCCTATTCCTCCAGAGCACTGGGCCCTAGGCACAAGCACACTCCCTCCCAGTCTGAGCACCACCAGAGAGCTGTGTCAATGAACAATATTCATTTTAAGGGAGAGCACTACTTTTGGTATAAGTTAATTTAATTCCAGCAAGTCAGTGTAAAGTACACTGCAAAACTACAGGAAAGCTGCAGAGAATTCCCTATAGCAACACTCAGAATTGCTTTCCTTTAGCAAGTGTCTGAATAGCCCAACCTCAGCAATTTCCCTTATAATAATGTTTTATGCTGGCTCAAAACTGAGGGCACCAATTAAACTGTAAGCCTACAACACATCTCTAGAAGTTTTCTTTCTCTATTTACAGTAAGCACTTCTAGAATAAACGAACTTTACCTTCCAACTGTTGAGGTTTTGCAGAGGGATCTAGACAGGCTGGATCAATGGGCTGAGGCCAGTAGTTTAAGGATCAACAAGATGAAGTGCTGACTCCTGCACTTAGGTCCCAACAACTCTATGCAGTGCTACAGGCTGGAGGCAGAGTGGCTGGAAAGCTTCTCTAGTCAAAAGGACCTGGGGGTGTTGGTTGGGAGCAGCTGAACTTGGGGCCACAGTGTGCCCAGGTGGCCAAGAAGGCCAATGACATCCTGGCCTGTATCAGGAATAGTGCCATGGGACACCTTCCACAGACCAGATTAATCAAAGCCCTTTACAGCCTGGCCTTGAACACCTTCAGGGATAAGGCATCCACAGTTTCTCTGAACAACCTGTTCCAGTGCCCCATCCTTTGGAATGATACCTTCCCCTGTCTACAACATAGAGAGATGTTCCAGCTGGGGCTCAGAACCAGTGCACAGTCAGGTCCTGGTAACAGTGTACTTTAGTAGGCCCTGGTACCATCCTTGAAGTCTTGCTCTATTTATTGATTTTTATCACAGTCAGGGTGATCACTCTCTATCACTCATCATTTTTTTTCCTGCACTAAGCACTAGCACTGCCAGGGCTTTGGCCGAGACAGGCTTCTCAAAAGGTCATCAGTTCCAGACTTCAGTATGGGATTGTGGTGGTAAATCAGCTTGCAACCAGATAGAATACTAAAGACCAGCACTTTGCCAAAATGCAAGAAGGCAGGTAACACCTGTAGCAAAAAAACAGGTATCTAGCAAAATATGTTGGGATATCAGTAGAAGAATATGGGATATTTTCAGAAGAACGATCCATTTCCTGTTATCCTGAAAGGGTTAGGCTCCTCCAACAGTTTACTGAATCTGCCTGCAAAATGGATTTAAATCTTTGCCAGTTTGCCGTAAAAAACATGAACTGCAGGAGCACGCCTAGTTAACACTATTCTACAAGCTGTCCTACAAGGAGCCATAGAAAAGGCAAGAATGACATTGTTCCTTCAGTGGCATTGGTCTCCCTCTTGTCTCAGAAGGCCAAAAGGGAGGTGGAAAAACTCATGACTCCTTGACTTGGATACATCTGACTGTGCAGTGCTGCCCTTTCCATTAGTGTTTTAGCTGTAGTTCCACTGTTGTACCAGTCCTTAGGCTGAAGCAGATCTCTGAGTGCACTGGAGTAGGAGTTGCTTTTCCCAGCTGGACATGGCTGTCATTGTTTATTGTGTACTGAGTGTTCATCTTGGTGCTGTTAAACTCAAAGCAAGTTTGTGAAATGCCCTGTACATAACTCTTGTCACTCGGACACCCATCTAGGTGGAGTCTGGCATGGAAAGAAAAGACAAAAATCCCTCTCCTGGGGCATCTCTTACCGTAGGAGATCACTCTTTTTCCATTTTGCCACATTCTTTACATTCTTTCAGAGTCAGGGTTGGGTCTGGAGACCAGATCGTGAACCTACTGCAAGGCCACCAGCTTGAGGCACAGGGATAAATGTTAGTGAATGTTAACCTGCAGGAGAATGGGGAGTGTGCCTCATGGAGCATCTTGCTCTTTCAGGAATCTGGTTCTACAAGGAAAGGGGACAAATACCCTCTGTTCAACTCTATTCCCTTTCAGGGATGGGAAGAGGAAAGATTCCCTTCCCCTAGTGGAAAAAGTCAGGACTAGCAGTAGATTTGGTCCCCGAGTTCAGAACATTGTATTGTCTACCTTCCTGGGTTAATTTTACCATTCCTGTTTCCCCAAATCTGGAGAGACAGTTCCTAGCACACTTCCAGAAGGATGTGACACATGTTAAGGTGAAGACAGTGTGCCTTGTTTATACAGTAACTAGCTCATCCTCATTTTGATTCCAAGTTTTCACTGCCAAATATGTGGGAGAAGCTTAGTTCCTATGATATTGCAGGTATACATCTGCCAGGATGGATCTGCTCTGAATGATGTTTGCTTTCTTCAAGCATTTGTCCTTTGAAGCATTGTCCAAAGCAGACACTTCCTTTGTAATGCCTGGCAAAAGATGGCTTGAGAAACCACACCAACCTGCTTTAAGCCAGCTTCTGAGCTGAAAGGAGGAATATGGCCACAACAACACATCCCATTGTTAGAAAAAATAAATGGAAATGTTGCTTCATTCCTGCTCAAAGAAAGTGAAGTAAAACAGACACCTCACAGCTTTTGGTATCAACCTAATTGAATAGAGAAATTAGGGCCATAAAGTAATATTGACTTTATAGCTGAAATCTGATCTCTGTAAAAGCATTTCAAGGATGTGCATCATGCCTGTAAAAGGCATTATAATTATGGCACCAGAACTTGCACTTTAATTTGTGTTGCCTTTGTCACAAAGTACCCTGACAATCCTTCTGTTGTCATTCTGCATCCTGAGAGATGCTGAGCTCCCATTAAAGCTTCAAGTCTGGTAGTGGGACAGTGCCTGCCTCACCCAGGTATATCAGTGAGTTGTTAAGAGGATGTAAACAATTTAAAGGCAATAACCTGGAGTCTGTGTGTTTTCAAGAAACGCCTGGGCAACAGGCAGTGATGCCCTGCCTACAGTGCCTTTCTGAAGCTCCTATCACTTTGTCATCATGCCTGTACTTGGTGTATCAGGCCCTGCAGGTATGAGGTTACTGCTGTATTGTCTTCTGCCCATGCCTCCAGTATCAGCTCTTTCCAGAGGTACAGAACCTGGAGAAGACACTGGCATCTTTCTAAGGAAGAAGCATTCAGAGCATAATGCAGCACTTCAGTGGTGCAGCCAGGAAAGCTTTGCTCACCCTTAGTAGCTGCAGATACAGGAGGGAGGCTGTTGGACACAGCCCCTGCTCCCATCATCTTCCACTGTCTGGATGTCACTTATGTGCTGCTAAAACCTCCTACCCACATTTCTCTCATAGAGTTTTTCAGGTTTTGTCTGATTCATGAGTTAGATCTAATCCCTCCTAATCCCTAATCTAACCTAATCTAATCAAGCACTGAGCTTGTTTTTAAGAGCTTGTTAAAACTGAACATGAACATCCAAGTAATATTCTAACACTTCATATAATTTCATTCTTTTTGCACTTAATGCAACTTCTTACTTTTGTTTAATGCCACTTCATTGCCTGTTTTGTGTTTTTTTGGTGTATGCCTACACTATATTTAAATTTATAACACATCATTTTAGCTGAAATCATTAAGAAACCTGAAGCACTCATTGAGCCTTGGGACTGAAACATTACTCAGCTCAGTTTAGAAGTTCAGCTTTCACCCACAGATCTAAGGTTCCTAAATGTTAAAACCACCTCAGTTATAAAAAAAAGGAGATAATATTAACAGATTTATTGCATCTTGGAGAATTCTCTGTCAATTAACTCAAAAGCACCATTAAAGGCTGTGGGAGCTGGACACTTAGGTACACTGGCTGATGCCTGGTGGCAAAGCCAAGCCAAGCCTAGCCAAGCTACAAGCAAAGCACATTTCACCCTCCAGATCATTTTAGCAGGTCCTTTCCTAGGGCATATCTTGTTGTTTACAACAAAGGAAATATTACAACTAAAACACGGTCCCCGGGGGGCACTTCCCCGTCTCCATTAACTGGAGGAAACAAGACACACCTTCCATGTGACCTGAGAAACTGCTTTCTATCCTCCCATATGGACCTGAGATAGGCAGGGATGCCAAAACCATCCCTAGGCTGCTGTCTTATAAAACTCTGCAGCAGTTAATGCATGTCAGCTCTGGGAGATGTAAAATGCATTGCAATGCTTTTGAAGATTGCACCAGAATCCTTGTCTAATTGAAAGGTCATGTATTGCTGTGATGTATCTTGAAATAAGAAAAGTAATCCTTCTTCTTAATGAGTTGAGAGCAGCACTGCATGCTGATAGGGATACACTGCCCTGTTTATATTGTGGATTGTTTCTCACCACTTGCAAACTAGAGCTCTGCTTCATGGAAATGCTGCACGATCACTTAAAACACTTTGGCCTTGCTAGCAGCTGGGGCTGATACCATCTTGTAAGGGGTTCTCAGAAATCTGCAGGAGCTATTTTCAATGAGACAGCAGGACTCTTGTTTTCTTTGGATTATAAATTGTGTCTTTAGGTTGCTCTTCATATTCAGAGTTGTGTTACTGAAAAAGTCAGTATTTTATCAGGTAGCTGTCTGCATCTCAATTTTGAGGACAACAAATGTCCTCAGCAGTACTGAGGACTCATGATTCCTAAGCTTCTGGCAGCTCAGTTCTGAGTTTCAATTTATATATTTAACTATAACATCCTGCATTTGTTATGCAAGTTGTGAAATGTTTTTTAAGACAGGTCTTTTGTTAACAATAGGTCAAGTTAAGCTGCAGTGCTTTTTACAACATATATTTTATTAAGAACTTTTGATAAATGCTAAATAGTGGGAAGGAAGGCAATAACTTCCATCCCTTCTGTGATCATCACCACACTATCAGACTTGTGACTATACTACAGGGGAATTCTGCTTGACTTGAGGAGGCTTCAGGATCCCACTGCTTGCAGCAAGGCTCTGAGCAAGATCCTCAGGCCACGCCAGGTCAGGCCAGGCCACAGAACTCTCACCTAAAGAAAAAAAAGAAAATATTAAAAACGTACCAATTAAAACACTCTTGCAGAATGATGCCCAGCTCTAATCAGCAGAGGAGAGCAAAACAGCAAGAAAAACTGGTAAAAGCCTGAGAACGATTCTCCAAAGGTGGTGGTTTAAAATCTGCCCTTATGTAACTTGCTGAAGTCACCAAATATGAAGCTAGGCCAGCAAACTCATTCAATTTTTTATTCTATAAATAGTTTCCTCTCTCCAGTGGCATGAGTCTAAGGTTTAATAGTGGTTTGGCAGTTTGCAGAGAAAAACCTGAGCAGTGTGCCAGTTTGCTGGGAGGGAGGGGCAGAGGGATGGTGAAACACCCTTCGACTCATTCCCACTGCAACCAACTGACCTAAGGCTTGGACTTAACTCATTTGTGGGATTCAACCTTCAACATGTCCGATTATTTGGAAAACATAGGAAAGCCCAGACCTCGGGGGAGGCTCTTCCCCAGCACCCTGCCTGCCTGCCCCAGCGCTGGAGCCTCTGCTGCTCTCCCCGCTCTGCTGCAGCACCCCGGCAGGAGATTCTGGGCTCTTATGCACATCAATTTCTACATCGTTCTTAATGTGGGGGAAAAGCACCTAAAATGTTTGGGTTTGTTTGGTTTGGTTTTTTTTGTTTGTTTGTTTTGTTTGTTTTTTGGTGTTTGGTTGTTTGGTTTTGTTTTGTTTTGTTTTAATGGTTATCCCTTACAATTTGCTTTCTCAGCCCGGTTCTGTGTGTTGCTAACTGGAAATGCAGATTTAAAGGAGGCAGTACTGGAACTAAAGAAACCAGGCAGGAAAGAGAAAACAATGGCTTGGATAAAAATCCTTCCCCTGGACAGAAATGGATAACCAGGCTAAGAGGGATGAACGGGAGATCCCCGAACTCCAGCCCCTGCCTTTGGGAGGCTGCTTTGGGAAGGCTGGGGAGAGGGGGCAAGCCGAACTTGGAGCGGAGCCCTGTAGGAAGGGAGGGAGCTGAGGGCTGCAGGGCTGTGTCAGCGGGAAGCTGGAGACTGAGGGAGGTCTCTGTGAGCTCCCACACCCCTGAGGATGAGCAAACTTGCTCGGCCTGCCAACAGAGAGGATGCACGTGGGTAAGGCAATATGCTGGGAGACCTGTGTGTGCCTGAGGCGTTGTACCTTGGCCATGCGTCACTTCAGTCTTGCTGGGGATGAATAAAAGTTTTCTAGGGGGGAAGTTGCAGATTCAGAGCATTCAGCTGGTGGAAAGCAAACCTTTTTCTGAGAGAGCTGAAGTACGTGTAGTTGGTCACAGCTTAGTGTGACCCTTGGCAGCCCCCCCAGGAGAGGGACACAAGTCCCTGTGCTCTCTGAGCATCCCGGCTGAGACCCCAGGAAGGAGGACAGTCTCCATGGCACAGTAGTCATGACAGGGCAAAACTCTCATTTGTTGTTTACTGTTATTAATCTTCAGTTTGAAAACAATACAAACACATCAGAGTCATTCCTGCCTCTGCTGTGGATCCTCCACTTGGAGGAGGCCTCAGAAGGAGGTCCCTGGAGGGCAGCTCAAGCTGCAGACCTGCTTTGTTTCACTGACTGTGCGTGCAAAACAAGTACACACAGAGCTCTGTGCCTCGGCCTGACCCCAGAGCTCCTCTGTGCACACTCTGTGTTCTCCTGTGCAACAGAGAGCAGCTTGTGGGGCTGATGCTCCTTCCCACCACCATCCCAGGTGCAGCTCGCCCTTTCCTTTCAGAAATGTAACTCCCTCTAACAAGAAAGGGAGGAATAACCTGTCCAGGAGATACCTAAGAGGATCAAATTAGGAGAAAGGAATTTCTCAAGATTCTCCTGTGCTTTTCATCTACTATCTCACCTCTCCTTAATAGTGGCTTCTACTTTAGGGCAGGGTTTCATGATGGTCATTTGGTGCTCAGGTCTCCATCCATGCTGCAGGCAACCTGTACAATGCCTGTGGAAGTAGGATTCATTGGCATCACAGCTGGCCTAGGTTTTGTCCTGCTGCTCCTTGCCTACCAAGGATGTCCTCTGTGACCCAAATAATGTATGAGGCTGGGCAGGGAGAAAAGATCTTCAAAGACAGTATCTTGAAATGCCAGACTGTACTTCTTGGCCAGGCATTTCCACCTTATACAGAAAGTGGGAACTAGGTTCTTAAATGCCTTGAATGAGGTGTTTTCAATTCATAAAACTTTCTGAGATTCTTCACCACATGTTTTTGTTCATTGTGCAGAAAAGAATATTTAATTTTTAAGCAGATGAGTATGTATCTTGTTAATTAAAAAATGTATTAAATATTTCATCAAGGGAAGTGTTTTAATAGGCACTTTGGGTTTTATGTGCAGTTTACTTTTGACAGCTTAGGTGAAAACTGTTTCTTGAGGGAAATTGTAATCTATCTTCTTTTGCCAAGACAAAATGTCTCTCAGCCCAAGTCATTACATTTACTTGTCTATGACTAGTTAAACTAGTTCATAAATTGATGTTTATATCAGCAGCCTGATGAAAGACTAGGGCCCATAGGCTTTAAATATTGAGCATGACACTATATTTCAGAAGTTGTGCTATTAATATCATGGTCATTTTTGTATGCAACTAATTAAAAGTTGTCATATGGTCTGTCTCCTACATTTGGAATGACACCCGGTCCAAACAAAGGCACTGCTGGACTTCACAAACATTTGGAGTTAGAGCCTCATTGGAGTAATCTGTGTTTCGTACCTTCACCTCATTATGCCTGTATTTGATAGATTTATATGGCAGTTAATGGTGGGCTGTGTTTAGACATTTGCATATGACTTCATGTTATGCTATTTCCATACAGAGCACAGTACATGGGAAGGCAGTCTGCTCTTTGGAGTCTGATAAAATGCCAGTGAACTTGTAGGTGTGATGCCATGTACCTGTGATCAGGGATGGCTGAATCAGGGTTTGAAAATGAGCTGTCAGGGAAGATGTCATGAAAGCAGGCTCAGCCTACAGTGCCAGCTCTAACCTTTGGCTGCAGGGGGAAAAGGGAGGAACACATTTTCCCATGGTTTAGTATCTAAAATGACTCTATTAGCACCTGCAAAAATGAAAAATAAAAAGCAGTCTGTTTCTGGTATTCCTTTTCCTCCATAAATCAAATGGTATTTGGGGAGGATTACAGTCCTACAGATTATGTGGTTTGACATAAAATAATTTTGTTGGAAGTTGTGAAGTGAGAAGTGCAGAAAGGAAATTTTTGTTCTTTTTCTTTAACAAAAATTGTTGTCCTCCTTGGCTGTACAGAGAGGATAATTCAGACACAATGGGCTTGTTTCCCTCCTAAAGGAAGCAGCACAAATCAATAATTCTGCCAGGGTCATCTGCATGGGAAGTCAGACTGCTGTAATTATAACTGTATTGCTGCAGTTATGCCATATAATCTCTCGTGTATCCTCCTATTAAAGAGTGACTTCTTTTCAGCTGAGTTTAAACTACCTCTTCTGATGTTAAGAAACATCAACTGTGTTGAAAATGGCCATGGTTCATATTGGAAGAGAAATACTCACATGGGGAATTAAGTTGCCAGCATGATTAATTAAATTCACACCTTCTTTATAGTGGTGTAATTCCCCTTTTCCATGGTTAATGTCAGGTTCAAGGCAGTGTTAATACTTCTTCCAGCCTTCTTAAACTTCTGTGAGCCTGCTTTTTTTTTTTTTTTTTTTTTTTTTTTAACTTTAGAGACTGCTGCTAATGAGCTGCCCAAGCAGAAAAGCTGATTTCTGACATTTTAACAGGAAGGTGCTTTCTGCTGCTGCAACCAGGGCTGGGCAAAGCCAGAAGTCAGTGGTGTAATCCTGTCCATGAGACCTCAAAGCAGTGGAGAGTGTCCTGTAAACATTTTTGTTCCCACTTTTACATCCTTGTTTATTTGTGCTTGGTTAAAAAAAAAATCAGATTTTGACCCTACTGATGGCAGAAATTGGAGAGGGTTGGAATGAGACAAGTTTTTGCCCAGAGAGCACAGAGTTATCTTTGTCTGGTTCCCAGCCCTGTTCACTACATCAAGCAATGGTTTTTGTTGAAAAGAATGAGTGAATTCTGTAACTCTTCCCCCATGAGATTGGTTAGTTTTATCATCTCCAACAGGATGCAACCATATGCACAGAAACTTGCTCAAGTCTCTGCATGAAGGCTGAACTTGAGCTGGTAATAAGGACTGACTTTTAGCCCTGGGGACATTTCTCCTGGTTGTTTGTCATGACCTGCTACACCTCAGAAACCAGAATGATCCCCCTTCCATTTCTCAATCAGACTGGGAAAAAGATGCAATATTGTCAAATATTATAGTCAGCAGTTTCGGTGCCAGGAGGGCTGTTCTTAAGCAAATTCTCCTTGGCTTGGCAGCGTGCTGTGCACTATGCCATTGGTGGTGACCTGCCCTGGGGACAGAGTCCGCTGCTGGCTGGTGGCAGTGCTTGGATATCAAGTAAGTTGATGCCTTTTTATTCTGTTTAAAGGCAAATTGAAATAAAATGGGTACTCTTTATGTGATTGTTAAATATACACCTTACTTGTTTTATTCCATCAAGAAAATTAAACCCTGTGGTTTTGCTTTAGTATATGCAAACCTTTGAAAACCTAGGTTACAAAGAAGTGCAAAATATCTCTTAGAGCCACTGAGAACATTGTGAAGCATGGAGAGAAGGAAGAGCATCACAGCTGATGGAAATTGGTCACCTCTGTGTGTTGCTACGTGGATGGATGAGGTACAGGCAGGTACAATGATGTGCCTTTCTCTACAGTTCGTGTCCCTTCCTTTTCTCTCACATGCTAGACCTGTTTCCTCAAGACTTTGAATTAATTTTACTGACTTGATGCACTTGGCATGCAGAGGTGATACTGCTGCTCTGAGTCACTCCCGTGGGATGAGGTAATGCTCCCACCGGCTTCCCCACGCACTGGGCGGTGGCCGCTCTCCCCCATAGGAGTGGTGATCCAGAGGCAGTGCAGCTAAGCATGGGGGCTGTGCCTCCTCCCAGACCTCACTCCTGCAGGACGCTACTACATTTTCCTCTTCTCCTTTAAATTGATTAACCCCCTTTCTTCAGGCTTTCCTTATGCTTTTTTCTCTATACATCCTGCAGACAAATGCCACAGCCCATCTCTGCTGTTTAATGGGGACATAGATTAGTAACTGAAGGTTTTCTTCTTGCACTGCATGTGAACATCTCCCCTGTACAAAAGTTCCTCCCTGCCCTCTCCCAGGGTTTAAACCTCCACCATACACTTGGTGTAAGTTCTGGCCTGTGGCAGTTGCAGGTATCACGTTGCCCAGGATGTCCCTTTTCTCTTGGGGGCCAGCCCATGCTCTGTCTGTTTCCTGTGAGCACTTGCCTCCTTCTGCTTATGGCTGTTCCCCCTGCATCACTCTGGATTGCTCTGCACCGTTCTGCATCCCCCTGTGTCCCCCTGCATATCTGGGTGGCCAGAGCAAGGTGTCAGGCCAGTGAGCAGGCTCCCACTCCACCTGCTCCTCCCCTTGGGAAGCAGTCAAATCAAATCTGAGGGAGCAAGGCTTGCTGGAGGCACTGTCTGCTCTGTTTGCTCAGAGGCCATTCACACCATATGCCCTAATACGTATTTTTTAATTATATTGCACCTAGCTCAAGTGCCATTTACTTGGAACAGGCAGGTTTTCCTCCAGTGCAGCAGTGTATTTACAGCTCTGCTAGTGCTGGCACTGAGAGGATGCATAGGCATACTCAGTTGGTCTGACAGTCCACCAAGGCATTGATATTCATTGGTTTATTGATTGTACATTTGATATCATATAATATCATATATTTTAGAAGATATCTTTATATTTTATATTATTCCCAGCCCTCCTTCCCTCTTGCTGGGAGCAATCCTCCCTGTCAGGATGGAGCCCCAGCAAAAGGAATGTGGGATAAGGGTGTCTCTGTCCAGGGACCGCAGTGCACACTGGGGACCTTGTGGCTAATCAGTTCTTATCTTCTCTCCCAAATCTGACAAAAGCAGGCATAAAGCTGTAACAGGAGCACAAACTCAACATTACCAGATCCTGTTAATTCTATATAAAAGCAATTACGTGTTGGTGTCACATCTAGATTTCTGCATACCAGGGCTTTATCTCTTATTGCACAAATCTGGTGCTGATGGTGGCAGATCCGCAGCCATGAGTTCTCATACACCTCCCCCAGCACTGATGGCTACAGGAGATGGTGCCCATGCTGTTCTGTGGTATGAAGGTAAACCAAAATAGGGGTGACAATTTTTGGCACCTCAGGGGACTGAATGAGTTTTTTACTATAAGAGAATGGCTTAGGTTGGAAAAGAACTTTAAATCAGACATTAACGCAGCACTGCGAAGTCCACCACTAGACCATGTCCCCAAGTGTCACATATATACATCTTTTAAATCCCTTCCAGGATGGTGACTCACCCACTTCCCTGAACAGTCTGTTCCAATGCTTGATCACCCTTTCAATGAATAAACCTCCTCTGGCACAACTTGAGGCCATTTCCCCTTTAAAAATTTCCCATCACTGTGAACAGTAATTATCTTTGTGAAGAATGCCAACATTGAATCCCTCATGTTCAGCTGCTGTTTGCCACCACTACTTTCAAAAGAGATCAATATGACACCAATCTGTGAGGAGGCATGTTCCCATAGACCTAAGTCTTCCAGCACATAAACAACCCAGGAGTTTTCTGAACTCAATACATCCTTGAATGAAGAAGGGGGTGTCCTGAGCTCAAGGAAGATGCAGTGATGAGGGCATGAGTGGTATACAAAACACTCTTCTCACTGTATTCAGAAATCACTGCTAGATTTTATCAAATGGCTAAAGAAGCTGAGGCAACACTCAGTAGCCTTTAAACCTCTGATTTAGGTGGAGAAATGTGTTAGAAAGGCTTTGATATTCTACATCTAGCTGTATAATAAAAACACCCACATCCAGTGGTACTTGCATGTCTGAAGTCTTCAGATTTCTTATGCATGCTGTGACATTTCCCCTCCATTTAATGGCATTAATCCTATGCTGAGATTGCCTTGGCTTGTTGCTGATGCTCTCCTGCCCAGCCTTTTGCTACAGTTGAGCAAATGAATACTTTGTGGTGTACAGAATTTGCCATTTGGATATTATTTTTGCTATGTATTTTTTTCTTATATTCCAGCACCACTTTTCTCTCTCTCCCTCACTTTCATGTGTTACTTTCTTGTAGTATGAGCCCATCTGCATTTACTTGAAAGAGTGGGAACTGTGGGCATGCAACAGTACATGATCCCTTCTATTACATAATTAAATTGCCATAATGTGTATGGCTTAGAAATATGTCTGAACAAGTTGCTATGAATCATACATTTTTCAGCCTGAAACTGCCCTATTTAGCTTTTGTTAATCATTTCACTGCTCCTACGTTTCAAAGTAAAGCTTCCCTCCAAAGGCAAAAGGATGGGAAGAGTGAAACACATTTCCATCTCAGTTATTCTAGTGCAATGTGAACATAAGGTAAATTACAGCACGTGCAGTTGAGATCAGAATCTGGCACAGAGTCTCTGTGCCCCATGATATGAAGTTTCTGCAGTCCTGACCTACTGAACTATCAGTAACAGCGAGCAAGTAGTGGATAATTGTTCAATATCTCACATTAATTTTGGGCACAGATTTGCAGGGCAAGTTTTAAAAAAGTTTAAAAAATTGTTTTCTTTCCCTACCAGAAGCTACTTGATCAAAAAGGAAAAACAAAACAAAACAAAAAACAACAACAACAACAAACTGTTCTGTCTTTTGTAGGATCCTGCTCTAAGCAAGAATCTTGTCTTTATCAGAAGCTCTGTCTGATCAGAGAGAGAATCCTGCCAAAAACATGGGAGAGATTTGGCTGGAACTAAATGTAAGAAGTCAATGGTAAAAGAAAAAAAGTCCAACATCTGCTTATTTACTGTGTGTCAGACTTTGTCTTCACTGGAATTACTTTAGCTTTCCCTCTGCAGCTCAGAGCAGAGACTGCCTGAGCTTTTGTAGTCTGGCTTGAGTAGACAAGGTAGCTGAATCAGTGTGTCTGGGGAGTGAAGTGAGAGTGTGAGTCAAAAGTGACACATACTCGATTAAAGAAATCCTGCCACAGCTCTGGCACTGTCTGGGGAGGTAGTGGGGCTGATGGGCTCATGTGCTTGTTCATCTGGGGAGCTGCCCTGGCCTGGCACCAGCCCGTAGATCTCTCAGTGGCATCACCTAGACTGAGGATCTCAGTGGGATCTCACTGGTACTCCCCACACAAAGCAGTATCCACAGGCTGCCCGTGTTTCAGACTGCAGTCTGCTTTGCTGTGGATTTTGGTGATTCACATTCCTTCCTTTCTTTCTGCCTTATTTCTTATTTCTGTTGTGTCAACGGCAGTGCAGCAGCTGCAAGTCAGGGACATCTTATTACCATGCAGAATTTTATAGTGAATGAGTAATCGAACCTCTGCAATGTGTTTTAGAGCCAGGCTTGCAAAATCTCTGCAGTAGCAAAGGGTCTGACTGCCACGCAAAGGAAGCACTGAGCAGTCCTGCCCTGCATGGGGGAAGGTAGTGGAGAATGCTCATATTCTGGGGAGAATTTAATAATCTGTGTTTTGCAAGACGTACTCGTGGCATTGTTCCCATGGGTCCAGCCTCTTTTTCTACACTCTAGCAGGGAGGCTGCATGGAATGAATGGTCAATGCCATGCTGCGGCTGTTTGGAAGGGGAGGGGTGCCTTTGTCATGCAGATTAAAGCACTTGCATTCATACAGGCAGAGACTTTCTTGGAGCACTGTAGGATCTTTCTGTAGCTTTTCTTCTTTCATTAGAAGATTCACCAATGTTATCCCTATTCCTTGTTAGTATAGGTGTCTAGAATGAGCTTACATTTCATTCAGAGACTACATTAACTGCACAATGGTTCTATTTATAAAGATATAGAGAACACAATTAGAAATATACAGGTGGGTGACAAAGCATGGTACCCTTTGCTTTCAGTGGCTGTGATGTTTTCCTCTTGCACTGCATGGGAATCCCAGGATTTCCCAAGGCATTTGTTAATGTTAAATACTCCTGACCTTCAGACTCTCTTTACTGGGTAATAAAACTAGAAAATGTTCTTATTTGGTATGGTGAACTCAACCTGTCCATTTAACACCTGTGCATAAAATGTTACTGTGATAAGGCAGGGTTGTACCACCCTGAGATAGTTAATGGAAGGAAATCCCTGCTGGAAGCTGGTCAGAATATGACCCTTCAGGTTGGTGGCACAAGCAGGAGGACAACCCTGGGGTTCTGCTCTTCTTCCCAGTTCCATGATCAGCCCATGTGCCAACTCTGTTGCTCACTCTCCTGCTGCAATATTGATGGCTTAAACATTTACTCCATATAAAAGCATCCCCTGGAAATTGTAACACAGTAAAAATATTGGAGGCTTGTCTGAGTGGTTTGTGCAGCATTTTCAAGTTATTTGAAAAACACAAGTGTTCTTGATGTAATTTCAATGTACATAAAACACACAGACCACTATAATAAAATAATATTACAGATCCTATATAAATGACATTCATATACATCAGCAAAGCCCAGGACACCCTGCTTGAACATAAGAATATGTTACATGGCTGTCATTGTGGCTGTAAAAACAAAGAAAATTACTAAAAATCAAAGAAAATAACTGATGCTTATTCTTGGAAAATATTATTGAATTATTTTTATTAATATTTTCTCATAACTTTTCCAATGGAAATTATGCAAATGCCTGTCAAGGATTATTTCAAGTATCCTGGTTCATGAACTTCAAAAACAAAAGCTGCTTTGCTTTCATTTCCAATGCAGAGTTTTCACCCTGATAGGCCAGATACCAGCATTCTGAATTTTGCTTAAACGCCATTTTCTTAGAAAATCCACTAATTTCTATCTCATAGTAACTACCCTGAGTTACCCCTCAGTTTAGAGCAAGAAGTACTGATCAAAGAAGTCCTGCTTTACTTCTTACAGAGATGAAGAACCACTCAACAATGTCACAGGCTCTTTATTGTAGTGCAAAACATTATGTAACTGTCTGTAGAGGAGGATACTTCTGGATTTATCAAGTTCTTTACAGTTTCTGAGCAGTTCAGGTAGGGAAAAAAATGAAGAGGAACTTCAGAAACCAAGACCTGTAATTTTTTTCTCCTATATATTTTTCAAGTTTTTAGAGCATTTAATTGTGTCCTGGAAAAAGGATTGTAACACAATGTACAAGTAAGGGCATTAAAAATTATGGCATCACTTTAAATGCTACATTTTAAAGTCAGTTACTCTCAAATGGAGCACATGACTTCAGTAGTCTGTCAGTAGCCAAGGACCCCTATGTTAGAAAACTGGTTCACATCATTGTCACCTCCAAATCTCTTCTCAGAAAACTGAAGTGAAAATTATTTTCATTCAGAAGTCATTTGTAATGAACATTTCATTCCAGTTAAATGTTTCTTTAATTATTTCAAAGCATATTTTTCTATTTTTATCACAACTGATCAGCCAAAACAAATCAATTTGTATGTTAAATTGAAGAACTTCTCATTGAATTGGTTTTTAGCCAGACTAATTTCTAACTCCCAATACAGCTAGAACACCTGCCTTGTAGTAGATAATAGATTCTTTTGCTTAATATGCACAGGTGGCCTGGAATACAAGAGAATAATGATTTGGAGGGATTTATCTATGTTCAAATAACAGCTCTTTTACTGCGTGTTTGTGTTGGGTATTTTTTTTTTTAATAATGAAAAGTAAGCCAAGGGAACATTATTTTATATTAAAGGTAGGGATTCTGATCCAAATGTCATGAAATGCATTTGGAGAAGAGCTTTTTCCTCAGCATTTGGTGAGCTTTGGACCAGATACCAGGCTTACAAAATGCAGCATTTTGTGATGGCCTTCTCAACCCAACCTGATTTGGGGCTGGAGCTGCTGCCCAGGTCAGCAACTCAAACTGTGCTGCCAACAGCCTCTCTTTGGTGGGGATCATGGTCCTGTTTGCCTCTCCCAGCTGTAGCTGGGAGCTGCTGGACTGGGGTGGGAGACCTCTGGTAAGAGTGGGCATCTTTCCATGGTGGGACAGGTGCCTGCAGTGTGATGGTGCAGAGGGCTGAGGCAGGCAGGGAAGCCTGCTGGTCCTCCAGGGGTGCCACCACAAGGACATGGGCATCCTTGGCAGGAATCATCACACAGCAGGTCTGAGAATGAAAAAAAAAAAAGGACAGTCATGCCATTTCATGTGGTTTCAAGGCATGTTCTCTCACACAGATTTTTTAATAATGTAATTTGCTTACTTGTAACTGACTTACTAACAGCCACAAACATGAGTTCTATGCTGCTGAAAGACAGCCCTGGTGACTGAAGTTATTGCTTCTGCTTCAAGGAAAGATCAGCAAACCCCTTTCCTGTGCAGTGCTGGCAGCCTGCCTCCTCTCTGGGTAGCAGAAAGCACTGAGTGAGACTGAGTTACTTGGAAGGAGCGTGGGACTCCTCAGAGTCTCATCTCTCCCCAGCTTTATTGCACAGGTGGTGGTCTGGAAAGATTCTTAACATTGACTGAAGGTGCTGGGAACACTGTGGCTGCTCTTCATGCTCTGAGGCTTGTCTGCACCATGCTGAGATGTTGAGGTCCTTGCTATGCACTCTTGTGGCAGCATATTTTTCCCTCTCTCAGGGTTTTTCATAGAGGTGCATAGAGAGAAAGGAAAGAGAAAACAATTTCTATTTCTGCTCCTTGTTCTCATGTGGAATTTGTTTGGAGAATTGTTTACCTGGGGTGGTTGCTTGATTGGGTTCTGGTGAGGATTGTTTGAGCCTGATGGCCAATCCAATCCACCTGTGTCTGGACTCTGGAGAGAGGGTCACAACTTGTGTTAGAGATACAGAGTTAGAAAAAGTAGGTATGTAGTTTTAGTATCTTCCTTTATATAGAATATTAATGTATTTTAGCATAGTTATAATAAAGAAATCATTCAGCCTTCTGAATTGAGTCAGACATCATCATTTCTTCCCATTGGGTTCGCCTGCGTTTACAACACACTCTGCTGCCCTTTCTACAGTGAAGCTTGTTACCTAGAAAAAGAAATTTATTAAAAATAAAGCTGATCAAGGCTTCCACTCCCCGGACGTGAAGATTTCTCCTATGGCACTCTCAGTCCATGATGGGTTGTCTCCCACAGGCTGCACACTTAAAATCAAGCAGTAGATGCACAGCTCTCACCCAGCTCACAGCTCTGAAGCTCTGGGACTTCTGCTGAAATGCATCCATGAGCAAAACTGGACGACCTGCAGGCTGCAATTGTGGGAGTCTCTTGAGGGTGAATGATGGAGGAAATCTCCAGAGGGACACTTTCATGCGGTATGACCTCTAGCCAGAACTCCTAAAACATTAATAAATTCTCTGTGGTGCCTTTCTGAAGGGCCATGGATTCCTCTACTGCAGTGCAAAACTCTTCCCTCTGCATCTTGCCATATTGGTTCCCATATTCCAGTTGGGACAGTGTGCTCATGGCTCTCTTTTAGCATTTTAGTCATTTTATCTGCTCAATGAACATGTGATGTCTGCCTCTCCTTTCTTATCCGAGCCCCTGAAATGTGTGTGAGGATGGAGAGCTGGACTGAGAGGCTGGCAGCCGGTCTGTTAGCAGGGAGCCCTCTGAAATCTACCCTGGAGGAGGTGGCTCTGCCCCACCATGGCCAAGGAAGGCAGGACACGTGTGAGCCTGCACAGTGATGCTCAAAGGGCATTCCCTGCATTCCCTTGGTGCTTGTGTTTCAGGACAGCTAAGGTAATGCAAGCTGTGATTAAACCTTGTGTTCAACACTGCAAAATAATGTCCTTGTACAAAACTAAAAGCAAGGACAGCCTTTCTTGAAACTCTCTAGCTGTACTTATCTTTGGAACAGCAGAAAGGGAAGAAAAATCATATTGTTAATTCTATTAACGGATGTCCTGTATTGCAGGACGTTATCACAACAGCGATTTGGCAGTGGAGGTGAGCTGAAGCTGAAAGAGCAGATGCTCAGGTGGTGTAAAATGGCTTTAGTTTAGTGGAAGTCGGTTAATTTTCATTGCTTTACCCTTCATGACCTGATTCATAAGCTCTGACACCTTGTGTCCTGTTTCTGACTGCTAAAATCACTTTTTCTCTTAAATAACACTTTTAGGGTGTTGTAAAAGAACTTTCACAAAATTTAACAAAGGGAAAATTAAAACCTTGTGAATTAACAGATTTAATGCTCTGGCTTATTATTAGTCAGTCCTTAGGCAGTTTGCTTTGAGAAGATGTTATGACAAAATCTGGGAGAGAAAATTTTAAATAAAAATTCAGCTGGATCACATAACCAGACCTTTCTTACATTAAGGAAACACCACCACTTTTGTTTATAGAATTATGTGATACAAACTCTTCACATTTGCCAATATCTCAGTCAGCCCTGAGATAAAGGCTTACCTAATGTATTGTTTTTTTCCCAGACCACGTCTGTCAGAGCCCATCAGCTCACTGAGATGTTTCCTGGCCCCTTCCCTGCCTGGTTCAGCTGTGGTGGGTGGCTGAGGAGAGGAGGTGGGAGCTCTCCAAGCCTGGCAGTGCTGTGCCTTGCTCACTGCTGCTCCCTTGCCCCATGGCCATGACATCTTCTGCCTTGGTTTTCTCATCCTGGAGATTGAGTTCCTGTAGGTTATTCCCTTCTGCCTTGTATTTGGTTGATGTTACGTGTTTTTAACTGAGTATCTCAGGTGAGGCTGGATGGTTGTGAGGCCTCAGCCCTGTGGGTGTGGTGGGGGGAAGCTCCCATCACACAGAGCAGGCCAGTCCCGCTCACACTCCGTGTTTCCACCCCACGCACAGCTCTGCTGTCAGCTTGCTTGTATCACTCACCACCTTGCCCCCAGATGATCCTCACCTTCAGTGAAACTTGGCTGAGTATGATGGCAGGCCATCACTTCAAAATGTGTATGGTATACTTTGAAAAAATGTAAGAGAAAGAGATTAATAGATTTTATAGCCCAAGAATCTAATAAACAAAGCTAGATATGAGGGTCTCAGCATACCTCGCACAGTTTGGAGAGAATGAAATAACACAAAATAATACTTCCACTACTGCAGATATCCACTCTTGGACCAGATGACTCCCACAAGTCCCTTCCAGCCTCCATCCTTCTGTGAACCTGTGGTGGGAATCTGGTGCCACTGTTAGCAGGGATGCAATCACCACCTCCAGGTACCGTGTGCTCACAGAGGGCTTGGCCTTGCACCAGGGTGAATAGTGTGGCTGTGCTGAGGAGGGGCACATCTCACACAGAGACTTTCGTTTCCCCTTCCCCTCCCCCTGGCTGGAGATGTGTGGGACAGCTTTTCCCTCCCAGCGTACAGATGATGTCATTGCAATCACCACGACATCCCCAGGAGGGGAAAGAGGAGCAGGTCTTGCTCCTGCCACACCTGCCCCAGTGGGTTTGCTGCTGGAAAGTTTTGGGAGCTGATGCAGAGTGAAACTGTCAGCAGCCCTTATAAAAATTCTGTACAGCAAAGATCAAAAAGGAATTAAACCCATCAGTGGATGAAATGGTAGAGCTGGAATAAACTGAATTTGAACACTGTCAGATTTGGTTCAATGGTATTTTTAATTGAAGACTAAGTAAATAAATAAATAACATGATTTCATGCAATTTCTGGCCAATAGTAAAAAAAAAAATCTTGGTTCTTTGCCATGGAAAACCATCTGTCTTACACATAGCAGGGGTTTGCACCTAAGTGATCTTTTTTCTTTTTTTTTTTTTTTATTCTTGTTCTGCTTGTAGTATGAGTTATTCCTTACCCTGAATTCTCTCTCTCTCTGCCTCCTGTCAGGCTGATGCAGTCACATATGTCATGTTTCAGCAGGCAGCAGGCTGCCTGCCCAAGTACCAAATTTAATGAAAATTCTGGCTTTCCCCATCCAAGACAACCAGTTCCCATGCTCTGTATGTGCAGGAAAGGCATGATAGTGTCTCAGGCCAAGATCTGTCTCATCAGTGACAGACCTCTGGCAAAGGGCTCTCAGGGACTGTTCTGTGTTTGTGAGTATCCCGCCCTGCCTGGATCCTGAAGATTCATTGTGCTTGTTGTCATCTTCATGAATATCCCATTCATTTCTATTTCCTACCTCAGTATGCTATCCCTGTCACACAGAATGAGACAACCTCTTAGTACCACATCTGAACTGTAAATAGCACATATATATCCATGTACATATATATATATATATAGGTGTACAATTAGAAACACCATAACACTCTAAATTTTTTTCTGTTTTTTTCTCTTCTCCAGTCCTTAATGAAAGGGTTTCTTCCTCAGGAATTTAAGAGGGGAGGTTCAAAATTTGTAGAATTGTGTTGGCTGATTTTAGCATGCCAGGTTTGCATTATTATTATTAATCTTCCTTTGGTTTTTAAGATAGAAGACCAAGAGTTGCTTTAATAAAGGAGATGTCCTTGGCACCAGGATAGCCTTTACCACAAGAAATACAGTCCAGCCATAATCTTGCCCAGTCATAATCCAGTCCAGCCATAGCAAAACTCAGCCACCTACCTCATAAAAATTGTAGTTCAGAGGTCAGAGAGACTCACAAGAAATACATTTAGCATACAAGAAGAGTGAGGTAGAAGAGAAGAATGAAACTAATTAATAAAATTTTGCAAAGTCCAAGAATGTTTTCTACTTTCTACCTGGCCTTCAGGTGTGGCAAGGATGCTGTGGGGACCTCTGGGAGACCAAAGTGTCCAAGCTCTGCTCAGTCAGGGTCACCCACAGCAGGTCACATAGGAATGTGTTGAGTTGGGTTTTGAGTATCACCAAGGGTGGAGATTTCACAATCTGTTCCCGTGTTCAATCACCCTTACAGTAAGAGGAGTCTTTCTATTATGTTTAAACATATTTTCCTGTGTTTCAGTCTGTGTCTAATGCCTCTGGTTCTGTCCCTGGGTGTCATGGAGAAGAGCCTGGCTGGATGCTCTTTGCTCCCTCCCCAGCAGGTAATTAAACATATTCATAGGATCCTGCTGAGCCCTCTCTTCCCCAGGCTGAACAGTCCCACCTCTCAGCTTCTGCTCACATGATGAATGCTCCAGCCCCTTCATCACCACTGTTGTACTGGATTTGCTGCAGAGTGTCAACATCTTTTTTGTACTGGGGAGATTCTCAGCTTCCAGGTTGTGTAACAGCAGCATGGGTTTTGCCTACAATTCCTCTATGTGCTGTCAAGTAATCAAAAAGCCATTTCTCAGCAGAGTAATTTTCTAAAGGAATTAGTTAATTGCCAAGGCCATTTTAGGCTTAAATTTAACTTTGGTGTGGGAGTGAGTTGAAAGGTGTTTGTGTAATAGCTGCACTGGGATACACAGCTTCACACAGATATTTCAAGGGTTTGTTGACTGTACAAATAACCAAAGCACTAATAATGTGTGCAAAGGAATGTAGGCCATTTGGAAACCTGTAGAATTTTGGTGGAGCATAGAATATTTTTTCTCTGGCCATGTGCATCAGACTGGTCCATTTTAGTAATCCTTGAATAGACTTTGATCATCTACAAATGTAGTTGATATTCAAATTATTTTGACAGTGGTTAAGTAAATACATTTCCTCTTAGAATTTGCTTATGTTCCAAAGAAAATCCATTGTTCATGCTGCAGGAAAAGTAATTCAGCTCATACAATGTGATTTTTGCTTTCTGTGCATCTGACTGACAGTTCTTTCATGCATTTCAGTTTGACCAAGCACACATTTCCTGAAAGCCATACAATTAATATCTGTCTCCAGAAGTATTTATGTTGCTTTTCTGATGGATGCATTAGCAAAAAACTTAGTTAGTAGAAACATCAGGTGAAAGTGAACAGTGAATTCCTTAGTGTGTCATCTAAGCATCAAAAAGTGGAAATGGGATATGATCCAAGCAATATATACTGGTCACAGCTGTAAGAGCTCCCTTTTATTGCAAAACAAAGCATCGGTGAGTGTTGTGATTCTCAGCTGAGACCTACCAGAGCAGTCCCAGAGCTCTCTCACATCTCTGTTGTCTTTGAACAGTGCCACAGCTCTTGCACCTGGCTCACCAGCCTGGTCAAAAGTCAGTTTTGTCAGTGGCCAATTGTAACAACACAAATATAGTGACATCCAAATTTATTCCAATTTTTTTTTCCAGTACAAATGGTAGATATGTCTGTGTCCAGTAAGACTATTAAAATTTAAAGACTAGCCTTGAGGCATTTATGAACAGACAGGTAAAAACAAGAAGGTTTATTCCTGAAAAAATCACTGTTCCAATACAAAGGAGTGGCACTATAATGTAGTCATCTCCAAAATAAAAAAAGATAGTGTTTCTCCATTGTCAGGGCTGGGAAGGAGAAAAGGATTTCATTATATGACCTTATTATATGATTATATGAATCAGTAATCCAGTATCTTTATGGACAAAGGTGTCTCTTCTGTGGAAATATGTAAATGTTTTCTTTTCCACTTTTGTAATAGACAGAAGCGTTGAACCGACTTGAGTTTTCCTCTTCTTTAAAACAAGGATATGGTTATTCCACGTCAATTAAAAACTTGATCTTTTCCAAATATATTTTGGATATTAAAAGCCTAGTACAAAAATATTGGCTTCAGATTTGTATATTCACCTAGCACCCAGTACAGAGTGATGCAGGTGTGTTGTTGGGAGCCTGAGGTGCCACACCATAGAAATAATGATTGCTCAGAGTGCTAATGTTGCTTTGCACTATTTAAATAAACAGTATTGAATTAACAGCTTCTTGCTAGAGCCACTTATTTTAAGGTTGCTTTTTCTTCTGTTGCAATTATATCACTGTAGTTTAAATGGCTAAACTCTTTGAGACACAGGCCAGGCTTCAGAGGAGTTGCAAATTTAAGTGACATTTGATGGATACTTCATTAAGTCAAATGACCAGCAGTTACTGCTATGAATAAAACAAGAATATTTATTAATATTTGGCTTAGTGTAGTATCTACACAAAGGTTCAGGATTATGTCTTGGGGACTAAATTCTTCTGGAAGGAGCCAGTGAAGTTCCTTCCTTGTTTTTCACCCTGCCACGCTTTGACTGAGCTGGTTGAGGAACCTAACAATGTCCTTGTGTTATTTTGAATTTTCCAGCTCCCATTGGCACTACTTTATATAGCACAAAGCAATTTGTTTTCATTACAAAGGACATTAAGGTGATGTAGCTGAAATTGTTCTGTGCCCTAAATCTATATAATTTGTTGCTCCTGAGCTATTCAGCCCAGCTTCCATTAGCACAGGCTGACATCAACAGACCATTTCATCTTCCAGGCCTGTCACATCAAGTATTTTTTACAGCACTGTTGTAACTTCATTTCAGAAACTGACTGTGACGAAGAAGGGGCTGCATTAGACACAGTGTCAATAGCAATCTGATTTGCTTCTCAGAAACTTCATTAGCTAAAAATAAATTAGAAAGTGATATGTGTACAGAATTGGCAGTTCAAAAACCCTGAGAAATGAAGCACTCTGACAAAGCAGGGCATGCCCCAGCAGCAGCACCCTTGGCCACTACCAATTCCTTACGGTGCCATGACCATTGCTGGTCCCATTCCCTGGCTGCTCTTACCAGCTGCCAGGAGAACATTTGTTTGCAGGCTGGTGTTCTCTGGAGTTGCATTAACGGATACAAATTTTGGAGAGGTACCAAGATCCTTCTGATCTTCATAATATCCAATAGATAACAAATCTGTTTGATGAAGAAGACAGTTTTTTGAGCTGTTTATTTGTCACTTCTTTAGCCACATAATGCTTTATTAATATTGTATGTTGACAATTTCTAATCAGAATGCCAATATGGTGCTCAGAAAGAAACCTTGCAAAACTCTATTATGTCTTTGCAGTTATAAATCAAACACATAATCTCCTCAAAGAATGAAATATTCTCTTTGGCAGGTCTTATCTTCCATAATTACATTTCTACTCTTGTCCCTCAGCAGTTTTTTACTTTTTTGTCTAATACCCCAACTCGCTGTCCTTCAGTTGCTGAGAGGTGCTAGCCTTCTATTTTTGAATTTGTTGCTACAGCAGCCCTCTCCTAGGCTTCACAACCTGCTCAGGGAGACAAGGTTTGTCTGACACCTAGCACCAGCAAAGTGGACATCCTCCCTTTCCTTGTCACCTGTCCTTCCACCTATGGCCTTTTCTTCTGGATACTTAGTTCCCATTAAAAATTTCCTGCATTTTATAATATTGGATTTTGATGTCACAGAAGGCATAAAATGGGCAGGACCTAACTGATGTCTTCCTTACTTTGTTCACTGACATTTAAAGGGCATTTCAGCTGTGCCCATGTAGAGGCACAGTGCTGGCAGAAGCACTCATGGGACAGGGTAGTATCCTTGGGAACACTGCACAGCCCCTCACCCACAGAAGACCAGACCCTGCTCACACTGGTTTTACTGTCAGCACAGTCCATTCAAATCAATATTTCTCAAACTTGTTGAAAGTACCCCTTATTTTGTCTCCTTCACCTAGCCAGGGCTCCTCTAAGCTGAGCTTCCTCCCAGATTAGCAGCCAAATTTGACATGTTTTTGTTCAGAGCTGCACTAAGCTGATCAATTTTAAATTAATAACCTTACTTAATACATAGCTTGCATTCATACACTGCAGATGCTCTGAAATAATGTCTAACATCTGCTCACCCATTCTCAGATGAGGCAGGAGTACTTTGGAATAAGAAATGTCTCTCATTTCTGTGTAAAGTGTCTGTACTGACAGCTACCTTAATCTTCTAGCAGATGCTCAGTACACCCACGGTGAGGATGAAATGTTTGAACCTGCAGAAAGTAAAGGCTGCCTGTATTTCTTCCCAGACTCTGAGAAGTCCAGAGGTTCACTGCCTTTCCCGTGTAGGGATTTGTGTTATGCACCCTGCAGGGGAACCCTGGCAAGTGGGAGGGTTGGCTGAGAGTCAGCCTAGTAGCTGTGTCTTGTAGCTCCCTTTTGCACCAATCTGGGTATCATGACATATAGGAAGTCTACAAAAAGGCTTTGCACAGCAGCCCTCAGTAAAGATTTTACTGGTTATTCCCTAAGCGCACAGAGGCTGGCATAGAGCAGTTTGGCCAAAAGTGAGAAGGAATACAGAGCAGAAAGCTGCAAAGTTCTTTACAAGTTCAAGTTCAAATACAAAAAAAGGACCTATTTTTCCCCAGTGTATAAGAAACAATTCTTGTATTGTTATTATCTTCACAAATAATAATCTATACTGTTCTTTCTTGTATTATTTTGTTAGCTTAATCCTCCACTTCATTAAGCACACTACAAATATTATATACTCCCAACATTTTGTTAAAATCCCCACCAGCCAGAAAGAATTAGGACCAAATCTACACTACTGAGAGTGGATGGTTGGATGGTCAGCAGGTTGTCTCTGCTCATGTTCAGAAGGAGAGTAAAGATTGTGCAAGCTGCAGGATCTTACATAGGTTGCAAGATCCTGCGGCAACCTATATCTCTGCTGTAAGTTATAGGCTGCTGCAGATTGAAAGATGTGAAGACACACAAGAATATCATAATTTTTCACTGTTGCCATATAAATCCTTTTTCAAGAAGCACCTGTTCTTTCTGTGACCTGGGTTATCACAGCCTGGTGTCATTTAATACCTTGTGAGCTTGACTTACATTTCTAGTGGGTTTCACTGCTGCATTCTCACACCTCTGATGGGACTGCAGAATGATATTTAGAACTGTGAGGAAGTTAATGCCCATAAAAAATAAGGTGACAGATAGTAGGTGCTTAGAAACATGCACAAAAGTGTGAAAGCTGTAGGAGAACTTCCCTAGGAGGCTTTGCCATGGAACTCCTAAGTCAAGTATGATACCTTTGTGATTAATAATACTTGATATAGTCTGTCTTCCATCAACTATTTCCATTCACTGTTTGAGCACATGCAGTTGTGACATCCACCGATGTCATGTCTCAGTGAGCTCTCCAGTTTAACAACACAGTGTGCAACCCTTGTATTTGAATCTGCCACTAGAAAATTTTAGGTGAGGTTTCCTAACTTTTTATTTATTATTACTACTAGTAGTAGCAGTAGTATGAGAAGTTAAATCATTATTTCCTGTTAACCTACTCTATATGCTTGAGGTTTTATAAACCCTAACATATTCATATGGTCCTCTATCCTTAGGTTGAAGATTTTTTATCTCTGTCAGGTTCTTCCCTGTATCACTCTTGCTTCACATCTTTGTGCTTTTTCTGCTGCTACACTGTTGCTTTGGGAAGAGATGCCAATGCTTGCTGTAGAGATTTATGATAAGATGCAGGCAGTACAATCCTTGTAATATTTATTTGGGTTTTTTTTCTTTCAAAATGTTTTCTATAATTTCCTAATAGTAGTATCAAATTTAGCCTTTTCAAACTGATCCTGAGCTTTGGGTAGACAGCTTAACAAACTAAGATCTCTTTCCTGAGTGTTAGCAAGCCAGTCAAAGCCCATCATTGTGTGCATGGAGTTAAAGCTGTCTTTCCAGTATGCATTATTCCACATCTATCAAGATCACATTTCATTTGGCTTTTTATCATCCAGCCATTTATTGCAAGGTTGTAGTTCAGCTCTATACAGTCAGGTTTCAGTTTTATTGCTTTGAATCTGTTCATATCATCATCAATTTTTGTTCCTCACTCTTTCAAATAATTTATGAAGATGTTGTCTTCTGATCCATATGGTTCATATGATCTAAACTCTGGAAGAGATTCCTGTGGGATTCTCTGGTAATTGCCCTTGTCCAAAAACACTGCCTACCTTTTTTTTCCCCCTGTCTTTTGATGGTGATTTCCTCAAACAAGGCCCTTCCTTCTCAGGAGGCTTAGGAGGAGACAAGCTTGCAGACTTTCCCAGAGTTAGTGAGCATGAGACAAAATGCACCTTGTCTGCTCTGCACAGAACTCAGCTACATGGGGTGTTACTCGTGCCTTACCCTGGCCATGCTCCTTGTAGCAGAAGATCACTATGGGATGAGAGAGTTAAGTGTATGAAAGATTTGGAATTTAACTATTTGAACAAAAAGAGTTGACCATGAGCTGTTTTCCCATTCTTGTTTGGCCTCTTCTGGCCCCATTCTTGAAAACCTGTCCTAACCTAATGGCACCTGACAGAAATTTGAATGTACATTAAACTCCTGCAGGCTGGTTCCTGAATATATGTTTGACCAACAACGGGCCAGATGCCTGGAACTTGCTGGGACACTGCTGTCCCCAGTGCTGGCAGTGCTGCACAGCACATATCTTTTACAATGAGAAGGGAAAAGTATCATCAGGACAGGTTGAAGGTGTTGCTTGGTTTATGGGTCTGCTGTGGAGAGCTTGGAAGAGCTTCCAGAAGAGCAAAGGAAAGAGGCTGTGCCACCTGTGCACATGCCTTGCTGCCATGAGCCAGTGATGAAGTGTGGCAACACCAACTCACAGTCCCAGCAGCACTTAAACCACCAAGGCTCCTTTTTTTGTTCTTTGTGGCTGCTTGGGCTTAAGTGAAGAGCATCCACCCAGGACCACTCTCATCCCCAAAACCTGAGTGTTGGTACAAGCCCCCCTGGGACATTCTAGTGGGAGTAGAAAGAAGAGCAAGTTTGCACTCTGTTTTTCTTTGAAGCCAAAACTGAATATGTTGAGTCCTTTAATTTTTTCTTGGTATGTCTACTTTTCTTTACACAGGCTGACACACACTGTAGTGCCTTTATGCCCTCTTGAGAATGTGGAGAAGCTGTCTCATGCAAATACTTCTTGTTAATAAATGTAATGCTTCATCTTCAGTGAATACTGAATAGTTCAGAGGTCTTGGAATATGTAATTCTGTTATAATGAATATACATGTTATAATGAATTATACTTGCTTATGAAATCCTATTTGTCTGTACAACACTTTAAGCTCCACCCAGCATCCCAATCTAAGAAATTTTATAATGAGCACAGAATAAAAGCAATCATTGCTAAGAAAAAGTGGTTGGGGTGTTCTCCTGTAAAGATAATAATATTATTTTAAAGAAATAATAATGCAATAAATAACAAGTGTTGCATTCAGAGATAATCTGTAGAACTTTTTCTCCTGTGGTAAGTATTGAGTTATGTTTTAGGTACACTGAGGCTGTTGGGCAACAGGTAAGGAAGTCCCAAGTCAAGTAAGAATTCTTCTGCTCTGGGTGATCTGGTGGCCTGTGCCACTGTGTGTGCCTTGCTGGATTCAAGCACACCTGTCTGCTCCAGAGCAGAGCTGTGCCTGAAGCCAAGCACAGCCAAAGCTACAGGAGATGCTACAGAAATCAGAGTCACCATCACTTTCCTTCTGTAGACCTGGTCAAAGGAGTTTAAGATTACAAACTCTTAACCAGAATGCCTCACAAGAAGCTCATCAGAAAGAGAAGGGTTTCACTTTTAATTATTCTCTGTGGTGAAGTGGGAGCTTGAGGCAATGTGCTTAGATGATACCCAGTCCCCATTTGGAAAAGTCTGCCAGCAATCTTAAGGAATACAGAACTCACTCATTAAAAAAACAGAAAAATGTAAAGCATAAATGCTGCTCTACCTGGCCAAAACACAAGAGAGCTGTGCAGACATTTCAGATCCACTCTCCACTGTTCAGTGGGCCTGGTGTTTACAAAGGCAAACAGTGAAGGTGCTCCCTGAGATGAAGCTGGTTTCCAGAAGCCTGGAAAGACAGCCCAGTGCAGACCAGCTCTCATGGGCACACTGCATTTTAGAGGCCATCAAACATCACCACTGGGCTACAACTCCCTTCACCCACAATATTTAACCCTCAGTTTCGCTTTCCTCTTCTCCGCAAGATGCCGGATCCCTCCTCATTCCTCATCTCTGCCATCTGTGATGCCTTAAGATCCCTGCAAAGCAACAACTCCCACATCTCTAACTTGACCCTGAATTTGCAGCCACGGAGCCCTTCATGGCCCTGGCCACAGCACTGCAGAGCCGCCCTCCCTCACTCTTGAGCCAAGACAAGATCCAGCTCCGGAGGCGCTTGGCTGCTCCCGGCAGGACGGGTGTGCTGCTCTGCCAGCCAAATGCTGTCACATTGCCCCTGGCCAAGGGCCCCTGGGCTGCCATGGCCTTGTGGGCTCCCTGCCTGCTCCTGGTGGCCCCTGAGAGACCACGCAGCCCCCCTGCCCCCTCAGCAGCTGCAGAACGGGGGGCTCGCCTCACAGCCCATGTGTTGCACAGGTTCTGTCCCACTTTCTGGCGCTGCATGGTCACTACCCAGGAGAGGGCTGGGCAAGGCCGGGAGTTTGTATTGGATACTGATAGTCCTTCTGTCGGGGTAGGGGGAAAAAAATCAATTTTTAAGAGTTACTGGGGATGTATTACCTTGAAGGGGGAGATGCTAAGAAATTAAAGTATTTTCATAATCTAATGCTGACAAATCCAAAAGCTTTCCAGTAGAAAATAGCCCTGCTGAGACAGTATAAAATTATGCTTCTCCCCACTCTTGGCTTGTTATACACAAGAGTTCCAAAAATTGAGGTATTTTTTTCTGATCCTGTTAATGTACCTTACTAATTCTGCAGCAGGAAGCCTCTGATACCAAGACTAAAATAAACCTGGATTTTAGAGGGAGAATGCATTGAAGGATAGATGCAATTTAATGAACAAAGAATCTTACTTTCAGGTAAATATCTGCAGTAATATAAGAGGAAGGAACTGATCTGTGAGCAGACCTGGCTCTGCTTGCTGAAGCCTTTCCTAAAACAATTGTAGCTCCTTAGCATGGAGGATTTGGAAACTGCTTTAGAAATGGTGCTTGGCTGATATCAAGTCAGTATTTACATCTTAGGGACCTCAGTGCAAGTGCTGACAGACAGACAGCACCCATGGGCTCTGACTTGGACTTCAGAAGATGTGCTCTGCTGTCAGGCAAGAGCAGTGATCTTTGACCAGGCTATAAAAAGAAATATAGGGAAACAAAAAGCTTTCATTTGAGTGTTGAAGCAGAGTCAGTAAGAAAGACAAAGCTGTAGTTCAAACCCTGCAAAAGATAACTTTATATAAATATTTTTTTATCAAAGATGTTATAGCCAAAAATTTTTTTATTTGGTATCTGAGTTTGCTTAAAGCAAACCAAATTTTCTGCTGTAGGATGGTTCATGTTCCTTGGCATTTGGTACATAATTCAAGGGAGGTAGCTTTGCCTGACGACAGTGTTGCAGTGTTGAGGTAGCAAGATGCCAAGCATACATAATGTTTTGAAGCTGCAGAAGCAGGGCTGTGCAGAAATGTGCTCTGCATAGCCCTGCTGCACAGGCTGAGAGGTTCCAAATGGTGGCAAACATGCAGAGTTGGTTGCAGTGACCTTCACCTCTGGGCACACGTGGTAACCACAAAGGTTTGTGTCGGTGAGTGGGTGAGCTGTTTGTCCATACTGGGAGCAGCCTTGGGGAAGGAGCTGGGGATGTGCCCTGGTGTGGTGTGGTTCCTTCACGAGCTGGTCCAAGCAGATGAAGTGAATTGCCACCTTAAAAGTTTCACTTGCCTTTTCTTAGGGCAAGGTGGCTACTCCCTCTCTAACACAAGCAGTCAGTTAATGCAGGCTTTTAAGTGCAGCCCTAGCTTTTCATAGCCTGTCTTGGAAACTACCTTGGGAATATGTGAATGGTCCCAGATTTTAATTTTTTTTGAAATGACAAGGTGATTTTTACTTTAGAGAGCAAGGAGGTCTTTGTGCATGAAAAATTTGCTCAGCAACCACTCATACCAGCCAGTTTTGAGGGAGTTATGTTCTGTGTAAAGCCACAGGGCAAATGGGCATGAATTATCCTACAGCTGCCTTGTTTTTCTGACAGCAAATGTTATTAACCCATAGCCAACAGTGTGTGATATGCTGGTAGTGATTTTATACCAAGTGTTACTTTGCATCTCCCTCTGACTTTGGCATAACTGACCACTGGACATGGGCTTCTATTTTACATGGCTCACTGATTTATGTAGGAAAGCAGTTTGGGTATTCTTCCACAGCTTTTGATGAATATCTCACACCACTGGATCTCTGGCTACTCCCTAAACTGAAGAACTATCTGAGCAGTTTGTTCTGCTTCCTAAACTCTAATAGTTCATATACAATGCTATGGATTTGATTTTAACCAGAACAAGGTCCACAAGAAAATAGAGCTGGAAGAAATCTTGGGATGCCTTCTGATCCACCTTCCTCCTCCAACACAGAACTGTCTTTGCCTGACAAAATGCTGGCAATTATTTCAAGACAAAAGATCATTTGGGGCAAGCTGTACTCAATAAGGTAATCAGACCTGGTCTGGATATGCCATCATCCATGTGTATTTTGTGAGTACAGCTGAAGCATTTGTGTGTCACTGTAGTATAGCACAGACATTGTCATGAAGCAAACTTTTAAGTCCTTACTAAAGAAGAACTGTTCTAGTCTGAGCTATTGTCCTGTGGGTGAGAAGGGTGGAGGCATTCTGCAAGTACTGTTTGATGCCCAGTGTGGCTGGCTGCGGGTTTGGTGACTGGTGAGATACTGCTCTGCCTCTCCCTCTCTCTTCCTAAGGCACAGCAGTCACTTTACTGTTGCATTTAGAGAAGGGTGTCCTGTGGTGGTTAAGATATTCCAGATAGCATTTTAAAACTCTTTATGCAAACATTATTTCCTGGGCCAGTGATGTTGACATGTGAATATAAATGTCCCATGGGTGTCTCTGAATGTTGTCACTGAAATGCTGATGCTCAGATATGGTGTGACCCTTGCATCTAGGAGGTGCCAGCAGCATCTGCTGTAATGGCAGCAGAACCATGAGTTTACACTATCAGGCAGAGTCTGTGTCAAATGGAGCCTGGAAACAAGATCAATTTTCAGATCTGCTGTGTCTGTCTCACCTTGGCTCCCATTTAAATTCTGTTCTTGTCCCTTCCCTTGTAAGATGAGAATAATAATGCAAGTCAGCCATTAAAGGCTGGTGCCAGGGGTAAGCAAATGAAATATATAAAACATCAAATGTAAAGTCACAAGGAAAAACTCCTGGCAAATGCTGTGAATTTATCACTGCATTGCATTGCTCAGATAACACTGGTAAAAGTGGTGTTTGGGTCTCAGAGATATTCTCATGTAAGTTAAAGTAGATTCCCCACATTGCAAATGGATTTATTTTCCCTTTATCTGCTTGTCTGGGTAGAGGCCCATCAATGTTCAGCTGAGTAGCACAAGAGCACCCTGCAGATAACCTTCCTACACCAGAGATCAACTTGTTTTCAAAGTGATTGCAGACTGAAATCTAAGACAAAACATATGATTGATACTCCATGGTTTGAAGAATCAAATGAACGCCTTCTGATTCATCTATGATTTATAAGTAAGTACTTTGGCTGATACAATGATGGGATCACTGGATGAGTCACGCGTGATTTGACGTGTCTGCAAAGTTCGGGCGTGTGTCACTCAACAAAACTTCCTACTGAGCCCATGGGTTCACTGCCTCAGCTGTGCCCTCAGCCAGGTTCCCCAAACTCCTGAGGAAGAGCAGCAGAGGGGCCACGAGGGCTCCCTTCTCCCATGCAGCCTGTCCTTTCTGAAGTCTAGATGGGCCTGATGCAAAGGGTACAGTCACAGTGACATATTTTCCAGGGCTTTGTTGTCGCAACTTCTCTTCTTCAACAAACAATTGCTATGGCAACCTTACTGCTGCTCAAGTCTTCTCACTTCCTATTTATTCTAAAACACAGCTACAAACTGTGACTGCTCCAAACACTTACATATTAAAGCCATTAAAATTTTCAGATGAGAAAGAGTGGGCAGGGGAACGTGATCAGCCCAGAGAATAATATGACCCTTCAAAACTTCATCTCTATGCAGATTTCATATCTGAATTTTAGTCAGGAAATTGCAGTTTTCATTGTGTTCTGGTTTCTGATCAAATAGGGACGGCTTTTCAGTGAGCTGAGACCCAATGGTGCAGCTCAAGGAGGAATGATGCTGAGCATTTGGCTTTCCTCTTGGATGCCATGGCGTGTCCAGCGCTGGGGGAGATGGATCTGCTAAAATGAAAATTTTATCAAAAGGTGGTTTTGTAAACTTTTGCAAGATATGAGGTGTTCGTGTGTCACCTGAGGGGATGCGTAAGAGGAAGGCAAAAAAAAACCCAAAAAAAAAAACAAACCCAAAAATCCAGGACAGAGCATGACCTCATCTCCCATTCCCGGCAGGTTTTGCCATCACATACACCTACCCCTGGGCACCTGCAGGTCCACCCAACTACTGAGCTCTAATGAGGCACTTTTACCCTCCCTTTATTTTTCAAAGACTTACAGTGATTCTTGCTTTTTGTTTTCTGCAGCCTGTTTTTTTAAGAACAATTTATTTGGGAATTTCAAGGAAAGATTCACCACAAGGAGCTTCTGCTAAAGGACCTTGGATCTTCTGAAGGGGCCCTGTTTTAGGGTGCCCATTCCCATCAGGTTGTGCAAAATTGTGTCTGCTTGCTTCCTAAATCCCTGGGATTCATTTTCTACATGAGAGTTTCTTATTGTAGAGAGAGTAACTACAGTGTTTCTGAGAGAAAGGTTTGTGTCTCACTTGTGCTCAGAGTGTTCCTGCCCTACTTCATTGCCTGGTACAATCTAAGTGAAGGCACTGAGAAGGGACAGCTCAGACCAGCTTCTGAGGTGAGACTGACTGAAAACTCATCCCTTCCAGTCTGGGCTGCCTACAAACATCTAGATCTAAAATTTATTCCTGGGCCTGCTACACAGCATGAATTTGGGGAAAGTAACTTGAGTTGTCTGTGCCTGACTGTCCAAGTACACAAAGTAAGGATAAGAGGAATTACTTGTTGGGGTTTATAAGATTTGCTGTAATCATGCTTTGAGATCTGATTAGCAGGATAGAGTTCAAGCATTTGTTGTTTTCTTTGGCTCAGGTGTCTCCTTGTAAAAAGTCACAGTGGTCATGCTCTAAAACTGTTTTTCTGTGAGGTTTGGTGCAAACCCTTAGATGGAAATCAGAAGCCATGGAAGGAAAATGCAGACAACTGCCTGGGGAGGGAAGAGCCTTTCCTGTAGAGGTGAGTCAGTTCCAGAGAAGGGCGGCTGTGTCCAAAAATAACAGTGCAGAAAAAAGGCACACAGCACTACCCTGACATTGTCCACTTGAGGAAGGTATTTGGTTTCATCTGCAACTTTTTTTCTCTTTGTTAAGCAAGCAGGTTTCTCGTCTGCACTGAATGCTACCAGATCTGTGTCTGTATTCTTGGAGTCCATGTTAACCTGGCCTTTGGAAAATACCCTGGCTACATTCTTTTCTTGTTCCAGAGGCACTTCAAAGTGACCCCAAGGAGGAATTTATGTCCAATTTATATTCTGTTTCCTTACATATTTCAAAGGCTGGGGTTGATTTACATGCATTAGTGTTCATACTCTTGTAGCTCTAACTAATCACTCTCTTGTGTTCAGGCTGATTATACCCAGCTCAGGATATTCTGCACTGATACTCTCTGGATAATGCTGGTAACAAGCTTCTGTTCTTCAGTGTTCCTGCAGTGGCAATGCTACTGAAGAGCTCCTTCATTATCTGTGACTCTGTAAGTAGTGCTGGCCATAACAGAAATATCTTGAATACTTAACCCCTCACATGTTTAAAGCAAAATCTAAACTATTTGGTGTGATTTTTAACTAAAGAAAAAAGATTGCTTTAAAATATAGATTATTTTTGTAGAACAGGATAACAAGATCTTCACATTCAAAAGTTGGCAGGTAAATTACCTTGTATGAAATGAAGTCTAGTAATACCCATGACTGCCACTTACTTGGGAGTCTGGAAGCAGAAGTGAGACAGAAATTATCTCCCCTGCAGAGAACAGGCCCTGGCATTTTCCGTACCTTTGTCTGTCTCAGGAAGGATGTCAGGAAGCAAGAAGATCTTCAGACAAGAAAAAGTAGTGCCTGTCTCGCCTGCAAGGCACTTAAATCCCTCATATATCTGCTGGCCTGCAGGGAGCTGCCTGGCCAGCCTCCCTCCAGCCTCCTCCCAGGGCCCAGGAGGAACTCCCAGGAAATAACAGCTTCATGTGCCACAACAGTGTGCTACAGCTGATACAAATGGCAGGATACAGGAGCCAGGGCCATGATATTCTTGGCCAGACTTGAGCCTGGGATGTCCCATGTACTATGGTGAAGGAAGGCATGAGTGGCAGGAAGACCTTCTGCTTCAGCTGGCTAAAAATAATTAAAGATAACAGAGCCTACTCCAGGTATTCTCAACATTCCTCCTGATCCTGGCTCTTGTCAGAGTGATACACCAGGAGCATCACTGTACCCTTCAGCAGCTCTCAGGTCATTTATTTTCAGTTACAGGCCACATTTTCTACATCAGGACAAAATTTAAAACAATTCCACCTGCTTTTGTACTTAAAAACTGGTTGAAAGAATTAATTTTTCTCCTTTACCATACAGTGCATGTTAGTACTGTTTGTAGGAACAGATCACAGACACCTCATTTATCAAACCACAGTAGTCTGTTCAGCCCAACCTGCTGCTTTTCCATTGTGCAGTTTGTTATGGGCAGGCATGGTCCCCAATGCCCCATCACAGGGATTGCCCAGACTACAGCAAATGCTCTGTCAGAGAAAGAATCTATCAGATGATGCTGCCATCATAGTAAATGTAAATATTCTTCATAAGACATCCAAATTTTAGAAGCAGTTGAGAAAAACATGGACTAAATATTTCCAAGCATTTATTGAGTGAAAATCTGAGTTTTGAGCTTTGCTTTAGATTATTCTATTAGCACCCTATTTTAATAACATATTTATCAACTGAGCACAGCTAATGACTAATGACGTCAATGGAAACAAGTTTTAGTTTTGATATAACTAAGAGTTTAATATTGAAACAAAAGCTGTACCTGACCAGAAAGATAAGTGCAGCTCTCTCCCCAGGACATCTTTATGGACTGCATTATCTGTAGGATTGTTTTCTTGACACTGATTTAATTTTTATTATGCTTATCTTCTCTATGCTTTAAGAGGGCCTGGAAGGAAGCTTTTCTCGTTTAAAGAAAGAAAAAAAAAAACAAAAAACTAATGTGCTGTTACTGACTTAGTTAGATGCACAGGCCTTTAATACACATCTCCAGACTTTTAGCTAATAATGAATAAAAAGGCAGTACACCTAGAAAAAAAAAAGCAGATTGTTCATAAAAAAAAAAACTGTGTCAATGTGGGTCAACAGTAATGAACAAGGAGGTGGATTTGTAGGAATTGGAAGATGCAGGGCACTGGCATCATAACACAGGCACTCTCTCCAGTGCTACTGGTCTGAACCCAGTTTGTGCTGCATGCTTCAAGATGTGGATCCTCGGGGCAGCCCAGTGGCTGTGGGGCAGTGTTTAAATGCCAAACCAACTACTGCAGAGTGTCCAAAGCGGGGCAAAAAGATGGTGAAGGACCTTGAGTGGAAGCTGTGTGAGGAGTGGTTGAGGTCATTTGGTCTGTTCAGCCTGGAGGAGGCTGGGGAGAGACCTCACTGCAGTTACAGTTTCCTTGTGAGGGGAAGAGAAAGGGCAGACACTGATCTCTTCTCTGTGGTTACCAGTGATAGGAGCTGAGGGAATGACCTGAAGTTGTCAGGGGATGTTTAGGTTGCATATTAGAAAATGATTCTTCACCCACAGGGTGGTCAGACACTGGAACAGGCTTCCCAGGGAAGTGGTCACAGCACCGCCTGATAGAGTTCAAGAAGCACTTGGACAATACTCACATGCACATGGGTTAATTCTGGGGCTTGTCCTGTTCAGGGCCAGGAGTTGGACTCAGTGATCCTTATGGGTCTCTTACAAAGCAGGATATTCTAAGCCTGTTATTCTGTGAAGAGCTTTGCAGCTTAAAATCCCTGTAAAATAAAAGAAAAGAAAAAGAAAAAGCCCAAAGAAACAAAAAAAAACCCAACCCACCAACAAAACAAACTCCCCAAAAAACAACCAACCAAAAAAAAAACCAAAAAACAAAAAGACCCCAAACAAACAAACAATTTTTTTAAAAACCCAAAATATAAAAAAACAACTGTTACATTAAAAAAAAATTAAGATGTGGAGTGAGAAAGTCAAGTAAAGACCCTTCTGTGCGGCCTCTCCGAAGAAACCAGTTAAGCATACTGTAAAATCACTTATATTCTGGGTTCACATTCCATATTTTAGTGATTGACTTACTAGCATGAGCAAATGTGGGATTTTCCAGGCATGTCACAACAGCACAACTCTTTCCCAGGAATACCTGACAAATAAGTCTGAAAGGGGTGAGGCCGCATTCTGAGACAAAAATTCTGGGTAAGGATGGTTTGCAGAGTCAACATCCCCATCTGGGTATGCCTGCCTTAAAACCTCACTCATGCACTGACATCTGTGTTCTGTTGTGATATTCCTGGGGACTCTCAGTTCTCCCTGCTTTTCCTAACTTTGATACCCTGGAAAATAAATGCAGCTGAAAGGGGAGGGCACCCTCAATGACAAAGGGTGTGATGCAAACTTCTCTCATATGAGACAACCAAGAATCAGAGCAAGGTTGATTTTGGTGGGGAATACAAGACAACCCTTGGGGACTTAAATGTCCTCCAGGAGGTGTCTGCACTGCTTGCTTTGCACTCATGTCTCATGATGCCAGCCCTTGCCTGGGGCATGGGAGTGTGTGCACACCTGTGATGGAGCTGATGGGTCAGAGCAGGCTGAGCTCTGCTCTGATGTGGCCCATTGCTCATCTCAGTCGTGGTAAACACCTTCCTTTGACTTTCATAGTCCAGCTGCATCATGGTGTTGCTGGCAGAAGACAGAACAGGCCTTTGCTATTGAAAAAGAAAGAAGGTGCTGTGAAACTGTGTCTCAAGGGCTCTTAAACAAATTTATCCATTTTGGGTATTGCTGGTTGGTTTATTGCTGCATTTAACCCACACTACTCTCCAAGATTTCTGGTGAGCTTCGGAGAGCCTTCCTACCCTCCAGCAGATCCACACTCCCACCCAAATTGGTGTCACCTGTGAAGTGACTGAGGGTGCTCTCAATCCCCTCATCCAGATCATTGATAAAGGTATTAAACAGGACTGGCCTCAACACAAGCCTGGATCATCACTTGCAACCAGCCACCAACTGGAGTAGCTGCATCCATCACCACCCTCTGGGCCTGGCCATCCAGCCAGTGTTTTACCTAGGGAAGAGCACATCAGTCCAAGCCATGAGCAGCCAGTTTCTCCAGGAAAATACTGTGGGAAACCGTGTCCAAGGCTTTAATAAAGTCCAGGTAAACCACATCTACAGTGTTTCCCTCATCCATTAAGGTATCTCTGAAGTTTCTTAAAGAGGATTTAATTTTCTTTCCCTACAGAAGCTCTAATTTTGATTAGGTTTTCTCCTCACTTGTCAGGAGAGCACAGGCCACCAACTAGCTTAGACAGAAAATAGTGGCTAAAACCATCACTGCAAATTGCACGTTTGAAAAAGGATTTTTGGAAACATGTAATCTTGATATTGTGAAACCATAAGGGTTCTGCATATGTGGGATTGGCCACACTGGAAATTTAGCAGATATATTATTATGAGCCTGGTATATTAGCTAGAGAGAGTGGGAGAAGAACTAAATACTTCAAGTGATATCTTAAAAGCAGAGAAAGAATAAAGGCATATTGCCATGGCATGAGCAATTCAGATATTAGACTTGGTTGAACTACTTATTAAAAAATGTATTCGTTATGCATTCACTTCCCTTCTGGCCAGCATATAGCCCATGAATCAGCTCTAATTTTTTCCTAATTTTATTCAGCAATCCTTATTTAGCAGATTGAACGAAAGACAAATTTTTAGCTTCCTGGCTTTTCAGAGTGTTTGTCTCAATTACATCCAATACAAGGCCATTCCCCAGCACAGCAGCATATTTACCTGCAATTTAGCATCTTTCCCCAGTATTTTTACAGCTAGAGCAAGAAGATGAGCCCTTAATAAGCAGAAAATGTTATTCTGCTAAAACCAGGGAAACACCAGGACTTGCAAATGTGACATTAATACCTAGCAATTGTTTGAAACAGCTCTGAGCAGTTTTTCTCAAAATCCCTTAAACCCTCTCTACATTAAAACTACTCTATGGGAGTAGTGTACATGAAATGCATAGATTACTCATGCCGGTTATTTACTTGCAAAGCCTTAATAGCAGCCAGGAAAGGGAACTAGAAATGCTCTGCATCTGTCCAAGCCAAGAATGTGGATTTTCTTGTGGTTCATCCCCAATTCTCTCACTTTATCTCATGACTCAGCTGCCTAATGCAAAGGTTTGCAATTACAGCTTGGCTGATTAGCTCCCTGAATTGTGTGCTGTGGTTTCTAGACTACGCATGCAATTTTGACACATATATGGATTTTATTAATTCAATTTCAAGAAGCACTTTGTTGTCCTATTTTGTGAGTTTTCCTGCTGATAAACCCTAATGACCTGAATATTTAAGCCACCTGGAAGAGAAGATACAAGGGCCAGCAATAGGGCAGGTCAAGACTCAGTTCTTCTCTTAAAAAACTGCTCAGTTGTTTGTTTAGCCCAGGTGAGAAACTCAGTGCAGAAAAGACACCTCAAGCAGGCTACCTCCAAATGCCTATGAGCCTGAGACACCATCGATGCAGCCCCTGGGTTTCCATCAGCTGGGCTCAGAGCTTGCAAGTAGGCACTGCCTCCTGTCAGGGGGATAGTGCTCTACAGAAAAAGCTGTAACTAAAGAGCAGAGGGAAGTTCCTCCTGTTTGTGCCTGCAACCAAAATAATCTCTCCCGGACCAGTCGGCTCAGCTGGAGGAAAGGCCCCGGGGGTGATACAGCCTCTGCTTCCTGTTTTTCTCTTTGCAGAGTAAACGGGTTTCTAAGGTCTCCAGAGACATGACTGAACGAGAACCTCAGATCTGAGCATCCTTGAACTTTTGGCAAGTTTGGATTCAGTTTTGGATGCAAAAATTTCAGCTCAGATGTATTTTTAATATTATATCCTCAGAAAGCTTTGCTCATCCTCCTGCACTGCAGCACACAAGGCCTGCAAGGAGTGCTGCTGTCCCCGGCCAACATTCCATGTTCAAAGGGAGGTGAATCCCAGCCTGCTGAGCATCTGGGCAGCTTTTCTTTGCCATTGTGTGTTATATGAATTACAAAATTATGCCTGTGTAAGGGAAGGTCTGTCGTTGGCAAGCCCTGGTTACACTCTGGAGGTAAGCTGGGGAAGAGCAGATCTTTTGTTCTTCCCCTTCCCAGCTATGGGTGAAACATCTGTAATATGTTTTAGCATTCAAAAAAAGTAATTTTCCCTAAAAGTCTTTGTTTTATTATATTTTCATTAGTCTTCCCTTTATTCTTACGTGTTTGATTTTGGGGACACAATCTTTATGAATGTAGATGTCAAAATTAGTGGTCTGGTCTGAGATATAAAATGAAACAGAGCCACTAGGTTTTTGTGTTAGTATTTACTGCTGTTCCAAGAAATAGTGCAAGTCAGTGGAACCAGACTGTTTGGCCTCATGACATAGCTTTTCAGCCACAATTCATGTGATTTTCGGTTAGCCTTTTGCTCCAAGTGGTCATTAAATGCTGATTGTTAAAACATGAACTAAGAATTAAGATAATTATAATTATCTTTGGAGCCTCATGGAAAAAGGCCAACTTGATAAATCCATTCTTCAAGCTCCTTAGCCTGAAAAGGAGCATTTTTCCTCTTTGAAAATAAAGTCTGGATAGCCATTTTAAATTTATGCTCTTTTATTTTATTAGTAGTTTTGTGGTCTGAGATGGTGAGGTCGATGCCAGGTGTGTGTCCTCACTTGTCCCAGTGGCTGCCACTGGTGCAGGCATGAACTTGAACCCTGCAAAGGGCAGTATGGGCAACTAGCCTACCTGGGGTTTGTCCATCCCAGATAATGTCCTTCCATTTATAATTTTGGCCACACGTCCCCTGGAAATGTTCAATGTGATGATGCCAAACAGTGATTGCAAGTGCTTTGGCAAGGCTATGTGTCAAATCCAGCTTTCTAGCCAGGAGTGCTGGTGTCAGATGATGTCTGCTTGAAGTTTCTTTCCACTTTTCCAATTACAGCCTTAAAGTGTGTACAAGAGGTTTGGGCATCCCCTTGCCCCTTATGCACAGTGCTACACAGTCCTTCAGTAAGCTACAGCTACAGGCTTGTCAAAAGGATGTGCAAGTTCTTGGGTGCAATCTCAGCAGTATTTGTGTTTTCATGGTCTTGTGATGTCTTCCCACTGAGTTCAGGGAGAAACTACTTCTGAGAGAAGGGGAAGCGAGGAGCTGGAGCCTCCTTCTGCAGCGTCCCAGGATAAGTGAGGCTTCCTACCTATTAAAACACCAACATTTCCTCCTGGGCAAGGAGAAAACAGGGACTGTGTGTGGAAGGGGTTGTTTTTCTCATGCTTTGTGTGCTTTTTCATGCTTCTTTGGGTATTCTGGATAGTTGCCCCATATGAACAGGGATTTCATCCTCCCAGTGGTACCTGGAAGCTAATAGCGTTGGAAGAAGAGAATCTGCCTCCTGACTAAAGGCATTAGGCATGTAGATAATGGCTTTTTGCTTTCTGGTTCCCAAACACTCTCTGTCCCTGTGGGGGTTCCATAAATCACCCTCCCCAGAGTTGGTCTCCAGCTGCTCCAGATATGCACAGTGTTTCTGCAAGGCATCATGCACAGAACAAGTCTGTCTCACTCATGGGAGAGACAAGGCTGTGGCTTCTCAGTGGATGGGGAAGGCTTGTGCCTCCAGCTAAATGCCACATCCATAGTCTGGGAGAGCCTCTCCTGAAGCCCACAGCAGCCAAGGCTTTTCTAGGCTCAGGAATTGTTGGTGGACATGAAGGACAAAGCCATTGGTAGACATGAAATCAGTTATTGCCAGCAAAGGCCATCTTGCCAGGGAAGAGCAGTGATGTGACAGGGAGCATGTGGCTGCTTTGGTGCTCCCAAAAAGCTCCAAAGAATACATAGTGCTGATTAGATTTTCAGAATTAACTAATTGTATCTCTTCTGTTTGTTGCCCACCTTAAACTCTCACCAGCAAAAGTAGTGGGAGACCTAGACTTGCTCCTGTTTCTACTTCATTAAAGATCTTCTGCTGGAAGTGCTCCTGCCCACATCCGAGGGTTGGGAACAAGTCCACATCCTCAGCCTTCAGGTCATCTCCTCCCATATGTTGTTTAACCACTTCCTGACCTGTGCCACCCTGAAAATGGTCTTGCCTCTCCTGGGTTTCACTGCTGCTCCAGCACAGCTGTGCTGTCCCAGTGTGGCAGTCTGGATCATGACCAGTTCTGCACTCAGTCCAGTGTAGGTTGTGTTGAATTGCGTGGTGTTATTTTTGTTATGTAGTAGCATATTTATCCAGCAAAAGACCTTGCTGGACCCCTTGGTAGGAAAGTCTTTGAGAAGTCAGCAAAAACTAAAAATCCCTTTTCTTGGTTTGAAGACAGGAGTCTGTGAAGGAAGGCAAAAGCCTCCTGTGAAATGGAAAGGTAAACCCCCTCCCTCCAAATTACCACAATTTCAAAATTAAAAGGCTCTCAGGCAAAGATATGGGAATGGGAATAACAGTTCTTTAATAGGAAAAAGACTAAATAAAAATAATTTTAAAAAATGTAATTAGTACAAGCAAAACTAGTGATGGAGTCAGAAACCTGACACCCTGAGGAGTCAGGGTGTTGGTAATGGTCCAGTTAAATGGTGGACTCCTGGAGTGGCAGATGAAATGCTGCTGAAGCGGTGATCTGTGGAAGGGTGTAGTTTTCTCTGAAGGTCTGGTGATGGAGTAGTTGGGCCTGGCTTTCCTCTGGGAATCCAGCAGAGAAGAAAGCTGCTTCTCTGGGAATAAAGCAAAGGGCTGCTCTGGTGTCCCAAAAAGTGCTGATTTTATGCATGTAGTAATGCTTGGCTCCTCCCTCTGAGTGGAGCACCTCACAACAGGATCATGTAACTTTACCAGTCATGCAGTGAGTCATTCAGTGGTCCATTAACCGAAGATATCTCCCTGGAGGGAGACATTGTTCTTGGAAGAGATAAGAAAACTGCCCAACCTCCAACAGATGGCAAATAGAATACATGCTTATCTTACAAGCCAGGACATCCCTCCAGAAGAATTCAGTGAGGCAGCTCAAAAATCTTCCATCATTATGTTGGTACTTTCCCACACCATGATGTGTTTCTTCATGCATATGATGCTAGTTACTGCCCTTCTGCAGACTTTTGATATAAGCTTATTTAAGTAATCCTGCTGTGTCCTGAGGAAGATGGAGAAAAGTTGGGCAAGTTTTGATGTTCTGACCTTTGGTACTGACCCTTGTAGGAAATGGTGTCAGGCAATGCTTAGAACAAGTCTCCCCTGGTGCTAACGACTGCACAGCTTGGGCTTGGTGCTGGAGGTGTAAAGGGAGGGCGAGGAGGAGAGCAGCAGGGAGCACAGAAGGGGAGGCTGATGACAGGCCATGTCTATTTGCTGCCATCTCTTATGGCAAGCAGCAGCCTTTCAACGTGCCACATATTCCAAGAAGTGGATGGAGAAAATGGCCTCACTGTCTGGCAGCACTGGTGAGTAGGTAATGGTAGGTAGTACAGGATGTCCTGTGTCCATTACAACCCTATTGCCTTTCTTAGGTGAAATTTCTCCAGTCAGTGTAATGGTTCTGGATCTGAGGGTAGCATTTCAGCAGCTGTGATGTTATGTTAGAGCAGACGCTGTGTCTGAAAGTTCCCAAGAACACACTTGTTCTTGCTTATGCCTATTTCATTGAAAATAGCACTTTCAGGAAAAACACTTTTGAAATAATATATTCCAGGCACCACAACATGTAAAGGAAGTGACACAGCAGGCTGCACAATAAATAGGAAAGCAGATAAATCCAGAGCCAGATTTATGAAGCAACTGTTTTCAACAGCCTAAAAGAGTGAAAAGCATACACTAATCAAAGCAATGATGTCTCATTTTGCATCGTGCAGTTTGCTGTGCAGTGCCTGGACAGGTAAAAAACAGTCAGGTAAAAAACATTTCAGGGCACTGCCACAGTATGGGGTGGCATGTCCCTCTATGCCTTTTGGAATAGCCCTAACTCCTCCAGGGGTTACTGGTCTGCAGGGCTGCTGGGTGCTGCTGCAGATGCAGCTTTGAGGATGCACACAAGCACACAAAAAGTAAACAGCTCACTGAGGAGCAAACACTGGGGCTAGGGCAGATGCACATGCAATGGAGTTGGGCACCTATATAGGATTTTTAAAGGAAGGGCACAGTGCTGCAGGTGGCATGGGAAGCCCTTACAGTCTTATTTCTACTGCTGTGATTTATAATTATATATATTTTTTTTGCCTCTAAATGCTCTCTGCTACTCTGCATAATTATTTACCTTGCAGAGGCTATGCAATGGTTGATTAGCCCAAATGTGCAATTTATTTGGAAAATAGGGAATGTTTCCTCATATAGGAGCTAGATACTATTAGCTCTAGTAATAGGAAGAAGGTATCAATTTCTTTAAACTAATCAAAATAAACATGATATTATTTCTTTGACTGTTGATATAATGATGGCTCAGAATGTCATCCCCAAGTCCTTAGCAGGGCTCCTCTTTTTTTTGTTTATTGCCCAGCTTGGATTGATACCAGGGGTTGCCCTGACCCAGGTGCAGCACCAGCACTTGGTCATGCTAAACCTCATGAGATTCCTATGGGCCCAATTCTTGAGTTTGTCCAGGTCCCTCTGGATGGCATCCCATCCCTCAGGTGTGCTAACAGCAGCACTCATCTCTGTGCCATCTGCAAACTTGCTGAGGATGCACTCAAGCCCTTCATCTACATTATCAATGCAGTTATTAAATAACCCTGGTCCCAGTATGGGCCCCTGAAGACACCACTGATCACTGATGTCCATCAGGACTCTGAGCTGTTGACCATAATCCCCTGGATGTGTCCATCCAACCACTTCTTATCTACCCAACAGTCTATCCATTGAATCCATCTCTCTCCATCCAGAGAGGGATGTTTTGGGGGACCTTGTCAAAGGCTTTTGATCCATGTAAAATCCAGGCTGGTAGTATGTTACTGCTACTGCAGCTGCACAGCTGTGTGTGTAAGACCCTACCACCACCCTACTCAGACCAGGACTGCATAGATTTACAAAGGTCTAGAAATACATATGAAAATTGGGATCTGTTCCTTCCACAGTGCCTGCTCTTCTTAAAGCCATTGACTGGATGGACTCACATCCCTTATCTAGACACTAATAACACAGTCCTGATGAAATAAGTAATTGAAAATGTGGGTTTACCTCTCTCCACTCCACTACTGTTATAAGTGTGACAAGCATCCCATTCCCATGGATTTTTTCCCATCTGCTAGCACCCATTTCAGGAGACACCCAGGGCATGGGCCTATGTGCTCATCCCATAAGGGTGGCTGCAGGTAGACTGAGGAAACAAATCTTGAACCTTCTTGAGTGGACACAGAAATAACCATTTCACACTCTTATTTAAACATTAAATCACCAAATGCATCCTCTCTCAGTTCCTTCCCCTCTTTGGGTGATTTTCAGACAGAGGAGATGCTAAGCTGTAAACAACATTTTTTTTCAGCATCATCTCACTCCATAAATGGCTATTCTGGCTTCACTGTGGCAGGTTTTATTGTGTGATTAGGCTGACAATGTGTTAATGCTATGCCCTAGTCCTTCCACATCCTTACACAGAATTTACGTGAGGAAGAAAAGAAAACAACCACAAACTGAGGAAGCACTTTCTGTACTGGAAATTTTGACCCATTTCCATGCTTCATTTTGCAAGGTCATTCTCTGAACATTGCAGACTTGGACAGCTGCTGCTCCAGCATCTCCTGAACCATTTATTAGACTCTGAACATCCTTTCTTTCCCCCCACACCTGCAGGCCCAGGTGATGAAAGCAAAGGAGGGCTGTGACTGGAGCAAGATGAATGTGAAACGCAGCCCCCATCACAAGACAGGGCACAATGTGAACACAGGCACAGTGGCTTTGCACCCCTCACCACTGGCAGTGGTTCAAAGGCAGGGGTACATGAGGATCTCACTGTGAGCTGGTCCAAGTCTGTGTTCCACTTTGCATCCACAAGATTTTCCAGATATTGCATAAGCTGGGGGTTCCACCACACAGCCAATACATAAAATACAGATATAATTTAATGAAGCATTGTGTTTCCTCTTGTGATAAGTTATCCTAGTATTTGAGTGTACTGAGGGAAGAATGTCCATGCTTGGAGGATGACTGCTATTCAGTGCACTGATGTGGTTAAGTGAAGTTCCTCATGTAGACAAGCCCAGATTGTCCCTCTCTGGCTGGGCAAGCTTTGACAATCCCTGGGAGTCACTGAAAAATATTCTGTAAAAGAGCTGTTTATACCTACCTTGTCTCAGCAAAAGATGAGTTTTAGGTAGGAGGAAGACCAACACAAAGTAACTAACAGTAGAACAGTGAAAACAGTGAGAAAGAGAATTTTTATCCCATCTTTTGCCATACCAAGGTTTATTTAAAAAAACCCTCATGCTCCCTTGAAAGTTCCCTTATAGGCAAACTTTCTGTGTAATGTCTCCCTGCTTCTTCTGCTGTGGTTATCATCTTCTGGGTGGTTTTGCAGTTGCAGGTTTGGGGGAAAGGGGGCATCCAATGACCACAGACTCCAGCAAGTCTCAGAGCAGCATAGACCCCTTAGCCCACACCTGACCAGCAAAATTTACTATTGAGAAGACTGATACAAACATATCCCCAGTAGCATGCAGCTGCTGGTGTAGGAAGCATCTCATTTCCAGCTGATGATAGCCTTGTTAGGCTATTTTTTAGCAATGCTAATTGACAGTTTCCTGCTTCTCCCCTTTTTCAATTTCCAAGTGGAAGAGAAAAGCAGGGAAAGCACCAGGGAGACCCATACAAATATTCAGATCTGGAAATCAGAGATGCATGCACTGGGATGTGACTGGTGCTGGGTAGGGAGTGAGTGTGCTTTGAGTCAGGTAGAAAAGGGCTGAGGTGACCTGTGGGGGTTTAGTGCAGAGGAAAGTGGGAGTTATCTCTGCCATCATTAAAATGATAAAGCTGCACCTCCTTTCTTGAAGAACATCTTGCAATCTGGGGTGGTTGCTCAAATCCTGGATGCTATAATGAAATTTCTGATTAATTGAATTGGGAAACTCTCATGCTATTTCCAACCAGCCCTCAATACAGGACTTTCCCCCAGGTTTCTCCAGTGTGGACATGGACCTATCCATGCCTGAGAAAGAATGCAGCACATCTTCCTCCAGTGCTGCACCCAGCCAAGGGGATCAGTGCCTGTGCAGGTAAAAGGGAAATCCACAGATGAAGGCTGACATTACATCTTATGATCAGTTGGTTTTGACTTATCCATGATTTAGTCATAACACTAGGATGGGAGCAATTCTAATAGGAGACAACTTACTGACTCATATTGCTGCTTCCTTATACATCTTGGACAACCATAATTCAGTTTATTTTTATATTTACCCACACATATACACTTAAGGGATTCATATCACTGTACCATCCCAGCTTTTGGAATGGAGATACCACCTCAACAACCAGGGACAAGGGTAGGCTGTGGCTATGCAGGCCCCCACCTCAGGGACAAAGTGTTCTCTATGTACCTTCCCTCTGCACCAGAACAGAGGGCAAAACCTCCCTACTGTCCTCACACTGGTGTGCCAAAAAGGGCTCATCCTGTGGCACTGACAGCAGCCAAGCACGTTGTGAAGCTTTTTCTATGCCTAAAAATGAAAGATGTTTCTGAGTTGGAAGGGAGGAGCGGAGCCTTTCCAAGGAGAAGTCAGCACAAAACAACAGCTCAGAGCTGGATAAAAATCCCAAGCTTTCCTCAGCTAAAGCCAAATTTCAGCTTCCTTACATGTGAAGTGGAAAAGGCAAATACAATGTTGCAAAGAAGCTAGAAAAAGAGAAAGGTATAACATTTTAGCTTGACAACTATTTCTACTACTCTGAAAATATATAGAAAATTTTGTTAACCTCAAATGCAAGAATTTTTTATTCAAAAGGTTATTGGTTAGTAAACGCACTTAATATGTGAGACATGGCCATTTTATATATGTAGTCCCTATTTTCAGGTGGGTTTTTTTCCCCTAAAGATGTGTGAGTGTGTGTGTGTGCACACTTATGGCTCTGCAGTTGTTAATGACCCTCATTGGGAGGGAAGGTTCCATGAAATTGCAGATCTCACTAAGGTAGCAATGGGTCCAAGCCAGCAGAAAGAGCAGCCAAATGCCTCTCGGTATTAAAAGCAGCTGCAGACAAGGACCTAAGGAAAGCATTAGTCTACCTGGCCTGAGCAGGGATAAATCAGGTGGGTTAACCAGAGCTTTTCTGATTACAAAATCAGAGCAAGGGCTGGAGGGCTCCTGCCTGCAGACGTGAGACTGAGTGGCCTGGAGGGAAGCAGAATGCTGGGGCTCCTTGCAGTGCTCTCTTGTGCTCAGAGGATGAAAGGAAAATGCCTGTTTTCAGTAGATCCAATTTACATGGGCTGCTCATCTGTCCCTGTAGGTCCTTCCAGCCAGAGGGGCGTCAGAGATGAACCACGGTGCCTGCGTGGGGCAGTGCAGGCTGCGTGTCTGGGGAGTGGCACCCACTGCCCAGGCAGGGGAGGAATAAGTAATGCTGACTGCTGCAGCTAGTAAAATCACTGGAGCCTGAGCCCCAAACCAGTCCAAAGAGACGCTGATTGCACAGACAGCCCTATCCACCTGCTGGCTCCTTCCTTCTCCTCCTTGTCCTCCTCCTCCACTCTGTCATTTAGGATTCTGGTCTCTCTCTCCATTGTTTCTGATTAGGAAGATTTGGCTAACATCAGCTATGTGTAAAAAAGTACTGAAAAAAGGAATTCCACAGTTTGTCTGGAAAAGGAGAGCTTATCCACTGGGGCTGGGGCAATCTGCAACTTTCCAGTGATAGAGGCCTTAGGGTTTTTGCATGAGTCCAGGATGGAGGACTTAAAACCACCTAGCTGTAGATTGAGTTTGTTTGTGCCTTTTACCATTTCTCTCAGAATCCTGCAAAACTGCCCTCCAGGTAACTAGGAAACTAATGCACCAGAGATTATAAAGTGCTGTGTTTAAAACATTCCAAAATTATCTTTCCTGCAGTCCAGATGGTGCATCGTGAATGCTTAATGGCACGGTGTAAAGACTTTATTGGCACTTGTGAGGGATGATCTGAGCAGCTGACTTTGTGCCTCTTCCCTCTGTGCGTAATGCATCTGTCGAAGCCCATGCCAAAAACCACATCCCACCACTTTGTATCTCATGCATGTGTGTGTGTACATACAATTACTAAATGACAGTAGATAATATTGAAAGAAAATCTCGGCAAGCTACACTTGACTGTCTTGAATATTCCGTTAACTCTGTCTCTGTCCCTTGTGCTGACTTCTGCTCATTAAACGTTTGGATCTCCTGCAAGTCCAGGTCCAACACTGGGGTAAAGCAATGTGGTGGTTGTGCTGTGGGGTCCAGTCCTTGCTGTGCTTCCCATTTCCCAGGGGATTTTCAGACTGAAACTCTGAGACGTATGTGCCCTAGAGTGGGCTGCCAAGCTTGGAACAGAAACCCTGGCTGGAGCCAGGGCTCAAGCTCCACCAGATCCTTCTGCATCCACACAAAGCTTCTTCCCATCCAACAGAATAATCAAAGCTCCTTACAACAAAATAGTTTCTTCCAAGGATTATTGAAGTACTTGCATACCGTCAATGTTGACATCTCTCTGTTTTTAACATTAGTATACCCCTTCTTTTCTCATTTTATTTTCCAAATAACGCCACAGATGATGAAGACAAGGCACAGCAGTACTGGGGAGGCAGTGGTGTTGCCGAGCATGTGCTAAGAGTAGGGAGCCTGCAGGTTTAGCTTGGCCCTGGCCAGCAGCTGGCACAACAGAATCCTGGACTTCTACAGCTCTCTGAACACTTCCATGAGAGACACATTGATGAATAATGAGATGTGGCTGTCTGGGAAATTGTTTGCAACACTGTTGCAAGGAATATTTCTGGGATGAAGTCTACATGAGGCCACTGAAGAATAAAATAGCCAACCCTCTCTTGGCTGTACTCATCAGCATCAAGCTTGCAGCAAGTCAGGTGGAGCATCTTCTTGAAGGAGAAAGAGCAGCAAGCAGCCTGGCACAGAGCAGAGTGTGGCTTCTTAAAAGTGGGCATTGTGCCTAGGAACTGCAAGCGAGCAAGCACAAAGGTGTGTAAAGCAGGGAATGTCAGACGTCTTCCAGTGGGTAAGGAGCTGGATTTCTGCATCTCTGGTGGAAGGAGAAGCTCAGCACTGAGCTGGACTCACAAGTGCTTTGGGGCCATGTGGTTGTGCCTGCAGCAGTGTAGCAGATGTGGTTCACCATGACACAGAGCCCAGCTGCTACAGATTTATGCAGAGAATATCACCAGTTATATGATGCCCATAAAGTGTTATCTATTTTCTTTATGTTTGTTGTGGTTTCTTTCAGCATGACCCATAATGCTGACATTTATGGAGAGAAGAAATAAAATCTATTTGATCAAATAGCTCCTCAAGGTCATATATAAAACATGGACTCAACTAGATTTAATTGGGAGGGGAGAAACAGCCCTGCTCATCCTCCTTGGGGTTTCCATACAAAAAGCTGATGCCTTGACAAAGTTTCCAGGCTTGCTCAGCCACAAGTGTGGATATTTTCATGTGGACATGACCCCCTCTTGTCCTGCTGCAGAGCCTGTTTGTCCCTTCCCTGTGCATAAGTACAGAGAGGGAGGCTCAGGGAGCCATGTCAAAAAGTACAGCTTCAGCTTTGTTTTCAGTCCTGTTACAGGGTATCCATGGAAACGAGGATGACTTTCCAATCCTTTTCTGGGGAAGGCACAGCATTCACTGCAATACAGTCTCTTCAACTAAAATTTTGCAAAATAGCTCCACAGGGTGACTGTTTTTTATCCAAAAAGCCTGCAGTACAGCTGGTTGCAGGGAGCAAACCCCTTTTAACCCTCGTGCAAAACCTGGCATTTCTCAGCAGGTCTGTGGATCCTGCTTTCCAGCTGGATTTCATGGGAGAGGAGGGCAGCCAGCATCCCCTGCTGACACCAAACCCCTTCCCAAAGTACTTGGGGATGGAGGGAGGTCGTGGTCAAGAGGTGGACAGGGGTGAGCAGAGGCTCTGTGGCAAGGGGGTGCTGGGGGAAGGCAACCAGACAAAATACTCAGCTGGCTTCAGGAGCAGGGCTGGTTTGGGGATGTCAGGGCTAAAGGTGGTTGGCATGTGTGAATATGTGATGCCAGGGGTCTGTCAGGGAAATCTTATTCTGCCTAGAGATGGAAAATCTCTGGAATTTTGAAAGGCTTAAGGAGGAAAATATTTTTTTAAAAATCCCACCAAATTTAGGAAATTCAAATAATTTCAGTAGTTATGCTGCTTACCAGAATTATTGGGGTTTTTTTTAATTCTTTAAGGGTGAAAATATGGTTTATGCAGTTAGCTCAACAAAGGAACTGATGGATACATTTACAAAGCTGAGTTTCAGTTTTTATTTTCGAACAATGAGAGACATGACCACTATATGCTGAGGGACTTAGTTGTACATGTGTTGCCTACTAATATATTTCTAACTTCAGGAAAATAAAATGCTGAAAAATTAAAAGGAGCCTTCTAGCTGTTTTTTAAGTAAGAAAGAAGGCTTTATCCTACCACAAGACATCAACAGATTTAAGAGAATAGAGCAAAAGCTTGAAAAATTAACATTTGCTCTCTCTCTCTCCATAGTCTTTGAGAGGCAGTTGACACAACAGCAGCCAAGACCATCATTAAATTAGGTATAGAAGCCAAGAGTCTGTAAGCATTTTAATTGCTTGATACCATGCAGTTTTGAAATAAAAGATCTTAATTTGAAATATTTTAGTTATTGAAAGCATTTTGAAGAGCTGAAATGGCAGAAGTCATGTCATGTTAAAAACTTCTTGAACCTTCACTATTCACTCTGAGAAAAATTAATTTACAAGAATATTTCTTCTACATTTCTTCTCCAAGTATACAGTTTTCCATATAAGAAAAAGATATTAAACGGGATTTTTTTTTCTTCCATGTCCTGCATTTTTCCCAGTCTCCTGTATCTCAGTTGGCTCCTGATCCTCCCACATGAGAGTCCCTAGACTGGATTTTCCTGTTGATCAAGGGAATGGGGTCTTCTAACCAGATATATCATAGCTCACAATTTCAAAGCCATAAGTGGCTTTGCTCCCATTAGTAAGGAAAGGGATTCATTCATCCAAACGTCTTGCAGAGATTTGGCCCCGCTGTTGTTCTGTGCCTCTGTGCCATTACTGAATAAAGGAGAAGGATTTGTTTGGGATTATTTGCTTTCCTAACAGTTTGTTGCTCTGGTTTCCTATGAAAATCTGTGACTCCACCTGCAGGTCCTCTTAGTCCAGCTGCCACACCAGGTGACCCCTCCAGTACTCAGCTCCCAGGCTCTGGTGGGCAATGAGGACACAGGATAGACAGGGGATGTTTCTGGGCATGTCATGGCTCTGTAGACTGGGGCTTGATGGCCCTGACCTCTCCTTGTGAGAGAAGGATGGGTTGGACAAGCCATCAGGCTTCATGATCCCAAGGCAGGATGAGACCTGCTGGGTCTGCATGCCTGAGCCTCTGCCATCCCCCTTTGCAGCCCTGCTGCAAGAGCAAAGGGATTATATTGCAATCCCTCCCAACTGGGAATCTGCTTTTCTGTGAGGAAACATGCTCATTAGCCAGGCAAACATAAAGATGCTTAAAAAGAGATCATGTTCTTGGGCTCCTGTGAAATGACACCTGATGGCAAGTTTCTATGTGGCTCTTTATTCTCTGCACTGCTTAATGAAACTTGAACCCCACTACTCCCCAGCCAGGCTCCAAAAACACAAGACAGATGGCTGGGTGGGCATTGCCCTGCTGCAGCTTTGTGGCAGCCCCACTCCCAGCTCCAGCAGCACAGCTGGAGACAGCTGGACAGCTGGACAGACCCTGGTGCTCACTGGGGTCTGTCTCTTCCCAGCCCCTCAGTCACAGCACAGGAGAGATGCAGGGAGGGGCAGAGTCCCCATGTCTGCTGCTCTTTTTCGGCAGGGCCATCCCCAGTACACAACATTACATCACAAACCCAGCTGTAAAGTTTTGCCCCACCCTGAAGAAGACTTTTTTTTCCCTCTCTGCAGGTCTTTTTGGTGGATCTGGTGGTTCAGAACAGCAAAGCATGGCAAGGAATAGGAGAGAGCACCAAGACCACTAAAATCCCCACTTCTCTTCAAAGCAGATTATCTTCTGCAGGCTTTCTTCATCACAAAACTCCCTTCCTTGCATCTGATGTGGGATTCAGCAGTCAGACAGCAGTACAAAAAGGCTAGACTCGATGTTTGTTCGGTGGCTGCACAGAGCCCATAGAAATGTGTCTGAGAGCTTTTTCCTCCTATTCAAAGCTTTACCTCCTGCTGAGTCACCAGAGGGCTGGCTGAGTGAATGTATCATGCATAATTATTTGGAAAAGCAATCTGACATGCTAACTCCTGTCATGAAATGTGCAATTTGTAATATACAGAAGGACAAAATGCAACATAAATGCTTTACAAGATTCCTTGCCTCGTTTAATTCTCTCATTGCAGATTTAACTAAGAGGCCAGGAAGATACAGGACTCAACAGGCACTTCCAGAGCTCAGTCCTTGGTGCTTTCTGAACATATAAGGTGCACTGGTGCAGTGACTGGGAGAAAGCAGTTGCTTCAGTTCTTCTCTCAGCAGCAAGCACGGGGTGTGAAACGACAGCCATGGAGATTTGGGATCAGAGGTGCTCTGTCTCCCTCAGTACTGCAGCAGGTAAATGCAGAAGCTGCCTTCCTCTCTCCTGAGGAGCTGCAGGAAGGCAGTGTGCAAGTGGAAGGCATGGAGGTTCACTCACACTTCCCTTTGTCTGGGGTATCTCAATGTCAGCCTTTTAGATGGCCTTAGCTGGCCATGTCAACCATTCTCTGTTGCCTCTTCTCCCCACACAGGGATCCAGCTCTCTTATGGTACAGCATCATTTGGGCTGTGTGTCCTCAGCCACTTTACCTTGTGCAGTGGGAATGTGGTCAGAGTGATAAAAGACCTGATGCAAATTTGCCTATTCCTCCCTTCCCTGATTTATAAAACTTATGAAGACTCCCATCCTGAGCTCAGGTGTTCCTTTCCCTCCCTTCCACCCAGGGAAAGTCTGCTTGTCTGTAAACCAAGTGTAAGACTGGTGTCAGACTGAAAACCAAGAAGGAAGAAGGGAAAAGAAAAGAGGAAACTGCAGCTCTGGTGAAGCATGGGCTGGAAAGGTGATGGCCCAGGGCACCATGGAGCTTGGTGCAGTTTATGATGGTTTTGTATGTCAGGGACCTTGCTGATGAATGTGAAGCTGCAAATTAAAAGAGATGCTTTGAGGACAAGAGAATTTGCTAATAAAAATGCCCATTTTTCTAAAATGCTGGAAGCCTTCAATTTCCTGGAGAGAGAACATGTTGATAGAATGATGGGATCTCTCCCTATCCCCCATGGTTTGTTTGCAGGATCATTCCAAGGGAGCAGCTCCCTCCTGGATGCAGAGGTGGGAAGGGCTGTGAGTCACCATTTGCCTTTCAGACAGAAAGCAGCTTCATATTTAAAAGAAGAAAAGAAAGCAAAAGTCCACTTGTGACAAAGGTTGGTTGCCAGTGGGTTGTGGTGGAGGATGGATGTGGAAGAACAGAGATGTGCAGGTGGAAGTTTTGACAGCATTTGATGAGGAGTGGATGGACAGCACACACATCATCTTTTCTCCCAGATCCCATCACTGAAACGGGAGGCAGAGTTTTTCCCAAGCCTCCCAAGGCATTACAATCCCTGCACATCAACTCCATGTTACTTGCTGCAGTGCAACACATGGCTAAAGTGCTGCCAGACACCCCACGTGTGCTTCATGCATGAGCAAGCCTGCAGAGGCTCTCCCCAGGGCTCAGCATCCCAATTTGGGCAGCCCTGCCTTTGTGAGGAGCCTTGTGGCATGTGGAGGATACTGTGCAGGACAACCCTGCTCCAGACAGGAGGGTCCTGCACATCCCCAGCAAGCAAAACATGAGTGGGGTTTGCTTCCCTCATTGCCACACAGGGTTTACATCGCTTCTTAAGGCAGGCCTGGCTAAAGAAACCATTTATGTCTTTCACTCAGTGTTTTCATAAATAGCTTCACGTGGCCATTTAGCAGCTTGGTGCAAACTATGTCCTGCAATTTGAGAGGCATAGGAGTTTTGTTTGATAGAAAACACAGTAGATCAGTTGCCATCTTAAGAAATGAGCGGAAAAATAAAGAGGCAAGACTTTTTTTTCTGTTTTCTCTTCTTTTACATTTGACATCCTGGCTTGTATCAGAAGTAGTGTGGCCAGCAAGGCCAGGGCAGTGATTGAGCCCCTGGACTCAGCACTGCTGAGGCTGCACCTTGAATGCTGGGTCCAGTTCTGTGCCCCTCACTTCAAAAAGGACACTGAGGTGCTGGAGTCCAGAGAGGAGCAACAGAGCTGGTACAGGGTCTAGAAAAGACCTCTTACAAGGAGCAGCTGAGGGAACTGGAGTTGTTTAGCCTGGAGAAAAGAAAGATCAAGGGAGACCTTATTACTCTCTACAACTCCCTGAAAGGAGGTTGTGGGCAGGTGGAGGTCAGTCTTTTCTAACAAGTAGCAAGAGACAGGGTGAGAGGAAATGGTCTAAAGTTGTGCCAGAGGTTTTGTTTGGATATTAGGAAAACTTTCTTCACTGAAAGAAAAGCATTGGAACCCTGTCCAGGGCAGTAGTGGTGTCACCATCCCTGAAAGTGTTGAAAAAGTGTGTGGATGTGGCTCTTAAGGACAGTTTAATGGTAAACAGGGTGGTGGTGCTGGGTTAATGGTTAGACTTGGATGCCTTTTCCAATCTGAACATTTCTGTAATTCTGTGATTTTTGTATATGTTTCTATTGCTGCAGAGGTGGTGTGCAGGCACATGTGCTGATACTCATATGACAGGCAACTGTTGCACATGCACTGAGCTCTCTGAATCCCCTACCTGCATTCTGTGCATCACTGTCAGTCTGTCTTCATCATTTTTGCTACCATGAGCTTTTTTTCACCTTTCCCTCCACTCATTAAAGGAGCTTTCTCCCCTTGGACTTTTGAACTTCACTATTCTGTGAATCTTGACAAATCAATAGACACCCCTTCCACTCAACAGAGACCACTTCCAGTCAAAGAGAGCCAGGTATCAGAGGGGTTCCTATCAGGGAGGACCCACATTCAGCTTTCCCTTAGGACTCCAGATGTCTGCCTGGGGGCTGCTGGTTGACCTGCACTGCTCAGGACTGTCTTTGGCTCTTGCTCTGCACAGCCCTTGCAGCATGGGAGTGGGTTGTGCAGGAGTGGGCAGGACCCTACCACTCCCCAAAACTCTCCAACAGAGCCGTGCCAGCTCATTCCATTTGTGATTGGGAATTCATCTGGGAATCACTGATGTGAAGGGAATGGCTCAAAATGCTCCTCTCCCAAGCACTAACTGTGGGGTTGATACTGAGTCAGAGGCAACATTCAAGGGTCAGGATTCATGCCTGCCACACAACTGCACCTGCTGAAGGCAGCAGGCAGGCTGCCAGCTCCTGCCCTGGGGATCAAGAGGGTAGTGACATGCAAGTAGGGGAATCACAGAGATAGCACCTGCATTGATGCCAGGGGGCTGGGTTGTGATGTGTGAGGGAAAGTTGTCTAGGTGACACAAACAAAAACATCCTCCCTGTCAGATAACACAGGCCTGAGTTTAGATCACAGAGATGCTGCTCTGCTTTATTGAATTGGTCAAATAATTAACCTAATTTTTCATTTTCAAGACCACATAGGTCCCGCAAGAATTTAAATATGGACAAAGAGTTAGTACCATATGTGAGTGTTAAATATAACCTCCTGGTTGCTGTTAAGAAAATCAAGGAAATAAATAAATTGAGAAGGCATGTGTTAGCAAAGAAATTTTTTGAAGACTTAAAACCAAAATGGTTTGCACGCAAATTAACCTGGAGTGTATGATCCTGGACTGAGGAACTTACAAGGAAAACGAATGTTTTGGTCTGTACAAAGTAAACTGTTAGAGGATGGACCAGAGCAATTGTTGCTGTACAGCTCTCAGCCCTGTGCCTGTGCTGTGAGCACCCCTTTGGTTAACAGAGCATCAGCTGAGTGTGCTGAGTGGGATCTGCTGCCCAGCACTGCCAGCACTCTGTGGCATGGCAGTGGGATGTTTCCCATACCTGCTGTTATTTCCTAAATCTCCAGCAGCGGGGCTGGTAGGAGGGGGTCATACCCTGGGGTCCACAGAGCTGCTGCTCCTGAGCTCCCAGAGGAAAGGCCAGCACGCCAAAGCACCCCAACCTGCAGGAGCAAGTCCTTACAGCTCGACCCAGTTTTTCTGAGTTTTAACCCAAGATCCAGTGTTCCTAGAATCAGCTCTTCTTCTTCCCTGGTTGGTGGTGCTGCTCCTAGACATCCAGCTCCTGTCACATCAGATCATGCTCCCCTGCAGGTTTCTGGCCAGCCACGACTTCCCACAGTGATTTTTCCAGCTGCATTATTCTGCAGAGACACTGAGTAGCTGCTTCATGCTGAATATGTGAGCTCCTGTCTGCACTCCTAGCAGTTACCCGACAGTTTAGTCGGTCACTTGGGGACAAGAAATAGTTTTAATGATGTTGCCCTTGTTTCTTAAAATGAACTTGTCTTTCTGCAGACTTTTTCTTCTGCCACAGCACTGCCATAAGCAGGAGTTTGTGAGCATTCCAACACACTCCTCCCAGCCAGCCTCTGTCCCTGGCAGCACTTTATTTGCTGAAGGTGAGGGACTCATATTAGGAACACATGGGAAACAGCCAGAGGAGCAGTGGGTGACCATTTTCTACATCCCCCCAAATCAGTGCTCACCTCTGTGTTTACAGGGAGAAAATAAGGATTTGGGCTTTACATGTATTTCAGGGTAGAGTTTGGATTCAAAGCTGAAAGCAGTTTACTAAACTCTCACCATCTAGAGTGCTGTTATGGTTGGTGGTTGCTAGAAATTTAAGGACAATGCACAGCATTCCCACCAGCTCCAAGTGGAAAATAGAATATCATGTATTGGCAGTAGGTAAGAACCAGTGTGGAAGAGCTGGTGTGGGCTTGAGGGATGCACCACATGGGCATTCCCTGATGTGAATTTTTGATGTTGGATTTGAGGACTGACTCTGCTTTCTGTTGGCATGGAAAGCCTTCAAGCAAATCAAGAATTGTATTTTATATTATGTGATGCTGAGAAGAAAATCTGTCTCAAAATGACATCCTCACCTGAAATTTTTACAGTGGGCTCTGCAGAAGCCAGAAATTCAGAAGGTTTTCCGAATTCTGTCAGGGAGTCTAGTATGGATTAGAGTGATTTTTTCCTTTCAGCAAGGAGGAGGCACTGACCCTGATGCAGCTTTGCAGAGATGCTTGAGCTCTAGAAATGAAAAGAGTTATTTTGCCTCTGTTTTGACTTTTTATTGTACTCACTTGCAGTACTCCTGTAATTATTTTGCTTTGTTTGTTTTGTTTTCAAACAAAGAAACATCTCTTCAACCTAAATTTAGTGCCCTTGTGTTTGTGAGCAATTTGCAATTAGCAAACAATATATCTGTGTGTGTGTGTGTGTGTGTATGTGAGAGGGAGAAGGACTCTGGCAGTACCGTGGGTGATGTGTTTTTCTCTCAAATAAGCAACATGTAGGAAAATACAGTTAAACCTGTGCATTCCTACCTGTTTCTGTCCTGATGCAAACATGGGTATTGATGATAAGGCTGTTGTTAAAGCTGTCTCTGAACTGATTCACAGATTGCACCAGTGTTCTCCCCAGCTGGCTCCTTGCAGTTGGCCTCCCCATGGCCCTCTGCATCCTGTACTCTCACCCGCTTAGAAGGCATTTGCACACTGTGCTGGCTGCTACAGTGCTATTTAAATCGGGAAATGAAAGCATTCCATATCAACAGCCTCCTCCTAAATGACACTCAATCCTTCCTTAATCTAATTCCTGCAACACCCACAATCCCTGCTTAACTGCATTTTTTAAATTGATCTACACCCGTGCCCAAGTTTTCTCCCTTGCCTTGTCTGCTACAGGTTGGATACACCTCTGTCTCTCCCTCTTCCCTTCTCACTGTCCGTTCTGGAGGATGCTGCTGGCAGGATATGTGAGTCTTATTATGAAAGAGAGTGGTTATTATCCAGAGCAGTAGCTTGGAAAGGGCTGGAATTTACATTTTAGCATGAAGGAAGGAGATTTGCTGCCATCTGCACCTGGTGAGAGAAAGAGCTCCACAGCTGGAGGCAGCTGCCAAAGTTCTGCCAAGCACCCTGCCTATGAAATAAAGCAGGCTGCTCAGTTCTGCACCCAGTACAAGTGTTACATCTACAAATACATTATCGGGAAAAGTGCTTTTAATCACAGAATATATTTGGATTGTGTACAGCTGGATCTAGGCATGACAGGAAATAGCCATACACATGCAGAAAGAGTGGGTTTTTTTTCCATTTCCAGAGTCTAAGCAGTGAGATCCACTGGGTTATTATCCTGGTATTCACGTGAGTACTATACACAAATTGTATCTGTCACACATGTACTGCAGAGCAAAATGAAACTCCTGGAAATATTACATCAGATACAATTAACCTGTTGTCAGCCCATTAATTGGGGCTGCTAATTAAAAAAGAGAAAATTAGGAAAATGAATTTACAATGCTCTTTCCTTATTGCATGGGCAAGTGCCCTGTATTAGGCACAGAACTTTCCAAGAGCAAAGTCCCAGACTGGAAGGGATATGGTAGATAGGGATTGGTGCAGTAGATGATGACATTGTGGGTCAAGGATGCCATCATACTGACTCACATAATCTATGTAGGTAGTTAAATAGACATAGAATTGGGTTTTTTAATGATGAAAGCTTTTGGGTTGCAGCCAACAGCTGCTACAGATGAAGTCTGGGCAGAGGCTGCAGGTCAGTGTTGGGGCCAGCTGCTGGAATTCCCCACAGGGCTCTGCCATAAGCAAGCCCTGCAGCCCTGGGGGCCCCCTGAGTGGTGACTTGTGGGGTATTTCTGCCTTCCCAGCAAAGGGGAGGTGGCTTCCAGTTTGAATTCAGGGGTACATGTGGCACTGTGTCCTATCCCAGCTCTGCAAAACCTTCATCCTCACCACCACCCACCACCACGGGGGGCTGTGGCTTGGGGGCAGAGGTCACATCTCAAGGACAAGGTGGTCCCTTCCAGGCTGCCTGCAAGGCACTGTAGCTCCTGGCCCTGAGCATGCTGGTGTGTGGACACCTGCCTGACAGTGGCAGGTGCCTGGGCTGGGGCCCCGGCCCTGGTTAATGCACCAGCGCTGAGACAGCATTTCTAGAGCCTTGGGGCAAAAGCTGGGCTGCTATTTGAGGATATTCATTTGGGTAGTTCACTTAGTAGAGGAGCTGTGGGGCAAACAAGCCTTATGCTGCCTACCTGTGGGAGCAGCCCTGCTCTCACTGCAGGGTGCCAGAGACTGGTGCCTGGGCTTCTCACCCTGGGCGTTAACTCAACTGCAGAAAAACTGAGAACACTTAATTCCCAGCCTTCTTAATTGCTTTTCATGAGTCACTTGTAAATAACTGTCTGTGTTAAATACTCAGGTGAGGAGATTTTGGTGTGAGACCTACCAATACTGTGTTGATGGTACTGGGTGCCAGCATTCCACTGGGAAGCCTGGCATCATGAGCTGCAGATCAGCTTGCAGGTAGCCTTTGAATACCACCAGCAGAACATATATTTGGTTCCTTGGGTAAATACAAATTGAAAAGGTAATATTTAATTGGCATTTAAGTTAGCAATAAATGTGATCTCTACTCAAACTTGTTTGTTCAGGTCCAGCTTCTTTCCAGCTCTGAGACTTTGAGGGCTCTGCTGTGCTGCTCCCAAGTCACATCTTTGACTCTGTGTCTTGCTTTTCAGGAGGCTGTGCTGCAATCACACTTCTCTGACACATGGGCCTCTCACGCTCCTGTTCATCTCAGACTGCTGTAGTAAATCAGGAGGAACCTCACTGACATCCATGGCATCAGCATAAAAGCAATGAGAGCCACATCCAGAGTAGCAGGGTGATTCATTGCCTTACTATTTGCAGGCTGGGCTTGCATGGCTGTTGATGCAAAGGGAAGGGAATTGCTACAGCTTGGCTTTACTCTTCCACTGCATGCCTCTAGTGCCATCCTTTTATCTGTCTTAATGAGGAGGTTTAATGTGTTAGTGGGAAGGAGATGGGCTTACAGGAGTCATGCTGAATTCCTTGTACTTCTATGGCTGTGGATGGTGCAGCTGGTACACATTTACCAGTTGGTACCACATAAACCAAATTTTGCCAGTTGGTAAAATTATGCAGGATCTTTCCATCCACCCCTAAAAAATTCGTGTGTTGTACGGGCCCTTTCAGTACTGACTCTGCAGGTGGACCTGGGGAGAGGCTGGAGGCAGGGAGTGCTGTGGCTGCACGGGGAACCACACCAGGGTTATGGATGGATCCTGCACCAGTCCAGCCCCAAAGCGCCAGAGCTGCGGGACGTGCGAGGCTGCGGCAGGAGGATCGGCGGGAGAGGATGAGTGACTGCCAGGCTCCCACCTCTGCCTTCCTCCCTGACCTCTTCCTCTTTGTTTTCTTCGTGTTGTTGAGAGCAAGCTGCTGAGTCAGAGCAGCATGAACAGGAAATTCTCTGTTTGGAGGGTGAGATCAGAATGTTGTTCTTGCTAAGCAAAAGCAATTTATTTTGCTTTGCTGGTGATTTCAGTGTGGCCAGGAGGCTGGGCAGTGTGCTCAGTGGTCACTATGCTAACAGGCTGCTTGTTTTCATCACACCATCACAGATAGCACAGATTTCAAATACAATTACACTGGTTTCACAAATTAAGTATTACGTGTACTGTAATGAAGTGTGAGTTGGATTATTAAGAACAGGTCAGAAGACTTTTTCCACGCCCATTTTCACAATGAATAATTATTCCATCCCATCCAGAGGACTCTAAATTTTAATTATATTGTAAATTGTTGCAAAATGCAAAATCTAACACAAGGGAAAACACAAAGGGGGAATAAGAAGTAGCTTTTCATCTAGTGATGTTACAATGGTTAACAGGATGCTCTTAAAGGTTTTACTTTATATTGATGGATAAAGGTTTGAATTTAATTGGTTTTGACTCTGAAAGCTTACAAAGAAATACTTATACTGGGCTGCAAATCATATTTCCCTTACAATGCAGATGATGCCTTTTCTCTGTCTAAAAGAGAAGCCCAATTCTGTTGCTTTCTTCATAATGGTCCTTTCAGTTAGAGAGTTTGCATGGTGAAGCCCACAAAAGAAAGAGCAAATCTGTTTCTCTAAGAGGCTCTCTCATAGAGCAAAGTCACGATTTTCTTTCAAAATTTTCAGTGCAAAAGGAAAAAAGAAATTCTTAACAATTTATGGAAACGCTGCTTTGGCAGTACTTGTTTTGACCAACAGTATATTGGTTTGAAATCATACTGTTTTCCCAGATGCACATTAATCTCCTCCCTGCTCCCATGCATTGTGACAACAGACCCAAAGCCTTCACAGTCCACAATGCCCACATGTTAATTTATATTCTTAAATTATAGCTGAAGTCATCATCCTGTTTTTCCCTCTCCAAAACTATTTAGATGAGGTACCCACAATTTTGATGGCTGAAATCAGGACACTTTTATTTTAATAGGGAAAATACTTACAGCTGGGTTTCTTTCTCCCCCCTCAATTGGTTTTGTGGCTTGGGTAGCACAAAGCTATTCATAATTTTGCAGATTACTGGACTTCCTCTACCTAACAAGCATCTTATGCTTTCCCCAGCTTCCCCTCAGAGAGCTGGGCAAGCCATGGTAGCACTGGAGTCAGGGAAATATGGAAAGCTGCTGAGTTCTCCCAGACCCCCCTAGTGCAGAACATCAAAGGATCTGGTCCAGGTCCCACAGCTCATGCTCTTCTTCCATGTTCCGTGCAATGAGGCACATCTTGTTGTTCACTCACAAAAATGGAGCCCTGTTATTATTTCAGAGTTGTAAGGGGAGGAATGAGCATGTTTCTAGTTGCTGCTTTTTCCAAAGGCTATTCCTCAATTCAGAAAAAAAGGACAGTTTTTTTTTTCCCCCAGTGTGAAACACTGCAGCATCTTCTGCTGGTGCACAAACCAGCACAAACCCTCTTGGGTGAATAGACTACTGGTGATCTCCTCAAAGAGTGGAAACCCCTGGGGTTTCTCCCTTTAGCCCACGTGTGCTCTGCTTGAACCTCCAAGGTCTCACTGCACCTTTTGCAGAGGTGAGGGATAAGCTGCTACAGGAAGTAAGGAACTTTGCTTTGCTGAGGACCAGGGAGTGCAGCTGGAAGTTGTTTAGTGGGGTCCACCTGCAGATGGCTGGAGCTGCTCATGCTGTTGTCCCCTTTCATACTTCATAGGTGTAGAGCAGGAACTCATCTTGGGTGAAGCCTTTCTAAGCATGAGAATAAAAGGATTAACTAATGGACCACATAATTAAATAGTGGGTGATTGCCATCTTCATTTCCTGTACCCTGCCCTGGGATGATAATAACAGGTTAGGCCACATCAAAATGTTCTTGAATACCTTTAGTGACATGACAACAAAAGTTAACAGCAAAAATGTCTATAAAATCATGGAGTCAGCAAAGACTCTTGACACTTCACCGTTCTGGTCTTACTGTAGTGAGGCAGCTCCTTGGAAGGTGCTCACAAGCAGTGGTTTGGTAGTAGATAGGTGTCATGCCATTGTTCCATTTGCTTGCAGACAGACTGCAAAGCCTTCTGTCCCTCTCCAGTAACAATGGTTACATGAGTGATCCCTCTCACACAATGTCTCCTTCTGTAAAGAAATATTTGGAAAGAGGAGAATGGGGTAAACAAAGTTTTTCATAGGCAATTCAGAACAGATAAAAATAGGATTGTCATCTCTATCAGCCCTCTAGTGATAAAATAGGGCTGTGAATAGCAGCCCTCACTGGTCTCACTGGTCAGTGAGAGAGCTATTATCCACAGGGTGCTTCTCAAGGGCTGAATTTGTTATGGAAATTGGAATTCATTCCCTAAAGAAACACATCCCAGAGCAATCCCATTGTAAATGCATGGCCAACAGGTGGAAGACAGCAGCCCTTGGTCATGGCAAACACAACGACTGTGGTCACTTTAGCTGTTTGCTTGTTCTCCTTCCTCCTGTGCCATTTCCCAGCAGTGTGATGCCGAGGCAGATCTGCATTGCTGTAGTGCCCACAGGCCAGTGATCCTCACAGCCAGGCACAGCCAACAAGATAATGGAGAAGCTCTCCTATGGCTATGGGGCTAACAGTTTGGTGTTTTCTACTCCACTTCTTCATCCTTCAATCATATTATCCCAGTTCAGCAAGCAACACAAAACAAATTTTTAATTTAGGAAAATGGCCAAGACATTTGTCTCCTTCTGGGTGAAACAAACACAAAAGTTGTATGTAGGTTGTCACCAGCTCGTACTCATTTTCATCCTGCTGCACTGGGAATTAGAGCACAGTTTAATAATACATAAGAACAGGAATGATGCATTGAGGGTTCAAAACTGATTTTAGTCCTCATAGCTTACTTTACCATAGACTAGTGCAGCATTGGGATGCTGTGTGTTTATGGCTACATGGGTAGCAGCATGGGTTACAGCAAAGGATTTGCCTCTTGGGAGGGAAAATGGATGAGTTTCTAATTTAATTGGGGTGTTTGTGATGTGCAAGTGCCATGCAGGATTGGTGCATGTCACACACGGGTCAGAGAAGCAATGTGCCCAAACTGCAATCCGTGTGACCCCATTGCCTTCTTTGCCCCTCCAGCCCAACTCAGTGGACCTGTTGCACCCTCAGCTTCTCTGGCTCTGTTAGCAAACCAAATATAAAGTGGATCCTGATCTTTTCCAGGGGGATGGGACCCTGCACTTTGCACTTGCTGCCACTGGGAGCCAAGTGGCCCCTCTATTTGCCTGAATCTGAGGAGAACTCATAAAGAAGTAAGCACAATAATTGATTACTTCTATTAATATGCACAAAACTGATTTTCTGCACTGACCACAGCTTAATGAATAATGTTCCCAGCAAAGTTTGAAGGTACAGGGTGAAAAAGTGTTGTTGCTACAGATGTCCTCTGTGATGCTAAATCCTCCTTTTCTTTATACTCCAGTGTTTTGCATGGAAGCTCTGTACTGCACATGTCCTCACAGCTTTGACCAGTACTCACATGTAATTTTCTGCTGCTGCTAAGGGAGCTCATATTGTGTTCATGATGAAAGCTGCATCAAGAAGATCGGCGCAGGTCTGAAAAGATGCTGCAGAGCTGGAAGTATCTGGGAGGGGAGGCTGGCTGTACAAGTTGGACACTGCTGCTGACAGCTGACTGCTGCTCTTGACAGCTAGAAATCAAGGCAGGTTTTGACCAAGGGTGAGCTGAAGCACTAGGGACCCTTGTGCTCAGGTTTGGGCCAACCCAGCTGTGATTCCAGGTGTTCTGTCTCACAGAAAATCCACCTGCCAGAAGTGGCCAGGTGACTGCCTTTATTTTCTTTCCTCTGGGTCTCCAAGCTGTGATGGTCCTGTGGAGCACTGGCAGCAGTAAAACACACAACTGCTGGATCCCTGCCTCCCTCTTGGTGTCTCCCCTTCCCTGCATCCCAGTCTGAATGGGTCTCTGGGATGGTGAGTGTGGTAAACAGGAGAAGCTATCTCTACAAAAATCTATTAAAATAATATTCCTGATAGTTAGTGCATTTGCATGTGTAATGGCTGAGGTGCTTTCCTTGGATTATGCCATTGCCAGTTTGGGAATGCCCATAAGGCATGTCTGCCTGAAGCTATAGTGAGCAATACTGGAAAGTGCTGGGTGGAGCAGGGAGGGGGACAGCTATTATGTGCACTTGGTCATTACACATGTAAACACAATATTAAAAATAGAGCTGGTTGAATACTGCCAAGCATTTCTCTGGCTACCCGTTGGAATTAAAGGCAGACATGGGTTTGGCTGGAATCCCTGCCATTTTGTTCATCATTCCTGTGACCATTTCAGTGTGATAGAAAAGTGTCTGCAGAAAATGGATAACAAACTCATGCGTGTCAGTATTTAAATGAGAAAGTTTTGTTCCATATGGGGTGGGACACCCCAGCAGTGTTCAACACAGCAGTGGCAGAACAGGATTTCTGAAACCTCCTGCCAAGGATTTGCATCCCTCCCTTGAGAAGCAGAGGCTGTTGAGATGCAGTAAGTGAACACAAATCACACTGGAGAGCACTCAGCAAATAGAGCTCCTGGGGGACTGATTCACCCTGGGGGAAGAGCAAAGATCAGCATGCTCACTCCAAAGGAAAGCAATGCCCTGTATTGTCACCCATTGTCATAAGAAGCTCTTCATTGCAGAGATGACATGGAAAAAGTGGGAACCTTTGGACTGAGAATTAGCAAACTGGGACAGAATGTGAAAGAAAATCTAAACCCAGAGACCCTCTGGCTGAAAGGATGAATTTGATCCTGAATATTCAGAAGAGGTGAAGAGCCAGTAAAATTATTTGAAGGCTTGGAAAAAAGTCATTACTCATGAACACTTCAGTCTATTTAGTTTATGATAAAAAGTGAGATTGAGAGGTGATGTGATCAGGGTGCAAAGATACTTTCCTAGGGAGAAAGCAGTGCATACTAAAAAGTAAGTACTACTGTAAGCAATACTGCCTCCTTGTTTCCTTATATTTTCCCATCTGTCTGTCAAGCAATATAGCAGAAAGACAATGAAGACAGAGCTGGGACAAACTTTCATAAATTCAACTTCAATGTTTGGCATGCCATTCCAGCCACCGTATTTTGCACATAAGCTGCTATATACCAAGTAGGTGCCCTTCAAGCGTGGAGAGGGTATTCCATTTTCACCATCCAAAATTTGGAACCAGGTGAGTATCCTTAGAAGCTCTCACCTGCTCACATCCTCTCTTGCCTTCCATGTAGGGAGGGTCTGGACCAAACGTTACATCTTCCCAGGGTTTGGATGTAAGGGAAGGGTCCCGGCACATGCCAGATCTCCTCCAGGTCTCCAGCAGACAAACCAAACCTGTGTTGTTCACAGTGCTGGTGGGAGTGGTTAATGGGGTCATTCTCAGACTTCTGGAAACCTTGAGTGGTTTTTAAAAGTAATAACCTGTTCCAAGAACTAATTTGCTTGGAAGGAAATTAGAGAGGTAGAAAGAAAAAGAAATACAACCTCCAGCTGTCACCTCTGCTCCTTGTCTTTACCTGAGGGATTAAGCTGTTAAAAGCTAATTGAAACAAATATTTTTCAGGAAAGTGATGGCAAGATAAAAACTTATGCTAGAATTGTCAAAACCAAAAGCAAATCTAACCCCTCCACATTTGCACACTGATAAAAAGAAGTAACTTAGTTCTGGCACGAGACATAACCTACAAGGTGTTTCTGTTATTAGAAAACAGGCATCCACACTGGGACTAAACGATGCAGACTGATAAAGCAAACAGCAGGTCAGCCAGGATGGCACCGCAGAGGGAGGATGGTTTCTATGGCGATGGAGAGCCGCCGTGATGGGAGGTGTCGTGTGTAGGCGGCAGCCGCGCTCCCAGCAAAGTGGTTAGTTGCTTTGGAGACAGGGGCGTGCTCTGGAAAAAGGCACCTCCGAGGGAGTGGGACAGAGACAAAAGGCATTGCAGGATAGCAGCTGTGCCATGGGCTAGTCAGGAGGTGAACAAATGAGGTGGCATCAACTGTGATGCATTTCGGTCATCATAAATTCTCTTTTGTTCTTAAAAACCGCAGCCATGAGCACACGGTTCGGAAACACCACACATCTGGAGGCACAGCATCCAGCTGACAGTGGAGAGAGTGGAGAGATGCCTACAAATTAAACAGTAAATAAAAGCACAGCTGGTGGGAGGAATAAAAATGGTATTTCAGAATGAATGTGCATCCCTTATTGAAGTCACCACTGCAGCAGATCTTAGCACCAGGAGCTGCTCTTAGGCTCTAGGAACTGCTTCTTGGTCTCCCACACCACCAGGAGAGGCCCACAGGAAGATTCCAGCAGGGAGATAGTTGGTGGGATGGTCTCTCTCCTCTTCCCTACAGTCCAAGGCTGGGAAAACACACAATTGACTATTCAGCCTAGAGTTTTCCCCTCTACCCAAAGAGGGTAACTTCACACGGTGGAAATCATTGAAGGTGAATACAATGACATAGCTCATGAAGTGGGGGAGCCTTGCTTGGTGGACAACACATATACAGGTGATATTTGGGTACATGGTGGAACCATCTCTCTTCAAGAGGATGCTGTATTCTCCCCCAGACCTGTCCAAACCTGAGGAGATCCTGCCTTGTCTTTGTTCCTGGCTGGGTTGAGACCAAAGAAGAGACTTTGCCAGGTCCAGACCTGTAAGACACACCTCAACTACAGTGCATGGAGACTCACATTTATGGATCCTCTTATTAATGTCTGTCAGGCTCTTGTGACAGCTTCAGGTGCTATGGTGTCCTCATGGCACTCACACAAGGTGACAGCTCTCACAGTTTGCAGAGGCACAGACATGGACAGGAGTGAGGAAGGAGGCACCTCTGTGTTGGCACTGCCTGGCTGGCCACGGTGCTGGGCTCACATCAGGTTGGTGTGAGGGACAGAGCCAGGGGCTGCTGCCTGCTAGTGTGGGACAGGGTGGAGGACAACCTGAAGGCAGCCAGGTGGAGCAGCAAGAGCAGATCCTCAGCTCCCCCCATGCTCCTCAGGGATGCAGGAAAGGAGTGTGGGAGCTGTTTGCTGCCCATTCCCAGGCAATGAAGTCCCAGCATCCATCAGCAGTGACAATGCCAACACCAATCCAAAGCTGCCCCAATTTCACATTAATATCGTGTTGCACTCTACAACCATAAGCACCTGCATGAGTAACCTCAGCTCCTCCTCCCAACCCACAGGCCTGAACAGCAAGACCAAAGATAAAGAATTATTAGCTACCATAATGGGACCAAAAGAAGTTCTTCATCCATACTGGAACATGGGATCCTGATCATTTATCTACACTAGCCCATTAGCACCAGAGCTTTAAGAAGCTGAAAATGGCTTTAAAAAGTAATTACATTTTGAGAACTACAACCACAAAGTTTATTGTGCTCATGAGAATTTAATTCATATCCTTCCATATATTGACTAATACAATGTATTTTTCAGAGACAATTGATCATTTCTTTCTGGAAAAATGTTTGCTTAATAGAAAAATGCAGATTTATATAGATTCTTGGTTTAAAAAATTTAAACTTCTTAGTAAATTTTTTGACCAGTTCCTTTTATATGCAAAGTTATGTTCCCTTTTTTTGCCCCAAGAATCATACCCTTTTCCTACTCACCACCATTGTTATTGGAAAGAATTTACCAATTGTGCAATAGTGAGACTTAAATGGTGTGTTTGGTCCCCTCCCAGACTGCTTCCTGCTCCACAAAGGACATAGATTTCATTGCCCTAGAGTGTCCTCTCTGGTAGGTCCCTGTCCTAAAGAGTAACAAGAAATAAAATCTTTGAGAATTAAAGTAAATCCTAAATATGTCTCCTTTCCCATCATTTCAGCCACATTCACTTTATTTTGGAGCCATTTTCTCAGCAAAATTCCTCCCAGATGTGTTGTTGAAGATAGTGTATCTCTGTAAAGCTGCTGATGCTTGTTATTCGCCTTCAGTTACATTGTGGTGGAAGATGATTTTTAAAGTAGCTAGGCCCTCTGTTTTGACCATTTTTCTCAAAGTTTTTTAAGAAGCTGTTGCAAATGAGTCCTTTCTACAGCAAACTCTCTCAGGGACCTGAAATGTCATCGCCTGTGTGAGATACAATCCAGGTGAATTTGTTACAGCATTTACAGGGCAACTTCTTTCCCAAGCACAACAAGAAACTTCCTTGGAAAATAAGTGTCAAATAATATTACTCATGCCCCTAAAGAAGTATTCAAGGGGAAATTAAAGATAAATTCAGCGTTATGAACAGTCATGGCTATTAATCTTTAGTCGTCACCGTTTGTGATTGAGGGTGACTATGTTTCTGCTTTATTTTGTGTTTTGTGTTCACAACCTCCCTTAGAGAAGAGCATGGATTTTTAAACTGAAAATGTGTCTTTGATATTTCTGAATCTGAAGACTGACTTTTTAAACTTCAGTTTGAAATGGAATTTAATGCTGTACAACCCTGCCTAACTCTCATTCCATATGACTTAAGCCATGCTTATTGTGAGCTACAGCACATGGTCTGCAGGTGAAATAATGAGATCAGCCCTGGCTACATGCAATATAAATCCAGAGCTAGCCTTTTCTGGAGGTAGCACAGCAGTAGCAGCAAATAATTACACCAAAGGAATTCTTAATAAGAAGCAAACATTAAGTTTCAGGGTTTTATCCAAAGGAAGATACTTGTCATTGCACTGGAATGGGATTAATTAAAGGCCATTTAAAAACTGATTTTCTCTGAGATTTATGGAAATTATTATCCATCAGAGCAAAATGTGCTTCATGAGCACCATAACCACATGCCTGAAGTCAACAGGAGACCATGAGCTATTTGTGGAAGAGTGCAAACAATAGAGACAGCTCCATGGCATCAAAAGTTCCCCCTGGGAAAAAAAAAAAAAAGAGCTCTCTTGCTGTGGGGCCCAGAAGAACTCTCCTGCTCACTTCTGAGGCTTCCTTGAACACCTCCCAGCCACACACTGATGTCCATGCATCCTACTCTGCTCTTCTCTGACATTCAACAGGGTCACAGAGTGAACTGATTGATAAAAAGCTCCTTGTTCTGGCCCAGTAACAAACATATACTAGTTTAGAGCATGTTTCCACCTAGCTATGCCAAAGTCTTCCAAAAATGCACGTGCGGGCAGGTCATCCTATAAATCCTATGGCAACTCTTTGCACCATGGATGGTTGGCTGAATTCAAATGTGCAAGGCATATACATTGAGAAATGTTATATTCAAATGAAGAAAACTTTCTAGAAATATTATTATTCACCCCCTGCTATCAGGAGATCATAGCAATCCAACGAGACTTGACTGCTTTGAATTATTATTCATGTACCATAGAATATGTATTTTTAAAGTAGCATTGTAAATTAATGTTAGCAAAATGTAATTTGTAATTTAAATGTAAATCAAAACTAAGAATATAATTAAGTTTTGAATGACTAGGTAGTATGTGTAGACTATTTTGTGGCAGGTTTTTTACTATGATTTTAAAGCATATTATTTGCCCTGAATACCTCAATACATAATATCTATATATATGTGTGCTATAAAAATGTAAATAATAATAAGACATTAGGTTACACACTGTAGAATTCTAGATTGATATATTTCTGTGAAACTGAAAACTGCTTCATGCAGAGTTTTATGGGATTCTTTACCAGTGCATGGAGGCTGAGAATGATGATTCCCTGCTCAGGCAGGGAATGTTAGGAAGAACACCCCTCATAACTGGTGCTTCTGCTGCTTGAATTCAATATTTTAATAGAAGTAAAAACCACAATATCTTCTATTTTATCAAAAAACACAGTCATGTAGCTCTAAGTAGTACATATATTTATATTAATATCTGCTTCAGTGCAAGGCAATTGTAAGAGCATAGAGAATATATCTGTCAGTCTATCCTCTTACTCAAATCACTGTGTGGTTACATAAACATTTTGGTACTGGCCAAGTTGGTGTGCAGAGCTGTCACCACTTACCTGGCCCACTACCCCACTACCCCTCAGCACAGGTATTTCTCCACTGATGCAAACACCTCTGGGCTCTGCTGTAATGTTGGACCACAGTATTAGTAAAATTATCTCAGCTGAAAAAAGACACAAACCCATGTAACTACACTGGCAGAGACAACTACCTGGGAGGTTGAAATGTAATTCCTATTTTAAAGTAATAACAATATTTTCTTACAGAAACAGGGATTTGTAGCAATAAATAATTGCCAAAACTATCTGCTTGACAAATTCAGGGCATTGTCTTTAAAACAAAGTTGAAGGTCTGATCAAAATGAAATAAATTAGTTGAAAAAGGGCAGGACATATCTAAATTTTTTAAAACAGATGAGATTATTTAAAAATGCCTTTCTTGATCTCTGCAGCTATCTGGGGCAGCTATCAGTTGCCATTCTCTTCCAGCAGGCAATGGGACCTCTTTGTTTCCTGTCGGCACAAGCTCCCAGTACTTGGTGCTCCTGAGGGTGAGTACTGAATCTCAGCTGTGCTTCCCCACACTGCCTTGGCATGGCTCTGGATCCCCAAGAGGCAGTGGCTGCTGAACTGCTTCCTCCTGAATATCAAATACATTGATCTCTTCTTGTTCTTCAGTGGACAACTATACAGATTTTGAAAGGAGAAGAGCACAACAGGAAGGACAGGCAAAGGCTTTGAGGACCAAGTGTTGACTGCATGTGGTGGGTTGAACCCAGCTGGATGCCAGGTACCCACCAAAGCTGCTCTATCACTGCCCTCCTCAGCTGGGCAGAGGGGCAAAAAGAAAACAGAAGTCTCATGAGTCAAGGGCAGGGAGAAATCACTTGCTAATGACCATCATGGGCAATAGAGACTCCACTTGGGGAAATTAGTTTAATTTACTATCAATCAAATCAGAGTAGAGTAAGAAGAAATTAAAGCAGATCCTAAAAAACCTTCCCCTCTGGCCCCCACCTTCTTTCTGGGCTCAACCTTAATCCCTAATTCCCTCCTGTCCTCCCGCCAGTGCTGCAGAGGATGGGAAATGGAGGCTACAGTAGTTCATCACACTACTACTCCTCTGCTACTCCTTGTTCCTCAGGGGGAGGACTCCTCACTCTTCCCCTGCTCCAGCGTGGGGTTCAACCCCCCTTGACAGGCAGAAGTGAAATTATTACTGACAGCTAAAATTAAGGTTTTAATAATTACCTGAGCTCTTCTTTGCTTAGACCCAGCAGGAGAACATCCTACGATGTGCACTGTGTCAACCACTTATCTTGAAGTAAATGAAAGCTGAGGCTTTGCAGCATTGGAAAGATGTTCAGTAACTTTCAGTATTAGGCTCAAGAGTATTTTTTTAGTATGAAGAGTTCAGCAGGAATTTCACCTTGTATGAGATGAGGACAGACAAATAGTATTCAGAGTGTAAATGATGTTTAAGACTGCCAAAATGGTAGAGGGGGCGAAGACAGAAAGGGAACAAAATATTATAGAAGATTAAGAGGTGAATTAAGATGATGGCTTCTCTCTTCCCACACATAGGTACTGATTTCACACCCTTTCAGAGTCTGGATTTGACTGCTCACAGAGCCTTTCAGCATTGCTTTGATTGATCTGTTCAGCAGAGAAATAGTCCAACCTTTGCACTGTTGATTTCTCTCAGGGTTCCTAAGGGTCAGGGTGACCCCGAGAGATCATAAAGAGTCTTTGCTTCCCTAGCCCGACACAGCCAAAGAAGGAGCCTGGAATGCTTCTGATTGTGCTTTCAAAGTTGTTTATTTTTTCTTATCTATAACATTCTTTTTCTGATCTGCTGAGCTCCATCCAGACAGGAAGCCATGGGTCTGCCCTTGAGCCTCAAGTGGCTCCCACCTTATATACTCAAAACTACATGTGTCTACAATTTCTTTACCAATACCTATGACCTATGTTAGACTGTGAATCTCTACCTTAAACCAATAGAAAAGTGCCTCTATCACACCAAGACATGGAGGAGAAGAAGAAGGAGAAAAAGGCTAGGACACACCCAAATTCCTCCAACATGTACCCCCTCAAACCCCATTCTAAAAATCCCAAAATTCTACTTTTCCACCCTGTGTTAGTTCAGATATCACACTACTAAAACCCTTGTGGCTTGTAATTCCTCATCCAGAGTTGGCAGTTTTCCAGGGGCTAAAATCAAAGACACAGCTGTTTTTGACTTCTTGCCAAGGTCTCTGAGACCCCTGCCAGGGTCTCAAGACAGCCAGGGCAGCCAGAGGGATGTCCTGGACTCCGACATTGCGCGTGGATGAGCCCTGAATATGGCTCTTGTGTTCTGTAAGGGCTGTCCAGGCAAAATTTTGATTTTCTGATCCTTCATGTAAAGTAGTCAAGTTCTATTCCAAGGGAAATGCCATCTGTTTTAAAAATTACAAAACAATTATTTGTTAGGAAATTCTGATGCTGGATGGGTGACCTAAGTTTGAGTGAGGATGTAGAGCCAAGGGACGCTGGAGAGATGGTCTCCCATGGTGACTGTCGTTTCTTCTTGCTTGAGAAAGGGTTGTGTCTACACCAGGAGCCATCTGCCATTTCATGGCACCTTCTTGTCTTGTCAGATATGCTGGCTGAACAGCCATCAAAGGTCATCTGCTTCTGTGAGTTGACCTGGTGATTTGGGGTTATGAGCCTCAAACTTTTAGTTTCTGCAGTTGCTTCAAGAAAACCTTGCTTGGACTGATGTGGGATTTCCTAAAGACGTTCCCTAAACTCTGTGATTTTGCAGAATTAGTGTCTTGTGGAAAGGTGGATTAGTTGCAGAGAGTGTGTGTGTGCGTGTGGTAAAGCAAGTCACCCGTCGCCTTCCCTAGCTGATCTAGAAACCTCCATGGGCAGACTCCTCCCTGACAGATGCCTGTCCCAGCTCTGTGCTGGGAAAAGAAGTTTCCTTCTGTCTAGTCCAAACTCCCCAATGGTTTGTCTAACAAGGGGACAGCGGCCGTGGCTTCAGGAAGGTTTAATGCCACTGGCCTCTCTGAGATGGATGTCTGTTGCCTGATGTACAATCTGCTTCAGCCATCATAGAGGAAGAGAAGTTCTTAGAATTGGCTTGGGTTTGAAGGGACCTTAAAGATCATCCAGTTTCAATCCCCTAGCCATAGACAGGGACACCTTCCACAAGATCAAGTTGCTCAAAGCCCCATCTGGTCTGGCCTTGAACACTTCCAGGGATGAGGCATCCACAGATCCTCTGGGGAACCTGTTGCAGTTCTTCACCATCGTCACAGGGAAGAATTTCTTCCTAACTTCTAACCTAAATCTACCCTCTTTCAGTTTAAAGGCATTCCCCCTCATCCTATCACTTCAAGCCCTTGTAAACAGTCTCTCTGCAGTTTTCTGTAGCCCTCCTTTAGGTAATGGAACATCACTCTAGAGCCTTCTCTTCCCCTGGCTGGACAGCCCCAACTCTTTGGCCTGTCTTCATATGAGAGTTTCTCTGGCCCTCAGAACATCCTTTTGGCCTCCTCTGGACTCCCTCCAGCAGGTCAATGTCCCTCTTATGTTGGGGATCCCAGAGCTGGATGCAGTATGCCAGATGGGGTCTTACAGGAGTAGAGTAGAGGGGGAGAATCACCTCCTTTGACCTGTGGGTTGACCTTCCTGCAAGACAACCCATCTGTGGCCCTTCATCACCTCATCAGGTACAAGCTGTCTTCATCAAATATGCTGCCTATAAATTGCTTTCCCACAGGTTTCAACTCGTTGCAAAACATCTTGTAATTTCTAAGAGGTTATGGCTTTGTGATCTTCCCTGCTCAGAAAAACTGGTGATTAGTTATATTTCTCCAGATAACTAAGAGTGTAGGTGGATGCTCATGCAAATAGCAGAGGGTATTGAAAAAAGGGTAGCACACTATAAGCCTGATTCTTGTTTTCAGTGAAAATTTTAAAAAAACCTACCTAGTACACAGTATCTAAATCTAGCAGTCATGTATTTGAATGCATAAAATGTTATTGTTTATATGCAGGAATGTTTATATGCAAATTTTAAATAATTCATCACCATAACAATCTCATCAGCTTATCTTAAAACCTTAATTTAGGTCTACATGCATTCAAATAGTTTGTTTTCCTGCTGAAACTATCCTCCACACTTTGCTACTCGTAGTCCTTTACCAGCCCTGATTTTTGAGCACTCAGCTTCCTGCAGGGAGTGGAAATGTCACGGCTGCATTCCTGTAGCTTCAAGGAACACAGTGACTGAGAGGCACCAGCCACACCACTGACTGTCAGGTAACCCAGTGCACATCCAGCTCACTGGCTGAGATCAGAAAAAAGCTGGCAAGTCTTCAGCTAACAGGGCAAGAGCAAGGAGAGGAGAGAACACTGGAGCACTTCAAATGCCTTTCCAACTAAAACCTCTTCTTCTTTTCCTTGGCTTGTGCTTGGTTGTTTTGTTTTCCCCTTTTAAGTGTCACTGACTTGAGGAAGGTGGAGGAGAGGCAGAAAGAACAAATTTTTGTCACTTCAGTGAACTGTGTGACAAGAACTTTCCATCTCCATTCAATACAATCACCATGCTGCAGGTCCTTCCACAGCAAAAATGTGTAGAGGGGTACTCCAAAGGTTTCCTCATACAGCAGACAGTGTTAGAACAAAACACACCTTCAATGTACCTCCTGAAACTCTTCTAGAGAAGAATCCAGCCCTGCAAGGGAGAGAGGGAGTGTGCTGCAAGGCAGTCTGTTATATCTGTTCTTTATCATAGCCACTTATTTATTTGTGCACCCTGACTCCACTGGAGAAAAACAAAAAGGATTCATCTTAACAAAACAAGCACAAAGAAGGAAGAGGGGAGTAGCTGGGATAAGTAAAATGACATTCAGAAACACTCGCATATCTTTTTGTCTCTGATTCTTAGGGAGTTAAACTGTGGATGAACTGGACTAGCTTGTAATTGAATTGTGTATTGAGGGTGAATGTGCTCTTGTGCACTGGCCCCTTCTCACAGAACATGGGCTGTAGGCTGGAGATTGTGGGCATCCTCATATGTGGCACCTGTGGCTTGCAGTGCACCAGCAAATTGGAATATTTCAGTTTTGTTAACTGGTTTCACCTGTGAATAGTATCTTTCTCACTGGCAAGGCAGCCTGTCTAACCCATTCAGTCTTTTCAAGTTTGGACACCACCTGGTTCAGAAATACAAGCAGAAGGAGAAAAGGCTGGAAAAAAAATGGATAGAAAAAGCTATTAGCACACAGAGTTGTGGCTCAGAAAAACATCTTTACTCAACCACAGCATCTTCCCCCTCTTTATTACTGTGTCATCTTTCACAGCCTATTTCTAATGAAGTCATGGTTTCTGCTTTTCAGCTGGTACAGGTTAGCAGATCTTCAGTGTGGGCAGATGCCCAGAAAAATCCATCCTATTGCTTTGTTGAAATGTGTTCCAGTCAGACACACCAGGGATGAGATACCTGATACATGATGTGTTACCTGTGAGAGCTTCCCCATTTGGGGCTACTCTTCTGGCAAGGGGAAACTGCCCAGAGGGAAAACCAGCCACTGTACTGCTATACCAGTCATCTCTAGCTTAAGTGCTAAAAATATTCTTGATGCAGATGAAGAACACAAACTGAGTTGCTCCACAAGCCAAGGAGAGGAAACAGAGAGGAGGAATCACAACTAATTAAAAAATGCAGTTTATCCAAGCGGTGCACATAACAATCCCATGGAAGGAATGGTTCTCAGTGAGGCATGAGTGAAGGCAGAGATGCCCCACAGCTCTCTGAAGGACACTGGCCCTATTGCCCTTAGTCTGCAGTGGGAGAGGATTCATGTGGAGGATCTTGGGATGAGCTCAGAGTGGGCTGACATCAGATTGGATGCTGTATAAACAAGGTCAATGACATCACAATGTGGGGGATAAAAAAATCTTCAGGTTTTGTCTCTACTAGAATGACAGTAGATACAAAATTTATAATAATTTGAGACAATTTGCATTTACTCTATTTATAACTGTCATAAATAAATTGCTAACAAATGTTTCTAATTTTATGGTAGGATTCATAATCATAAATAATAATTCACAAATAATGCAAACAATATTTCACAATGACCACCAATGAGTTAACCTCTTTCATATACCATGTGAAAGAAGACTGAGGTATTCCATGGAAAACAGTGCGCATTTTGGGAAACACTTTTTGGTCTGTTCTGATTCATCTCTAAATGGTTTTAGAAAAATAGTGAAAGGTGAAATTATTGAGGGGGAAGAGAATTTCTTCATCCAGAAAGAGACAGTAGTGCTTAGGCTCAGTTTGCCTAATAGCCAGAAGGAGGAGAGGGAGAGTTAAATGGATTTCAAAATTATGCTGATCAGAGAGAAAGGAAATTGCATGTTGCCATCACTACTGAAGGAGCCAGGTCACTTTCAAACAGACTGAAGCCACCAAATCTATTTGGTTAATGGTAACTGCACTTTTTTTTTTTTTTTTAATCCCAAAGATGCTGTGAGGATAAGTATATTGAAATTCCAAACTTTGCACTGAGTCCTGAGCCCCTCTGGGTTATATCTCTGTTTCATCCAAAGATTAGGACCTGTGTGGCCACACAGACAGCTGCATTAAGAAACTAATACAGCTGAAAGTGAAAACTAACAGATTTTTGCTGAAAGTTACTACTGCTTTAGCAGCTGTGGCCACAGTAGTTATGAAGCCATAAAGCTAATGGAAATATAAAATTCCTAATTATATCTTTTCTTAGAAGTTTGCAAATGGATATCTGATAACTTCACAGCAAATCATTAGAGCCCTGAGAAAGGTATTTAAACGTAATATAACATTGAGATGGGCAAAGAACTGTGCTTAGAAATACACATTGCTCAGGCTCCCTGAGGATGTTCCTGGTTTCTTTTTCCTCTCCAATTGCACAATCTTAAATAGTCCCTAATCCTGCTGTGCATACAGTGTGCAATAATATACCTCCCTAACAAGCAGCATTTACAGTGCTTGACATCTTCAAAGGTCTCTACAAACCTTTGTTAATTAATCTGTTTCAACACCCCTGTGTGCTAAGCATAATTATCCTGAAGAAGCTGAAACAGAGAGGTCGAGTGAGTTACTGCAGGCCACAGAAAGCGAGGGGCAGAGGAGGGCTGGGAGTGCTGCTGCGGGCACACCCTGACCCTGTGCCCCTCCTCAAATATGTGTAAGGCTGACAAAAAATAAGCAAAATGCACATTGTTAAGGTTTCTACATGGCATTGATTTGCAACGACCTGCCACTAATGATAGTTTTGTCTTCTGGAAGAAAGGTGACCCTAAAGTCACATAAAGTCACACACTGCATAAAGTCACATCCCACTGCTCGATCCCATCTTTAATATTGCACATGGGAAGCAGGAGATTATGCCTCAAAGTTAAAACCAGACTTAAAATCCAGCATCCTGATTTGGATTTGGTGTATGAGTTTGCAGTATTAGATAAAGTTTGAGTCTATTGCTATATCTTGCCAGGGGGAGTTTTGCAGCATCTCTCTTTCTGGAAGTATGTCCATGCCACTACAGATATATATGTGCTGTGTTTATGAGAAGCTGGTGTTTGATGATTTTAGCCCAATTTTTTTGACTAATGTAGATATAAAAATTCAAGATCATATTCTGTAGTAGATGCCTTTTTGTTTTGATGAATTTCTTATTTTAGAAGAATAAGATATAAGATTTATTACCCATACGTTTTTAACTGAATGTTTGGAATTTTCCAATCTGAATTATTTTATCTACATTATTCTTCATATTTATGTTTAAATAAATGCTTCAAAGAACTATTTGCACTGAGATTTTTTCACAACCATGAATGTATTTAGAGGGGCATTTCTGAACTGCCTGAAGCAACCCTCCCTTTGTAGAAGGCAGATCTGCCCTGGTGACCTCAGCAATGCAGATGAGATCCACATCTCACAGCTCAAGCATGTTTTCAAACCTGTGCTTATATATCATCCAGTACCCTGATTTTCAAGGGTGCTTCATGCCCTGCCATCAGAAAGTCAAGGGTGCTCAGCTCCTGCAGCAAATAAGCACAAAACTATACAACAAAAGTGTAATTAGTGAATGAGTCATTAATTCTCATTATTCTGCAGCAGAATCAGAGGTGTTCCATCGCGGGGAGCAGGTAGCTCCAACTGACTGTTAGCAATGTAAAACACATCCATCACAGTCACTTCACTCCCTCGGGGGAGCATCAGGGAAGGAAAGACAAGGATGCTGGAGCAGATAAGCACTGTAAGGCCCTCATTCTGCAAAGCACTGAAAACAGGCAGGTGGTCATACCGACCTCAGCAGGCAGGGAAAATGCATGGCCTTAGACACTCAGCATCAGCAAAATGCCAATTTATTAAGATAACCAGGCCTAAGGGAAAAAAACTCAAATTCCTTTAACTTATACATGTACAATCCCCTGCTGCCTTTTGGTGTGACTGTGGTCACACACCAGGCCCACAGGGTCATGATCCTGTGGGTTTTTATGGAGCTGGTCCTCATCCACCATGGGTGAGGTCAGGGCTAGCCCATGAATGGAACTCTGTGCCAACACCAGAACTCTGGCATATGGTTTCATAATCAGCTCTTTATTAATTCCTTCTTCAAGGTGCCTAGTTTAAAATAAAATTATTTTTTACTTTCCAGCCAGCACATTGACTATCAGAAGGACAAGAGGTGGTTTTCTGCTAATGCCTGGTTCTAAGAGCTGATCCAGCCAACATACTGGCTCTGGGCATCTTCAAAGGCTGCAAAACTTTTTAGAAATTACTGTATCAAAATCACTCCTGTTGGTTAGGATACACACTGACTGTGGGAAATCAAATTAATTCCTGGATTTACTTTGGCCCTGTCAGTGGATTAATTCCCAGTATTACTTTAAACTATTACCTTTGCTTTCATTTTCTATTTGTAAAAAAAGATCAATAGGGGGAAAAATGATGCACAGATAAAGCAGACACAGAAACAGAACTAAGAATAACCCAGTGAACTGCTCTCACTGGACAGTATAAATATTCCTTTAAGGTTAAAAATATTTCTTTGAGGATAAAGAGCCCTTAAATACCAGAATAGATTTTGGACAATGACACTTCCTCACAACCAAGGGAGTAACATGTTTTTGCCAGTAAAGGATATGCTCTGCTTTGCAAAGGAAACTCCTGTTGGCTAATTTCACCATGGAAACTCCAAGTCTGACTATAAAAAGACCACCTTATCTCCTGATAAATATCCTTATGTTGGGAATAGCAAAAAACTAAGAGCAGCTCCTGTGAACCCCAAGCACAGGGATAGCAGCCAATGTGGATCAACCATGAGGACATCCTGGATTAGGCTGGTCTGCCTGCAAACCAGCACTGAGCACCCAGACATCTCCAAGCCAAGAATAAACCCCAGGCTAAAACCAGCCTTAGTGTCCTTCTGCCCAAATCCCCCATCCCAAAAGTGACCGATGCATTTCCCTTCCACTTTTGGGATGAACATGAATTGGCCAGATGTGGATAAAAGGCCCAGAGTTTTCAGCTTTAAAGGGACCTCTGACCAAGAGGTTTTCTCCCTCAGTCAGTGACTGTCTGAGGCTGCTTTGTGTGGGGTGGTGGCAGAGCAGTTGTGTGAGGGGATGAGCTGTGTGCTGGAGGAGCTCTGATTTCCTTGGATCCATCTGCAGATTTTGAGGTTGCTGTTTGCCCCTGGCACAGCTGCCTGTTTTGATGCATCTTGAACACAGATATTTTCAATTCCCTCAAAGGAGCAAATATAGAATTATATAACATAAATACTATCATACTAATTATAATTTAATAATAACCAATAACACATACATACATAGCATAAATTACCAAATACACTTGATGAAGGTAGTTGAAGAGGACCAGTGTGGTCACTAGATACTTACAATGAATCCTTTTACATATGTAGTGGTTTCCAGGTTTAATTATGAGCTCTGCCCTGCTGTCTCTGTCAGACTGAGCACTATTGAGGCACTGTGGGTTACAGACTGATGTCTGATCACACAGCTAAAATGAGTACAGGTTAGGGAAAGGCTGGTATAAATAATCAGAAAGCAGACATACTTGTGATAAGAGTAACAAAAAATAATTTACCATTTTTCCTGTGTAATCACAACCAGTAACTTACAACAACCAAAGGCAGTGTCACACAGGTTTTATCTTTCTTCTCTACCCGTAGAGAATTTACATAGTAAATAGCCATGATTTTACTCCCTATTGCACTAGATGCTGCCATGGTGTCTTTGAATGACCTGAACAGTGTCAGGATGACCAGCAGGACTACTTGGTCTCCACCACCCCTCAGTGAAAGAAGAGGCAGCATTTAGGAAGAAGGCCTGTAGCCCACAGTACCCTGCACTATATATACAGACATATACATATTGTACCACCTGTTTTTACATTTCAGAAAATCCAGAAGATGCATTTTTTCCTCTAAATTAAAAACCCCAAACAATCCCAAACCAAAGAAAACAAATGATTTGCAAGTGTTCAGGAGTGTTGAAAATTATTTTGGAAAGTGCTTTAGGCTAATTTTGTAAACCACAACAGAGCTATAGTGGTTAGCAACACACTTTCATCTTATTTATTTTTCTCCATCTTTAAATGCTGGGTTTGTTAGGGTAAGTTTCTTTTTCAAATCTGCTCAGCATGACATTTACTTTCTTGGTTATGAAGTGTTTGGCCACACAAGTACAGACACAGACATGCCCAATGAGCTTATGATCTTTCTGTCACATATTATCATTGCACCAAATTTAGCTTCACTTTTCCACCAAGCTTTTCCCTTCCAGTGGTGTAAAAATCAACAGGGCTGATTTTCCCTACACCTGGGACTGAATTTTTCTGTGTGCCTGTAGCAAGATGAGTAAATTCACGTCAAAATGAGGTGGGATGTGTTGCAGTGTGCTCCATCCATCACACAGGCTGCTGGGCAGATGGAATGATACACCAGTGCTTGACTGGGCTGAAGCTCACACGAGTCATCAGCATCTTTGAAAGCAGCTGAAATCCCACTTCAGGCGCCTGTGGGTCTCTAATCTCAGCAACCCCCTCTGTTGTGACCACCTCCAATGTCTCCTGTGAGTCCTCCTACGCCAAAGAAGGACAAGCAGGGAACTTGTGCACCTTTGAGGTCTCAATCACTGCACTTTATTTGTGACCAAAAGTGGCCAGAAGGTTTAGAAACCTCAGCATTTTCCCTCCTCTCCTGATCCTCCTCCTGGTTTAGAGAATTGCTGGGAATTTCTATTGGCTTCTGCCTGCAGCAGAGCGTGCATGCCCCGGGCTGCCTCTGTGCACGCTGCAGAGATGAGCACCTCCAGAGGGAGCATTCGCCCCATCTTAAAACACCATCCAACAAGGGCAGGAAGCTCCACTCACAACTTTAGCTGGTGAAAAACATGTAAAATGCTCTCACCAGAGCTTCTAAGTGCCAATGCTCTGGTTGACTTTTGCATGTCCCAGAGTGTAGAATTGGGGTGAGAAATTGCTCTTTCCATGCTGCCAGAAGGTAAAGCAGTCCAGGAGGGACTGTAGACACCTGGATGCATTTACAGGTGAGTGACAAGAGTCCAGTCCCTGCTCACCAGTGGCAGATTTCTCACTGTATAACACATGAGTGGAGTTTTGAGCAGTAACCGAGGCCTGAAGCAGAGTGTGAAACACCTGATAGTTGGTTATGTTGAGTAGGTGCTGCAGCACTTACAGACTTGAGAAGATTTGCAGGTCCAAGAGGCAAAGGAATCCCTCCACAGGAGGCATAGACCAGCTCCACATAATTTCTTGGCATTTTGGGGTGACCTGCAGTTGGACTGCAGATAACCAGAACCCTGAGAGGTACCAGCAGGAAGGCAGAGCAATTCTGCCATATGTGAAAGTAGTTCCTCCTCAGCTGGCAGGAATTTGTTGTGTGTGGTGCTCACTTAGTCCCTCATCCCAGTGACACACTGTAGTGTTTACAATGGTGCCTTACAGTGCTGTAAAACATGAACTTCATCTTCTCACTTTAGATTATGTTACAGGCATTTTGTACTTTATGGCAAGTACATCAGGAAATATTGATTCATCATTTTACTGTTTGGTCTCCAGTTGATGTAATATCTTATTTTTGTACCTTTATATGTGGGGAAAAACAGAAAGACAAGACTGAGACTGAATTCTTCTGCAGCAGGTGACCTGGAATTCTACAATTGTCTTTGTAGTAAATTTCTTCTTTCGGTAAGTTAAATTTAAGTAGTGCAAGGGCAGGAGCATTCACTTCATAAAGAGGAGGAAGTTCAATGTTATGCAGTAAATCATCCTTTGCTTTTAAGTAATTGGGATCATTTCTCCAAAAGAACAAAAAACCCCGAAACTTTTATTTGTTTTCCCAAATTCATAAGGAATTGTGCTATGCTTTTAAATGTGACAGGGAAAATATAAGATTTTTGGACTGTTTTGTTTCAAAAAAAGAGGAAAGACTTAATAAAACCTGAAGACCCACAATTTTGGGGATACACAACAAGTTCTACATCACTGAACTCCTTGATTAAACAGGACAGACAGAAGATCCAAATAAAGCCTTTTCCTGTGTGGCATTTATAGCTCTGCTCAACATTCACTCTTCAGGGATGTCTACAAAATGTGAGACCATGCTGTCAAACAGATATGAAAAAGATGTGTAAAATCTCTGGAAGTACCTAGGTTAAAGCTGAGTAATTGCAACACCCTCTGGTCTTCCCCAACTTTGTCCCTTCTCTAATGTCCATCACTCTTTGGGTCCAGCAAGAAGTTATCCTGTTGTGGTCTCTCTGTCTGCTTTCTGAAGAATAGACTATTTCTGGATAGAAAAGGCTTGCTGAGATGCAGGCCTGGGAATGTCAGATCTCTGGCTGCATTTATTTGCAAAGTAGCTAAAAGCAATGAACAAAGTAGCCAGATTCTGATGGATCCTTCTTGGATCCAGCAAGAATTTTCAGCCTGGATCCTGCAGCCCCTATCCTGGGTCCAAAAAAGAGAAATCCAAACAAGAATTTTCTAACAGTTTTATTCTGGGGCAAGAAGTTTGCTTCCTGCAAACTGAGGGTGTAAAGGTATCATTTTGGACAGAAATTTTGGGGGAATGAGAGGCAGAGGAGCTGGGCAGGCAGTGCTCAGTGGGACCTTGATTCCTAGTAGGAAGAGAGAGCATGGAGGAGAGTGATGTGGGATACAAAGCCCAGGCCTCCCAGGGTGAGGAGGGGGAGAAGGGAGAAGGGAGTGACCAAAACCAAAGATGTCTCCAGCTACAGAGGAAAGAGGAACGACTGCAGGGCTGGGGTGTGCATGGGAAGATCCAGCTCCCACAAGGGCAAAGGAGGAGTGGGACCTCATGGGACATCCTTGTCACTCAAAGCTTCCACTGAAAAGGAGTTGGGGGCAGTGGGGGCATCTTGCTTGCTTGCTTGCTTTCCTTTGAGACCCATCTTTTCCCCTAGAAAAGACAGAAACACAAGGTGCTTTACTGGGCTCAGTGCTTGCTCAGGAATCCATAGAAGATGAATCCCCTCTTTGTCAGACCACATTTGCTAAGAGACTTCCATGTGAGAGATGGGCACCTGCACAGGGCAGCATCACATCTCTCATAAGAGCTCTGTGAAACTCCTCGGGAGAAATGCATTAAAACATCCCTGGGGTACAGCCACAGAACTAATTGCACCCCCTCCCTTATTTTTCCCATCATCTGCCCACCCACAAACCTTCCCTGATATTATTAAAGGAAGATAGGTCCTCCTTACAGTTTCTGATTAGGTTTTATCATTTAATCGGAAGTAATATCCTTCTCCTAATAGAATCTGTTATAACAGCCTTGTTCAAAAATATCAACCCCAAAAATGTGCCATAGAAATTTCTATAAAAGTTCCAAGGTTTCTTCAATTAGTTTTTAAAGAAATCCTGAGGTTCTTGTGGAGTGGGCACTTGCAGAGAATTATGGAAAAATAACCACGATCTTGTAATTGAAAGTCAGAAAGCTCAAAGATGCTCATGAAATCCTCAGTTCTGCCTCTACAAATGGTGTGATTTCAGGGAACTTGGGTGGAAGCAGGTAGAATAGTCTTATAGCAGGGTAGGGGCAGGAAATATGTAACTTTGGAAATCTGTCAATTAATTTACAGAAATGTAAGTTGTATGTAATCAGGACCAGTAATCACTGGTCCTGATCATATTGATATTCTTTTTAAATCCTATCCTAATGCATTAGATAATATTGATTTCCCTGCAGATTTGACCACATGTCCACTACACAGACATGTAAGTAAATTATAACCTACTTTCCCATCAACTCTGCTTCTACTTAGATTACTTCCTTCTCACCCATGCTGCACACAACAATTTTCAAAACAAAGTGAATAAACTAGCATAAGCATTTAAGTGTGTTTCCACTGATTCCCATACTTAAATTAAACATGCAAATACAAACATTAAAAGGAATAACTTATTCATGTTCTTAGGCAAAGCATACATATTAAATTAATGTATGTGTATCAAAGAAGACACTAAGTGCTGACTCTTGGAAAGCCTGTGTAAGAAAATGTACTACAGACTGTTCATTTAGTATTTTTTATTGCTTAATATGAAACTTAGATAGACTGACTGTATTGATTCTATCTTAAATATTTGTCAATATTTTCTCATTTAGAGCAACCTCCTCATTTCCATATATATATTTAATGAAGCATTATTATACTCTTAACCATTTTAAGAGTATACGTCACATTGACATCTATACAAGGGAACAGCTTTGTTGTAGTATGTCAGATGGGAAGTTATCAGTTATACAAAGCAGCTAGGTAGGATTGCATGTACAAAGCTTCACCAATACAGAAAAACATGTGTTTAAGAATGACAAAGATTGGTTTTAATTTTTACTTTTTCTTTGAATATTTTTTAAAATTTGTTGCTCTGGGGAAAATTCCATGTACGTGCATTTTTAGATCTCTTTATGCCAAAATAGAAGACTGGGAGAGGAAATCATCCAGTGATGTTTTTTGTGAAGTTACTTCTTTAGTCTGCCAAAGAGGTGAAGGCTTAAGTGATCTGCAGTTTAAGTCTCAGAGTTCCTAGTTCCTAGCAAGAAAAGGTGAAAACTTTTCAAGCTTACAAAACCAACAAACAGCTCAAGGACAGAGCTAGAAAAGATGGTTTTGGCACATTAAATTACTGGAAAGCTTTCACAGGAGGAAAATTGTCTTCAGTTAACAGAACCACCTTTGTACATGGAGAATTAAAGTTCCAAGGTTAAGGCTGGAAGAGACTCAAGTTCTCTCACCCAGGTTAATAGGTAGGAAACACAAAATGGAATAAGTGAAGAAGAAATAAAAAACCAACATAGCGAAGATAGGAATCTGCAAAGCAAGGAGAAAACACAAAGTTATATTCACACGATGGGTGGCCAGGTAAGCAAAAGGCCACCTTCAACTTCACTTGCAAGGAAATTGAGAGAGGTTGGGGTGCCAGAGCTGACTGTTGGACCCTCTGCAATGAGCCCATGCAGAGAGGTGCAGGACCAGAACCCAGGCAATTACAACATAGTGGGAAGTTCCTTCTGGCTGGAGTATAGTACTGAGAGCAAGGCAGAACTCAGGTAGGGAGGTAGGGGTGATAGAAAAGCACTGTACATTACTGATGTGGTAGTGTGTGCAGAAGGAAAAGCATGATATAATAAAATTAATCAAGGTCACTTGGCTTCTTGAAAAGCACTATAAATCTTCATGTGACTACAGCAGTAGCATAGATCCACTAAACCCTCTAGATAAAATGTGACTGTGGTTGTGGGACAGTGGAATAGTATTAGACAGTCAACAGAACTGTGGGAGACCTCCTGCCCCTGGAGATATACTAGAGCAGAATGACATCAATAATAAAACTGAGGCTATATGTGATGACAGCTCCATTCTTCCTGTTTCTGGACTGCTGGCACATATTGTTAAGGACATATTTCTTGAGGTAGTGCTCATTCAAACACAGTAAGGATGTTACCAAAGAGGTAGTTGTAGAAAATAGCCATGATCAAGAAGATCACAGTGCTTTCTGAACAGAAAGATAAAAATCCCTGTGCTTTTCTGCCTTCTTGTGCTTGGCTTTTTTCGGTCTCAGAGGAGTGATGGAATTTTGAGACTTGGCTGCAAAGGTGATTCTTGAAGTCAAAGATATATAACTGTGTTTGCATTTCAGGAAGGAGAAAAAAGTTATGAAGAACTCCAGACCCAACTGGTGACAATCCAGCCAGAAAGGAATATGAGGAGCAGGCAAAGAACCTACAAGAAATGGAAAAAAAAGGGGCTGACTAACATGGAAAATTGTATCTTATAGGTCAGAAAGTGTGGGGAGAAAGTGAGATCTATCAAAAGCAGGGCTGTGTTACACCTTGCAAGGGAAATTAAAAACACGTTGTAAAATATTCTTTAGTCATATAAACAAATAGAGAGGAAAAAGAGGAATTTGAGGCTGTTATGCAGTAAAAATTGGGGGCTGGGTTTAAAGATTAAGTATGGGCCAAAAAATGAAATTAAAACTTTGCTTCAGTTTTTAGTCAGCATAGTGACATGCCAAGATGGTGTGACTCAGGTGAATGAGAGAGCATCTGAAGCAGAAAAAAATCTAAGGGCTCAATATTTTCTGACAAAGAAATCCCATCTCTATCCAAAACCCTGACACAATCAACACAGGAACCTGCCCAAACTACTAAATTGATATGTTACCTCAGGAAAAGGTGTTGGATGAAAAACAAGAGTATCTTCTATATTTTAGAAAGCATGAAAATTTTTCATCTAGATTAACACCAACTGTTATTTTCATTTCGACAGCTGGCAGAGGTAGATAAAAGAGTATAGTTCAGCACAGCTTAATCCAAGGTAGGTCTCTAGCCTGCTCTATCTCTAATAAGCTTAATCAATTCTTAGCAGAGAAAATCCCTGATGTTTTTCTCCTCCTAAGTAAAGTATTTCAAATGATGTCACCTTAGAAACAACTACATGAGCAATATATCAAAGGTAGGTGAAGAAATGGCTAATATAGAAGTAGGAGCTAAAAAAACTATTGGGGTATAAGACAACTATTTAGGGTGCTACTAAAAAAACTGATCTTGGAATCAACTATTTTTTGTTTATTAGTGAGCTCAACAAAAACATGACAATGCTAATGACAGTTGTCACTGACAGAAACAGAAGAATCAAAATACAGCTCAGGAAAACCTGAAGGGCTTCCGGGATTATAAGGATAAGTAAAGAACGGAATTTCAAGGACAGAGCCATGCACTAAAAATTCTTTTGTGGTTCTTCTGTAAGCTTGGAATTAATCTATTAGTGGGCGAGAAACTTTAGTAGATTAGCTGACCACTGCTGCCTTTAAGCCACCACAGTGAGGGAAAATGTAAACTTGGTGTTTGCAACCTTAGATTTCCCTAATAGTCACAAGGAATGAGACACTGAGACTTCCTATTATAAGATGAGAATGACCTGTGTAAGGAATTTACCTTAAACTTAAGACGACAAAGTTTGAATGTCTAAAGTTAGATTAGATGAACATCCCTGAGAAATATTTGGCATCAAAGCCCTGCTTCATGCAGTATTGCATCCTGTGTAGGGTTGTTGACTTTTTCTTGAAGCAATGCATGGGAGGTAAGCAAGGCTGTAAAAGCCAGACACTGGAAGTTTCAATTATTTTTTTAAAGGTTTGAGTGTCTCAACCCTGTTTTTGAAACACTTCTGCTGTCTGCCTTTTGAAACCAGCAGTAGTGGTGGTGGTAAGCTCAGCCCCAGCAAAGTGCTGCTGTGGGTGGGGGCCCTCCTCCACTAACATTCCCTGGATAAGAGTGATGGATTCGTGCCACCAACAGCAGCTGAATGCTCAGCAAACACAAGGAGCGACACCACCAAGGTTTGGGGTCACATTTTTATGCCGTTGGTGACCCCTATTGATGGCTGCATTGCGAAGATGAAGGTGCTGGACTTAGCTGAAGTCCAAGGAGGGGGGTTGGACACAAGCATAAATACTCTCTGTTTATTTTGTATCCTCTTTTCCTAGAGAAAACTCAAGTGAAGAGGATACAAAATGGAGGTGCTGGAAGCCTTCCTTATCCCCATGCAATTGGGCCTACTGGGTGTTGGGAGGTCAGTTTGGGTTGCAGGAAAAACTGGGGTACATCACCCTCCTCTGCCATTAGCAAAGATTCTGGAACTACTAGAGGAAAGGCCTGGACACTACTGTAAAACAAAAAAAATTAGTTTCCAGGAGGTTTATGGATGAGGAGGAAACACCCAGGGTCCTCCAGGGAAAGCAAGCATTTGGGACTGCAAGTCAGCCACAGCTACTAGACTGAGAAGATAGAAAAACTGTTTGGCATATACCACAGAGACCTGGGAATAAAGTCATCCTGCACCAAATTCCCCTGGAACAGTGCAAATCCCTCCTGAAGATTGCTCTGGGAGAGTTTGGATCTCCACTGGGAGTTGAAGTTGCTCTCAGAGCACCTGCCCTCGTGATTAGGTGTTAAATTCTGCCTTGAGATCTCTCATTAGGCCAACTACGACCAACAGGGGCAATTAAATACTGGAGGAAAATATAAGGATCACTAATCAACTTGCAAATCGTCTAATCAAACCACGCTGTTCATATCCCACTGTTCCAGTGGATTTATAACTATAATTATCCTATTTTAATTTTTTCCCAATCAATTTTACATGAGTATTTATTTTTGTGCACTAAACATATTGTCCTCCATAGACTCAAGGAGTTTTTTATAGTCATGCTTCTTCAACAGCCACCTTGCGTGGCAACTCTTAACCTTGATGCATATATAGACAGAGACAAAAAACATTTCTAGGGTATGGCTCTTTGCTAAACTGAAGCATTTTTTGGTCTGTGTATATATATGTCTTGCTTATATATATATTGACTTTTCATAAGGGATTTTGGGAAAAATCTGAATATTAGTAGATAATTTAGCTGCACTATAAGAGATGACAGATTAAAAGATATATTATAAAAGATTGCATGTTTTTTGGTTTTAGAATGCTTCGATTCTCAGAACTAAAAACCTCACATATTCAGTGGTTTAGTTAGATCTTGTGCAGGCCTTCCTTTTTCACATCAGCTAGACCTAATATATAACATATTGCAAGAACAGTGTTAATGAGGAGACTATTAGCATATACTTAGGTAACCTAATATTTTATATTTTAAAGGTTTCTAAAAGAATTTTTGTAGGAGCTCTTTATTTTTCATGTGGAACATCTCCAACAGCATTTCAACAGTTATCATGAAGTCTCTCTGAGACCTCTGAAAACTCTTTTAACCTGAAGATGTTGCAAAAAAATCAAGGACCCTTTCTTTTTTGTGTGTTCCCCAGGGCAGAGCTCCTTCATGTGTCAGAGATGACATTTCAGGTAGATCCTGTCAGGTAGGATAGTTAAAAATGGAGCCCCTTTCTTGTCACTTCCACTCCCCAGCTGTGAGAGCATCTTGGATATGCAGAGAAAGTGAGGCAGGTATAGCTTTGGGCCTATATGTCTGCTAAATGACTCCTATAGCCATGTGGTTTAATGATTTTTGATAGGATCTTGCAGATTACATGAGCTGTTGAATCCTGGCATGAGTTTTTTAGGTAAGCACTGAAATTCTTGGCAAGAAATTAAGAAGATTCAGTCAAAAATGGGATGGAAGCCAGTGAGTTTGTGAATTATCCTTGTAGGAAAATGTAGTCCTGTCCATTGTACTGAGCCAATGTGCTAAGGACAAAAATAGAATGAGAATTATTTCTATACTTACAGCTTGTCCAAAATAATATAAATGACAGAACATTTGTCAGGCTTACGTTGTGTGTAAAGGCATGGAAACTTTTAGTTGTTCTAAGCATATAGGTTTGGAGCAAAGAAAGGGAACTATTTTCAACAACTATAAATGAGTCTTCACCTTTGTGGAGCACTATTCAACCTGCTCTGACAATTGCCCCCATGAAAACCCTTGTATTGATCTAACAGTTTCAACACCTAGCTAAGGCTTTCTTCATTGCAACAGGCAAAGCAAGGGTCATCACTACAAATATCTGACACTCAGGAAATTACAGAGCTTTAGTAAAAAGAAAATAAAACACACCTTTTAAATCAAGAAGCTTTTGTGACCATTTGTGTTTCCATATGTGCTGATACTGTACACTGGGCCAAAAACATCTTTACATCCCCAGTCTTAAAGCCAAAGAGGTAGCTGTAACACATTAAGCACAGCTCCATGTTGCTATTGGAATAAAAGCTTCACCAACCTGCCAAAAATAAAAATAAAATGAACCCCCACTCTAAAATGTATTTCTGTATTCCAAACAGTAGCGAGAGATGACAAATAACTGGCAAGGGCAGCAATTCATTCAATCGCTAGATAAACCACATTAATTCCAGTAGAAGCCTGGAGAATGCCATTATGGAAGAATAAAGCACAGTCACTGAGGCACCTCCTGCAGTCAATCATACCACACATTTAAGGCAATTCTGCTCTTCATGGGTTCAGGGAAAGTTGACCAGAAATTAAAAAATACGTGGAAGACATACAAAACAGCAGCTTCTGCAAGCCAGATTTTAGGACTTGACTGAGGGTTAATGCAGATCAGTGCTTATGGAACAGAGTTTTATGGCTGGGCTCCTCTGCTGCAGCTTTACAAGCAGTAAATTCAGAAATACAAAATAAATGTGGAGACTGTGTAGCCCATAGCTCCCTCTCTGACTCAGGGCCAGCAGAGATTCCTGCTCCATGGGATCTACCATGTCTGGATTCAGCTGTCAGAGGAGGCTGAATATGTATGGGAGATGGGAACAGGTAAATCTCCCCCAGGGACCCTGGGAACCTCCAGGGCTGGCTGCCAGGGGGCTGGGCACAATTGTACTGGCAGCTAAATCACACCGAGCTCCCAGATGGATAATGGGATTTTCAAATCTGCCCAAACAGTAACAGTATGTAGCCCTGGACAGATTTAAAAGAAATATTTGTTTCTCTTTCTGTGCTCTGCTTAGAAAGGAGTCTTTCAAACTACCTACTTTGGCAAAGTTTTTTTTCCTAGAAGAATGATCATAGTCCCTCCTTGATGTGTTCCTCAAGAAAACTATGTGTACACTGGAAACCATCAAAAATCCTTACACTTCAAACTCACAAAGCAAATAAATGTAATAATAAGAAATGGAAATCTCAGACTGATAAAAACAACAGAAGCCAAATATATTAATGAAGTGGCTGCTTATAGTCCAGCATTGAAACAGCAGATACACACCCACAGTATTTAAAATATGTGATGGATTATCTACTGTCAGTCACTGCAGTACAATGCAGATAAACCAATGATGTATTTAACAGGACAGTGGCATGAAAGCAATATTGGAATTCAACTAAAGAAAAAACTCAAAATTACAGTAGAGGATTACATTTCCATTGATACCTCATTCATCAATGATTGGGATAGTTACTTGTACCCCAGTAGGCCCCTGAGCTATTTATATGCCAGAAAGCTGAACACTTAGAAACACATAATTTGACATGTCTATTCCTACAGAAAGGTCTTTGTTAATGACAAGCTATGAGATTTTCCAGAATGGGGATGTAAACCTGTACATACACCTCAAGAGACATCTAAAATGTTTGGTCAAGTGTAAGTAACAAATTATCTGAGTACCATGAGATAAACAGACTGTTCTGAAGACAGTGGCATTGCATTAGGTAGGAATTCAGCCCAGTTTCATTATTTAGAAATATGGCAAATAATTGATTACTGTAACCATTTGCTTAAGGGCTCAATTAATAAATATTTATGCAGCTGTTTCTGCTAAATGTGGTTTATCAGTAGAATGTCAGTGGGTATGAATGATGTCATTTCAGATCATTATAAATTTCATGGTATGTTCAAGGATAAATTAACCTGTATAAGGCAAGATATATTACTAATGTGATTCATTGATTTTTTTACTAGGAGGCATCCAATATATTTATTGGAAATGCAAGAATTTGTTTATTTGATAGTTTAACTGCCTCAGAATAAAAAGCAGAATTATTATGAAAAGGCTTTGAAGAACACATTAGTACTTTGTGATCTATTAGGTGCACAATTTGAAGTGAAAAAAAAGTATATTTCTAAAAATAATATGCCACAAGCATCTTTATTTGCATTGCTTGGAAGTAACACAGTGTCATTTTATATTGAAGAGTGTGTTGGGAGACCTCATCTTGCATCTCTCTTGCCAGGTGCAGCTTCCATCTCCAGAAGAGGTTCACTTTGAGTATAAAACCCACAATGTTATAGCCCCAACAATGTCCTGGGATGTCTCTGAGGAGGTGACTCTGGTGCAAAGAAGGGCATCGCCTTTGCCATTCCCATTGGCTAGGATGCTGGAAAGGATTTTGGCAAGACCTGGAAAGGAACTGGACTCTGTTTCAAGCAGTCTGGTTCCCTTGCCATCCTTACAACCTGAACCAGCCAAAGGAACCTGTAAAGGGAAGAACTGAAGCTCTTCTCCTGATTCAAATCTTGCACATCTTCTCCAAATGCTGCTTATGCTCATCAACCTATATTCCCCTGCTGAATGCTGTAATCTTCCCTTAATGAGACAGCATGATTTTTTTCTATCTAATTCATTGTCTCACCATAATACAAAGGTGCTTGTCTGCAGACTGGATCCACGTGAGATGACACAGCTCCAACCAGCAGTAAATGTAGGAGCTGTTGCATGCACATGGCTTAGTCACTCTATCAGTATTTCAGAAGGATGTGTGTTTCTTCACAGTGCTAAAATGCAAAGGTTCCACCATTGCTAATAGTCCTGAGGCTGCACCTTTGTTTTCCCAGCACAGAAAGAATAATTTATGCATCTTATATTGCTTGTGGGAGTGAAACTAGAAGTAGGTGCCCACATACAGACACTTCCTCACTGCTTCCCATTCTCTGAATTATTTCTTATTTTTCTTATATTTTATAAAGCAAATTCTCTGATATCTATTAAGCTTTTGCTTCAAGAGTATCACCAGACCCTCCACAGCTGTTATTTATTAAGGACACAGAAAACACTGGTTGTATTTACAGCTCTGATGGCCACCAGCCAGCCTTGCAGCTCTGCTCCAGGGCTGGGCACAACTGCACAAGTTCTGCAAACCAGGGCTACATTTGAAAGCCTGAAAACTCCTTTGCACTGTTTGTATTTGTTTCACCATATTTATTGTTTCAAACCTGGCAACCAACCATGTAAATGTGTAGAAGTATTGACTTTATTGGCAGGCAATCTGTGTTAAACAAGGCAACATAATGATACCAGCCTCGCTGCAGTGCAGCAGCCAGACCTAACTTCTGTCACAGCATGGAGATCTTCCTAGCTGTTTTATTCTTGAGAAACATTGGTAAGTGGTTTAAAAGTGTACAGTGTGTATCCATACTCATGCTTTATAAACTGTAATATGAGAAGAACTACCAGTGTAGGGGATGGGAAAGGGGAACAGGGTTTCCTTGGGACAGGTTTGACAGCAGCTACTGCAGCAAGGGAAGGTGCATCAGCAATGCCCTGTGTTGCAGCAAACTTCCACAGAACCTTGCTTTCATCTAGCCAGCACTAAGGGTGCTTAGAAAAGGAAATGGGAACTGATATGAGAATCTTTTCCACTTTTTCAGACAGAGAACTGCAAACTGTAGTAGTTTTTTGAATTATCATAGGCCCTACACTATACATATGAATGCACACAATTATAGGAATATGGGTATAGTGTTTCAGTGGCTTCTATCACTTTGGGATTTGTTTATCACAGTGCTCACTTCAGGCAGGTAACCCAAATTTTATCCAAATTATTGAAATTAGGAGCTTTATTATAGATGTTCCTAATAAGCTGAAATTAGAGCAATGTACTTCCTGAGTGTAGGTGCTATTGGCACCAAGAGCCCACACTGCAGAAGCCCAAGCACAAGTGAATTTGGATAGACAATATCACAGAATAATAGAATGTCCTGAGTTGGAAGGGACCCCCAAGGGTCATTGAAGTCCAACTCCTGGTTGTGCAAAGGACAAACCCAAGAGTCCCATGACATGCCCAAGTGCCTTGTCCAAATACTTCTTGAGCTGTGTCAGGCTTGGTGTTGTGACCACTTCCTTGGGGAGCCTGTTTCGTGCCCAGTCACCCTCTAGGTGAAGAACCTTTTCCTGATATCTAACCTAAGCCTCCTCTGACACAACTTCATGCTGCTAATCATGTGAGATCCTAAATATACCTGACACCTCAACGCACCTGGAAAAATGTCTCCTGCCTCAGCAGCCTCCATGCCAGAGCACCCACCAGATCTTCCCCAGCACTGGGATACTGGTGGTTGTCACTGTTGCTTCTCAGCCACCAATAGCTTTTCCATTCAGCAATACCTGAGTTTAGATAAGAGATAAGAGTAAGAAGGAAACTGCAAAGGGCTGTCAACTGTTCTCAGAGGGTCCTATAGTGAAAATTCTCAGTTAAGGTATTACCTCCTTCAGGTGCTTCACTTTGTGTGTTTGGAGTAAAAGGCTACTGATAAGACTGACTAGGAGACAAAAGGAGTTAACACTCTTGAGAAGGGCAGGGAAGGTGAATGGAAAAGAGGATCCAGCTTGTCATATACATTCTGTAAACAATAGTTTCCTGCCCAATCAATGTGAACTGACCACAGCGACCACATCTTCAATGAACCTCATACTCTCTTGATGATAAGCATCCCAGATAGAAAGCACATGACATAACCTGAGGTTCAGTGACAATCAAATTATGATTCATAAATTGAAAGTTTCAAAAATAAGTAGAAAACATGAATTTTTCTATGTCTTTCTGCCTCAGAAGAAGACGGAGAAACATATTCTGTCTTTTCTGGTTCTAGTGATAATGTTCTTCATGATACTATTCTGAGCTAGGCCCAGAAAATGTTTAAACTATGTGTAAACCCATCCCCAAAGCCTTCTTCTTAATACAAGAGATTCCCTGAATGTGATGTTTGAGTGGAGAGCTGTGACAATTGCAGCTACATATTAAATATTGAGATATATAAATAGTTGATCTTACTTCTTTTCAGTCTCCTCACATATTACTTTATCTTCCTTAATGATGAAGTCTTTGGAGCCAGGAGTGCATAGCAGCATTTGTAGGAAAGTGCCAGGCAAAACCAGGGAGAAGCAATGTAGTGGCTCTGCCAGCCTGGCACACCCCAGCAGCATCTCCCCAGACACTGGGGAGTGCTCTGCAGCAGCTGGTCAGCACCTGCATGGGACACCAGATCATTGACATCAGGATTGCTGTGAAGACCTGGATCATATTTTCTACCTTGGTTTTTTTCACAGACAGAATGTGAATAAATTTTAGCTGTTCTTTCTCTTGGTGGTTCCACCCTATCCAAGGAGTGATGGAGACATGAAGATGGAGAGTTCAGACATGAGTGCAGGTATCTAATCTGTTTGCCAGGTTGGAAACTCTCTGCTACCCAGCAGAGAGCACTTTTTCCTTCACAAGGATAATTCTGGGCTAGACTGTTTTGTTTCCCTGTGTGCTACAGAGCTACTCCGCCATGTATGTTCTCCTGTGTGGGTGGAGATAATCTCTGTGCCGTTGCCAGCACATTCTTAACTCTTTTGAAGCTAAGGGTCACATACGAGTACTTTCTGTCATTGTCAGCCTATGCTTCAAAGTTATTTCAGACTTGCTTTGTGAATGGATTATTTTAACATACTTTACTATATAATTTTGTTGAAAGGACCTTCCTGCAAGTTTAGAAATAACAAAGCAAAGTAAACCATGTGTTGTTTTTTCTCATGGTTTGAGAATGAATAAGTGTGGAAAGTGGGCAGATTTTCACTTCAGATGTTATTTCTGCACCAGTTTCATGTATTCACCTTGCATATGCAGATCTTTCGTTTGACAGGAAAATGGTTGCACTGGGCTGCAGTACAGAATAAAATATAGACAATTTCTCACTACCTTGGCAAAGTTTGAGGTATCTCAAAGATGGCCACCCTGAAATTTCAAAGCTCGTGTGCCAGGCCCTAAGTATTAGGGAACTACCTCAAATTTCTTTGGAGAAGATGATGTGGATTTTGAAGATGTTTCCAAGACCTTTTTGGTTGTAGATAGGGGAAAACTGTGGTAGCTCACATTTGGAATGTAGTTGCTGATACAGAAGTTCTCATCCTATGTCTATTTCCCTTTTTGATTCTGCTTCCATTGCCCTACCTCAGCACTGCTCCACATACCCATCCAGCCCCAGGTGCGCTCCTTGGCCTGATCAGGGAGAACCACAAAACTCCAGAGAGAGGGGAAGAGAACACAGGCTCCCTTATCCCACCCTCCCAGGTCTATGTTTGCACAGAAAGACAAGAAGGAAGACAGTTAGAGGCACCTGAAACACATGGGCTCTCCTCTGCCTGGGAGGTTAACCAAGCTACAGCTCAGTAGGACTGACAGCAAGTGCAGCCTCCAGTATCCAGGCCAGCAGCACCACATAGGATGAGCTATTGCCTAATATTGTGTTTTCACAGGATAGTGAAAAAGATTGAAAAGTGTATGAGCTAGGGAAAAACATTTTGACCACTTGACATGTTGACAGTTTTGAGCCAGACAAGTATTTCACTATGGACTTAAAAAAAAAATTTCCCACAAAAGCTTTTCTTACCTTTTTTCCTCACCACTTCCATTGTCCAGCAGAAGAAAATTTATGAAAAGGAGAAAAATATTTCCCTGTAACCATCCCCCAGTTTATTTTTTCCAACCTTTATGTATCTACTTTGGCCTTATGTCTCCTTCCCCCATTTTCCTGCCTCTCAAGACAGAAATGCTGATCAAATGGGGTTTCCCTTCCAGACTGAGCCTTGTAGGACTTTGCCCATTTCAAAGATCAGCTCTAGTCCCAGCTAAATGCTATGAGTTACAGGGGAAAAAAACCCCAACCAGCTAACAAATGTTGGCGAGACCACAAAATACAGATTGTGTCTGTAGGAGGAATATATTCCCATGCTGGGGAAATACTGAATTTTCACAACATTGAAGCAGATAATCTGGAGGAGGATGGAATTTTTTCCCTAGCACTCCCTTATACAAATAAACACCGCTGAGAAAACAAACTTGTTTAGGTGAGAGAGGGTTGAATTAAACAGTGGTATCCATTTGTGGTCACCTAAGATGCTTCTATGCAGATTGCTTATCTGTGTTTACTGCTCTAAATTGCCTAAATGCTGTGAGCAATTCTGGGCATGGGTGGATGTTGTTTATGCAGTTGTTAAGGTTTGTTTGCCCTTGTCTTATGGACAGGGATAGACGAAATAAGATTCCTGGTCTGACTTTGAGATGTCCTTTTTCGTCCTTTCTGATGACTGTGAAGGATACTTAGAGTACATTAGAATTTTCAAATCAGTAAATTATCCCTTCCCTATCTTGTGTATACTCTTGAATTAGCATGTAGTGCCTTATGTATGTGGCTAAAAAGTAGAAATAGAATAAAGATTGTGAAGTCACCAGTAATTTGGGCACGTGGCCTTTTTACCACACATTATATTCATGTGAGAAAGCAAATATCTCTTTAGCTACCATCAAAAAAAATCCCTGAGTAAAATCAAGACCCAAATTCCTATGCCATGAGGCCACATGATTCCCCGCGCTACCTTCAGACTGTGAGCAGACCACTAAGCAAAGGTGATTTTATTACACAGAAATGTGCTGGATTTTCCTCTGGGCAAGGGTGGAATTCCCAGAGCACTCCTTATGTGTTGGGGATTTGCATCCCACCTTCCTGTTTTCAAAGTATCTTCTGAGTAAAACTAATTTAAAGAGGTGCTTTAGGTAGGTAGCAAGGATACGGAAAGAGAATGACTATTTTTTAAAAAGCTGTATAGCCAAAATATAAAATTTTCTGTGTGCAGACTGAACCAAGAAGAGGAAGCTGTAAGGAAATTATTACTTAAAAGTTCTTCACCTACCAGGAACAGAAAAGCTGGTATAAATAAATAAAAAATAAATAAGTAAACAAATACCAAAGACATGGCAGGGAGTGAAATCCCTGATGCAATAGTAAGCTATCGCTCCAGAATAACGTGCTCCAGGATTATGCGTTGATCTGACTAAGACAACTCGTGGTGTGCAGATTTACAGATCCATCTGCAAGTGGTGACAGTGATCCTTCTGTTTCCCAAGGGTGAGCTAAGGCTAAATACAATCTTCTAGGATAATTGCTGCTGTATGCACTCATACACCTAACCTGGGTCAGTGTCCAAGTGGATATGATCAAAAATCCATTGAAATGGGTGAGAAAATTTCCACTGTCTTTTAACAAGTTTTGTGTGGGATCTTGAAGCTTATACATTAATGAAGAGCCAAACAGCTTTATGATTAAAAACAGAAAAACAACCACTGTAGGAATACAATCAGTACTTTTAATGGCATTAAAAGGCCACCAGATGGACAACTTTCAATCATAATTAAATTACTGTCTTCAAGTAAAAACAACACTGTTAAAAAACCATTAAGTTTTAAGATGAAACATAAAATGCTGAAAATAACATGACTCATCTCTAGTTTTCTTCTTATTGCACAAAAGCTCTTAAAATTTGGCTTCAGCACTTTTCTCCTCATTATAATGCATGATTCCTTTGTTACTGTGAAATGCACCCGCTTAAGCTAAAAATTTCTTAGAACTGTACTCATAAAACAGGGCTGAAACACAATTTGGAGTACTCTAACAGGTCCTCACAGAGTCTCAGGTGCATCCTGAGTTTCCACACTTTTGATGTCCCCATCATATAATTAATAATTAAACCAAAGACGTGCAGAAATAGGTTTAGATTAGAAATTAGGATGAAATTATTTCCTGTGAGGGTGTTGAGACACTGGAACAGGTTGCCAGAGAAACTGCTGCATCACTAAAAGTGTTCAAGGCCAGACTGGATGGGGTTCTGAGCAAACTGCCTTAGTGAAAGGTGTCCCTGCCCATGGCAGGGGGTTGGAACTGGACAGCCTTTAAAGTCTGTTCCAACCCAAACCATTTGGTGATTCTGTAATGATTTTATGATTCATCATTGAAGGAGAAAAGCTTTCCTCTGATCTTTCTGTGTAACTACAGAAAAAAAGTTGTTTTAAGTAAATTATGTAGTGGTGAGACAAAAAAAAGAACCATCACAGCTCCATCCCTTGGTCATTAAGGTTTATTTAGTACTACCACCATGACAAATACCCCAATGCACTGGTGAGCTCAAAACAGCAATGAGCCTTGCTGAGACACAATATGTTCTAGGTCCCATAGCATGCTGTAACTAACAGACTTAATCAAGTTTTGAATAGGGATGGTGACCTTTTCTTTCTTCGGAAAGAAAGGGACAGAAAAATAGATGGTGAGAAATAGAGGGCAAAAACCATTGGGAAAATGAGATTGTAAATCAAACCAGAGCTATGCCTCAACTTAACTATATTTTCATTTTTATTAATTGCACCCTCTACTATGTTTTATAGCTTACCCTTTATAAAATAGTTCACGAATTGCAGGGGGTCCTATAAATTTAATTGCTTTTTTTTTTAGTAGTTAGAACAGAAAATTTATTTTTCCAAACTCTGCTCTTAAATGCCATGAACCTGCATACATATTTACAATAAAAACTATCATAAAAGCTGTGTATTGTGGGTGGGGAATAGAAATTGAGAAACAATATTCTATTCTTTATTTTAAGTGTGTATTAAATACTATACTTGGTTTAATTTTCTTCACAGAAAATTCACTTTGCCAGGACCATGTCTAGTTTAGAACAGCATTTATCAAACATCCTTTGTAACCCTGAACATGCATGTTGGCTTTGAAGAGTACAGCACCCTAGCTAGGGTGATCCTACTGGTTCTTCTGGTTTCTCCTGAATGCTGCTATGTTCCCTTCTTGACAGAGACAACTTGAAAAGTGCAGACTTGAGACCACAGCTTGGGAACATTCTGAAAATAGGGGATTGAATTATACTTATTTCTACTTCTTCTAGATTTGGCTCCCCTTCACATCTAATTATTATAATGTGGAATCATCTTTCATAGTTTTTTTGGAACAAACATTGAAAACCTGCTATCCATGTACCATAGCCTCTTGGAAGCATGATGGAATGAAGTATGACAGGAAAAGTTGCAGACTTTTTTTGAGATTTCCATAGTTTTGAAATCAGAAGGTGTTGACTCCTTGCCATAGCCCTGTGGTATCTTTTTCTGAATTTTCTCCTACTACCACATGTCATTTTATAAGTGGTTACATTTAAATTACTGGGAAAAAAATTAATCCAATCTGAAGCAACCATTAATGATACCCATAGATAGCTCCTGTTTACCAAAACATTTGAACAAAGGGGGAAACTGAACTCTATTAAGCATAAAAAAGGATATGCTAGGTTTATCTGTTAAGACTTGGTCTAAAAAGAATGACCTCTCAGGTTGCTTTCACATTCTACTTGCTTTGTACCATGCTTTGGGATATTAGTGACTGTTTGGCTAACAAAGATTTTGAAAGTAGTATCTGTTCTGAAATTTAACTTAACTTCAAGCTCAGCTAATGTGTAACTAATTTTAAAAATTTCCAAAACTTAAAATTCACTCAGCAGAAAATAAGTAAAATACGTATCATAGTTGTATCGTGATTCAATAACTAAACTGATTATCAGTGGACTATGAATCATTTGCCTCAGCACTGGCTTCTCTAGCACCTGGACGATTATCTGACCATCACAGCCTTGTTTTGTTTTGGTTGGGGGGGGTTTAGTGGTTTGTTTGCTTGGTTTTTTGTTTTTGTTTTGGTTCTGTTTTGTTTTGAGTTTCTTCAGATACTTAAGGTCTACTACTCAGAGAGACTTTTAGAAACTTGTCCTTACATAAAATACATTTTTAAGGTATCATCAAATGTGCTGAGGATAAAGTTGCTGCTGCATAAAGGTCTTGGAAAAGACCAAGAAGATCTGAAAAAAGCAAATACCTTTTTGTTTGGCAAGATCACGTGCTGGTATCCACATATCGGTACTGACAAGCAGCTCAGAGACCATCATGAGGAGTGATGAGAAAGAAATGGTAAATGAAACATTTCATAATCCATGCTGCAGCCTCAGAGACTGAGAAAAAAAGGACTGCTCTTGACTTCTGTGAAGAAATAAGTCTCACATAAGTTATCCTATTTTTGCAATTTCTCTGGTTATGGAGTATTTGAGCTCTGTCAATCCTAATTCTCCATGTTTATAAATGACTGCAGAAGAAAATAAGCCTGTGACAGAAATCTACACATGATGATTCCAAAACCTACCAGCATTTTTGAGGGCTTAATTAATTATATGGTGAAAAATGCCCTGTGAGCAACACCCCCACACACCAAAGCTGCGTAGGTCATAGTGAGTACCTTACTTTGCTTCCCTGATTCTGCTGCTTTCTGCATTTTCCTGACAGTTTTACATTCCTACCTGCCAGTGCCCACAAATACATTTCTTTGCCACCCAGTCTTAGTCAGCAGAGGAGTTCTGTGATGCACTGTGCAGTAAATATGCACAGACATGTGCATGGTGCATGCTTTCCAGACTGACAATCTTCCATCACACTGGATCTGAATTTCTAGCTGTGAGTAGCTGTTCCCAGCCATATTTTTTGGAACCCCTTTGTGAATCCCAGCTCCACAAGGTGGCTCTCGATTCCTTTAAAAATACCACTGCTTTTGTGGATTAAATGTATCTCAGAATGATCTTGAGAACAATCATCATGGCTCTATGGATGCACAATGCTACAATGGAAGCCAAGATCCCCTTTAGTATGTAGCATATTTTTCTTTCAGTAAAGCTGAAAACTACTCTGACATTACTGAAGTATTACAATTTGAAGGAAGATTTCATGTCAATTGCTCAATAAAATCTGAAAAACAAGAAAATAAAGGCATTATTGATGCCTTTGTGAAATGGGACATTCAAATGCTCACTGCCTGCTCTGTTCCTTTGTAGCTTCTTTCCTACAAGTGTCCTTCCCCTACTCCATACCTCTGTAGGATCAGGTATTGAGGGGTGCAATCACTGAGAGCATGGACAGCAGGAGGGCAGTGTGGTGCTCCTCAGGAAAGACATCTTGCCTTTGAAGGCCAGGACACACTACGAGGTGTTTACTTGACTCCAGCCAGGACTTCAGCATCCCCAGGAAGACCTCCCAAATCCCTCTGTGGCTGGCCTTGTGCTAGCATGGCCTCCCAGAGTTTTGCCTGCTCGAGCAGCTCATCTGGATGTGAGGTCCTGCCCTGAGGTCTGTGTCCCCAGACCCCTGGCTGGGTGACCACGCAGCCGATCACCAGCTCTGCGGGGCAGGGAGAGCCCCAGCAGAACCCGGGGTGGGACTGGGGCACCACAGTGTAACTCTGCCAGCTGGGCTGGGCTGCAGCACATGGGCAAAGCAAAGGCTGATAGTGTGAACCCCAAACTTAGTGCCTAAGGCTGGATCAGTTTGCCCTCCCTCTTAGGTACAATATTGCTGCTTTTGGTAATCAGAAATTCAAAATCCTGCTTCTTACATCTTAGAAAAATGCTAAGAAAACCTGAGTAAACTTTGGGAAAGAATATTATTTGCTTTCTGGTGATTTGTATGTTTTAGGTCATATTTTCAGGTTTTCCACAACAGGGATATAAATTTATTTAACTAGTAAAATTTGAAAGCTGAAGCTGTATAACAAACTCTATAGCAATGCAATGCTGGGTGTGTCTGAACTGTAACGTTAAATTCATTCTTGTCGCTTCCTTCAAAGCTGTGCTGAGCTCAGCCCCTCCCTGGTTATCCTTCCCAGCCGAGCTTGCTGTAACCCCCACGCTTTGCTGCTGTTCCCACCTTTGTCCTTGCACAACTTGCTGCACCTTTGCCTCCACTGCTGGCCCAGCTTCTCCCCCTGACCCCTTCCACAGCGTGGTCTCTAAAGATCAGTTACAGTGAAGCCACCTGCTTCTTGTTCGCCTAATTTCTCTTTTGTTTTCCGTCTGCCTTTAAACATGCGTTCTTCCATGGAAAGATGGTGCAGACACGAAACTTTTCATGTTAATAATTGTGTGCATTTTCTATACATTTGAATCTGGTAGATCTGCCCTGTGTTCATGTGCAAAACCTTTGGGGCAGCTGAGGTTGCTGTTCTGCTCTAACTCTTTGTAGTAGGTGTCTGACAATGGGTAAAGACTCTGGGGAGAATCTCTGCTACAGAAGTTTGTATCCTGGAGCCAGCACAATTTCATGAACAGTAGCCCAAAGGACAGGCCAAGGGACATGTCTTTCAGTCCAATATGTATTTTTTACATTTTCACATGCAGAAAGTCTGCAGTCAAGAACCAGAAATGTGGTATCAGCAATGGAACTCAGTTCATTAAAAATTCAAATCAATGGAAACAACAGGACGTGTTATTTATCTAAGCCTTGAATCAATCTGACTACTATGCATAATGATCTTAATTAGAAAAGTGAGCCGAAGCAGGAAGACAGTCTGTCTCCTGGCTTTGAAATTATCATACCCCTATCAGTATGCTTGGGTAACTTGTAATTAGGGACAAAGGTTACACATAATTTTATATGCTGAAAAACCGGTTTTATACATGTAATTTCAAAAAATCTTTAAGAAATAGTTATAAGACTTGGTAACCCTGTTAGACTTTAATTTTTTTTTCCTGCCAGATTAGTAGTCTGCACTAATTAATTGATGGACTTCAAAAATACCAACAGAAACTTTGTATTTATAGGGAGCCTGGACACTAATAAGTAGCAATATTAATATCAGTCTTTGTAGAAGTTCCTTTCCAAAATTTGGTACCTTTTCACATCTGTTTCACCTGCATAGAAAATGCAGCTCAGAGAAGCAGTGTGGGCTGTCCAGCAACAGAGACTGAGGGCTTTCCTGTTTAAAAACTTTACTGGCATGTTGCACCAGCATGGCCACAATTATACCTACACAGCTCCTTGTGCAGTCCCCCACATCTTTCTTCTTTTCTTGCTTATCTCCAACTACTGTCATTAAATATTAAATGATCAAGTTTTGACAAAATGGCAGTCCTGTGATTACTCTTCCTTTAATATTTTATGGACAAGCTGTAATTAGAAAACAGAAGACCTAACTCTGAGGTCCTGCCTCATCAAAGCAGTCAGTTCCACACTAATTTAAACAAATTCTTCAATTTAGTTAAATCCACTGGGCAGGCCCACTGCCCGCTCACAGTGTTGAGTCACACACAAGCACTGCTCTCAGCAGGAGCAATGCCTTATCTTCTACATTGGAACAAATCTCTTCCTCTCTTATCACAGCTACAGATGTGATTTTTTTTCAGGGTACTATTTAATCTTAGAAATACATTAGAAAAAGATCAAACCCTCTCTGTCACACAAGATGGCCTTGCTTTCCCACAACAGTATTTCCACAAACAAAAAATATGGAAATTAAAAACACAAGTAGGATCTGTTTCATCAAAGTATTAGCTACATTTCTGTGAGGTTGACAATCACCTTTTTAACATGGCAGGAATTACATGTGTAATGGGTGTTACAAATGTTCAGCCCACACTGAAAAAAGATCACAGTTGGTATGAGTAATAGCTTTTTTCTTAAACATAAACAGTTTCCCTCTAGCTCTCTACATCAATGTAACCACAGCTGTCAAGGCAGCCTCACCTCTTTCTATGTATATTTTAACTTTAATTTTTTCCCATGCCTTCACTTAGTCGACTTTTTTTTTTTTTTTTTTTTTTTTATTATTATTAAAGGGCCTAAACCTGTTCTCCAATTTTGTGGGCAAATTCCCTGCAATAACAGATCTTGGTGTTTAGACATCTTTAAACATTATTATTAGCATGCAAGAAATTAGAGACCTACATCAAGATCTGGAGGTTTGGGTGTTGTTTTTTAATTGAAAGTGGATTTCAGATTGTAGTTTCCCTCATTCAAGGATGTCCAAACACTTTTACGTAGTTAAATTAATTTTTGTGGCCTTCTTTACAGGCAGCAGCAGCCCCCTTCCCACAGCTTTGGCACAGCCTTGGTGGTCACCAGCTGGAGCCATGGAGGCAATGCAAGGGTGAGGATGCGGGAGCTCTGTGGAGAGGATGGTGATGGGCTGAGGCTCAGAGGGCACACACAGTCTTAATCTTAAGCTGCACATGTAGACAGTCCTAAGATGTGCCAGGGGAGGTTTAGGTTGGACATTAGGGAGGACTTATTGACAGAAGTGGTGATTAGGCTATGGAACGGGCTGCCCAGGGATGTGGCAGTGTCACCATCCCTGGAGGTCTCTAAGGAAGGAGTGCACATGGCAGTGAGTGCCATGGTCTAGTTGACATGGTGGCGGTAACCCAACTGATTCTGTGATGGAATGGACCCTCCAGTCCTTGGGACACCCCACATCTCCTTGAAACTGCCATGTCTTCTTCATGGCTGAAGTCATAGAATTATAGAATATTAAGGGGTGGGAAGGGATCCACTGATCACCGAGCCCGTCCCCCCTGCCATGGGCAGAGACACCCCCCACCAGACCAGGCTGCCCAGGGCCCCCTCTGATGCCTTAAGTTTTAGCTTTCGTATTTTCCAGATTCTGTACTGCATTAGTGTGTAACTCTGAGCTTCAAAGAAAGTGTTAGCAAGCTCTCTTCACAATTTAGTCAGACAAAACAATCCTTTTCCAGCAGAAGAACCAAGGACATTATTGCAGCTTTGGGCTCAAAAAGTCTAAAGAGCAGCGACTTGAGAAGAGCAAACTGGGAGGATGTGACTTCATAACCTGAAGCTGTAATTGGACAATTAACCCCAATATGTAAATGAACAAAAACTTATAAAGGTGTAAAAATGTGTAACTTGGAGTCCATCTTGGGTCCATTTTGGGGGGAGCTATGGCCAGGCTGTTGTACTGCCCAGGGTGTATTCTTTGAAGGCCTTTTAAATAAATCCCTACCTTCTTCCTTTAACACAATCTAGCCTCTCTGTTCAGGGAGCCCCTCAAGGCATCAACCCAACCCGGCCTTCAAAGATGCAGCGCCTACACCCTCGCTGAGCAGCCTGCCGCAGTGTCTCACCCCCTCCCAGAAAAGCCTTTCTCCTTTCCCCTTTCTCCTTTCTCCTTTCCCGCCTCTCCCTCCCAGCGGTGCCAGCACGGGGACCCGTGCCCCCAGCGCGGCCCGGAACGCCAGCGCGGGGGCCGCGGTTTCCAGGCGGGCCGCGGCGCGGCGGCGCGGTTGCCATGGTGCTGCCGGGGCGCGGCCGCCATGGACGAGGAGGACACGGTGGGGCCTGCGGGGTTCGCCGGGCCGGGGCCGCTCCGCCCGGGGGGGCAGCGGCTGCGGGCGGCGGGGGGAGAGCGAGAGGTGCCGGCGGGCGCTGCCTGCCCCGGCCCGGCCCGGTCCTGCCCTGCCCGCACCGGGGCCCGGAGCGGCGGGCGAGGCCCTGCCCGGCCCCTCGGCCTTGGCCGGCGCTCGGTCCGGCCCGGGATGTGCCGGGCTCGGCGGCGCTGCCCCTCCCCAGCACGCTTGTGGGCGTTTCTGGAAACCACTTGGTTTTACTCCGTCGGTTTCCCTCTTCTCTCTCCCTCTCCGGTTTCTCCGGGAACCGGCGGCTCGTGCGGGCTTTCTCTCACCGCGTGTGCTTCTTTGCAGTTCCAGAAATTTGTTTTTCTTTTCGCCTCCCCCTCCAGTTTGCATCTCCTTCTTAATTTCTGGTGGGTGGCTTTATTTAAAGCCCCGCCACGTGTGTGCGAGTTGTGGATCGCCATTCCTCCTGTTCTGACGCTCGCACACGCGGGACTGGCGCTCTGCAGCTGCAATTACGTGTTCAGGGTTACCTGCGGCTGATGGCGAGTGCGATGAACACTTGTTACCAGCCAGAGCTAACACAAAGGGTGTAAATCCTCTCCTCTACAAATAATCTCAGAAGCTGTGCAGTAGCCTAGCAATAATGGCATTTATAGTACTTGAGCAATTGTGAAAGTCTTCTGGCTGTTCTTTATTTCAGAGAAATTTTAATGAGCGCTGTGCTCAGTGTTCAGAAGTGAACTGGGGTCTCACTGATGGAGGCAGATTTTATTGCAGATCTTGCCACAACGTTACTGAGGTAAAAAGATGAGTTACTACCTTGGAAAATGTTTGATTGCTTCTTGACTATATATAAGAAAATTACAGATTTTTCTTCTCGTCATTGAGGGCAGTATTTTTATTCTTCCTTTTTCATGCTTTAGTTGACAGTGTTTAAAACTAATGTTCTTTGAAATCACAACATTTCGAATGAGCCATCTTGGCCTGCTGTGTTGCTGTAGCTGTGGTGTCAGTGTGCTCTCTAGATGCCTTAGAAGCATTGTCTGCGTGTTGCTGCCTTTATGTCCAAATCCAGGCAAACTGTGATGCATGTTACCTGTGTGTCCATGATAGTAATTGTCTGTTTTTGAAATTGCTGAATGAAAAGTTCAGACTGTCTAATGTCCTGTTAGTTTAGGAAATTTGAGGGAATTCCTCCATTTTGTTTTATGATGGGGCAATCTGTGCAAGTTAGACATGGCTCTTTTTCTTGCTAAGATGTATTCCTGTTTTGCAGAGAACTAGAGAAGTTGTAAACACTGATTTTATTACTAATTCAAGAGTCCAATCAATCTCCAAAGGTTTAAAAAAGCAGGAAAAAACTGGTATGTATGAGTTTCTGTTTGTATTTTGTGAAAGGTGGCTGCTCAGCCACTGCTCTCCTAGGCCATTAGGTCTTTGGTAGAGAACAAAAACGGATAGGCAGGAAAGACCATAGGAGTGGGAACAAAATGCACCTCCCTGATGCTGTTACAACCTTCAGAGATCACACTTGGTGACTTCCTGAGCCAGAGGTGACCTCTGGTGAGCCCAGTGGTGGGGATTTCTTATTGAATAGAGTTATGTGCTACTGCTGCTTTGACTTCTGGAAGCAAATACTCATTCAGGCTACTGGAGGTATGCATTCAGATGTGGTGATCCTTCCCTGTGATGGGTATCACAAAACTAGAGGTTGTTTGTCTTGGCAAGTGAGCTGTGATGGTGGTCCAGCTCTTGGTGTCAGTCTGGCCTGGGTTACAGGCACTTGGCCCTGCAGCTTACACACCAACTGCACAGAAGATGTTTCATGCAGTTCCAGTAGCTGAACCTGAGCTGCATCTTTCATCCAGAGTCACTTTTTTACTTTTAATTTCATGAATATTCAGAAGAATAGTGGTCATTACACAGGAGGATCTGGGGCATAAGGATGTAGTGGTTAAGCTGCTGCTACATCTGTGTGTGTATGCCGTGTTGGCTGGAGACATCTCTTACTGTTGTGGTCACTTTAGAAAACAGAACTGCATTAAAATGCCAAATAAAGCAAGGGGTTATCTTTCTCTCTGATATGCTCAAATACCTTTGGTCTGTTGCAGAGGCAGTAGATTGCTACATTCCTTTGAAAAGAGCAATTGTGTGGAAGTCAAGTGAGGTGTGAAAGGACCCCTCCACTTTTCCTTATGCTGTATTTATTCTGAAGTCTGGACCAATCATGCTTTTAATTTATCCCGTTGAGAAGGTCATTAGCCAACCACAGGCTTCTTAAGAAAGAAATCCTTAACTTCACAATGCAGTCATGTTACACTGAATTCCATGAATGTATAGGAGTAAGCTGTGTCTGTTAGTTCACTGTTAGCAGTTAAGAGCATCATCATTAGGGCAGGGCAGAAGCTTTGGGCAGATAACGTCCAAGATGGTGACATGCAAGGTGTGTTTTGGAACAAAAGTAGTGAAGAACAGGTGTGGAAGGAATGAAAAGGGAGTTGAGAAATGCAGAGAAAATTTCTAAAACCAAAAGCATGTAGAAAAGATTAGTAGTGAATTTAGAGAGGTAAGAGTGAAAAGTAATTGTAATGCAGCCTGAAGAAATAGTGAGCAGATTGGAGCAGGCCCACTCCCTGTGAAATTAATGTTGTGCTAGGATTTGTTAGAAGTTGGGATATTCTTTCATTTAAACATTTGTGATTCTGTGTAAGAGAATGGTAAATCACCAAAGTGGTATTGGTTGTTTTTTGCCTGACTCAGTCCTGTAATGTTCCAGTTTTCTCTGTCAGGGGTGGGAAAGGAATGTTCGTATTTCATTTTTAATGGCAGGTTCTCAGTTATTTTTAAACTGGTAATTTAACAGTGCTCTGCTCAATTACAAATGCCACACTAGACATTGTAATGAATTATATTATTCTTGGGAAATGTGTGAAGTTCTTGTTCAGTAACTTTTCTTCTCGTTTAAGGCTGTGAATAAATGGAAGTTAATGGAGTGTTCAGTGTAGCTGGTTTATGCACTAGGGTCTGAAATCATTAAATAGAGATATGGGGATAAGTGTGCATAAGGTTAAAAAAACCAAAATAGTACAAACAAACATAGTTTGTTTCTTTTTTTTCCCCCTTAGATGGAGGCTGTGAATGGTATATTTGTGAAGGCTTTCAGCTTGTACTCAAGAAACAAGTGGAAGCTCTAGAAGCATTAGGAATATGTCCACAAATGAAGGTATGTAGATGTCAGTGTGAGTTCTATACTCTGTGTGTGTGTGTTACAGAAAATGTGACTTAAAAGATTTTAATTTTTAAAGTGAATCACACAAGTCCCTGTTTAAAATCATTGAGCATATGACATAAAAATTTGTTTCTCTGGTAATTTTTAAACATATTTTATAAATCACAGTTAATAAAATTAGAGGTGGAATGTTATTCATATTCCTGAGTTAGAAATTACACTCTGTTCTCTCAGCAATTAATGATCTTGTAAACATTGTACCATTTACCATCCATTTTTGTTTATCAGGATGAAATTCTGTGCAATTTTTGGAGGTGTTACCTTCAGAAGAGCAAACAGGCATATTGCAAGAGACCAGCTGGGGAAACCATCAAACCATTATCAGTAAGTGAAAGCTCAAATCCCATGAGATGTTTGGTATCTTTTTAAATGCAGCAACAGAAATCTTCTTTGTTTAGGTGATATATCTTGCTGCCAATAATGTCACTTCAGTATGAAGGTGGTCATGTAAACAGGCTTGCACATGTCCAATTTATTGGGTTTTGGAGTTTTTTCAAGTCTGTTTCAACAGATGAATATTTCTGTGACTATTTGAAACTGCTTATTTAAAAGTTTTGCCTTGTCTTGACATAGAAAAATCAGTAAATACAAATGGCAATGCAAAATGTATCATCAGCTACCATCCTTTCCTGCTTGCTTTCTTGAAGTTACTCGTTTGATCAAGCTTTTGATTCTGTGTGCTGCCAACTTTCTGATCATTGTAGCAGATTAAAATGTAGTCACTAGAACTTTTTGGTATTGAGAAATCCTTGAAAAAATACTTCTTTGTCTTTTTTTTTTCCACTTACTGGTGATTCGTGGAGTAAAAATATTAACAGTTTGGGTTTTAACTTTTACTGTTAATTTTGCATCTGTCATGCTTTATGTGGTTTGTTAAGATCGAAACCGTAACTAAGAGCAGCTAACACAAATGTTTCTTTACAAACCCCAGGTATGTGAGAGCAGTACTGATGTGGACAGTGATCCAGAGAGACCCAGCTTTCTACACTTGCTGTCTCTCTCTGAAAGTGAGGGGGATCTGCAGACCGACACCAGCTTTGCCTCATCAGTGAGCAAGGTCTCAGGTAGGAGCAGTGAGCTGAACTATCTGAAAATCAGTTTTTCTGTAGTTTTTAAAAATAAATAGATTTAAAGTGTGGTTTTGTACAGTGAATGGGAGGAACTGGTTGGAAGTTGTAAAGTTTTTAGTCTTGTTTGACACTGTACTACTTTATATTCTACCAGAAATAGAAGACTTCCTCCTCCAATCCCCACCCAAGGAGATAAAAGTTGAACAGGACCTGGAAATACAGTGGGAAATGCAGGAGGAAGTTCTGGTTTATAGCGAGTTTGCTCCATGCCTCCTGTTTGGAGTGGGAAAAAAATTGCTGTTATATCTGCCAAGCAGCATTGAAGAATAAGCACATATTTAACCAGTAGCAGAGCTATCTGTCATGACTTTGATGTTAAAAAACGAGTCTGTTCTTCAAGGGCGTGTATTTTTTTTTCTATCCCATAGATATATTTAGCTTTTTAATTTTTTTTCTTTACATTATTTTGGCATTTCTGTATCTTTTGTCTTCACAGTTTTTTTACTGCTTTCCCAATGACCCCTTCTATGAAAAATCATATTTTAGCATTCCCTCAGTTTCTCTTTTCTGCTTGCAATAGCAGCAGGAAAATAGCTACAGAATGCTGAACTTCTTAATTAAAATGTTGTAGAGAATTGGAGTGTTAGGTTCTGCTGGGCAAATGTAATACCAGACAATACTGCAAGGCCTGATACTGGAAATGCATTGCAAGGCACATTTGAAAGTTTTTGCTTGTGTTTTAAACTTATGATGGTTTTCTTTCTTGCTTTATTCTTTGCTTGCTTTTTCCTTCTTTATCTATCTCTGTGTTTCTTATTCCTCTGTGCTATCCTCCTTATGGCATGTTTCTGTTCTTCTGTGATATTCCCTCTCTACCCTCAGAAGACTGCAATCTTGTTTTTTCAAGCTTTTATCTTTATTTTGTAAAGTCCACAAGCGATAATAGATTGGGAAATTTTGTCAGCAGCAATTAGAAAACTTCAGACAGAGTTGGGGGGAGAGGGGGAAGTTATAAAAATGGTGATGCAAATTTTTTTTAATATAATGCTAGAACCTTTCATCCTTACATATTAAAATGACATTTTGAGGTAAAGATTGACTGTATGTTTGTGCATGTAGAATCCAAGAATTGAGTAAAGAATTTCTAGGGAAAGTATTTCCTTAAATTTTCTTCACATTTTTGATGTCTAGGGTAACTCCTTTCTTCCTCGGTGCTTGTGCCTTTTATAGGTCTGTTGCTTAAAGTTTTAGAACAGCAAGGTAGTCCTAAGTAGGCCAGAATTTATTGTCTTTGTTAGTTGCTTCAGAGATTGAATTCAGCTTCCAGTAGTCATCAATTTCACTAAAATCACTTCAAATGAGTTAAGAGTTCAGTGATACTTAAAGTAAGTTTTGGCAAAATCAGACAAACATAGAGTTAATGTCTTTTGAAATTTAGCTTATTTCTAGTTTGTTGTAAACTCTTGTGAAGATTCATAATTTTTTTCTTTGGTGTCCTTTCTGCTGAGCTGTTACTGCTAAAAACGAGAAACCTCGACACCCTTCTTTCCCTAACAGGCTTGTCCATACAGCAGTTTGGTTTTTTTTTTGTTATTTTCTTGTAGGGTTAATAGCCATTTCCACTGAGTACAGCACTGAAATATTGCTAGAGAAGCCTATAAAACTCTTAAATTATTAGCTGTGTGTAACTGTGTGTTGTCATGCCATGCATAAGCTGGGAGAAATAAAAGGAAATTGTGTGCCATCATTAAGGGCACAAATATAATGAGGATTATTTTAAATAAATTGAGTTGAATGTGAAATTAACAATGAAGCTTCAGTCATGAAGCTGCCTTTAAGTGCAGTATCCATGTGAAAGGTGAAGCAGTTGACTCCAGAGGCTAAGCCGATGTTCCCGCGTTCCTGCCTTTGTTCCCTGATGCACCCGCTCTGCTCCGCACCGGGCGTTCGGGCCGGCTCCGAGAGCCCGTGCCGTGCCGTGCCCGTGCCCTGCCGGGGCCGCGCCGTGCCGTGCCGTGCCGTGCCGCGCCGCAGCGCCCGCTCCGCGGCCGGCAGGTGGCACCGCAGCCCGGCCTGGGGCCGCGCGCTGTGCGGCGTCCCCGTGCTGCGGCACCGGGAGCTGCCCCGCGGACCCCGCCGCCCGCAGGTGCGGCTGCCGCCCGCCCGCCCGCCGAGCTGCCCGGCTCTTAGAAATGCCAGGTTGTTCTCAGCGGGCTCTTTGCCCTGGCCCGGCAGCTCCCAGCTGGGGAGCTGTGCATCCAGCTCTCGCATTGCTGTCTGAACGGGTGAACAGTTTGTGGGGAAGTGAAGTCAGGAAAATCTCTGCAGAGTCAATGCTGGCATTTCGTGCCGGTGTGCTTTAAATACATTTTCCTTCATCCTGGCCGGGTCATGATGTAGGGAAGAGAGGCTTACAGACTTTTGTTTTTAATTTTTTCTTTTTTGATCTTCCTTTCCTGAACTCACAGGTTTCACTGCTGAAAAGGTTCCAAACTTATAAAACACTAAACAAAATTTTGTGTTTTCCTCTGTTTCTCTTTGTTTTTAGTGATTCACCTGAGTAAGGAAGAAGTTTGGATGTTAATTTATTTGGGGGTTTTTTCCCACCCTCTTCATAATTTCGTACATTCCTGTTGTAAAGATATTTGTTTGACATTGAATTTATATACATTTTTTTAAAGAATACCTGTATTTCCACAGTTAGATATTATAGGACAGATGGATTCAGGGCAGACTTCTAACATCAGTAACATTTCTGCAATGTAAATGACATTTTCATTAAAGTCCTGCCTGGGTTGAAATTTAAAACTGTGTTTTAATCCCAAACTCAGAGGCATTGATTTAAGTACATCAAATTTTCCTTTGTTTCCTCACAGTTCCTTTATATTTCAAATGGTAAACAGTATTTCCAGCTCATTAGTCTATTGGTTATATGTTATATAGGAGTCAATGTCCTGGTCAAGTGGAATAGCACTTTGTGAAACAGGTTCTCATCTCATATTGTGGTAGATTAATAAATTAGGGTTAAACTGTTTCACAGAAAAGTGCGCAAACAAGCAAAACATTCAAAGTAATGATTTTAAAATGTTACTAGTTGCTGAACAAATTTTGCATGTTCCTTTATCTTGATTTTTGTACGCCGTGGTTCATGTATCTGTCCTATCAATTGCTTTTTTTCTTTTAACATAAACTCAAGAAAGCACCTCTGTGTACTCTGGATCGGTGGATGGCAGCTTGTATTTAAAGAAGAACCAAAAGGAGAAGCTGCGGATGACGATGCCAATGACACTTTCATTTTGTTATATGGCATTGCTCTGGGTGAGAGAACCGATTACATTGTCTGAGCTCTTAAGGTATGAACAGTGTCTAGTGAAGAATCATTGCGTTTATAAATAATGATTAAAAAATAGATCTGTACTATTGACCTCATGTGAATTTGCTCAGTAATAGTGAGAAGTTCTTTATATTTAGTTGTCTTGTCTTTCCTTTATTATATCTGCTTGTGCAGCTGCTGTTGGAGGACATTCTCTATTGATTGCAATGCATTTCGAAGACCTGTAAGGAAGAATGTTTTGAAGTTAGAGAAGCTTTTTATCCTTCTCCTTCAAAAATTCTTAAGACTTGCTGGAGGTGTGTATGGCCACACTTCTGTGATATTTGCTGTTGTCAGCATGTCAAAATTGAATGAGTAAACATTCTCCAGGACTTACATCAGTGTCATCATGCAAACAATACCAGCACTATACAGTGATCTGAAATGCAGCAAAGTAACTTCATGCAATGGAGTTGAAATTAATATAAGATCATTTTGTCTTCATATCTTTGTATCTGTAATTATCAGAGTTCAGAATAATACCTTTTAATATGGTAGAAGTAAATTGTGCTAATAATAGGGTTTGATGCTAAATGGAGACTGTCAGGCTACTGCTGACAATGCAGCTCCCCTCTCTCCCCTGCAACAAGGCCATGAACACTTTCCTTATGGACTTTACTTCAGGAATGAAAAATAATTCATCAGCTCTTCTTGTTGGCAATAAATATTTTAAATCAGGCTGAAATAAGTTCAGGAATTCCTAGATTTTCCTTGGAAAACCTTTTGTATTCTGATACCCTTTTTTAAAAACTGTTGAAATATTGGGTATTTCTAAGCAGATGATGAAAAAATATTACTTGGCCAAAATATAAGGAATAGAAATACTCAAGTAAATACATTGGCAAATCAAATTGAAAACTTAGACAAAATAAGGGAAAAACTGATTTAAAATTCAGTGCTTTAATTTTTATTTTTCAAATACATAACCTGTGAGTTAAAAGGCAAGGCAGTGAGTACATTATCCCCCACCTGAGGTGCTTACAGCTGGTGTAGCTGCTGAAAGTGTGATGAATGCAAGGGGCTTTTTCCCCCAGAGCCTGATGTTCCATCATAGCCTCTCTCCCCTGGTGTGCCAGGTTCCACCTGCACTTTTCTAGCTTTGTACAAACTTTCCAAGAGGGATGGATATTCAAGGATCTTATTTATCTTATTTGCAAATAATTTCCAAAAGGGGAGTTTTTTTTTGTCTTGAGCTACAGTAGTTACTACTAGATAATCAATTGCTATGCAAAACAATTTAACCCGTTGATTTTACTTTAGGGGTGGCTGTTGCCTTCATTGATCAGAATTGCACAAACCATTGCATATTTGCATAACTGGATATGCTATTGCAGAAAAGATGCTTGTAAAAGTTTCATTGAAATGCTGTAATATTCAGAATTCAAACTAATACCCTGCAATACAAAAGTATTTATTGAGTAGATTAAGAAATAGTAGAACTCAAAAGTAATGCTCAATAACAAGACTTTTACTGGCTACATTCTTCCTTAGGAAATTCCGTACGAGTCAGAACTACCATAACATATTCTGTAGTTTTGTGAATGATTAGCAAATAAGTAATGTAAAAGCTGTTGGATAATATTTGTAAATGGCAAAAATCCAAGTAGTAAATTATAATTTCTGGGGTAGAGCAACTTGTTTACACAAAAGAATTGCTAGTTATCCCATTCTGTTAGGAAAGAAAAATTAATAATTAAATATATATTCTTTGGGTATTGTATCTTGGAAACTGTCTCTGGAAGTAATGTTGGCGCATACCAGGCAAAGACATCTTCACATGTTTCTGTCTTAGTACAGTGGTGTGATTGGAAGAATACCCAACCCAACAACAACTGTTGAAGTCAGCTGTCAAGAGGGAAGATAGATAGTTTTGTTTGCAAATGAATGGTAAATAATTGTATTTGGCACTTTAAAAATCAGAGACTTCAGAAAAGATCTTGGAAAAAGAACCTGGAGACTGTCCTTTGGACTAATATCCTTAAGAGATGAGCACACTTGAACAGATTTAGAGAAAACATGAAAGCAGTAAAAAGGTTGGAAAAAGATAAAAAAATCAAGCAGCAAATATAGCACAGAATGGCATAATCTAAAACTAATAATTGGAAATTGAAATAAGATTATTTGAAAGCAAAGATAAAATGTAATTAGATAGAGTTTGTGTGTAAGACTGTGTAAATCAAAATGATTCAGTAACTTTAAATGCACTGAACATATGAACTGGATTAAGTACAGAAAATTAAGTTTAAAAGAATGTTATTTGTATTGCAAAGTTTTACCATGATATGATAGTTATATAAGACTGTAATTACGTTATCATGCTTCCCTCCCTACCCTTAAGGTCTTTGCCTTTCAACAAGTTTGATGAAGAAGTAGAAAGAATTTTAAATTGCATGAACTACCATAAAATACTTGTTTTCTGACTTCTGAATATTTAAGTTTAAAAAATCAGACAACCTTCACATTTTTGCATGCATTAAGATACAAAACAATGACAGACTGAAGATGAAAACTATGCAGAGAAAGCATTAAGTATTCAGCATTACCTTTTAAGTCTTTGTAGGCAAATTGTTTTATTTAAACCAGCTGAATTAGTGTTCTGTTTAAAGTTCTGCCTTGTTTTTTCCTCAGTTTGGTTTTCTCTGTAACCTGAAGTCAGCTGACTACCACTCCTCCCTTGTGATACATGCTTGGGCACTACGGTCGGGCAATCTGCCAGCTTTTAAAGGATTTACAACACCAAAAATATACTCCTCCTTGCTACTTGACACACTTAGCAGAAAAACACTACAATTACCTCCTCTTACAGGAACATTTTGGTTTAAAAATAACACTTTCAGCAACATTCTACTCATGTCTGTGCTACATATTAAATCCTTTTCCATTATGAATATTCTTACAATAGTCCGTATGATGTATGTTATTCATCTAAATAATAAAATAGTTGGCTTTTGGAAAAAGTTTCAAGATGCTAGACTTTTAAGATTCTGAGAAATAATGCCTTCCAAATGAGGTTATACCTAGTTGTGCTGGCAAGACTAAACTTATAATCAGTTTGTGGCATTGCTGTGGCTTTAACAAATGGATCACTTCCTTCTAGCATGCTGAGGACCTAGGATTTTTTTCATACTTGGGCCTTATTAATGTATGTTGCTGCTGTAATTAAAAGAACTTGGTCTGTGTACTACATCTGCCAGTCAAGTTTTCAATCACCTCCCTGATGGAACATAGTCCTACAGGTGTTTTGACCATCTCTCTGTTAAATGAAAGCTTTGGAGGAACAGCAGACAAAAGAAACTGTTCTGAAGTGCTATTCCAAATCTGGACTTCTGGATTAAGTGTTAAAACTTGCATCATCAGCACATTCTGTTCATAACAGGGTATTTGTGCTGTATTTTTAGAGTGTAAAAACAACTTTCTGAGAGGAAAGAGCATTCTTTTTTTTCTGGAGACAATTTTAAGCTAGAAAAGATATTGCTTCTAAGAAGTTACAGTGCTTTGACTTGGTACATCCAAATTAGTGAAAACTTTTTTTTTTAAATATCTTGGTGGACACTGCTTATCTCTTCTGGTGTAAGGATGGGGTTCCAGCATCAGTTTAAGCTACTCCAAGTTTTTGTTGCTGTGGTTTTGCATAAACATTCCTGTTCTTTCTCTTGCCATGCATACTAGCATTCATCCATTATGGTTTATTAGGTGAAAGAAGTAGATCTATAGAAGATACATTTTGCAAAAGAAAGTGTCACTGGACATTTTAGTGCAGGTTAATGTGCGTCACTGCTGTCCCTTTCTGCCCTGTGCAGGCAGTAATGTTCTGCAGTCATCCAAGTCTGTTGGAGTGAAACCCTGAAGAGACAAATTCCCAATCTGATCCTCTGAGAAGTCACACAAGCGCTTTTGTCAGCAGGGAGGAGTGTGTGGCAGGGGACTGAAGGAGGGTGGGATTTCCCATTTCAGAGGCAGCAAGCTGTGAGGGTGGTTTGCCTGCATCACCACTACACCACACCCGAAACAAGGTCCTGATTGTCTGTCCTCTTCCAGCTGCTGCTGTGCTGGCTCAGGCGTTTGCTGCTCTCGGTGTCGTGGTTCCAGGCCTTCATATCTGACAGCTAATGGTGTGATTGTGCCTTAACGTGTGTCAGCCAAAGCTTATCATCAGCTGAGCCAGTAATGCATCACTATTGTTGAAAGGGGAAGGTTCTGCTTCCCTTTTTCTCCTGCCTGTGTGATGCATACCCTTCCCTCTGGCAACTATTTCACTTGTAGGGCCATCTGTGAACTGTGAACCTCTTCACAGTTTGTTAGATGATGAAAGAAGCCTTGCTGGCTATAGGGTAGCAGGTGGTTTTCTGCTGCTGTTGTGATTTACATTTGGGGAAGAGATGAATTATATCAGCTCATGGCTGGATCACAAAGAAGGGAGGTCCTGCTAGTTGTGTTGAGCTTTTTAATTTGGCTCAATCAACTTTCTGAAACCATACCTGAAGCTTGTGTTCCTCAGTAGTGGATGACTAAAAGGAGCTAAGGAACAGATGTGCCAGCTGCTTAGCAGGTCAGGCAGGGTGGCAAGGACCAGCAGTGGTGGCTGCATTTGGAGAACAACCTCAGGGGAGCCCAGTGCACATCTCCACTCAGGGTGGGGGAAATGCTGTTCCTGCTGGTTGAGGAGAGCTACTGAAATTTCATTAGCAAAATTGCCATTACACAATTTGATTAGAAAGGACTGTGCACCACCTGTTACTTCTTCACTTAAGAGACTAATAAGCAGAGCTTTGGAACCAAGGCTGTTGGGCAATATGATTTTTCATATTGCTGTTATTTTGCAGGAATCATTATAAATTACTCTGAGACAATTTCAATAATGAAATTCACTTTTTATTCTAATCCTGGGTTTAACTCATTTTTTTCAATTAAACTGAAACTTCACTTAAGACTGCTTTAAAAAATATACTGTAACTGTAAACTTTGCAGTAACTAGCTTTTAAACAGAATTTTAGTCAACTTCAATAGATACACACTACATAACATGAAACAAATAGTGATGAGGCACAGAACAGGGAGATAGCAGGTGGGCTTGTGAATTGCTATAGGCTCAGAAGGGACATTAAATATTATAGAACAAGAAGTTACTAATCTATGTAGCAAGATCAGAGAAGTCCTGTGCAGATAATACTCATCAGCAGGGGAGAAAATTGTTTTCAGTCCTAAAGTTAGTGTCTTCTCCATTTGTAGTGTTAACTTATTCAGGTTTAATATACTCTTTAACAAAATTGGTTTGGAGAAGAGGAGATGGGAAGGCATGTCTAGCTTAGCCCTATGGGAGACTACCAGTGTGCCTTAGTGTGGAATGGGTGTGTTGCCTTGTGGGGATATGTGCTTGTTCAATGCTTGCTTGTTCTATTGTGGATATCTTTTAAGATGCTGGATAAGAGGAGGGGTTTAGTGTAGTGGTGGCTTTTTATTGGTATCTGTTGTTAAGTCTTATCTTTTACATATATTATATATATGTATATATATATATATATGCATGTGTGTGTGTATTCAAGAAAAATATCAAATAAGACTGTCAACCACTTAGCAAAACCAGTTTTTAACAACAAAGATGCATTATTTGTGTGCAACTAAAATTTAAGCTATTTTTATTTATTATTATATGAAACAATTTCTATTCATCCCTCAGTAATACTGTTTCTGAAGAGTATCATTATAGAGATATAAGTAATGTGGCTTCAGTTCTTTGTATCCACTCATCATTCTGTGATTTTCTTCCCTTCATGTTGCCTGATTCAAACTTCTCCAGCAGAAAGTCTATGTATTGAAAGTAAAATATACTTAAAGCTTTAGAATTTTGAAAAAAAAAACCAAACAAACATGCCATTCAAAGGAGGCTTAAAGCAGTTCAAGAAATGCAGTAGTTGAAGAATGTGCAGAACAAACTCCATGTGAATTTGTTGATTGTATGCTTACTGCCATAACATTATTATTTGTCAGTCACATCTTGAACTTACAAGCCTGTTAAATGATTGAACTGGTTTTTGTTCTGTGGAGCATTTCAGGTGTGTAACTGCAGGTTGAATTGCTTAGGTAGCATAATACTGGTGTTATTTCAAATCAGAAGTTGATTTGTATTTTAATTTTATAATAAAGATATGAATTTGTTATCCTGTATGTTATTTTGATTTGATCTTCATTTTTTTTAATGCAGGTTTGTTGTTGAAGGGCATATTCCGTATTTGAATGTTTTCCAGCATTTTCCAGAGAAGATGAAGCTATGTGGACTTGATCTTAAGATCTTTTGTGTAGAGGTAATTTTTTTTCTTAAAGGAAAAGTTAAAAACACCCCAACCAAAACCTAGTTATTTAGTGGTATTTTACTTATTGTGGTCGCTGTACTAATAAATTGAGTAAATCCATTGTTATATAATAGGGGTCATGTTTCACAGTATTGGAGCCTGGCAGAAACTAGTGCACTCTGTGACTTGGAGTGCTTTAATCTTTAACCAGTCTTATTAAACTGATTACCTAAGTTAGAATGAATCAATAAGTACTTGTGGAGAAAAGGGTATTCAGAACTGCTCTCAAAACACTCAGAAATAGAATTTAGCTTCAAGTGTAAGGGCCATATATTATCCCTTTTGGGGCTCTACTTGAAATATCTATTGAAGTTTTTTGTAATTCCATATTCTTTTAATAAAATATGGCTTAGATGCTATCCCTTGTTCAATTCCTTGTTGTACTGGTTGAAATATATCAAACCTAAAATCTACATGAGGGGATACAGCTCTACTAGGAACTGAATAGTAACAGTCTTGAGTGAAATTTAATTTCTCTTATCTAAGATTCTTATGTATTGTAGTAACAATTGCCCAATGATATTTCTGTTGCAGATAAAAATTTATTACGGATTTTTGCAGTGTGCAAATAAAATCTTAGCTTTTAAGAGCAGAAAGCAGCAGTTCTGCCAAGCCCTCTTTGATGATGTTGCAAGTAACATTAACATTCTCCAATATGTAGCTTATATTCAGCAGGTCATGAGTTGTTCAGGAGTTGTGCTTTCAGAAGTTTTAGCATTTATAATATTTTTGGTTTTATGTTACTGATGTCCTGTTTGGATAAATGAGAATTATGACCTCTAAAACTCTCTAAAAATAAATTCTAAAAATCAGGAGATGAATTTAATACAAAAGCTCTTGATTTCTTTGTCTTAGGTATTTCCTTAGCAGAAAAGATGTTAGTGTATTAAATACGAGTATAAACTTGGTTTTAAGTCCTTGTCCTTCTTTGCCTCCATCTTCTGGATGAGTTCTTGTTTTATGAATTGCAGCTGTAAAGCTTGTACCATACCTCAGAGTGGGAGAACTGGTTTACCAAGAGGAGATGAGTTTCCTTTGGAGGATCCTACTGTTTCCTTTTGGGGTAGGGCTGCTCCCTTCACTTCCGAAGCATAAGTAGATATCCACACTAGCCAAGTAGTCTCTTAACTGTATTTTCACTGAGATATATAGGTACAGTTCTGCAAGCTTACTGTACCATTTGTTTTCCAGCAATTCCATTAATATTGTGACTTCCTCTTTTTAGAAATGTCTGCTCCTTACTCCACCTTCAATGTTACAATTGATGATGCCTTACTAAAGTATTTAGTTTTAATGGTTTTTACTACATCATGAGGCTGATTATTGCAAAATCCTTACTAGCGCTTTCCTACATCTCATGTTTCTCACTGCAGCACTGACATTACCAATGTCTTACTGTGTCTAGTTTTGGCATCTGAGTTTTGAGAAATTTGAGAGAATGAGGTTATTGTCTTGGAGCAGAAAGTGAGATTGTGTAATACTCCATTCTGAAAATATACCTTACATTCTTTTCTGCTTTGCTCTGTATTGAATATTTTGTAGACAATGATCTTAAAAACCTTAATGATATTATGGCTGTTATAAACAGCGGTGTAAGTTGTTCTAATGCCATTATTTGTTGTACTTCAAATCTGGTGAATATAAGCTGCAAACATGTTCCAAAGTATTGATAACTGATGGGACTATTCCATATGTCTCCTTTTTAATTTTGAACAGATTTTTAGTTCATTTAGTTGTGTCCTATGCATCCCAAATTTGAATCAAGAAGTAATTTTGTTACAGTAACTTGAAGGATTTGAAATCATACTAAATATCACTTTATCAGTTAAGTGCAGATGAAGCCTAACTTGTTGAGGCTCATCTTGTATGTAAATATTCTCAGTGGCTTCAAGACTTTTTTTAGTAACAATTTCCCACATACCCAAAATATGCTGAATTTGTACAAGGTTGAAGTTTTTACAGGTGTTAGAAAAGTAAATGCAACATTATTATGAAGTGAGTCATGTACTTTCTGTGTAGTGGCATGTGTGTGTATACATGCACAAAGGGTTTTTATGACTTGTCACTTAGTAGTAGTTTTCCATATGCAAGGAATGGGGACGTTTCAGGCTTCCCAGCTGTGATAAATTTCTGCATTGTGTAATTTAGGAATGGAGTCTGTATCACTGACAGTTTTTCCCTGTGTTGCATCCTGTTTAGCAATTAGAGGTGATTGCAGCATCTGCCGTGCAAGGAGAGGCTGAGGGCTGGGGGCGAGGTCACTAATGTGTATGAATGTCTGAGAGGGAGAAGTGAGGATGGCATTGTGCTTTCTTCTTGGTGATGTGCAGTGGAAGGACAGGAAACAACTGAAACAGGGTACAAACTGAAAAACAGGAAATTCCATTTGAATATTAAACTTTTTCACTGTGTAAGGTGATTGAGTGCTGGAGCAGGCAACCCTGGACCACTGTGGAGTCCCTGTCTTCAGAGGTACACAAAATCTGATGGGACACAGTCCTGAACGGCTTGCTGTACTTGATCCTGCTTCAGCAGAGGTGTTGGACTCCATGTATAATCTCCAGAGGTCCCTTCCAACCTCAAGTATGCCTTGTATTCTGTTTCACATTTTCAGTAGAGGTGGCAGATAGGTCCTTCATATTTTGGTAGCGGAACAGCTAACAAGAAGGGCATAATTCTTCGTTCTGCTAAAACTGAGCTTTATTTAAAATACCTGCCACAAAGGTATAGTACAAGGAAGGAAAAGCAAAATTTCCTTTTTCTAAACCAAGTATTCTTATTCCATTCAATTCAAATAATTTTGTATGTATGAAGGAAGAATAAGATTAAGTTTTTGGTTTTGTTCTATGCAGGAGGTCAAGGGTTTTTTTCTTGTATTTGCAAATTGTTTAACTACAGTAGATCTCTGTTCATCTTAAGGTTTGTACCCGTAGTCAATACATCCTTGGTAAGGGCAGTCATTTTTTCTTCTTTAAGTGGAAGTCACCTTTGTTCCCTTTTTAATGCACATAGAATATCTAGGATTTTAGGATATCTATTTCTTTTAAAACCTATTAGTGTACGAGTTAAAATGTATTTGTGAGTTATTAGTAGTATATCTAAAGTTTGCTGGATAATTTGTTTTCAGCTTGTATTATTTTATTGATGTAATCTGTCCTCCAGCTGCACACAAATTCCCTCTTTTATTTCCGCATGAAGTAGGGATACTTTAAGATCTTTAAGATACACATCCTCCACTTTGCTTTTAGGGATTTATCTTTATCCTTATCCTTATACATAATTTATTAAATCATCCCTTTTGCCTTAAACTATCAACAACCTGTCTTTGCCATAGGTCTGTCTTGCCATGCATTTCTGACTTGGGACTGTATACCAAATTATCTTTCAAGTATTATTTTCTTGTGCTTAAAAGTTTGTTGTGCTTTGCTGCCTCAAATTTGCCTTTAGCTTTTATTACTTTTATAAAACACATTATTTTTCTGTGTATTTTACCTTTAACACATTTTAAGTGGATTTTTTTTAATGTCCAAAAGTAGTGTTTTGTTTGTTTTGATTCTCACATTCCTCACTCACACACAAATTTAAATATATGTGTATATATAGGTAAGCAGGTCACTCCCATGGATGTTGGGCAACATGATTTACTAAAGTACTGAAGATAACAACCGTGTCACTTTGGATATGTGCTGTGTGCAGCAGGATAGGTGTAGTCTCATAAGCATCTTTCAGATCCTGTTGTGCTAAAGAGCTTTGGAAATGGCTGTGTCTGGATGCACAAGTATCTGAACTTGGCAGAGAGCATGATGTGTGGCCTCAGAGAAGTTCCCTTCTCTCAATCTCTCTTCTCCAAATTTGAAAGAAAACTTTAGGAAGAAACAAGTTAAAAATACCTCTTTTTTTCCACCAGGGATGGGGAGGCCTGGAGAAAGTTGAGCTTGGTGGGTTAGTTGAATTATTTTCAGACCTGTCTACCAACTTGTCCCTGAAGACAAAAGGAATGGGTATTTCCTCAATTATCCTTGCTACTTCTTCTTCTGCCCTGGGGTGTAGTCATGGAATGGCTTCTCCCTTTAAGCCGTCCTCCATTCACCCTCCCCCTTGGCCTTCCCTTTCTCTTAGATGGAAGTGGCTGCACAATTCTAAATCCACATGTTTTAAAGGGACATTGAATATTTTACTCTTGACAGTGTTGTTGAAACACCTTGCTGCCTAGGAATCTGTCTCTTAAAAATATTCCCTTTTTTGTCCTATAATTCAATTTTGTCCTCTCTTTTTTGGGTTTTTGTTTGTTTTTTATAATCCAGAGTATTGCTGCCTATAACAAGGAAGGTACTCACTTCAAAAGATTTGACCTTGCCAGCGTGATAAAATTACCATCTATGCTACTTTTTGATTAGTATAGTCCTATTATTATAGTATAGTCTTAGTATAGCTTTTTTTTTTGTTTCTTTTTATACATCCAGCTTCCAACTTAGATTAACAGAAGCACCGTTTAGTTTGAATTCTGCACTAATTTGCCTATTTCCGTTCCTGGGTGTCTTGATTCTTAAATGACTCCTAGTGTTACTCCTCAGAATTTTTCATGATACAGAAACACTTTGCAAACTTCCAGCTGAGAATGGTGTTAGCATTCTTCCTTACCTTTGCCTGTGGGAAATTCTTGAATGCACCCTGGTAAAGCAGCAGAAATATACTCTGCTAGTCATAAACCACTGTTGTGGACAAGAGAGGTAAATCATGAAACTCAAAATTACCTTTCCCTTTTATCCCACCTGACTGGAAAGTTTCTTGTTCTTATCTTCTTGCTGATACCTTGTTTCCTTCCGGTTTAATGGCTTATCATTCTATATTAAAATTTTGTTTCTTTCTGTGTTGTATTAGGCCAGTAGTTCTGGGCAGCTCATCTGTGTTCAGTTAAATAAGGACTTTTAATTAATGCTCCATTATGAACTGATGTTGCCTTTGATGGAAAATTGAACACTTTGAAGACAAATGTTTGCTGCTCTATAATTCATCCAAAGTTTTCCTTTCCCTAAAGGTGACCTGTGATGGGTATTGAAGTAGATGTTATAATGTATAAAGTAAATATAAAGACTGGAATCTTCAGTTCTTTTGAGAATATGCCAGTTGAGCATGAAGTGTTTTATTCTGTATGATGCTTTGGCTTCATTTTATTTCTTGCTCTTATGCATTTACACACACAGCCTCCCTAGTTTGGTTTAGTAAATTACTTTCCTCTTTTATTTAGGAGTGAAAGGTTTCATTGAAAAATTGAGAGATGATAATTCTTTGTTCTGCCTGGAAACTTTCCAACTCTTTCATTTCTTCTTTTACAGTATTCTATAGTTTGTATTTTCTTTTTCTTCTTCCCTTCCATTTTTTAAGTGTTGCTTGGTTTTATTCTTGGCAACACTTTGGTATCCATATGTCTCTACTCCGTCTGTCACCCATCTTTCTGTGTCAGCTTCAGTCTCACTCTTGTTGATGATATGAGAGATCTGATTTCTGAGATGAATTTGCCATGCTGCTCCTTGGCTAGCAAATCAAGCATGCTTGTGTTTTGCTACTTTGTTCTTCATGATTCTCTTTCCTGCAGAACAGATCTTGAGTTTTGATTAAATTATGAGTTACATTCTTCCAGTGAGACTTAGTGGTAATTTTTATTTGGTTCCCCTTTAACTTTATTTTGAAAAGATTTTCAGATCAGCTTTTTATGGGAGCTGGAGCTTCAGTCCACTCTCTCCTCTCCTCTCCTGACCTTACAAAGGTTGCTTGATATTTTTAGCTTCTGTTTTTCCCATTGCCATAGTATTAATTTGTTCAGGATCCATGCCAAGCTACTCATTCAACAGTTCCTGAATCTCCCTTTTTACATTTTTTAAAATACTGCATATTAAAGCGGAGAGCCCTTTGATGTTTATTTCTTAAGATTATTTAAAAAACAACATTAGTGTTTCAGAGAACTCCTCAATTATTTCCTTGAAGCTTCTTCTGTGTAAATTATCTGGGCCTCTCCTTTGTAAAATACTCAATTTTATCAGATAGTGGTTTACTTTTTTGCAGACATAATTTTTCTCTTCCTTACATGTGATTTTAATGCAATGGATTAGTATTCTTTTTCCAGTTATAGCACAGTCTTGCTTTCTTCCTATTTCATGACTTACCTATTTACCTGTGGCGTTGAAATTCAAGATTTTTGGGTTGTTTGGGTTTTTAAGTTTCCCTGCTGCTTACAGTGTAGCCACCTTTACATAGTGTTTCATTGCAGAATAGCTATAGTTTTCTTGTCTTTTTTTTTTTTCATCTAGGAGATTGTCTCTGAGCACTTCAGTCCAATGCCCCCCCATGCTTCAAAAGGGGGATCCTTTTTCAGTGGTTTTCACTTTATCCAATTATCCCACAATAAAAAGAGGGGTATGGCAGATCTGTCTGGGAGTGTAGTGACCTACCAGGACTGTATTTGGAAAGGTCTACTTGATAACGAGTTTTAAACTCAGGACTTGTATACTTGTGCAGTACCACCCAGTGTGGGACTTGTCTTCCACATTATAAATGACATGTAATGTTAATCATTTATGTTACAATATGATTATATGTTCCAGAGTTTTACTATTGCAGATGTGTTAAACATATGGAACCTCACATTCATATCCTTTTTTCATTCTCTTCATTACAGGCAATATTACAATCAGAATATGGTTGTTAATACTTGTACCATATAGACACTTTGTGCCTTGCGACCGTCCAACAACTCAGTAGCTCAGTAAAACTGCTTTGAATTACATGGGGATGTGCCACAAAAATGTATGTGAATCAATTCAGCTTTGTTCAAGCATATTAAAAGCCATTTTGTTTTGTAAATTTAGCTGAAAAGCTGAAGTAATTTAAGATGCCTCCTGATTTTGATTTCCCTGTGAATGTTGGGGGCAGAAGAACTGTCAGGTAGCCTGGAGGAAAACATAAAAATGGAGGGTTTCTCATGGATTAAGGAAAGACAGTTGCTCTGTGATTTGCCAGTTACCTGCCAGATATTGCCAAAAGCAGGAATTGGTTAGTCCTTAGCTTTCAAGCATAATGGCTCAATTGTACAAATAATTTGGCATTCAATCCCCAGTAATTTCTAATAATCTCTACCAACTTGTTACAAAGTGTGAGGGGATTTGTGTAAAATATGCTGCTGGGATTGGTTGAATAATTTAACTATCTTCTGACCAGAAGTAGCATCAGTATTGTGCGTTTATTGCAGACTAATTCTTTGAATTTACAGTACTTAATAACACAAGGAAACTACCACTCCTGTATCTAAATGTATTGCTTGGTTATATTGTATTATATTATTGGAAACACTTGTTTGCATTTTGGTTTAGATACCTTGAGCTGCTTTTGTTTTGTTTCCTGCAGTCAGAAGCATATCACAGATATTTTACTGTGTTTGAAGTGTATAAACTTAGATAGGATCTTCCCTGGGAAGCTTTGAAAAGTAGCTGCTCTCTCACTTAATGAGAGTATTTTCATTAGGTCACATAAATGTAGATAGCAAGGAAGAATAGAGATTAGCAGAGGGACTGTTACTAGAGTACTGATACTTCTCTGTTCTTACCTACACTCACCTCTTCTGGAGGTCTGTGCAAGCTTGCGAAGATTGATAACAAAGCCTAAGGACTTTTTCATCGTTCTTTTCAAACAGAAAGAATGAATAATCTTCTCACATAACAAAAGATCCCTGGTGACCCTCATTGCACCACAGGGAAGAACAAGTTCTGTCCTTGAACCATGAAGTGCTCAGGGAAAACCAGATGGGATGGTGTTACTTAAGAATATCCGTAGAGTGTTCGTGGCATAAATTCATATGAAACTGTAATATTGACCACTGAAGATCCTTGGAAATCTCACTATGACTGTTGTTAGCATCACTAAAAGTATAGGTACTTGTCTTGCTCTTCAGGCCAATGTGTCCCTTCAGTTTTCTCCTGTAATTCCTTGATTTCTACCCTAAACTGGATGGAATGTGGCTGAGTGCTTTCATACAGCAAATGACAGTTCATTCTTTGCAAATGTTTTATATCAAAGGTGCTGTTTATGGTACTGTAATTTCATCAACTTAAAAGCAAAGGATTAGAATTTGCTTCATTACAGAGTTTGAGTATGTGAATAGAAATTCATAAACTTGAGAGTATTTCTTAAGTGCTAGTATTTCTTTAGTTGTGGGTGTGGATTTAGTCTCCTAATTATAGTACTCTCCTAGGAGGGACAGGTGAAGTGAATCACTGTTCTAAGGCTTTATGTTTCTTGTCCCACTGTCTAAGGAGTGAAATTGTCTGTATATTTTTGTATTGTGAATATTGCATGAGGTCATTGTTCTGCAATTGTTATTGTGGAAATGATTTATGATGTTTGGTGACTGTTTTAGTGTTGCTAATTTGGTCGGTGATAACAATGCTATGCTAGTAACATGTTAAGTAATTTTCTAGTCTGAAGATGGATTTTTAAATAAAATGGTTTGCTGACCATTTTTGATGAATAAACCATGAAGGAAGAAGTAAAATGCATATTGCTGATACATGCAAAGATTACTTACACAGGCAGAAGGACTTTTTGAGGAAGAATGATAATTTTGAAAAGAAATTCCACTAAACAATGGTATACCTGCAAGTTCCTAACTTTTCATCATTCTATTCAGCCTTTGGTTTTTTTTCACTTTTCCTCTCTTTTTTTTTTTTCCTTTAATAAAATTCTTTATTCTTTGTGGCCAGTTTGGAATAAGTCAAACATTCCCCTTGTTGCATCTACTGAGATATATAATCTTGGAGCTTCATAGTTATGAGAATACAGATAGAGAAATACTGCTTGAAATTTCTTTGGCTTCATCTTTGTCTAACAACTAACATGAATATCTTTATTCTAGGTGGAAAAAATAGTATTAAGTAAAGAAAAATTGGTTTGCAGTGTTCTCTGAAAGCTGGTGTTATCAACGCTGCCATGTTTATGTACCAGCATTAGTTTAAATACCTGTGTGATCTTAATGGTACAGGTTTCTGTAATCCCTTTATGATGCAGTTTTTGAACACGAAGTTGTTTTAGACCAGCTACATTAGAGTTATTTTCTAATAACTCCTGACATCCAGTGAAGAATGGAGATGAAAAGAAAATTATGTTAATGTATGAATCTGTATTGTACTGTATCTTAAATACTGTATGAAGTTTTGATTGGGTATTTTGCTTTTCTTAACCCTTTTGTTGCAGAAGAACTGAGAGGTACAGAGAGTCACAACAAGGATTATCAAACAGGGACAATTTTCTTACAAGAAACAGTATTATCTACTTATCTTTCAACCTAAAGAAGAGGTGACTAAGAGGAAGATGTGGTGATAGTTTGTAGAACATGTTCATGAGGCAATTGTTCAATGTCTCTTCCAATTCAAGGACTGGAAGGTGTCAGCAGAGGTTGCTGGTTTGCAGGTTCAGAATCAAACAGCAGGAGATGTGGCTTCATACATTTTTTGGGTAACTGGTGAAACCCCTTGCCTTAAATGATGATCTGGATGTTAAAAGGGCCAGATGCTGACTGTACAAATGTCATGAAGGAATAGAGATCTGGAACAAAAGAGTAGTGAGATATCACTGCTGAGTCAGCCACAAATGGATGAAGCTCAACACATGTTTGGTAGTGTTGTGGCTCGCTTGGTTCTTAAATTCCTCTGTGCACATTTTGCTTGCTTGCTTCTGGGTGTAAGGCTAAATAGATTATTTTGATTGATGTGGTACAGTCACTTTTTTTTTTTTGTTTTTTTTTTTTTTGTTCTGGGGTTTCGGTTAGGCTTTCAGTTTGTGGGTTTTGTGTTCTGGGGAGACTTTTTTAAAGATCGTAAAACTTCATTTTTCATTAACTAGTTATCTTGGAACAACTCTTTTAAAGTCATAGTTCAAGACTTTAAGTTAAGTAAACTAAATATGGTCTGATAAAGTTTCACATTTAGAGATCTCAGAGTGTTTCTTACTCAACATGAAAAATGTTGAGGAATGATTAAATGGTAAAAGTATACAAAATCGTTACCTAAAATGGGTATGTATAGCCTACATCAAAGAATTCTAAGCAATAAATATTACACATTTTTCTTAAGCAAAACTTTGCTATTTGAAAAATAGCTTGTCTTTTTCTAGTGATCTTTTGGTTTGTTTTCATGGAGGAACTATAAAGGAATCACTTGTTTAATATCTCACAATGTAAAATTCCTTATTGTTGAGCAGTAGTGATGATCCCAATGCCAGGAGGAAGCAGGAACTCTTACAAGAAGCCTGGCCTAGAAATGTAGCAAGAAGAGAACATGAAAAGCCTTGTAAGAATAAATAAATTCTAGGTCATGGGGGAGCTGTCCTGGGCTGACAGGGACTGCTGCTTAAGGGGTTTTGCACTTCACCCTTAATATTTTGGAACAGTCTTCAGTCCTGTGCAGTCCTCTTTGGGCCCTAACAGCAAGTACAGGTCTTGATTTGTGAACAGATTAAGTTAATATTCTATCTTCATTTCTTTGAGTACTGATTAAAGTTTTACGATTGAGCATATGAAATTTAGGAATTACTGAAGAGAACATCTCAGCATTTGGCTGAGACTCTGTAAGTGCTCTAGGGTGTAGTCATTACAATTTCATCTTATATTGTTTCTAAACCGAGATAGTGTCTTAGTTCAGCATGCAGGAAGTAGTGAGCTGCTCTGAGTCTTTTCCTTTTCCTCATTTAATATGGAGTTCAAGCCTGCATTAGTACAAGCCACATGAAACCAACTCAATTGCAGAATACTTGGTCCTTTCTCCTCCTTTGGTGCTGGTCATTGCCCCGGTCACAAGACAGCTGCTCCTGCTGGGCTGGGCTCTCAGGGCTGCTCTGTCCCAGGGTGGAAAACTGGGACAAAGACACTTGCCTGAGGGACTGAGGTGGGTTTGTGCCACAGTCATGAAGAAACCTGAAGGTTTTCTAAATGCTGTAAAATGGTGCCTGTATTTATTTTTCTTTCCACACTAGCTTTCTGAAAGGATTTTGTATCCCTTAATAATCTGCTACTGGCTAAAGGACATGTCTTCAAGTCATCACACACTTTTTACGCAACTGCTGACATATGGATTCTTTAACACTCTTTAAGTTTTGGTGGATTGCACATATATGTTTTAGTTTGGGTCTGATTCAAACAGAGTAATTCCTGACTAAATCTGTTCATGAACTCATAAATGCAGGTCAAAATATTTGCTGTTTTCTTCTGGAGAGTTTGGACTGGAATGATAACAGCTTTCTGCTTCCTAGAAAAGCTTATCCATCAGACTGGCTTTTAGACATTTTCCTCTGTTAGCTGAAGTCTTCCTCTCAAGATATTCCAAGTATAATGTGTAAGAGCTTCTTTTCCTGACTGAAATTGGAATGACCTTAATTGCCATAGGAATTATTTCTTGTTTTCAGTGGTAACTATTTAAAGAATTAAAATTCAGACAGAAACTGGTCATTCTTGTTTATTTAAAAAAAAAATCTTTAGAGAGGGATAAAATTCTCTATCTATACAAATTCTGCTAATTAGCTATGCTGCACTTACTTTCCCAGACAAGGAGGGATTCCTGCTTTGGTCTGCTGGTGTTTTGAGCTGTCTTGTAATCTTAAGTTTTTTGAGGGGGGGGGTGTCTGTATCCATCAGAGGGGCTTCTTTACTTTGCCTAGCTCTGTGTTTTTTGTGCAGTTTATCAGGTGCATGCAGTACTTGTCCAGGATAGAAAGTAGTGCAGAATGAAAAGAAGCAAGGGTGAGGCTTTTATTTGAAAGGAAAAAAGCTGAGGAGGAAGTTCACTGCTGAAAGGGTTATTGTAATCAAGTTTATCATGAGAGCTTGCTGTTGTGTAACAGAAACTCTAGCTTGTCCATACCTGTCTTTAAGCATTACTTAATGAAGAAAGAAAACAAACCTACCAAAGTATATATGAAATTCAATAAAATTTGTTTTCCAAACTCTTACAGTTCAATCCATTATGACAGTTCAGTTCTTTATTGGAATCCTCAATGTATTTTTAGAATGACTACATTTTTTAGAAAAGTGATACTTGACAGAGTTTGCTTGTGAGCAGGAACAAGGTAATGCTCAAGCACGTGTCTTTGGTGGTTTAATAATATTGAAACTCATTTATTCAAAAACCACTTTAACCAGGAATCATGTAATGAAAAATATGTCTTCCTCTGAAAGTAGCCCATTAAAAAACCTGTTAGGCAGCCAAATTTTTTTTTCCTAGTAGAGGAGGACTGTATTAGATGTTCAGTTGACTTTTTTCTTTGTATGTAGGTTGCTGGCTCATCCTCATGCCATCTTGAATTCCTCAGTAAAGAGTGCCTGTATCAGTTTAATGCAGTCTAATACCCTACCACCTATTTTTTTTCTCTCAAAAAGGCATAAGCGTTGTTTATTGAGTGATTTTCTAAAAGTAATCTTTTTGCTGTATAAAGGCTCTTCTCACTTGCTCTACAGCAACGACCAAGAGGAATTTGGGATTTTAGGATGTAGTAGTTGTTACAGCTGAAACAATTATTAAAAGGAAAGAGGAAGTGAGAGCCTGCCAGTGTGACTTCTATGATTTTCAAATGGTATCCCAACATTTTTTCTTCCCTTCTGCCTATTTGTTACCTGACAGATAACTTGGGCAACCTGTCTTCCTGTCTTTCAGGTGGACAAATTGATTTCCTTTTATTTCTTCCTTCTGCTTGATAGCAGGCTTGTAAAGGAGCAGCTTTACTTGTGTGCTTGATCTCTTTGTGTTTTCTAATGGAAGAAGTTTCACGAGATGCATATTTCTTTGCAGTTACCTAAATGGAGTTATAGCAGTTTCACCTGTCTTCTTCTTGTCATTTGGTTTCCTTTTAATAATTCCAGGCACACCCTCTGGCTGTTACATCAGCATCTGTATGTGATTAATGGATATCAGGGTTTGGAGAAATCTATCCACTCATTTAAATGCTATCCACTAATTTTGAATACTAATTTGAGTATAAATTTCACAGTTAATACAGTCCATGTAAAAATGAGCACACTGAGTCAGACATGGTGCTCGTGGAGTCTGTTCTCCTGTTTCAGATGTGACCAAGGAAAGGAGGCAGGAGCAGAGTGGAGGGGTTCTTCCCTGTTCACTTTCACACTCCTCAGCAAATCCCAAGCCTAGAGTGTTTCTGTACAACAGTGGTGATAATGCTGACAGTGCCATGGAATCTCAAGATAGTTTGGGTTTGTGTTGGAAGGGACCTTTAAAGAGTCTCTTCAAACATTGCCTATGTCCTTTCTGTATACCTTTTGCTCTGACAAAAGAATGCTTTCCTGAAAACACTGCACAGACTCTAACTATGTTAAAAAGTCGGCTACATTTGTTTTTTCCCAGCTAGGGTAAATAGCAAAAAAAGTTTCAGGATTTCTTATTTTTTTGAAGTTTGTGTTCATCATAATACACCGTGTTAAAGTGCCTTTAATTGGTGTTTGATGGCTATTGCATTAGTTTGTGGCTGTTCCAGGTGTGATGGTGGTTGTGCCTGAAAGATAGGTAGAGGTCAGGCAAGGGGGAAAATCAATGTTGTTTAAAAATAAATTGGCAGTATTTGCTGGTGTAGGTTTATAAGGGAGGTAGCCAGATTAGTAGTACTGTAAGAACACACAAAAAAATGAAAAAACCCCATTAATGACCATATTAATGATCTGGTATGTAATGATTGGTCCACAAGGTAATTTCATTCAGTTTTAAATACTAGTTTGGATGTAATTTTCTCAGTTAATACAGTTATTGTCTCTACTGTCAAGTCTTTTATGCAGTCTTCATGCACTGTGGCTGCTGTCATCCCACATCAGGCTCATGCTGCAGATGACCAGATATATCTGAACCAGTTGAGCAGCAGAAGCAAAGGAAGGTGAACCAGGTGCCATAGAGAACTTGACTGCTCTGCCCATTGTTGGTACCTGATTTTACCTTATGTAAATGTAAAGCCAGCTTAGGTTCCTGGGAATGTATCCTTCAATCCAGGCAGCGTTCCAAGATCTTTACACACACTAGGGTAGCCATTTGGTTTATTATTTTTACAATAATTATATTTTATTTTATGGGCATGCCCTGCTTTACACAAGGTTTGAAGCAAAATTCTGGATTGTGTTGCAAAAACCCCTTCTTCAACCCTCATAACTTGTTGTTTTCCAAACCTACAAGTTAAATGGCTTTATTAATCTATTTCCTGATAAGTTTAGTACAGGCTTTTACAAACTTGGTCTAAGTTGAATTTGTTGTCTTAAAAATGATGACGCCTTGCATATCCAACTCTAAGCATTAGAAGATTCCCTGAGATTTACAAAAAGCTGATAATATAAAAATGAGTCAGACCTTATTAGGTCCCAGTATTAAATGGTCATTAAATAAATCCCTTGGGAAAAATGTCCATTGTGGAATATAAGTAGCACAAAGTAGGTAGAACTTCAGAAAATGTGTAGGCATGGGGAAAAATGGGTCCCAGGATGGAAATGCACAGATAGAAGGATAAGGAAGGGAATTGTGCTGCAAAAAAAAAATACTGAAAAGGAAAGAAAGATGGAAGGGAAAAATATAAAATGAAGAATTTAGAATAAGTGTAATTATTTCTTTTCAGAAATAATACAACATTATCATTATAACATAAGCGGAGTTGAGAATATTGTGAATATGTAAGTCATGGATATTGTCCTGATACAGGTGAAGGAAATGGCTTACACAGTTATCCAAGAAGAGAGTCAGTCAGACCACATTTAAAGCAAGAAACTATGGAGCATGCAAATTGTTCTAGAAAGCCAGCCAGTGCATACTATTTTCTGCTTGTTGATCAGCAATATTCTGATATTGTCCAAACAAGTAGGAGAGGCTTAATCTTGGCTTACTTGAAACAATTACCTGTTACTGTGATCTGATTATCATGCTAATAGTTTGGCTCCTCTGCTCCTGAAAACTAGTTTGTTGTTTTCTAATACAGGTGAAAAATGCCATGTAACTTTGAAAGATAAAGACAACTGGTTTAAATAGTTTAATGAATATTTATCATTATGAAAATCTTGTTATAGACACTTTTTCACTGACTCAACAACGTGTATTTTGTTCTCCTGTGCTCAGGGGGCAGGGGAAAGTACTCTCAAGTAGTACTAATCTTCTGTACTGCTTTCTGGAGTGACCTTATTTTTCACATGTGGGAATAAGATACAAAAATTTTGAAAACAAAGCTTAAGAAAAGGTCTTGGCAAACTCTGTAGCCCATCTGGACAAGTTACAGACTCTGTCTTCATTGTTGATCAGTCTTGAAGGAATCCCAGCTTGCGAAACACCTGAAAAGGGTAGCAGGTAGAATAGCTTTAAAAGGGTTTTTATGTCAGTCTTCATGGAATTATTAGGTGCCCTTAAGGGTTTGTAACTTGAGTTTTATATGTGGTTTTTATTATGTTTCCCAGGTTCCCAAAACAAGGTGAGAGCTTAGTAACTTCATGCAGTGATGGACAGGGGAGTTATCCTGATACATAGCACAGAAGTACATTCTGAATTTTTAAATTTATGATTACATAAGTGAAAGTTATACTTGGAGAGTGTGTGGCATATGATCTAACAGTGTCCTCTATTGTCCAAGTACTCCTCCCTTGGGGTTTAATAATGGATTGCTGGAGGCAGAGTTTTATCTGAAGGAGGGAGGGCCTGGCTCTGGGTCTTGCTTTCCTAGTGGATTTGCTGGTTAGCTTCCAGCACAACTTGTTTTATCAGGTTCTTTTTTTTTTTTTTTTTTTTTTTTTTGCAGAGGTACTTAGGTGGATAGAAAGTGGTAACTTTTAATTTTGAGGCTGCTTGTTTGCTGCATCTTTCATTTTCTTAATATTGTCTCAACATTTGCTATGTTGGTTGTGTGGAATTTGGGAGTTCTTTCTCTTTTAACCTTCCCAGTATGTTTGAAATTTTTCAGAATATAAGATTTTCTGTGTGAACCCACAGCTCTTTCAGAGTCAGAGTATGAGCAGGGCATACAGTGGCTGTTGAAAACAGCCAGTACTTGGTTACTGTAGAAACCCTTCAGTGTCCTTAGTCCTGACCTTTCAGCCTTCAGCCCTGTGCTGTGTCCCAGGCAGGTGTGACCTTGTGCTGGATGCAGCTGGGCTTGCAGCTTCCAGTTCCAGTGGTGACTGCAAGCAGGAGTTCAGTTCAGCCTCACCATCATGGCACAGCACTGGGACTACTGCAGGGAATGTTTTTGAGCTTAGGGTTTAAACCCTGGGAAACAGCAGCTGATTTGGTTGATCTTTATCTTCTGTTAGGATGCACATTCCAAGTGTGTTCAGATCTCTTACAAGCACACATCAGCAAAGAACAGTTTTTGTCTGTTAATACTGTTGTTAAAATAATCCAAGTGGTAGCTCTCAGTCTTAATTTTTTTGCAGTTTTTATACAAAATGTTTGCCTTCAGAAAAGGGAAAGCATTGGTTGTCATTGTAAAGCAGAGCATTCTCTAGCCATTTTGAAAAATAATCAAATTGCCTTCTGTAAATTGCAAACAAAAGCTTTGAACCAAAGTAGATAGTGGGCAGAGGGAAGAAGGTTTGATTCACTAGTACCTAGGATAAGAGAGCTGTCTCCTTGCCCTGATACAGGGAGAGAAACTCAGGCGATACAGGTGTCTATTGGAGTCCTCCAATTAAGAGATATATTCTTTAAAGTAGCTCGGTGTCAGATCAGACTTTGGATGGTTCCATTGGTGATCATTTAATGTTTGACAATGGAATGCTTCAAATGACTAAATTCTCAGTGTCTTAATTTATTTTCACATGAGATATATTATTAAGAAGCTACTAATTCAACTGCTTGTCATTAGGGGAAAGCATATTTCCTTGCTATCTAATTATGACTGGTATTCATGTAATGTTCTTATTTGAATTATGTGGGACTTCAATTTTTCTCCCAGTACACTCAAGAGAAGTTACATATGATTCAGGTTTTGTTCCCAGATTGGTTTGGTATTCAATTCAGCACTGCTTTTTAGAAGGAATGGGAAGTACTGAGAGTCTGGTCTTCTGCAGAACTCTGGTAGTTCGAGTTTTTCTTGTTTCTCAAGATAGTCCTGAAGCAGTCTAAGCCAATTTTAACACTGTTTAGAAACTATAATGAACATGATACAACTTCCTAACTGTTACAAAAAGTTACATGTGTAATAGTAGGTGACAGCAGAATTATTCATTTGCCTAAGCATGTGTTCATGCAAGTCTGAACTGTAGTTTGAAGGGAGATGATTTTAAAAGAGACAGTGTAGTGTTAGTAATCACTCAAAACAAAATTTGAGCATTGGCTAGAGAGCTTATATTAAAATTAATGAAGGCAAATTATTGAATAAAACTACATTAGGTCACATCATGTCTTGCTGTTAACACGGTTACTCTGTAATCTGAACCAAAAAAAGAGCAGAAGCCTGAATTCAGTCTTGTTCAGGAAAGTTTTGAAGCTGTGCACAAAGTATAAAGCTCTGGTAAGTTTCTTTTAAAGGAAAGTTCCATATTACAAATTGACTTTATAAAATCAATTTATCAATTGACGTTATAAAATATGAATACATGATAAAGTGCTCTGCTGAATTAGAAAAATCCCTGGCTAAGGCAGAAAAATCATTGCTTTTTATGCATTTAGAATGGTAAAATAGCCTGGACAACTGAAATTGTTGCTTTTAGAGGTAAATCATTCAAGTAATCATTTTAACTGCAGAAAATTAAAAATGTTTAATGAAACAGCTCAGGTATTGTGAAAGGGGGGTCAAACCTTACACGCATACTTACGCAAACTTCAGGTCCAGCTGAGTTCATTATGAATAAACATGTCAAAATCTTTCTGTAAGTTGTGTTCTCCTATAGCAGCAAACCTTAATACAAATTGAGAGAACTTTCTCATGCAGCCAGTGGTTTCAAAAAGAGAATTTCAGATTTCTAGTCACTAATAAATATGCAAATATGGATTTTTTTTTAACTAAATAACATGAAAGAGTCTATGGAAAGGTTCTAGAGAATGTGGGTCTGGTGTCAAATGGGAATATGGTCACAAAGATCAAGGAGAAGGCTAAAGTGATGATTGTTCTTTTTGCCTCAGTTTTTAAGAAGCAGTTTAGGGAATATGTGAAGGAAGTGGATATATGAAGGTTCACGGGCTGTGATGAGATACTGCACAAGTGTTGAGGCAGCTGGCTGGTGTCATTGCAAGGTCGCTGTCAATAAGTTTTGAGCAGTTCTGGTGACTGCACAAGTCCCCAAGGGAGGCAGAGGCTCTTTCCTCTCTACTTGGCGCTGGCGAGGTACATCAGGAGTGCTGGGTGCTGTTCTGGGCTACCTGGTACAAGGGAGACATGAATGCAGGGGAGTGAGTCCAATAAAAGGCTGTGGAGATGGGAGAGTGGAGCCTGACAAATGAAGAGAGCTGAGAGTGCTGTGACTCTCAGCACTCTCAGTGCTGTTCATCCTGGAGCTGCAGGGTGTTCAGGGCAGGTGTGATGTGGTATCTGCAGGAGGGTGCAAAGGAGGAAAACCAGATCCTTCTTAATGGTATCCAGTGACGGATGAGAAGAAATGGGCACAAACTGAAATACAAGAAATTCCACTTAAGTGTAAGGAAAAACAAAATCTTTTTTCCTTTGTACAGTGGAGATGGTGAAACACTGGAGCAGATTTCCCACAAGCCCTGGAAGCAGCCATGTATGGAGATTTCAGTATCTGACTGGATGTGGTCCTGGGCAGCCTGATTGAGCTGACCCAAGCAGAGGCTTGCCCGCAGTGGTCTCAAGTGGTCCCTGCCAGCCTCCACCTTCTGTGTTTCTCTGACCTCTTGGCTCTTTAGACATTTCACCTTCAATTGCATCTCTATTGGTTTTTTCCCAAAGCTCTCAGTTTTGGAGCATCTGGCTGTATAATGGGCATTTCACAAGAAAGTTGGCGAGGTGGTGGGAGATCTGAAGCAACTTTCTATTTTTTCCATATATATTTCATGGGATTTAAAACTAGCACATTTCTCTTTGCAGTACTGTAATCTGGCTCCATTCTTGCACATGTGTTTAGTCATAGTGTGCTAAAAGAATCTGTATAAATAATCCTGTATCAAACAATTCAGAATTTAGCATCAGTAATTTTAAATAATTAACAACTGTGGTAATAGGACAAATGTATAACCTCTCTAACCCTGTCTTTCAGTCATGGCCTGTATATGAAGAAGTATTCAACAAAATGCATGAACTTGCAGCATTTTTAGACCTGCCTCGTTTTCCAGATATAACAGAAAGCTGCTTTCTTCATCCAGACATGCTGTGCATGAAGTACTTGATGGAAGCTAATTTACCTGGTAAATATTTTCCCTAGACTGAACTGATAAAATTTTTCTATGGTTTAGTAAACTCTAGCAAAAAGGCTTAAATTACTACTTCAAAAGTGCCTGCTCTTTTTCTTTTAATTTATTCCCATTTCAGCTTGAACTGAAAGATATTCTTTCTATAGAAAGCACCTTCCTCAAACATTTAGAGTATGTGTTATGGGCCCAGATATACAGGGGCTCTCTCATGTTGGCTCTATAAGGCTGTGGAGTGGATACTTCATTTTAAATGTTTCAGTATCCATGTGAAGTAAGGGGTACCTGTTGAATTCATGTGATATATTAACTTCAGCTAAATGATTCATGTAGTTGGGATCTGATTGCTTAGCTCTGAAATTCTCATATGTAATAATGGCTGTATATTCTTTAACAAAGAGTATATTTTGTCTATTATATAATATTGTATATTACTAATTATTTTAATATTAATTGATGGTGTGTGACAGATCAGCTTCTGTCTCACTTGATTTATATTTTAGTTCTGAAATAATGTATAGCATAAGTATTGACTTTTTTGTCTGTTCTAAAATTAAGTCATGAATATTGACTTGTCAAAGAAAGACCAGTATGTCCTAGTAGTGAACTCTCTGTTGGGTTACCATACTTTCTGTCAAATACCACTGTGACTGAAGATGAGTTACACAGACAAATGGCCTCTAAAGTTTTTTTTCTCAAAACATTCCAACGGTTCATAGTAGGGAAGGGAGTTATTGTGTTATTTTGCAATTAGTTACAATGAATTAAAGTGTTTGTTTTTTTGCTTATTCACAATTGAATGAAGAGAAGATAACCAGCAGGTTTACAGCTAAAATTCTGGAGTAGTAATTCTGATTTTGTAGTTTTACACCAGTGTTGTGATCCCATAGAGGATTACATTATTTTACGGGTTTTTTAAAAAGGCTGTAAATTTGTCATTTTCAGATCTTCTACAGAGAAATGCAAAGCTAAGTACTCTTTGAAAATTACTACAGAAGAGGAATATATTGTCCTTTTCTGCACAAATAAGATTTTTATTATGCATAAGCATTTTTTTAAATTTGAACAAGGGCTGCTGCTGTTGTCTAACAACTCTAAACAGGAGCAATGAATTGGGAGTGTTAAAGGACACTAAATACCAATGAAGAGACTATTTTATGTATCTGAAATAAAACTAAATATGCTTCTAGTATTTATGAGAAAATTTGGTTTCCACTTTTTTTTAACTCTTATGTGCCAGAGGATTAAAAATGAGTCCCTACTGAACTCTTTGTAAGCAGCAGAGGGTATAAGTAGAGCTGGATTAAGGTTGTACTTAGTCATACGTTTCTAACCTTTGTGGAATCTGATGGTGATGTAATCAACTCCTGTATTTCTTGTTGAACAGGAAAGGTGAGAAATTTGGGGGATTTGTATCTGTGAAAAATAAGCAGAGTAATAAGAGCCTGTATAGATAGCCTGCTGTGTATCTTGTGGAGCTGCAGCTGCATCTCCCTGGCACAGCCCGTGCGTGGAGAGCTCGGCAGCTTCTGCTGGGGGAGCCGCCAGTGCTGCCCTGCCACAACCAAGCTGCTCTCCATGCCCAGCCAGCTTCTTGACAACCAGCCCTGCTTCTCCTCTGCTCAGGGCTGATTCCTGCCATGCCTGCTTAGTCAACATGAAGGAAAAAAGTTTGTCACAAGTTTTTTGCTTTTGGGGATTTTTTGAAAATACATTTATGTGGATTTACAACAGGCTTTCCCACAAGAATGTTTGGGATGATCTCACTACATTGATGTAACATCAAAGCACTATTAAATATGTGATTTTTTTATTCTCTATATGAGAATAAGTCACAAGTGTTTTCCACATAAGCAAAGTGAAGGTTGTCAAATATTTTTAAAAGTATCCAAAAATAATACTCAGCCAAAAAAATATGGTTGTCAAATGGTCCTAAAAGACCTAATCAGTGTTTTCCTCAAATAGCCAACATATTTACACTGTAAAACTATTTCTAGCTTGTCTTAACATTTTATATTTTTATTTATGTTCATCAGATGAATTGCATAATTGGACTTGTCGAGTGGTGAAAAAGATTGGTATTGGAGAAGTGGATTTCCTGACTCTTATGCCTGGAAATAAGTCAACAAGAAAAGTGAAATATGATGTTCTTGCTGCAGCAGTTATTGTAGTTGTGCTCAAATTATTGTTTCTATTAGATGATCACTATGAATGGTAAGTGTACAGACAAATCTGTAGCAACCCTCACATTTCAAATAGTACAAATGCTTGTCTTCAATTGTTCTTTCTTTAGAGTTAAATTTATACTATTGGAATTTCAATTAAGTTCAGTAGCTTAAACCATATACTTGAAGGCATTTTAGACATTAAATATTAGCTACTTTTAAAATGTGTTGTGTTTTATCTGATACTTGGAATAAAATTAGGATGTCATTTTTGTCCATTGTATTTGAACTTCATATGAAAAATGCAGTATTTGGATCTACAACACATTCTGATTTTTAAAATGTTTTTACAGGTTACTTTCAGAGTTTGCTGAAGAAAGAAATAAAAATAACACAGAAGGTACATAAATAGTCTAGTTGAAGCAGTGTTATGATTTTGTAAATGAAACAGTTTTGCAATCAGGGTTAGAAAGACTATTGATCATGAAAATGCGTTTTTGTCATTCATTAAGGGCAAATTTTATTTGGAAAAAAGAGTAGATCCTTTTCATGTAAAATGGCCTCAGTGTACCTGCACAATTCTTATTGTTTGGGATAGGGGAGTTTGGTACACATTTTGCTGGGTGCCTCTCTGCTTCTGCTTGTGCATGTTTGCCACTTGGTTTAGAGTTTTATGTGTGGTAGGTGGAGATGAATGGATATGCCACTTTGATCGTAAATAGCAGATACTTACTAGGGGCATCAAACCACATTTATGATAAAATCCAAACTTGTTTAGTCTTGTTAAATAAAATGTCTTAGTGTGTAACATATTTCAGATGTAATCTAGTTTCTTAGTCCGAATAATCCTGAGAGAGTGTGGAAAAGCTAGCAGCAATTAAGATGGAGAAGATAATGGTGTGAACATGGTTCTTTGAGGGCAGAAAGACCGAATCAAAGATTAGGAATCTTCAGGAAGATACTCCATGGCCCAATCCAAATCACAGTTGAAGATAAGATCCAAGATGTGTTACAGTGGTTTATCTGTTAGGCCTTTTATCCAGTTTTGGGTCATTTTGACCCTTCTGATGCTTTGTTTAAAATTTATATCCATACTAAAATTATGGTGTTAGTCATGTGTGAGCTCAATTACTGCTGTAACTAGAGACAGTCATCACTGTTAACTAAAACTGGTAATTTTCACATTCAGGTGGATACACAAACTTATGGTGGATTTTTTCTTTTTACTTCCCTTGAAAACTTGAAGTACGTGATAGTGACAGGAGTGGGGAGTTGTGCAACTGCTTTACAAGCTGAGGCTCATTAATATCTTAATGGGGTTTCTCCTTTATTAACAAGTCTCATAGCCCTTGGGAATTAACAGCTCATTCTTTGCCCTCTTTTTTACGTTAAAATCTGCTGGTGCAAATGATCCATATGCTCCATTTTGTTGTCCCTGTGTTTAAGATGTCGGGGTGATGGTGAGCAGCCACACAGAGGAGCTGATGTGAGAATTTCTGTTACACAACTGATCAGCACCAGAGCTCAAAACTGCCTCTGGCATTTTCCCAAAATTAGAGTGCTTAAATGAATAATGGTTAATTCTGAGTTTTAAAGGTACAATTTATGTTGACTCCATTCTCAACTGAAGTATCCATTCTCTAGTCCTTTTTTTTAATTTTTAATTAAAAAATAGTATTTCAGCTCCTACATTTCTTCAAGTCACACTGGAAGCAGTACAACAGATAGTTATAGTTACCTACTGTGTGTGTTCTGTGAACTGCACACTTCCACAATATGAGTTTTGTTCAAATTAAAGGTGATTGAGATATATATAGATGTATTGGTATGTGTGTGTCAGAGCTGTGTGTTTTCCAGTCAGCTCAGCTATATGAACATCACACCAGCAGTAGTGGGCAGGTAAAAGGTTATTGCAGTGTAGCATCATGTCTCTGGCAATAGGTTTACATGTGACAGATGCTTCATACAAAGTTTAACACAAATTTCTGCCACCTCCCACACTGCTCTCCCAGCAATTTAGGAGTATTTACTTAAACCTCGTGGTTTAAGGAGCTCGTAAAAGAAGTTGTACCCAGACCTTTGAATTTCAAGGACTACTGAGGGGTCTTTGTTCCTTTAATGCATCTCTTGCTTTTTGTGACCAACTATGTTTTTAGAATCTAGACATTCTGAGGCAGGATAATACAAACAGCAGAAATGCAAATAATACAAAAGGTATATAAGTTTGATTGTAAGATCAGTATATTCACCTTCAGGAGAGTTTGAGCAGCTGGCATAGCTGAGCATGACGCAAGCATCGCATGCAGTGCAGCTCGGGCCATGGAGAAATGCAAAGTCTGGTTAATTCACAATGCAGATATTCCACCCACAGGGAATAAGAGTTGATTATTTTTAAATATATTAATCTACACCATATTTCTGTTTGGAACCCATATCCTTACTGTACCAAGTTGGTCTGCTTCAGTCTTGAGCTTCTTTGGAGGATCAGTGATAAAGGTGCTGCTAAAATATCCTATGTCTTCATGTTTTTACATGTGCTGGTAAATACTTTTTCACATATTAACAAGTGAAGCTCCTGTACTCCAAACCATGAGAGGCTGATATGAAGACCATTGTGTAGTTTATCTTTCCAACCCTGTAAGATTTCATTGGTAGTGAGATACACAGTGGGGAGCTGATAACACTATGTGAAATTTTGTATCTGAGCTTCTTAAGGTTTTCTTTGTTTGAACTTCAGCTTGATGCGTAGTTCCATTAATCCCTTGAATTCAACTTTGAAACAGTTGAAGGCCACTCCACACAGTGAAGAACTAGTTGATTTGGTAGAGAGGAGGTAGTTTCTAGGCTCACATTTCCCGAAAATAGGTAAAGGTTTGACTTGTGTTAAACCTATGAAATCTAAGATAACGGAGCTTCTTTGCACTTCTTTTGACATACCGTTCTTTCACTCCATTTCTGCATTTCTCCTTATTACAGAATTATGAGATCAAATGTGTTTTCTTTAAGCACATAGCATTTGGGGTAGTTTGTATACAGGTGCAAGATGCACAGTCTTAACATCTTGGAGATGACCTTCTCTGTCGTTCTTTTCATTTCTTCCCAAACTAAAATGTGTCTGTTTTGTTCAGGGGGGCCATATTTTGAGTTTAAGAAGTGGTATGAGGTAGTAAAACATTCCTTGGATGTGGAGCAAAAGAAATTGGATGAAGAAAAAGCCAAGTAAGAGGTTTTTAAGTACTTCTTTTTTAAGATAGACAGTTCTGCATGAACTCCCGATCCCTACAGAAATAAAAAAAGTTAGAAATTTGCTCCACATATCCATTCACCAAGCTTGAGTGAACAGAATGGTTAAATCACTGTCTTAATTTTCTATTTACACTCATAATGTTTATCCAAGTTATTTATTAAATGCTCACTTACTGTGAAAAATAGCTTATACAGCTGAACAATTAAGTTTGATTACAGTAGATTTTGGCTAACATGCCTTGGTTTGCCTACTCAGGAAAACATTTTCTTTATATGTTGAAGGGGCAGTGGCTTTTAATACCACTAAGCACTAGATTATTTTGATTTTAATTTAAAACTTCAACAGTATTTATTGTAAGTTATTATTCATTTATTCATTAGGTCCAGCTTCTTTTTAACAATGCTTATGTCTCTTACTGGTAGGTATCTATGGAGATGTGAAAAGCCATTGTTTTATTCAATCAAGAATAAATCTAAAGTTCTAAAGAGAAGACGTGAGTAAACTTTTCTTCTTCCCAGAAACACAGAAATCTGCTCCAACTTTTCCCTTCATAGAAGATCTTCAGCTGTGACTGATAACATTTACATCTTAAAATATTTTGTCTCCTCTTTCATCTCTGGATACAATTAATGTAATACTGTTTTACAGCCTATGGCTGGAATTTTTCAAACATGCACAACTGAAACTGCCTTTGCCAGTCTTCCTAACAACCTACTCAACCAAGTCTCAGAAGGAGTGCTCTTATCCTCATCTTCTCTAGTTTGCCTTTATATCAGCGTTCCTTGTGAGTTGTTGGTCTTGCATAGCTTTCCTGTCTGTTTCCTCCTTTAGTTTTTTGAATGCTTTGGTATGAATGTCCCATTATGTCCTTTAGTAGATCTTGCATGTCTCTCTTCTCTCCCACTCCTCCTTGCAATCCTCTACAAGAAGCAAGGAAAGCCAGCTGCATGTGGTCAGAATGCAGGTACAGCTGCTGAATTTTAGTAGCTCTGGAAGTACTTGTGAGAAGTTTCTGGGGTTTGTGTTGCCATAAAAGCAAAGAAACAAAACAACAAAACCCTATTTGTCTGCAGAAATAAGGAAAACCAGAATTTTATTCAGCCAAATTAGATCTGGAGTTCTTCATTCTACATTTTATGTTATCCAGAAAGCAGCAGGTATTTGGAAAGAGATATTAAGTGTGGCAAGTGGTATTTTTCCTTTTCTATGTTCTTTCCGTTTCTGGAAGCAACTGATTCAGGGACTTCTAAACAAGTTGTATGATCCTATTTAGTTTGCATTACGCATGTTGGATTTCTCCTTCAAGAATGCAGTGGGATTTTTTTTAAGTACTTACTCTTCAAAATCCTCTTAGGGTGATCCTTCAGTCAAGTCATGTTCCATGGAAAACCGTGTTTAGATGTATTTATTTCAAGCTAATTATTTATTCAGATGCCCTTTAATTCCTGCATTTATAGGAAAAAAGATTCCTCTTCTGGCTCTGCTCCTCTTGGAGCTAGAAGGGGACCACTTTGATTACAGACCTTTACCATAATGTTGTGAGCAGTAATATCATATAGTTGCAACTGGGCAGGATTCATCTTAAAACAAATGTACCATAATAGCAACAGTGCTCTAGAACACTTATGTGCCGAGTACAGATTTTCAGAAAACCTTCCTAAACCTTGGATTTTGATCACAGATTTTAGCGTCATCTTGAAAGACAAACTTCCCAGTCCTTGAATTATTTTAGGAGTTTTTTTTCCTGTGGGTTTTTTATTATTATTATTTCTTCAATACATAAATGAGTTTATTTAAATACACCTCATAAAAAAAAGTTAAAGTTCCAACAATGTTTTTTAACTTGCATTTTATCGTAGAGAAACAAGGCATAGGCAGTCATACAATATGTGCTGATCTGTCATGATACCTTCTTTCCCTTCTCAGTCTCAGTAACTTAGGAAAGCTTGTCATTTGTCCATTAGCAGCAGGGAAACATGGAGTGGGGTTTTTTTGTTGTCGGGGTTTTTTACCAGTTGAAATTTGCACCATGAAAAGCTTAACCTTGAGTCCATGTGTGTATGAATGTGCTTCCTATCAGCATAAAAGTCCTGGCAGTATCAAGTGGATTTTACAAATTTTGCTTGCAGGAATGTTTTAGAGTGCCCCACTACTAATAGCATCAGGTATAAAAGACATGGCATTTTGAATTCTGTTTCAAAATGTTTCACTAAAACCTCTAAAGAGGGTGGCAGAGATAACCTAGAGACTTCCAGGATTTCTCAGTCTTTCATGCAGAGGTTTAAAAAAAACCCAAAAGAAATTTAAAAAGCACAAATACCCCATCTTCTTCTTGTATTAATCACTTCTAAACAGTATTCTGGTACCTAATACTTTTGCATTTGTTTCTTTTGTTTCTCTTTGCACAGAAATGGTTGTGAACTTACAAAATCAGTTTGGCAAGCTGTCTGGTTCAGTGCAACGTGCTGAAAAGCCAAATCCTTCAAGTTTTCAGTTAAGTTGGTCTGAAGAAAACAGAGATGGGAGTTGTTTTCATGGGCATAGCCTGAAGGGAATTTTGCAAGAAAAACGTGGTTTACTGACAGCCATGAACCCTGACTATTGGCTGTGTACAGTTAAACTATGTAATGAGAAGTAAGTATTCACTTTTTTCTAAATGCATTTTTGGAAGGTTCTCCTGAAAGCAAAGTCCTGTACATATAGTTTTGCAAATGACAAATACAGGGTGTGTGCACAGCTATGTGCTAACACACAGTTACAGTCATTTCTAGAGAGGGGTGTGTGAGGAATGGAGAGTCTTGGACTGTTAGTAGACAAACTGTAACATTTAGACTGATCTAAGTGAGTTTATGAGAAGAGAGGAGATGAGACAAAATTGACAACTAGAGTCACATGGCAAGAGTAGTAGCTAGGTGCAAATACTCACTTTGTTTCTTTACAGTGTTTTCTAAAAATATTTGTGATGCATCTCTCCAGAGAATGGAAAAACAGTCCCATTCCTCTCCTCCCTGGCCTCTGAAAAAGCACAGAAAATTAATATTCTAAATCATTATACTGATATTTTGATGGCCTTAATCACAGTGACTTCTGGATCATATACCAGACCTTGGTTCAGCTATTGATTGTATTATGAAACCCAAATCCAGAAAAGGAATGTACTGGTGAATATCAGTGAAGAAGATCAACTCTGTAGCTGGCTTGGATTCCCCTGAATTTCTTGTGTATGATATTGGGTTTTTTGAAAGGAGGTTGGGTTACATTCATGTGAAATGAGATTTCATTTGTCTCTTGAGTAACATGTGAAGTATCTGTCTGATATATAATTTGAAATGGTATTCAGAGATCAGTAGACCCTGTGCAGTCTTAGCAATACAGTCCTGATTTAAACCATTACATTCCCCTTGAAAATAACTGGGTTTTACAAGTATGCAGTCTTTTCTGTCTTTTGATTTAGATTTATTTGCTTATCTTCATTTTCCTTTTCACGTTACTTTTCACATACTCACAGTGACATAAATGGGTTGGAATAATGTAAGCACAGTGTTACATTACAAGAGGTTTGGTTATATGGATTCATTCTTTTGTATGAATAAGAATTTTTTTTTTTAAAGGGAGTTGAGGTAATAATCCTTTTACCACAGATTTGCGTAAATCTTCTGTACACATTGAATGAGTAGATATTTCGGTGTATGTTTGTGTGAATAATCTTCCATGCAAAGTCTGTTTTTAAACCTACATTTTCATATGTAATATATTAAAATGTTAATGGCAAACTGTCATAGCCTTCATGAAACACGATTTGAATTTAAATTCTTACCGGTTAAATTTCCCATTATATCATTTGCAATGCAAGTAGTTAAGTATACATCTGACACTTAACATTGGAAAACAACATCTACTCCCTCAGATATGAAGGTCTATCCTCTTTGTATGTAGAACAGAACTAAAAAAAAAAAAATCTTTCTCTAAAAATCAGCATGGCCTAACAGGACTGCTAAAATGCTTTATTCCTGGAACTAAAGTGTGATTACAGTGTCAGCAAAGCTAAGATCAGTCACATGATTGGTGAAATGCCTTTACATTTTAAAACAAAACTTTGTTTTAAACTGGCTTCTAAACTGATTTGCTATTCTATTTATTGTTTTCCATTGTTCTATTTATTATATTGTATCTAAACTATTTACTATTACACGCAAGTCTTTAGGTGACAGGAGTGGTCCTCAATGTTCGTAAATGTCTTTTCCAACCTCAAGGACTGTATAATTCTATATGTGATGAGGTACTACAGAATATGAAAAATGTTATAGTGCTTTTGAAGGTGTGAGGTAGGGCAGAGGATGGGATGTATGGCATGACAGACCTAGTTCCAGATTCCCAGTTTGCCAGACTTGGGGAGGCTTTGAACAGACTGCGCTCCCTTGAAGCTTGCTTGGCACTCAGGATGGGTCTGGCTGTTCCTCCAGTTTGAGGTAAAATGTAAATGTTTGCTGGGCCAGAGGGAGTGAGCAAATGACTTTATAATCTAGTAATTAGCACACTTACCTGTAAATTGGGACAGACAGATCCCAGTCGTTGTTCTGGTGAATATTTAAGACAGCTGCTCTGAATCAGACACAGGGAACATTTTAAACTGCTTCTCCACATCCCAAGGCATTAACTAGTGAGTTAGAAGATGAATTGGGTTTATAGGTGACTATAGCACCTGAACCCCCATATCAATGTACAGTGTTTTTATTTAAAAATTGAAACTTTGTAGTATTTTAAACTGAATTTGGGCCTTATCCAGTTTAGTGTTTTTCCAACCTAAGTTGCTGAACTTAATGTTTACAGAACTCTCTCTGCAGATCATCCTCTGTGTCATCTTTTGTTCGGTCTGACACTTGTTACCAGCAAGTCTAGTCTGCTATTTTCCTTATATACTTCATCAATAAAATCACCTTGTTATTTTCATTAACATTTTGACCACAAAAGCTGCAAAAAAATGAAACAGAAGGCTGCTACAGCACTAATTACTTTCTGTTGACCTCATCAGTGTTTGCTACAATGTTTTCTATTTCACTCCATTGACTTGACTTAGCTTTTCTCACTTGTTTCTAGGAATGTAATTTGTATTTAGCACACAAAGGCAATGGACAAGAAATGAATGGGTTATTATCCCATTACATGGTGTCAGGAAGGTGAGGGGGGAACCCTATGGAGAGAGGGCAGAATAAAGAGCCTAAGGTGTCTGAATTGGATAGTCTTAGAAATTTAAAAAATAGGGTGAGGTAGTAATTTTAATACTTTGCTACATTTGCTAAAAGCTGGAAGAACAGTGATTCTCTTTTCTGAAAGGCAAAGAATGTATTCTTTGCCTGGCTGAGTAAGATCATGATTCATAGTGCAAGAAGCTATAGTGGCTTTTTCTTAGTGTGTTTGCACCAGCTCTGAAGATACTTTGGTTCAGTCCTATACTTCATGGTTTTGCAGGAGTGGATCACTTCACAGGAATCAACACTATAAACTAGAATGGTGATTTATGCTGTTGGCAAAGTGTAAAGTTTGTCTTTAATTACTTTAATATATAAATGCTACCTAAATACTAAATGCACTTGTAATTTAGGGCTTTTGTTTTCTCCCCATTTATTTTCAGATTGTGTGGTCATCTGGCTCATTACAGAGAAGTGGAGTTTCCCCAGAGTTACCATTTTGTACTGAGGTTGTTCTCTTTTCTTCTGAGGATTCAGCCCTCTTATATCCATGATGAGGTGTGTATGATAGAACACAAACTTTTTAATAAAAAACTCGGTAAAAAACTAAAGTACAGCTCAGTGCTAAGGAAGTAAAAAAGGCCTAAAACCGCCAGTATTGAACCCATGTGAATTAGTTGGTTGGATTCCAAACCATGGTATTACATCTAAACTTATACTGATTCTTTTGTCTCATGGACATTTTTTGTTAAGATTGTAGTGCTGAGATCTTCTACTGTACTTCAGTTTTAGTTTCATTTTATCTGTAATTTTAGTCACTGATACCGGGAAAGGAAACTGCCAAGGAAACTGTTGATGACCATTTATTTAATTAATTTGCATCTGAGCCAACAGGAAGCTGTGAAATTACCTTTTTTGGGGGGATAATTGTACATATTTTGAGTGTACTGGACATGACATTAGCATCTAATTACACTGTGAGATTTTGCAGTTAAAATACCTATTTTTTTACCTACCATTGTATGACAGTAAATATATTTCTAGAAAATAATGTTTATTTTGTTTTTTAATACTATGTTAACAAATAAAAGAAGCAGTTGGTTAATGTTGTCATTGCAGTGAGTTTTTTCTTTATTATTTCTAAACAGCATTCCAGTTGTTCTGGAACAACTCTGGCACTGTTTTCTACATTTCTTTGCATACTGTTTATTTCCCAGCCTCTTGTTTGCCTGAGACTCTCATTTAGGTTAACACCTTTCAGGTCCACTTCCACTTCAGGCTTCACAGATTTTGCAGATATTTTTGTATCTAGTATAAAATGTGATGCTATTTCTTGTACAGAGGTAATTGCCAGACCTCCTGTCATTCTTCTTTATCAAGGCTACTGTTAAAGCCTTGAATTTCTTCTGACTACTTTATAATCCGGCATCTTCAGAAGCTTCTGCCCTGGCCATTCCACCAGTTTCTCATGCTTGGTCTTATTTATGCACCATGTTCTTATACTGTCCCAGACGACATGTAAATGAAGTTGGGTGCTGCCACTACATGAAAGACACCATAACAGTTTACATACATATGTTGAACCTAGATAGTGTGTAGATACCCAGATGAATAATGCTGCTTTCAGCTGAATGAAAATTAAATTTGTTTCCAACCATCAGTACAGAGTGCAGAACTTACCAAATCTGTTTGATCAAAACCAAAACCAACAGCTGTTTCTAAGCATTATTATAACTAAGAAAAATGGTGCCTGCAGACTTGACAAAGAGTAATGACTTCCTCCCTGAGCAAGGGCTTCAGTGAGATTTAATCTGGGAGGGTAATCAGTTCAGCGAGTAGATTGTGAAGGATTTAAACCATTAAGTTGTTTAAAAATTGGGAACAGGTGAATGATAGGAGAGGTGATGTACTCTACCTGTCTAGAGCAAGTGATAAAGTGGTATTTCACATATAAGCAGGGCAGACAGAACTATTAAAAGTGACTTTTAATAGTTACATGGAAATACTGGCAAACCAGGAGGCTTCACTCACTCAGTAGAGGCAGGAGGTAATATGGTGTTCTGATTTGGGGTGGCACAAAAAACACAGTTTGGGTGAAAGTTTTTACTTTTCCAGGTATTTTAATTAGTTATTGTAGCACAGGGATTTGTAGCAATGGTCCTATAAAGTGACTAAGAGGCAGTTGAGAAGGCATAGTTTTAGCCATACAGCACTGCACTGTGCTTGGTGTGGGAAAAGGAAAGCGACTGAATTACTACTTGGTTGTATGTGTTAAGAGATTTCGTAAGTGGGCACAGGGGAGTGTGTCTAAATCTCTTGCTACGCTGTGCTAGATACCTCAGACTTCTGGCAAGGTGTGTCTGAACTGATGTTTACATTAGTGGACTTGGAACGTACCAGTTTAGATCTCCTCTTGTGTCTGGTGTTTGTGTTTTAAAATTAGCCATTAGCTATTATGTTTGACCACACCTGAGTGAATTACTAATATTTTTAAGTATTTGGTAAAATTATTCTTTGTACTTTTCTAGATGAGTATTTGTGTCAGTGAAAAATCTACGGAAGTGTAATACACATTGTCACTCTTTTCAACAGTGCTGGCTCAAATGACTTAAAGAGTCTCATTCTTTTTACTGTAATATCTGTTAAAGTTTTGAATTAACTATCTAAAAGACACCTCAGTATACATAAAGGATTAATTCAGAAGTCTTTATTTGAGGGACTTATGCACTTAATTATAGGTAGAGCTTTCTTCTAAAACTACTGTAGTAGTAAAATCTGAGCTTCACAAATTAAAAATACTGTGCTCATTGCTGCATTGTTACAAATGTAAGAAAGTTCCCTTAGATGTTAGACTAAATTAAGGCTGTACTTTAATAAACTTGCATAAAGCTTGCAGTTAATCATCAAGAGCCATGTGCCTTCTGGACACATAGGTAAGACTGAAAATAAAGGGTGTGCCCCAAAAATGCTTTTTGTTAGTTCTGTGCAGTTTAATCAATCAACACGTGTGTTGGGGTAATGGTGTTGAAGAGGCTGAGGAGCCCAGGAGTGCCTTCTGTTGGGTGAGGAGCAGCTGAGCGCTCCCGGGCCTGCGGCTCCCAGCGCAGTTGGTGCAAGCCGGCGGCCGGACAGACAGACAGCCGCGGGCAGAGCCGAAGGGCAGGGTGTCTGCAGAGCCCAGCACTGCAGTCACCTCCTCTCTCGGCTTGGAAATTACAGCTCCTTTCTCTAACTAGTTGCTGAAAGCGTCCAGCTGAAGCTCAGCTACATTTGTGTACTTAATCTCGTGTAAATTTTGAGTAAAAGAGGCTCCCCTTGTTTAGTTTCTTACTCTAAAATTTGAATGACAGTTCTTAAGTAGATAGATAAAGGCAAGTGGGGATTGTAGAAATAAACTTTTTAAACAGTATATACTGAGAAGACTTAATTAATTATTAACTTAGACAATAGCAAATCAGTCATTCTAAGACCTTTTTGTACCTTCTAAAGTGAATTTTCACTTTTTCCTACTTTATGTATATGAAAAAAAGTGTTTAAATGGGCAAAAGTAACCTGGCTTTACGAATTCTCCTATATGCAAGCTTTCTGTTGTTTTCTGCTGGAGAAATACGATAGATGTTTCATTTTCTTTTGAAAGGCACAGCCTTTAGCAAAACTGGTATTTTACCCTTACTAGTTTTTCACTGCACCAGTGTGTCTGTGTTCTCACTATGAAATTAATCTCAGTCAAATACATTTTTGTTTTGAAAGTTTTTGCTGTTGTCCAGACATGAAGGGGAGGTGTTTGACTTACACAGAGTGAAGGCCCTGAACCTGATTTAGCCAGAGAATAATTAGCCCAATGCCTGTAAGCAATGCTAGTCTAATTTATTTGCCATAGTGTATTGCATGGGCTTCACTGCAATTACATATTTTCTAAACCATTTTTAGCACAACCCCTGAAACAATCATGTGTAGAAGATTTAAGAAAATTTCATGCATTATCGCAGGCAAACCAGTGAGTATCTTGCTTTCCATAACATCTTGGAAATCTCGCAAGTGCCTTCCTCAAATGACTTTTCTCCTGTTTTGGTCAAATAAGACCTGCTTGTTCTGAAGAAAAAATTCAGGATATTGTAATAAGTTGTCAGGAGGATGGGGAGGGAGGTCTGGGAGCAAAAGAGCCAGGACCCACAGGGCTTTTGGGACAGGTAAAGTCTGGATATGTTAAATCCCCAAATAAATCCCCCAAGGTGTCTGCCCCCTAGATCATCTGTCCTTTCCCCATGTCAGGTTAAGTAAGTTTTATTCTTCACGTGTGGAGAAAATTAAGGATAACTCTGTGTAATGAATCTTCTATTTTGATCCAAAATGGAATGGGCTTCCCAGCACATATGGTTGTGCATATTTCCTGTCTGAGCGTGTTCATGCATGGGTTGGTTACAGCAGTGTCTCTCACTGCATTTGTCCTCGTGCTAAATGCAGGATGCTTGCTTTCCAGCATCTCCTCCACAGTTACTGGTCCTGTTGGCCCTCATGTGTGAAGCTCTTTGTTCCTGGCCAGGTTAGATGAGGGAGAGCATAAAGGGGATGCCAAGATGTGGAAACAGGCACATGTGAAAGATCTTTCACTGCTCCTTTTGCTAGGATGCTGCTGAAATGGTGAACAAGAGTAAGGATTACTAGAACAGGAGATGGAAGCTGGTGTCCTCATGTGAGGTTACTGCTGCCCTTGTACAACTGCTAATGGCAGCATTTCCAGAGCCAGAACATGCCTCCCCCGCCCTTGGCATCTACATTCTGCCTCCAGCAAGTACATCAGGTGATTTTAGAAGAAAATATAAGCACTTTCCTCTGGTAATCTCATATGGCTGCTCTCTGTTGTAGCAGTACTCTGTGTCAGCTCATAGACCATCCCATTGTCCCAAAGCTGGTGGCTTTGCTCACCAGCTGCAGATCCTGCCATTGCTTTGTGACGATGCCACCAAGCGTGTTCAGTGCCCATGTTGTGATCCTGGGGTGCTTCTGTTGTGCTGTGTTGATATAAAATTGTGGCAAACCACTGTTTCCTGAACTGAGACCCGGGGCATTCGTAACTCCTAACTGGGCAGCTGCGTCGCTTCTGTGCTGCAGGGAACAGTGGGCAGCAAAGGACCTGCACACGCTGTCCTCTGGCTACACCAGTGTGGGCCCGTGTGGCAGGATCCATGGACAAAGCACGCAGTTCCAGAGGAAGCACAATATCTGCCAAAGGTGGTAAAGTGCTCAGTGGAACCAGATGATGTGCTAAATATTTTATCATCAGTAAAATTGTAGGTTTCAGGCTGACTTTTTATAATATATAGGCTGCTGCAAAATTGGTAAATATATATTGTAGTAAATTCAGAGTGTCCTCAGTCTGGCTAATGGAACTGCATCTCTTGACCCTGAGTAGTTTGTATCCTTTTAACAGTATTTACATTATCTTTAGGGATAAATACAAAATCAAAAGAGGAATCTTTAAGGAATGTTTGCAGGATTGCATATAAGGATATGACTGAAGTGGAAAGCAAACTGTTTCTTTGTTCAATATTTTATACATTGTGCTTTCATTTATTACCATACCTTCCTTCTATCTCTTTCTTACAAGGCATTTCCAGCTTCCTTTTCCACTGTTACTCATGTATTTCTTTCCACTATGCCTTCTTTCACCTCAGTTTCCACTGAGTTTGTGGAAACTCCGTTTGGGCTTTTTGTTTGTTTTGTTTTTGGTTTGTTTTGTTTTGTTGGTTTTTTTTTTAATCTCGTTGATGTCTTCAGGCTTATTCTGCAAGGGTCAGCGATCAGCTTTGGACTCACTTTTCCAGGTCTATCCTTAGCAACCACATGCTTGTTGGCAGAGGAGGAAAGCTTGCCTGGTGTGCTATGTAATGGAAAGCATAGGAACTTCTCTTCACATCCAACTCTGCAGCCCAGCTGTTGTATCTTAGGGTTTCACATTAAGCAAAAAGTATCTTGTTTTGACTCCCTGCTGTGTTTTGTGAAATCAAAAGTACTGCCACAAACCTGATGCAACTTGTTTGTTTATTACAAAGGTGTGAATGACCAGAGCATGTAGATGATAATTATCAGGTATGAGATTTTAAACCCATATTTGTTAGGTAAGTCATAACAGTAGCTAATTCTTGTCCAGAATAAATCCCAGTTTCTCTACACAGCGGTGTCAAAAGACAGACTGGGAAGAGGGGCAAGCATGATGGGACAGTGGTCAGCCTGATTGGTGCCAATGATGTATGTGTGGCGGGGTTCCTTCTGTGTTTTGAGTAGGATTCATTGAAAAAGAAACAAATGCCTGAAGAGAGGAAGGAGAATGCTGAAGGAAGAACTGAGGTGGAGGGAAAGGTTAAGGGAAGGGCATGAGAGGTGGAGGAGAGCAGTGAATTTGAGGTGAAAGGGCTGAGAAAAGGAAGAAGTTGGAGGGAAGGCCAGTCAGCATAGGGCAAGGGAAGTCCTGCTAGAGCACTGCCCCACCAGGCTGGCATGGCTTTATGCCCCAGCCAAAGCTCTGCTAAATCCCTTTGTGCTTCTTGCCTGATTTTACTTCGTGGTGATGCAACCCAGTTAGTGACATCACATAAATACACCTACAAGTGGTGTTGCAGAGTCTAGATTGTGACCGGCAGATTAGTCAGCAGTGTCACAATCCGGTGTTTATATCATTGTCTCCTGAATGTGGAAGCGATTGCTGTGGTGATAACCAAGTTTCATCGGTGGATCAGGCTGTTAAGAAAAGGCATCTCTTTTGCAGAGACAAACAGCTTTGAGTTATTTGGAATAAAATAATGGGAAACTCAAGTTAAGTAGAAATATCAAGTGTGGCACATCATTGAGATTTTAGCAGTTGGGGTGCAATATAAACATATGACTGAACTTCAACACGTCCTGCATCTGGGTCACCTATGGCTACAGGGCAGCATTATATTTTATTGTTAATGAAAAGTGTGCCCCCGTGCCAAAAATTAGCCATTGTGTCTGCACATCCCAGAATTCTATGAACAGAAGGAGGGAGCATGAGGAGTGAATGACACCTGAGAAAATCAGCAGTCCTTCCCAGTACTTGTGATTTTGAGCTGGTTTTGTAATTTGTATCGGAAACAAAGCAAGTTATACTTGTTTGGAAAAATGTAACTTTCCAACCTCTTAATCAGATGACAGTATTTTTTTCATATGTGAGATCAGATAACAAATTTCTTCTATGTAATCTTGAATTAGATTTTAAAGATGGGTTGAAAATATAGAATACTTTTTATTGCATGTCCTAAAGAACAATTTACATCAGTTAATTTCACTTTGTAGAGCAAGATCGTACTTCAGTATTGGTATTTATCTTTTGCCATCCTCATGGCAATGTTTGCAGATCCAAACAAAGCGTTTTGCGTTTTGTTTTTAGAACTCTAACTGTAATTCAGTCAGAGGATGTTAAGTAACTTCCAAGACTAGACCCTTAGTTAAAGTTTGTCTTCAGTTTCATATTTCCTTCAGTTGGCTAGTTGAATTGTTCTTCTATAATTTTGCATTGGAGTATATCCTGTACAAATAGGGAAGAGATTTTGACCTAGAAGGAGAGACCTCTTATTAGTGAGCATACTTTTAAATTACAGTAGCTATCTGAAGCATCTTGACATATGATAGATAGCGCTGTTGCTATATGGGTTTGATTCAACTTGTTACTTAGACAAGCAACCTCCCACCCCTATTTCTCAAGGAGAAACTCAAGATCTTTCTGATTTAATGCATGTCAGTTTGGATAAATCTGATGTTTGTGATGCTGCTGGTAGTGTTACACTGGAGCATTTTGAAGCAGCTTCAGCATTAACCACATTATAAGTGTCCCTTGCTCCCCAAACCCGGGTTCATCTGAGAGGCTACGAATAACACATGGATCTGCTGTCCTTTAGCTGCTGGTGCAGTGCTTGTGCAAATTCACAGCATCAATTAGGTTGGAAAAGATACCTGAGATCATCGAGTCCAACCTATGACCAAGCACCACCCTGTCAGATAGACCAGAGCATTGAGTGCCACATCCTGTCTTTCCTTAAAAACCGCCAGGACAAGGTCACCACCTCCCGGGGCGCCCCATTTCAATGTCTAATCGCTCCTTCTGCAAAGAAATTCCTCCTAATGTCCAACGTAAACCTTCCGTGGCACAGATTAAGACTACAGTAACGATAATTCATATGATTGTGGCGAATTTAGATTTTCCTAAGAGTGGGTGTAGTACATGAAAAAGAAAAAAAGTTACATGGGAAGGAAATCCCACTTTTAGCGCGGGAAGGCTGCCAGGACGCTCCCGGCCTGTGCCCCGCTCGGGGCTCTGTCCCGGCCCGCGGAGCCCTCACACCGCCGGCCCCGCCCCCGAGCGCGCCCGACCAATGGGGGCGCGGCAGTCCCGCCCCGCGGGCCGCGGCAGCCAATAGGAGGCGCGGCGCGGCGCGCGTCCACCTGCGGCTGCGGGAGCACCTGAGCGGGCGAGAGGAGCCGACAAAACCCGTCGGAGCGGCGGGTGCGCGGCGCTGCTCCTCCCGACCCGCCCGGCCAGTCCTGCCGCCCGCTGCCTCCGCCAGACATGACACAGGACTACGACAAGTGAGTGAGCCGGGCGGGGGCAGAAGCACCGCGTCCGGTCCGACCGGTGCTGCCGCCCCGCCGGGGGGCTGCGGCGAGAGGGGCTCGCCGCCCGGGGGCCGGGCCGGAGCAGCCGCTCTCGCCGGGCCCGCCCCCCTCGCTCCGCTCTCTCGGAGCGGGACGCGAGGCGGCGGCGGGGCGGTGCGGGATGGCGGGGGGAGCGGGGGCCGAGCCCCGGGGGGAAGCCGGCGGCGCAGCGGGGGGACCCCGGCGGCCACCCCGCCCCGCGGGGCGAGCGCCGGGGCTGGGCCGGCTTTGAAACCCGACACCCGCAGCGAGGCGTGGGGCCGCCCCCCGCCCCACCGGCCGCGCCTTAAGTGCGGGCGGCGGCGGCGGCGGCCCCGCCGTCGGGAGGAGCTGCCGGGCCCAGGGAGCCGGGCTGAGCCCCCGCGCCGCTGCCCGGCGGCCGCAGCGGCCCCCATGGACTTCTACGAGGCGCATCCCTCCGGCAAGGTGGACTTCGGCAGGTAAGGGCGGCTCCCGGCGAGCTCGGCTGCGGCGACCCCGGAGTAGCCGAAGCTGGGTCCTGGAAGAGTTAAGCTGAGCTCGAGGTGTGTTTATTCTGTAACTCCGTGGCGTTGAATACGAGACGTCGCCTTCAAGCGGATCCCAGGCTGTGTTTAAGGACTCGGGTCTGTTGTTGCACTTGTCACCGTGTCCATCTGCTGACAGTGGACACCCAAGCGCCAGAAAATGGGGTAGCTCTGAAGTAATTTGATTTCAAGAACCGATTTTAAAATTTCTATACTTTGAATAATTGGTGACTCAAATGCGCTCCTTTCCTAGGGAATGTCTAGGATTTTAAATCCAACTTTTTGTTTCAAGGTGCTACTTTCTAGGAAGAGGACTTCCATGCAGCAGCTCACTAACTCATGTCTCTGACTAGGATTTTTCATAGGTGTTTTTATTTCCAGTGACATTTAGTAGCTGAGGTTGTAGCAATTCGGGTACATGCACTTTGCTTTTCTGGCATGCAGATGCCAACGACAGAAATCCTCGGTACTGCCTCAGCATTAGAGGTGTGCTCTGTGCAGGAGCAGGCACAGCTGCGCTGCCCTGAATGTCACAGGGTAAGTTGCAGGGTGAGGGACAGGACGTCTGGTTCTGGATCAGTGAATAAAGGAAGAATAGTTTCTGTGGTCTGAACACAGGACATCACAGGCTGGGGAAGCCTCGCAGGCAAAGAGTCTCTGTTTTTTGTAGTATTTCTTTGCTTCCACTGTGGTTAATGGAAAGTAAAACTGGGAAATTATTAGAACTGCTGTATGAAGCTTAATTTTCTGCTTCTGCTGGACTTCTACTACTCTGTGTGCAGATCAGCATGGCAGTTATGTTCTGAAACTTAAGAAAAAAAATATGTGTTTGCCTTCTCTTATCGATATGTTCTCGTTTTCCTGAAAGAAGCTGTGGTTCTCCTGAAGGAGGGAGTTCCTGCCAAACACTGCATTTCTTGATAATTCTGCAGATAACTTTTTCTATGCTTTTTTAGGTGGGTGGGTTAGCTTTAGGGCAATGCGCATTGAATTTTGGCGTTTCAATAATAAAAAAATCACACAAAAATACATAGGTCTTGCATTCACTAGGCTTCTGGATAGTTGAGGCTTTTGTTCTCAGTATTTTTGGTTTTCTGATGATTTTCCCTTCCCATGTGAGTATTGTGTTCCTGGAGGGAATCAGCATAGTGGTCTTGTGAGTTCAGCAAAGCTGACTTCGCCCTCCAGCTTGGTGGGGATGAATCAAGGGAACTGCACCCAGGTTACTTCAGTTGCCTTTTTCTCTGTGAGTTTAGCTAGAGGATTTTCCCATTTGCTATGGATATTTTAGGATTCTTTTATCATGTTGTATAAAAACAGGAGCTTGTACAATGTCCCCAAAGAAAATTCTGCTTTGTGTTCTGTGGGTCGTCTCTGATGGAAAGTTGCTGTCCTCTGCATTTGTGTGTCTGTTGGCATGTACACAAATGAAGACCTAAAGAAAGGGCTTGGTGCAAGAACCTGTCTCTTTTGTCATTTTTGTTTGCTCTTCTTCCAACTACATAATACTGATTTATAGCCACAAAGTGCGCTTACAAGTCCTGGAAACTCCCACTTGCTTTCAGTGCCTTCAGCTCAGCCAGGCTGTCCAATGGCAGCTCAGCAGGGTGACTTGTGTAACTGATAAAGCGTCGAATGCATAATTTGCTTTGCAATCTTTTTGGTAGAAGGTGGTGATAAATGTAGGATACTGCTAAGCTGATCATACTGATTAGAGTATTTCACAACTTTCTATTTCACAACTTTTTGTATTTGTAGTGTATTTCGGTCTCTAAATGTATCTGGGTAAATAGATTAAAAGAAGGATTCCCTGCTATGAAAAGGATGTGAAGGTGGTGGTGGGCTTTTTGTGGGGTTAGTTGTTTTTAAATAATTACTTTTCTATTTTAACTATGGCCAATTCACTAAAAATGTCAAATTTGGGATTATTAAGGAAAGTAAAAAAGCTTCCCCTTCTGTCCCAGCCCATCTGCAGTAAACTAATGTTAAACTTGCACTGGAAAGAAAACTGAACTAGTTTAAATGTCAGATTTAAAAATTAGCTTGAGTTGACTTAAAAGATGAAGCATATGTTTTACCAATAGAACCAATAGAAAATTTTTTTTTCCTAGGCTGGCAGGACAACATTTTCTACACATCTTGCTTTTATCTGTGGACAAAATGTCTAAGTCATTTTGGAGGTTGTTGGTACCCAGCAATCTCCAAATGCTCAGAGTAAACATAATTTTTTATATGGATACTAGAGCACAAAGGGAATAACTCAGATTTTTCCTTTTTATTCATTCATCTGAGTGTGTTTCGAACTAGTGTGCTGGATTATTTCAACAGTAACCAGGCAGTAAGTTACGGGTTTTTTCCCCTTGTCAGAAAAAAAAAAAACGCTGCCAAATTGATTTGAACTCACCTTTACTAATTTCCTTATGTCATCTGTACCTTATCAGTAGCTTCTAGGTGGTGTTTTTAGATATGTTCTGAGAGTGAAAACACTGGAGAAAAGAGAGGTTTCACTAATGCACATTTTCCAGTTCCACATGAGAACTGGATCAGGTTGTGAGAACTGGATCAGGTTGTAGCTTTGCAGTTTTACATAGGATGTGCTGGAGGCTTTGAAGGTGGTTGACCAGAAAGTGTGTAACTCTTTCTGGGTTGGGTTCAGAGCATGAGCAGGTCAGTTGTGCTCTTACATGGCTTTGTCTTTCTGTAGAGGCTGGTGTAATCCCTCTGAGTTTGGTCAAGTTAATCCTGAGCATGATTTACTCTGAGCATGAGTGAGATCAGAATTAAGTTTCTGGGCTTTTTGTGTTGACTAATCCTTGCAGTACACTGAATCAGAGTCTGAACCCCATGAAACTGGGGCAGCTGATTTTGAAAAACTTTTGGAATGCTTCTCTTGTGTTCTAACAAGTGGCTTTTTTTATTTCTTCTTTTTTTATGATTCAAGTAAAAGACCCGTGTTGGTTCTTCAGAATGACTCTCTCTACTCTCAGAGACGTCCTTACACCAACGAAGATGAGGCCTGGAAAACTTTTCTTGAAAATCCCCTCACAGCAGCTACCAAAGCTATGATGAGCATCAATGGGGATGAAGACAGTGCAGCTGCCCTCGGACTGCTCTATGATTACTACAAGGTAGATTGGCCTGGCTTTTCTCTGGGAGCAGCAGAGCTCGTGTTCCACCTGTGGAAAAGGTGTCATTTGCTAGAGGATTTTACAGAAGCTGTGAACAGGTCACAAGGACTTTAAACCGTGTGGGTTTTAAATTGAAAAAGCCCTATGTCTCTCTTTCTGAAAATTTGTTTTATTTTTAGATCTGTAAAATAAGATCCCCTAGATCCTGATGTAAAAGTTAAGTAGCACTTTGCTACTTTTCAACTTGAGTAGCATGTTTTGTGTTGACCCCAGGTTCTGCAAGAGGCAATGCATTATAGAAATAGTCAGAGTGACACTTCAGGACTGTATCTCTGTCTGAGTATAAATATGCATGGAGAAAGAAACTCCTTTTTCTCACATGATCCCTATTCTGGTGGACCTTTGGCTTTTGCTGGGGCTTTGTTGTGTTACTTTAGACTGAGCTGATACTAAGATACAATTACAGGTTTTTGATGGTATGTGGGGCTGAAGTGTCCACCTGGAATAGTTGCTGTCTGCATCCCTCCAACTCTCAGAGAGCTTCAACTGCTGTAATCTGTTAATCCTTTGATAGCAGTGATTGTCTTCCCCAGTGTTCGTGGTCTTCTCAGAGACCTGTGCCTTCCTAGGTGCCTGCAGCTGAACTGAGGAGTCAGAGAACATTCTGGTCTGCACGGGGGTACCTTTTGCTGAGCTTTGTTTCCCGAATACCAAAAGTATAAGCTAGGGTAGTTATCTCTAGCCAGGTCAGTGGAGACCAGCAGGCATTTCCAGGCAGGGAGGGGTCCTGCTTGTGTTGAGACGCCTGTGTGATGGTGGCCTGGCTCACCAGGTGGAGATGCCTGTTTTTTCTTTGCTGAGCATGCAGGAAGGCCAGGAGGCTGACTTGGCTCTCCTGCCTGGCACTTTGGCTTGTGTCTTTTAACAGGAGTGAGTGCAATTGCCAGCCTCAGTTATGTTCCTCAAGCACTAGGAGAGATTGCCTGATGCAAACAAAACTCTTGCCTGCCACTTTAAGAGTTGAATATGTCTTGCATATCAAAATATTCTTATAATACTTAATATGGAGATTAACACTCCACACACACGGCAAATGCCACAGACTCACTGATGTGGCTGTTATTCAGATGGTTTTGTGAGAAAACTGACTTTCTGCTTTGTGCTTGTGCTTACTGTGCTTTTGGGGAAAAAAAAATTAACAACAGCATGCTTTCACCAGAACAATTTTAATACACAAGATCAATTTTTATTTGTAGACCTGTAGATTACAAAAAAATGCTGATGTTGATCCTTCATGCTCGGCAAAGCAGAAGGGATTTACTGTACATTAATGTCTAATTCAGGGTTTCCTCTTATGTTTGGGTATCAGTGGGTGTACAGAAAAAAATTGGAAGAAAACAGGTATGCTGCACACTTGGGTAAAACAGAATGGCTGGAGGTTGAAAGATTTATTGAGGGCTGTTATGGAATAATGTTATAGAGGGATGATGTTGAGGCATTTCTAACACGCCCCCTCTGCATAGTAAAGGCAGCTGATGAGATCACCTTCCTATAAAAAACAAAACAGTAAAACAAAAAATCTTTTATTTCCTTCCATTTAACTTTGGGCTTGCTCAACTGTGGTTAATAAGGCCTTATAGGAAACAAATTTTTGATAACAATTCTTTTGGGAGTGTTTGCCAGGTACAGCTTGGAAAACTCTTCTTTTTTGGTTACTAGTTAGTGTTGGCCTCCCAGCAGTCTCCAGTTAGAGGTCCTCCAAATTTTGCTGGTTACTGTGGGAAATTGAAGAGTTCTGGTGTTTCTGGGGATTCCAGGTTATGTGTAAGAATGAGGACATCGTTTCATCAGGGCTGTGTAGAGGAGAGCGCTGTTGGTGCCGGCGTGCCCTCAGCCTTTCGCCTCGTGCTGAAGTGGTTCCCCACCCTGGACCCAGGCTGGCAAATGGAGGCAGATCTGAACAGGCTTTGGTGAATGAGAGTGGTGGGAGTTCACTCCTCCATACATACACCAGAAGATGTTTGCTTTGCTCATTCAGGAGGCGTGGTGAGGGTGACAGAAGTCCTGGGCCTTACGTGTGGGTTGGCAGAAGAGCTTGTGTGGACTTGCAATGTGGCTGAGGGGACCTGAGTACCATGGGCTTGTGCCAGCAGCTGCAAGGGCTGTTTGGGTTCCTGGGGTGCTGATTATGTGTTCCATGCAAGGAATTGAGCCACCACAGCTCTAAGAGTTCACCTTCTCCTGTGTGCCTTGGCCTTGCAGTGCAGCCAGGAAAATGGCACATGTCTGGGCAAGGTGACTTGTTTGATTGACATATTTTCAGGGTGAATCCTGTCTGTGGCATAAAATACAAGCAGCAGTACTGAGCTGTCTTAAATCCAGAGTGCTGGTTACATTTTGTTTATAAAAGGTTTAATATAGTTTGGGCCAGTGTGTTTTGTGTGGTCATGTACAAAAAATATGAGCTGTAATATCTCAATATGCTTATTGGATGTGGTTCTACCAAAATTTCCTGATCACTGAGGAGAAGGGAAAGCCTCAAGTGGTCTTAGAGGGAATGGCCTAGAGAGCATGTGTCCTTGGGGAAGTGGCTGTGGAACAGCATCCTTTCACAAGCTTTGAGCTCATTCAGAAGCTGAACTCTGCCAGCCTGCAGAGGTGAGAACCTGCACTGCCAGCAAACCTGGGGAAATCTCCTCTTGGTCCTGCTCACCCCAGGACTGGTGCTCCAGCCATGGATGGATTGTTTTCTGCACTGGTATTCTCGCCACCTGGTACTGGCAAGAGCTCAGGGCTGACACAGGTGACTGAGTTGGCTACGTAGGGATCCGTGGGGCATCTCCTGGGGCTGCCCTGGCATCCCAAAGCCGTGTGAACATGAGTTAAGCTGTAATGCAAGTAGTGACTGGCATCCAAAGCAAGACTTCCTTAATGTGACCAAATTTTAAGGAGCTATTTTTTTTGTACGGGAAGAAGAATTGAATTACAGTATGTCTTAAATTTCTCAGGTTCCAAGGGAGAGGAGGTCTTCAACAGCTAAGCCTGAGGTAGAACATCCTGAACAAGACCATAGCAAAAGGTATTATTTTTTATTATTGCTTCTCTATTTCCTCCCTTCCCTCCTAGACCATCAGAGCTGCTGAAAGAAAGTAACTTGCTGCACTGTGGTGATGTGCTGGAAGAGAGAAATTTTGAGGTTTTACTCTGTGCCTCAGATTCCCATGTTGCCCCAGGTACAGGATGGGGATTGAGCCATGGTGTGGAGAGTTGAGGCTCAAACTGCTGCTCAGTGCCATTTATCTGCTTTTGGTGTGTTGATGTCATATAGTCAGCCTAGCAAAAGCTACTCTCTAACATTAGGCACCCTGGTAGTACGGACACCCCCCCCCAGGCTGCAGTCACTTTTCATTTTTCATGCAGTTACTTCAGTGGCTCTCTGCTGATATTTGTTCTCAGTACTAGCAGCATTGCTGTATCATGCATGAGCCAGTTGGGAAGCACTTCAAAGTGCCTGTGATTTGGTTTTGTATTGTCTGGGGACTTCCTTTGTATCATGTGGAACTTCTGTCTTGCTTCCCCTACTTACCTTCTTTCTCTTGAGCCTTCCAAGCAGATGATACTGATTAGGTGTTTATAACAAATGGCAGGTTCACTCAAGCCAGACTTCCACTCCTACCATCCTCTTCCTTTGGACAGACTAGAGTGCTTTAAGGACTTGAGATGAGGTTTTGTGGTCTGGCTGAGCTGATTGAGTGACTTGTTGCAAGAAGAGCAGGCTGGTTCCCAGCTATGTGTTCCCACTGCTCTTCTTGAACCAGACTGGGTCTCACACTGATCCATTACCAAAGAGGGAAAGAAAAGGTGGCTAGTTTTCTGCCAGCCAGGCAAGCTGAACTGGCTCACCAAGGAGGCAAGGGAATGTCTGAATTGGTGTAAAGGAGGGGGCAGGACCACTTTGTGGGGAGGGAGAAAGAGAGGGCAGGCTGACTTAGTGGTTGCTAGCTATGAGGTCAGCTCAGCCACAGATCTCAGTGTTGTCCTGGCAGAAGTGAGTGTGGTGGGGTGGAGAGTGGCAAGTTATGCAAACGGCTCCCAGGAGTCTTGGCACAGATTTTCTTGGGGGGATGTGCATGAAAGGAGGAGTGTAATTTTCCTATTAGTGCTTCCCGGATAGTGCACAGTCCTGGGGCAGAGGAGCAGCAACCTTGCTGTCAGTCCTTCTCCCTCTGCCAAAGAGCAGCTTTGTGGAGCCTGTGTGTCCCAGTGTGTAGTGGGAAGTGCTTAGTTTTGGACTGCTGTTTTCCAGGCTGTGAGGATCTGGGATGTGAACCCTCACCCTTTGCTCCAGGGTAATTACTCTCCAAGGTGGGATAATTAACAGTGGGAGAGGAGTTGCGGGGTTTTTTTAAATGAGTTTCTCATCTTTTCAGGTTAGGATTGAACTGTTCTGCACAAGCAAGAGAGTTTGTGTCAGGTGTCCTTGTCCAAAAAGTCGAAAAGTTTTTCTAGCTCTTGGGTAATGAGAAAATAAGCCATATAATTTATGCCTGATTTCTTTTTGCCCTTTTAAGGAACAGCATCCCAAACGTGACAGAACAGTCGCTCATTTCTGCTGGAGAAAACAGGGTGCAGGTTCTGAAAAATGTGCCTTTCAATATTGTACTTCCACATACCCCCCAGATGGGCATGGACAAGCGAGGCCACCTCACAACCCCTGACACAACGGTCACCGTTTCGATTGCCACGATGCCCACGCATTCCATCAAAACGGAGACACAGCCCCATGGCTTTGCCGTGGGCATCCCACCAAGCGTGTACCACCCCGAGCCGCCCGAGCGGGTGGTGGTCTTTGACAGGAACCTCAATGCCGACCAGTTCAGCTCCAACACCCAGCCTCAGAACTCCCAGAGGCGAACGCCAGACTCCACCTTCTCGGAGACTTTCAAGGAGGGTGTGCAAGAGGTACCAGGAGAGGCAGCTGCTCTGTGTGTGTGTGTGTGTCTTGATCTGGATGGAGAGATCCAGTTCTGTCTTTAACTGGTCTTGTTACATGAGCCAGAAATCTGTCCAGTGGCTTAGAAATAGAAGGTTTTCCCGGAAAAGTGCATAATTAAAACTTAGTAAATAAAACCTTCACAGCATGAAATCATTATCAAAAGTGAATGACTAATCTTACTAGTGACAGAGGCTTTGGCTTGCAGAATGTGGAAATAGTTATCTCGATCCATAGAGCCAGGTTTTGCAAGAGTTCGGCACTCTGTGGTGCCTTTGCAGGTACCAAAGTGAAGTGACTGTATGTAAGCTTCCTTCCTGCCAGTTTCTAGGTGTGGTGTGTATCCACAGAAAATAGTTGGATTATGTAGGGCCCTTGAGTGAGAAAATCTGTGGGTTTTGGTTTATGATATCAACCGAAAATAGCAACGTAACCATGTTTTGATTTTTAAGCAAAACCTGTGTAGCTATGCACTTTGAGATTTGGGAAAGTCTTAAAATTTTGTCTTAAGCTGACTTGGAAGCTTAAGGCTTGCGTAGTTGACACCCAGAAGTTTTGGATTCAAACACTATTCAAGTGTCCTGTTGAAACCAAAAATAAGTTGTTATCTTATGAACAATTTGCCTGAAGTTCTGTGGTAAGGAGCATCTATTTACTATTGACTTCTCTTTTTGCTCCAGTGTTAACTGTTGTTTTGTCTACTCCAGGTTTTCTTTCCTACTGAACTGAATCTCCGAATGGCCAACATGAATTCAGAAGATTATGTTTTTGACAGCATTTCTGGGTAATGATTTCAGGCTCCCATTTGCCCCTATCCTCCTGTTCTCTTAGTTGTCCATGAGCAAGCGGTACAACTCATGCCAATTTGCACTGAGTCACAGTTGGATTGGGGGATGGGGGGCTGTGGGTCTCGAACCCACAATTATGTCTGCTAATTTGATTTCACAGTTGAAAATTGTAGCTGTAAAGATACAATTGTATCTTTAAAGAAAACAAATACTTTAAGGAAAACTACCTGGAGGACTGGAAATACCATCCATCTTCAGTTATGGTCTTTGCACCAAATCTGTGTCCCATGGGAGGGAGCAATACTGTCTGGGAGTTTGCTTCCAGCTGTGCCACTCTCCCTGGTGTGCTTGTGTTGCTCTCAGTCTGCTGGAAATCTACAGCAAAAATAGGAGAAATAAAACTCCAGAGGAGGGGAGCAAATTAGTTGTTTGATAGTTGCAGTTGACCAAGAGGGCGATGGCCACAGAGTAGCTTATTATCTTGTGCATTTAATTAAATTGCTAATAGATAATTTTCTCTTTGGTGAGGGTAGCTTGCTGCTCTCAGCCTGAGTAGGGATCTTTCAGTCTTGCCTGCTGATGTATCTTGGGATTTAGCTTGCCAAGAACTTCTCTTAAATGTTAATTCATGAAGGAAATGGTTGAAAAGGGGACTCATCCTGTTTTCCAACTTCTTTGCCTGTTGGTGGCTTAATGAGTCAGCTAACAACTTTGGAATTTCTCCAAATTAAATGTGGAACGTTTAATCAGCTTTCCAGGAAAATGCCTTAGCAATCACTACTCTCTTCACTCTGTAGGAATAACTTTGAATACACTCTGGAAGCCTCCAAGTCCCTCCGACAGAAGCCTGGGGACAGCACAATGACTTACCTGAATAAAGGTCAATTTTACCCAATCACACTGAAAGAAGTCAGCAGCACTGAAGGAATCCATCACCCCATCAGTAAAGTCCGAGTGAGTGGCAGCCCTTGTGGTTTCTTGGGAGCGAGGGTGTGTACAATGGTAACCTTAAACTCATTGAAGGGCAGCAATCTAGACCAGAGCATCAGCACAAAGGCCAGCTGAGCTGTGCTCTTACGTCAGTGTTCGTTCCTTTGCTGTCCACCTACTGCCACACCAGCCCATCCTGGCTCAGACTGGTAAGAAGTGGTGTCAGCACTTGTGTAAAGGTGATGCAATACCTGGAATGAGATCCCTGAATTCTAGTTAGGAGAGCAGTTCTGCTCATCTCTGTTTATGACCCAGAAAGTGCTGTTGTCTGCCTTCCTGTTTAGCAGCAGTGTGCCAGGTATACTGTAGTGCCTCAAGTGGAAAAGCTTAAAGCTCCAAACCAAATGTACTCTCTGGCCATTGCTTTATTTCTCTTTCATGTTTTTGTTTGGTTTTTTTTTTTTTAATCTTTCCCTCTCTCCTTTCAGAGTGTCATTATGGTTGTGTTTGCTGAAGACAAAACAAGGGAAGATCAGCTCAGGCACTGGAAATACTGGCACTCAAGACAACACACAGCCAAACAAAGATGCATTGACATAGGTAAGGAACACTCTCATTGCTTATGTCAGACTTAAGACATAATTTCTTGGCAAGGTTCAGTTTTCTGCTAAAGCTGTTATTTAAGGAACTTCTGGATCCCTCTCTGCCCTCCATAGCTTTGCTGAAAGCCCAGAGACAGTTTGTTATTGGAGTTAATGCTGTAGTTTTTAGGACTCATCAAAGAAGCTGTTTTTTTGGAGGATTTTGATTGGTGGGGTTTAGGGTTTTGTATTGGGAGATCCAACAGTCCCCTCCAGACAACAGGTTTTTTTAGAATATCCTGGTGCTTGTAGCTAAATCACAGCTTGTAGTCTCAGCAGCTGTCCTAAATATTGTGTTTATTCAAAGGACAAGATCCTTGTAGAAATACCTCAAGACTAATGATCCTCCTTCCCACAGCTTTGCTCACAACTTGTCTTTGGTACATGTAAAAAAAGAAGACACTGCAAATTTCCACTTGCCTCCAGACAAGGCTGAGGCTGGCTGGGTTCCAGCCTTCTCTGGCTGAAGGCTGGGCTGTACTCCTCGTCCCTTCCTTCTGTGAATCAAAGCAGGGATTAATCACCTGGCACTTAAAGCAGACGCGCATGCAAATCCTTGTTTGTTATTGAAGGAGTTTTATTGAGAGCTTATGTCCTTGCCATACAGGGTAAAGTTTCCCGCACATAGCACAGAACACCTCATATTTGGGATGTGCCTTTGTCCATGGAGTTTCTAGTTTCAATTTTTTGCAAGTCCCATTTTGCTCTTTCCTCCTGTTCGTTGAGGGTTTTTTTTGTGTGTGAGAACCATTTCCAGGCTCTTTAAAGATCCATTTTTAAGGGAGAGCTCAGCTTTTTTTTGCCCCCAAGGGGCTGCTGAGGAATTACAGTTTCTGGCTGCTTCATGTGATTAAGGACTCAGGTAATATCTCTTCCTCTCCCTCATGAGCCCTTCTTTCCAACAGCTGACTACAAGGAAAGCTTCAATACCATCAGCAACATTGAGGAGATTGCGTACAATGCCATATCCTTCACCTGGGACATCAATGAGGAAGCAAAGGTATGGGACCACGATTGTATTTCCTGTCCTTTTAGCAGATTCAGGGGCTGGGGGAAGGGAAGGGTGTGTGGCCTACCCGGTGATTAGCGTGTAACAAGTTTGTTTACGCTCTTACATTAGGCAAAACCTTCTGGCTGTTTCTTAAGAGGGTTTGCATGTGCAACTGGGAGAGCTTTGCAACTGCTTTAGGGTTCTTGGCAGAAGTGCCTGCCTGAGAGACAAGTACTGACAGAAGGAAGCACGGAGCGTTTCCCGAGCAGATGAAGTGGTGCGGGAGGTGTGATGGAGCGTAGCTGGGCTTGGCAGCGAGCGCGGCCTCCCCGAGGATCCCCGCGGGAGGCGGGGGAGCTGCTGGGGAGCTGCTGGGGAGCTGCTGGGGAGCTGCTGGGGAGCTGAGGCTCCAGCCATGGGCCTGCCCTCCGCCCGAGAGGGAGCAGCTGCGGCCTCCCAGCTCCCAAAGCATGCGTTGCTGAAACCACAGATCCCAACACCCAGTGACCTATTTCAAACTAGAACAACCTCCTGGTGAACTCTGGTTTGATCTTTCTTCAGAACTGTGGGTGCTTTTGTAGGTGTGTAGGTACAGGAAGCTTCCCTAGCTAGTAGCTAACTACAGCTGTTTGAGCTACTCTGGCTTCTGGAAAAGGCTTGTGTGTCTTCTAGGTTCAAGGAAGCCGGTGCAAGTGTGGGGCCAACTCAGTTCTAAAGGCATTTTTCACTGGTTAGTTGCTGGAGTCAAAGTGAAGGAGTTTTCTTTTGAGAATTTCATTACTGACTGGGTTTTCTTTAAAAATTGGGAATTGTTTATATTCATTTTTGGAGACTGCCTGTTTCCTTGGCAGTACTAGTAACTGGTACCAGCAAGCAGTACCAGTAGTCACCAGGATCATGGGGAAGACACTGATGGCTACAGAGTGCCATGTCCAGGGAGAGCCTGACTTGGGGGGACGTGGGAACTGTGAGCAAAGAACACAGCTCCTTTTCTGGAGCTGTGTGTGCTCCTGCTCTGCAGGAGGAGCAAAGGCTGGTGTCCCTGCACAGAGCTGTCTGTCACCACAAACTGTGCTCTGTCCTGCACAAGGGCCATGGAGAAAATGTTGTATGGGGACTGCTGTTGGGTTTCAGCTCTGTGGGAGAAGTTTGGAATGCTTAGCAGACAGCAGTGAGGAGCTTGTGTATGCTGCTACTGAAAGTGCTGCTTTGCAGTATGTGGGACATTACTTTTGAGGCTAGTGTTGGGTGCCAGGATTTGCTTTTCACCAGATTTGGCTTCAGTCAGGTTGAGAGGGCTGGCAGGGAGGGCCTTATCTGCTGGAGGATGCTAAAAGGTTAACATGATCTCTAAAACATGAAGCACTTCACTTTGTGAACAAACAGAAGAGCTGTCAAAAGGAGTCAGTAAGTATTATCCTGCTGCCATAGCAAGTCAAACATTTAACAAACCCAGGTAGTCAGTGTCTATGAGGTATGCAAAGGATTAGGATTTGCACACAGGGGTGGATCATGCAGACAGAACAATGGAAGTCCTCAAGGAGCTGGAATCTCTTTCTGCGGCTGCCTCTCTGCTGGCTGAACCACTCTGCAGCACTAGGGATGGGCCATTAACTCCAGGAGCAGGGCTCACAGCTGGTGCTGAGGACTTCGTGGCTGCCCCAAGGAAAGCCATCCCTTCCTACGAGATGGGTATTGCCAAGCTACTCTACAGATCTCTGAATGAATAGTTTCAGTCTATAATGAAATTGCCAATAGCATCTTGAAAAGATCTAAGGACACTCATGGTGAAATATTTCACCTTGGGGCTGACCTTCATGGGATGAAGTGGTGTGGGGAGCTGTGAGACAGACTGATTTTTTTAGCTACAGAGGCAAATTTGCCTCCAGATTCACACTCTTAGCATGTGAGATCCATATACTGTGAGTCCTGGTTATATGGACTTCAGAGGGGACTGTTGATACCAAATGTGCAAGCCTTGACTCCTGGGCTCAGAATCATATTAAGACAAAAATACCCTCAAATTCAGTATTTTAAAAATTGGCTTTTTTGGCAAGGACTTCATGTGCTTAAGTGTCTGTTTAACTTCATTTTTTTCCCTGAGTGGATGTGTTTTGTTAGTGATGGAATTTCTCACCAGAAGAGCTGCAGTTCTTTCTCTGCTTCTGTGATCTTATCAGGAGATGTCTGAGCCAATTTCAACAATTTTTATTGCATGGTTCATTTACCCTGTATGCTCTTGCTCTCTCTTTTCCTTTCCCTCCCTGACCCCCAACCCCTGACAGCAGTCTTAAAATATATGAAGAAAGCAAGGAATAGATAGAGCTGAGTTTCTGATGTTACAGAAATTCCTTCACAGTAATAAATACAGTGTTTATATTTAATAACAGCAGAAGTGCTGCATAGACAGTATATTTAACCAGACAGCTAGCCTTGATCATAAGAAATTTGCTTCCTCAGCCCTGGAGTTACCTGGACCAGAGCCAGGTGATTCTTCTGGGCTTGCTGCTTCTGCCATTTCCCTCTTGCTTTTGCTTCCAGTTTGCTATGGAAATGATTTGATCCTGTGCAGCCATGTCAGATGGGAGGTGATGAGGCTCTGTGTCTGCGCTTTCTGATGTAGTTCCTCATTTGGACACGCAGGGTGTGTGTCAGATTTAAGGCAGAAATAGCATATGGTCACAAGGAGTTGCCCTTAGCAGCTGGACTATGTGCTTAGCTTCTTGTGGGGATGTACAGGAATATTGCACCTCTGCCACTGTGTCTGTTCAGGAGGGTGTCACCTGCCTGAGAGTGCTTTGCCAGTGCCCTTGGGGCACTAGGGGGTTTAGCAAACTGCACCTTTCTGGTGAAGAAACGCTCTTTTCATATAATACAAGTCATCCGCTCCTTCTGTAGCAAGGAAAATTCTGTGGATTTCACATCTGTGGATTTGTGGGATGGAAAAAGGATGTTTGAGATGCCCTCGGTAACAAGTATTTCCTAGTTGCATTGTGCTGGGAGAGCTGAGAGCAGGGCCAGGGCTCTGGTTGCTGGACACATTGGACAGGCCTGTCTCTGTATGGCTGGAATTGTCCCACAGCTGCCTGCATTGCTGTGCTGTTCGTGAGCCCTTGGCTGTAGAAACCAGGGGTATTTCATGCATGACAGACACTTCCCACTCTGGGACCAGACCTTCAGAGCAAATGTGCTTTTCTCTGGCAGCTCCTCTCTGCCCTCTTCTGTTGTTTTGGGATATCACAGGAGCTGCTGGAAGCAGCTGCTTCACAGCAGAGGCTAGTTTAAGTATTCTCTGACCTTTGCAAGAGTGTGTTCAAGCTGGAAAAGGGGCCATGATCCAAAGCCTCCTTGGCCTCCTTACTCTGAGACAGTGAAGGGAACAAGGGGTGGGGAGGAAGGCCAGACTTTGAAAGAGGCAACCTGCCCTGAAGTGGTGCCGTTGAGATTTGAAGGAGAGTGAGGTCGGGATTAGAAAGATTGTCAGGAGACACTGCAAAGTGGTGAAGCAGTGATTCAGGTGGGCTTTCAGATGTCTGTATTAGAGATGAGATCTGATCCCATCACCTGACAGAGCAGGAGAAGGGAATAGTTGAATGGGGAGACAATCATGCTTTGTGAGAAGAAAAGGGAAGAGGATGGACTAGAAAATTAGTTAATGAAGTGGTGGATTGTTGAATTGGGTATTTAAGAAAGCCAGTGTAGCTACTCAATCAGGAGCCATCCTGCTTGAGTGGAAGCATGATCTGATGAGTCTGATGAGATGTGTAGCTGATACTCACTTGCATGCAGCAGGTTATGCTGGAGTTACCCTGAGGCTTGTGGAGACTTCAAACAGTTTACCACCCCATGATGGGTGTCTGCCATGGGCAGACAGTCAAGGTGGGGTTCTTCTCCTGCAAAGAAGCTTTTAGATGTCTGAACACAAGCTCGTCATCTTTTGCGTCTATGACTTCATTAGGGACAGGGTGTCTAGAGCTGGGATGCAGCTTTCTCTAGAGGTATCTGTCCCTTCTTGACTGAGCAGGCTTGGCTGTCTTTGAAATGTGGGGATGTTAGAAGTAGGGAAAGGAATCCTTGCAGCCCTTTTTGTGTCTTTGTCCCCCATGTCAGTCAGACTAAATGGTTGTAGGTTCAGGGCATGGGTTTTTGAGGCTGGGATCCATCTCTTCTCAGGTCTGTACAACATGCTGGGCTCTCCTTTTCTTGGTTGGAACCCAGTAAAGGTCTTTTAATGAAGATTGCTACTATGTGTGCAGTTAAATGCACATTTCATACTGCTCTTCACAATGTTGGCTGTTTTTCTGTTATCTCTGCTAGGTTACCCGTTAGGCTGCAAAGCAAATTCTGTCCCTTAGCTCTGGCCTGGGGACATGGCCTGCTCTCAGGTCAGTGGCAGTTGAACAATCTGGACAGATTGGTTTCCCCAGGGCTAACTGGCTTTACTGGATCCTGCTTTGCTCAAATCCTGTCTGAGTTCTTGCCCTGTGGAGCAGGAGGGTTAGGGCCTCTTGTCTGAACAGGGTAAGTTGTTGTCTGCACAATGAGTGCAGTTTCCCTGCCCGTTTCTGTAGCTGTGACAGGGCAAGGATCCTGCCATTGTGCTGGGGCACCCCTTCTGTCCTTCCCAATGTGCCCCTGCTGAAAAGCAGCATTGCTTCCAGCAGCTCCCAGAGAAGGGCCCCCATGGAGGTCTTTGGTCTGGCTTGGTATAGGCTGGGTAATGGGACTGTAGCCAAAAATGATGTCACTGCATGTTAAGGGTTCTATTGTCCTCCTACTCTTTTACTCCCTCCCTCCAAAAAAAAAAAAAGGCATTGTAAGCCAGATGCTGTGTGAAAAGACTCTTTTCTACTAAAGGGAATACATGGAGAGAGTGTAACAGGCATTTTGAGCTCAAGAATATCATGACAGAGCTTTTTGCTGCCTTTTCACCAAAGGGAAGATGTGGTAGTCTCTCTTAATTTGTGCCCTGAATGACAGAGCAATTAAACAGTACTTTTTTATTACTTTTTTTTTGTCCAAGAAGAGTGGAATGGTCCTAATATTATGGTGATTTGCATCTAATTTGGAATAACCTTTTGAAATAGAATAATAGGCAATAAGGGTGGTCTTCTTGGCACATCCTCCCATGTGTTGGCAAGATTATTTTGTTTAGAGGAGTTCAGTTTTCAGAGAGGGTGGATCTCTTGCTACAACTTGAAGTGAGGCTGGGTGGTACACTACTGATTTATTTTAAGAGCTTATTCTAGCATAATCCTCCCTTGGTGTTCGCTATAGGAAGAATTAAAACTTTTTTGATTTATAAATATTGCATACATTTATATGGATGCCATTGTAATGAAGCAGCAGTCATATGCCTCATTAAAGAAGGTGTTGCCACCTTCAGCAGCACTGAGGAGGTACAGGTTTGACTAGTTGGAAATGAAACTATGAAATGTGATGAGTCAAACATACTTAAAGGAAAGAGATTGGTGTGAAGCCAAGGCTGCAGACCACAAATACTTTGAGGCAAGTACACACAGCCTTTGGAGCAGTGACATAGGAAAGTCATAGCAAGTATTGCTTACCTGCCTCTTAACACTGACCTCTCCCTACTCTGTCCTGGCTGTTCTGGAAAACAAGCATATGCCGCCCTTGATTTTAAGCGTTGCCAACTAGAAGCAAGTTTTCAACCTGGTATTTTAGCTGAACTTCGTATCCCAAGCCTCGGCCATTGTCTGGTCTTCCATGTATGAGCTCAGAGGGTGTTTCCCAAAGCTGAAAGGAAAATCTTTTGGCATTAGCTTTTCTATAGAGAAAACTAGGAGGTGAATTTTTGTTTTTCTTTTCTATTTTCTCTATTATTTTTTACCTGATGGCAACTCCTTCTTTGCAGCCATTTTTGTGCCTTTATAGACTTAATTCTCTGTTTTGTGTTTTGTTTCAGCTTTTGTCATTGTTTTTGGAGACTTGTGTTGTTGTTGATGTGAGGAGGTGCATTAGGGTTTTTGTTGTTTATTTGTTGTTTGGGTTTTTTTAACTGACATGTTGTCAGTGTTTTTGCCAAACTGCTGCTTTTACTTTCTTTCCAACCAACCTAACAAAACCTGGCCCAGCAGCTTGATCTTATCAAAGCCTTGGGTGGGAGGAAGCATCAGTAGGACTGGGAACCATTATCCCTGGGTTTCCCAGGTGTTGTAAGCAGAGACATTCCTATATTTCCTTGCCTCAGAACAGGATGGAATAGCAATCAGCATTGCTCTTTGTGAGCAGGAATATGTATTTTCCTTTCATTACCATTCCTTTTTGTTTTGTTGATGGAGTAAACTTGCTAGGAGAATGTTCTTTATCTGGAGGTGGATTGTATTTCCCACTTGTCATTCCTTGACATAGTGTGGGACCCATGATGGCCTCTGTGTCAGTCACTCAAATTGGGATTGGTGGGTTTGAATGCAAACTCACTCTGCTGGGCTGCAAGCAGGATGGTGCTGGGTCTGCCTGAGCAGAGCTGGAGTGGATGCAGTCCTCTCACCCATCTGCCAGACAAGCCTTTTTTGGAGCATCCGATCCCAAAAGCAGGAGGCGGCTGAGGAGCCCACAGGTGCATGAATTGCCCAACTTTTTATCTCTTTACTGGCTCACCTCCTGCTGATGCAAAACCTGTGGTGTGTGTGGGAGGTGAAGAAACGAATGTGAGAGCAGTAAGATTAGCCACCTCTCAGGTGATCTTACCAAATTGTGGGTTTGGGTTTTTTTTCTTCTAAATAGAGAAGAGTCTTCCCAGCCCTGCTTTCTTGGACATGCCTTCATGGATGTGTGCAGGCAGACCTGTGCTTGCCCTGCCTGCACTCGAAGCTGCTTGGCTCTCACCCAGATCCTGGAAGCCACGTAGCTACATTGGCACAAGGTACTGCCCAGGTTGATGGCTCTGCCTCTTGCAAGGGCTTGGAACTCTGCTGGTGTACTTCATAAGGCTTTTGAACAGGAGATGTTTTGCATCCAACCAGCTTGCAGCATAGAGGAAACATATGGGGATAAATCTTTAGAAAATAACTGCCTTTTTTTTATTCTTCGCTGTTTATATCTGTCCAAGCCTTTAGAGAAACAATATGATTTCAGCTATCAGAGTCAAAATTACAAACTTTGAGCTTCTGGTTAACTCTTTTTTATGTGAGGGGGAGACACTGTCTTTGTGTCAGGAAAATGGTCTCTAGGCCCAGTGGAATCCCTTTGCCTACTGTATTTTGGGCATAACATTGAATCTATTTAGCCAAGGCCAAGAAAAGCAGCTGCATTCCCTGGAAAGAAGCTCATTGCAGTTTAACCTGTCTCTGGTTGTTGTGTTGTAGGCTCCAAACTCTGTATTCTGTACAAACAGTCATCCAAGATCAAAAGCATCCTGACAATTTTAAGTTGAATATAACATGGACTGAATATGACATAGCCTGGAATGTCTCCTACAAAGACAGGCTGAAGAGTTGGGGTTGTACAGCCTGAAGAAGAAATGGCTCTGGAGAGACCTTAGAACACCTTCCAGAACCAAAAAGAGGCCTAAAAGAAAGCTGGAGGGGGTCTTTTTACAGGGGCTTACAGTGATATGGAACAAGGGTGAATGGCTTCAATATGACATATTCAGATCAGGTATTAGGAGGAAATTCTTTACTGTGAGGGCGCTGAGGCACTGTTAACAGGCCGCCCAGAGAAGCTATGGATGCCTCATTCCTGGAAGTGTTTAAGGCCAGGTTTGGGATTTTGAGCCTTCTGGTCTTGTGAAATGTGTCCCTGCCCATAGCATCGGGGCTGGACTAGACGGCCTTTAAGGGCCTTTCCAACCCAAACTGTTCTGTGGTTAAAATGAGAGGCTTTTGTGTACTAGTGTGAGAAAAGAGCTAAGGTTTTTATCTGAATTCACAATAGAGAAAGAAATATCCAATTGGATTGTTGAGTAATGTCTTAATCCTTTGGACACAGAAATATAAAGGATCATAAAGAGGAGGAGATAATGCCATTTTCCTGCCTTCTCTTGAAACTAAATAAACGTGCAGGAAGGTGATCAGCCTGGAAAAGTCCCAAGCCTGCCTGTGTAGGTCCTTATCCAGAAGGATGTACAAGACTTTGCAGGATGGTGCTACCCATGCCTGTGTTTGCTCTGACTGGTCAGAGTTCATGGTGTGCTTGCCATTGCCTGTGACAGCCCCAGGTGAGAACCTATGCTGCTCCATTCCAGCTGGGCATAGCTGCTGCATATGTAGCCTTTGGACTCATCAGAATTGCTAGTGCTTTTTGTGTGACAGAAGAGTATGGTGTCCAAGATAAACTGAGGAGAAGAGATCTGGGTATGCAAGCCTTAATTTAAAAAAGGCATCTTTCATCTCTCTGACAGAGAGGTTCCTGCAGTGCTTTGATTGCCCTTTAATTATGTCTGTTTTTCCTGGTTTGTTTGAAAGGCAGATCTTGTTAAAAAAAGGTGCTGTGTGGAAAGAACTTGGCTGTCTCTGCTGCCCTTCCTTGAGGGCACATGGCAGAGCTGTCGGATTAATTTTTTTTTCTGCATTATGAAAATGGAAGATTGTTTCTCGTGGATTTGAATGTAGGCACGGTGTGTTCCTCCCACCTTAGGTGAGGAGGGGCATGAGGGGTCGGATGGTTAAAGCAGACGGAGAAGTCATGAGGTCTGACTTCCCACGCTAACTTCCAGCATGATCCCAGAGGAGGTACTTTAATCCTTCTGCCTTTAGTCTTTTGTTGTGTGCAGCTGGGCTGCCCCAAAGGCAGCAGAAAACCCAGCATGGTGTTGGGGAAAGGAGGCTTTAGAGTGTTGGGGTGAATGCCAGGTAGGGGAGGTTAGCAGTTTGTAGCAGCTCACAGTTTTCATGCTGTTTGATTTTATCTGATATGCCACCATTGTGGAGCCATTTGCCTCAATGAGTATCTCAGCTGTTTTTTGAAAGGAGTTAGAAAAAGTATGGAAAAAAATCAAGGGAAAAAAAGGGAATAAATAAAGACTATCTTGGGTTAGAGAGAAAAGCCTGGATATGTGATAGGCTAGACATATGTAGTCAAATATAGAGGCTCAACTGCCAAGCAAGCAAAATAACTCGAGAACAGATTTCTAATCCCTTTACAAATCTCAGTTTTAAAGAAAATCTGTGTAACTTTTGAGGGTTTGACTCATGTATGTAAGTGCCCAGCTTGACAGTGCTCTATTTTTAAGTGCTGTCTTTATATTGAATCTTGGGAGGTGAGATGAAAAAGTTGTTTTTTTTTAAAGTAACAACAATCTTAATATAGCTGAGAATGCGGAACTGCCCTTAGAAAAATAGGTTGGACACATGAAAAGGAATCTTGCTCAGCAGGCTGAAGACGCAGAGCAACTTCTGTGGTTACGTTTTTCATTCTTCTGGCAATTTTGGGGTGGGGATGTAGCTGATGCAGTCACTTGGCCTTACATTTCATTTTTAATGTAAGTCAAATATTCCTGTACATTAAGAATTTAGCTGAAACTGTCTTAGCCCAAACTGGAAAAGCTGTTGGCTAAAATTCTGTTTTGTGGAACTTGAGGCAACCTGAAGTCACTCAAAAATAGGAGTTACAGGATGGGTAGGGAGAAGTAGATTTCCTTTTGAGCTGAAATTGTTTAGTACAAACAGGAGAAGACAGGCTGGCTCTCTGTTGCTTCAGAGACGTGATTAGGTTTTAGTTGTCATCTCCTGCCTAGAGTCCTGAAGATTTAAATGGCATGAAAATGAAGTCAGCTGCTTAAAGCCAAAGCTAATCAAATGAGGAGACTCTAAAGTAGGAGGATAATCTTTGGCATCTGATAGGCAATCCTAAATTCCCATGGGATACCTGTGCAGCTCTGCTGTAGTAACATGTGTTTGTTGTGCTGAGACCAACTCTTCTACCTTCAGCCCAGTGGCCTTTGTGTGTCTGGTAAGCCATAAAAACAGAAAACATGAAGTTGAAGTCTCAGAAGAGAAATGACATAATGTGCTAAAGAACTGCTGACTGATGCTGCACACTGAATCTTCTGGTGTCCAGTGGTGTGAAACTCATTTGCGGGATTTCACAGAAATTTCGAGACAGTGGTGGACCTGCTGATGTGGCTGCTTGGGCATGTTTTTCTTAAAGAATGTGGTAATTTTTTCATACAGAAATGAGTTGAGTGAATATTCAGTATAGCTAAATTTAAAATTAAAATTTAAAATGTAAAAATATGCAAACACCAGAGCTGAGGGTCTTTTAAAAAACAAAACCCCTGCTCAGGGAACGCAATTATTCAGGGTGTGCATATGTCTGATTACCAAGCTCCCAAGCTGGTGAGAGCAGCTCTTCAGACTCCTTGAAGCTTTCCCCTGGGATGTACTAGCACTGCAGGCAAAATGTCCTTGTAAAGCCAAAGGTAGCAAGGAAGGGAAGCAGGGTGGATAAAAGCGGGCAAAGCCATCCTTTGGGTTAGTCTGAGGAAGACTGCAAATAGCTTATTTAAAAATAATTTTCCTGACTGCAATTTGTGATGTATTTAACGCTTTCACAAAAAGTTGTCTTGGAACAACGCGAGTTTGGGATGCTGGAGAGTGAGCAGGCACTGAGCACCAGCTCACCTGGCGTCCTGCACGTGTTCCTGGCTTGAATCCCCGCAGAGGCAGCAGAGTGGGTCTGGGGCTCTGCTGACGTGCTGAGCTGGCCTGGGTTGGGTGGTGTTTCACTCAGTCCATGTCCCTTGGCACAGCAGGCCTTGGTGGGGACGTTGGAATTGGAATCTCTGGGATGGTGTGTGCACAGGAAGGAATAGGAGGGCTGTTTGCTGAGTAACTGCGCTGCCCTCTCAGGGCACAGGGGCTGCAGGAAGCGGCATGTGACTTCCCAGTGTTCAGACAGATTACTGTGGGGGAAGTCCCTCACCTGCACTGTTTTTCCTCCCTGCCCTGGCATTTTATACAGCTATATTATCCATGATGGTGAAAAATCAATGGTTATAAACTATCACCAGATCAGGGTTTTACATTTCTGTCTCCTATCTTTGTTGAAACTGGTAAAGGATGTTGCAGAACCTGTGTGAAGAGGACCTTGGACCTTGATAAGCAGCCCTTAGCAAAGCCAAAGGCTGTAGCTTTCCCAAGGCTGTGTGAGCCTCTGTAGCTCCGGGAGGTGGCACCAGCTCACTGCTCAGGTGGTGCTGGTGGAGGCACCACCTAAGCGAGCAATTGGGTCCTGGGGTGGTGCTCCTGGGACCAGTCTCTGGGAAGGTGCTTCTGGCTCCCAAGGCTTTGGTTATTTTTTTAAAGCAATGAGTTCCCAGCCTTTATTCTTCAGGCAGAGAGGAGAGAAGCAGTTGCAGGTCTTGGTGGCTCGTAAATTCCTGGCAATTAATCCTTACAGCTTCTGAAATGTGCCAGTAATAGGCATTGTGTCTGTAGAACAGCCTGGCACACTGCAAGCCCATTATCTTGATACAAAGTACTCTGGTCTATCTGTTCATATCCACTTAAGGATATTTCTTTATTCTGTTAAGCAGCATTGGACTTGTGTGGTTGTGTGTGAATTGTGTTTTTGAGAGGGTTTTTTTTTTTAAGCAGTTATGAAAATGAAATTGGATATATTCCAACATGCAATTAATTTTTCCTATAATTAATTTTTGTAAGAATAATGGAAATGGTTTTTTTACCCTTTCCAGCTGAATGTTAACAGGGTATTGAAGGTCTTACTAAGGAATATTCGAAGTAGTGTTCAATTTAGTGTAAAGCTCAGAAACCTTCACTGGAATAATGGTGTTATTTCTGAGTTTAAAGATTACGTATTGCCTTATATATTTTTAAAAGCTTTTAATAGTCTTTAGAAAAAAACCTCAGCCAAGTACTTTCAAGTATAAGCTGTGCTTATGTCAAACTCATAGAAAGATTTAACTTACCCAGAGTAACATGGTTTTTTTGGAACATGGTTGTGTTCTTACCAAGATTATAATAAATGCTGAGCAGTGAGAATAGATTGTAAGAGCATTCCCTTTGCTAAAAGTTTGATGGTGACATTTTGAGAGTTCTTGGGTGGGAAGATGGGTGGAGTCTTCCTAAAGTTTGGATGGTCTGTTGAAATCTGTTTTAGACAAAGTGTCTTTGTCTCCTCCAATGGCTTATGTAAAGACTTAAGAATGTTATGTTGCTTCTTGGGGATTTTACCTGGTGTCTCAGAAGAAAGAAGGTGCTGCTTGTAGTGGCAAGGACCAGCATTTGGGCCTTAGCACTCCCCGGGTATCCCTCGCTCAATGGTCGGCCAGGACTCCATTTGTCACTACTGACAGCTGCTGCTTTCCCCTTCTGCAGGTTTTCATTTCTGTGAACTGCCTCAGCACAGATTTTTCCTCTCAGAAGGGAGTTAAAGGCCTACCCCTGAATCTTCAGATTGACACTTACAGCTACAATAACAGGAGTAACAAACCTGTCCACAGAGCCTACTGCCAAATTAAAGTCTTCTGCGACAAGGTAAGGCTGAATCAATGTGCCAGTGACTGTTTTGGAAAGGCTGCACCACAATTTAGCAGCTTTTTTTTTTTCCCCTAATTGTGTCACTTGCTATTTTGACTCACTGGAAAGTCCTGACTGTGTTTAAAAAATTTCAACCCCTTCTACTTGGCTCATAGATGGCATGATGACCTCAAATAAATTTGTTGCTCCCAAAGTGCTGGAGTGATAAGTGTTCCTGAGCATTGACTCTAGAGAAAGGTCAGCCAGTGGCATACTGACAGTGGGAAGAGCGTTCAGCAGGAGAAATCATTGCCATTGACTGGAGCATGTACAGGCTTGTCTTCTTGTCCAGGTTCTGTTGTGTTGGTCCTTTTAAATTTCTTCATGTTTTCATACCGTATTTGTTACAAAAAACCCTGAACCAGTAACTTGCAGAGCTTGTGAACAAAAGATGTACCACTGTGACATACAGCAGCATTAAAAAAGCCCATTTACAAGCTGGATGGGTGCTGTAATTAGACTGCTCTGCCTTAACAAATTCAGCACACAGAATTAATGCCTATCCTAAAGCCAGTATTCAACAGAAGCTGTGAAAGAAACAGCAAAAGCTGAGCTGAAAACAGCTGTAAAAGCTTAACTGAGTTTGCAAAGAAAGGCAATTTCCCAATTTTCAGAACCTGTTCCTGCCTGAGCAGTCTTTTGAAGGTCTTTGGCAAGTAATGTGTAATGTTACTATTTCCAGAGTGACCAAGTGTTCTAGGCCATGATAAATACTTCCTGGACTTCCCAGTCCTTTTGATTGCTGTGAGCCATGTTGACTTCCTATTTTGCTGATATCCTGCTTGATTTGGGCCTCTTTTAATGCAGACTCCATCTTCATAGGGCAGACCCTTTCAGGTGATAGCTCAAATGCCTCTCTGTGCAGCTGCAGGTCTGTAACTCCCCCTCTCTGGTCCTCTGCTGGCTTTGCCAGACTACCGTGTGGTCTTGCCTGGTGTTTGTTCCCTAGGGTAGTGACACAAAGATTCATCTCACACACCATTATTCTGTCTCTGCTTACCTCCCAAAATATACGGTGCTTCTGCACTGTGCTGCTGCTGTGGCATCCCATTAACTCACCCTGCCACATTCTCTTGTCCATTCGTAGGCTTTTAAATGGGTCCCTCTGCATTCCTGCACAGCTGGGAGAGCTGCCTGTAGCTGTTCCTGTTGTGATACTTTCTGCAGAGAATTTACAGGGACTTAGCAAAAGCTCTCCAGAGCCATCTTAAAGACTTGCCAGTATGCCCAAGAGGCTTGGGTCTCATTAAATTTTTTCAGGCCTTTATTTTTCCTTTTTCTGTTTTCTTTTTCCTGTGTAAAGATGAGACTGAAGCAACTGTGTCATCTAACGTTTTTTCACCAGAGTAATCTGTGAGTCGGGTGTGCTATCCTGCTAACCTGTTTTCTCTACAGTAGAGGACAGACTTTCTACAGGGTAGGGGGGAATCTTACTCCTAAATTGTCCAATCAATTACTGACACAATGCTAAAATGACTGACAGGCTTGTGACACTGCTAATAAGACAGATTGGTTAATAAAAAGGGAGAGGTGTAGTCAGCATATAGACTCCAATGGCTTCCTTCAAGCTATGACAGAAATTTCAGCAAACCTAGTAATATAGCAATGCCAGTGCATCTTTTATTTTCCTTTGGGATTTTGACTTACTCTCCTGATTTATTCCTCCAAATTGGAAATTGTATCTGAATTAAAAGAGGAGGGAAGTAAGGAAGGAGAAATGTAAATCAAAATCAGAACAGGATAATAAAATATAAAACTGAATCTTAAAGTACCTTACTTTCACCCTTCCCTTCTCTTCAGGCTCAACTTCACTCCCTTATTCTTCCCCTTGTCTCCTGCAGCAGTGCAGGGAAATGGGGGCTGTGGTCAGTTCTTTACACATCTCTGATACTCCTTCCTCCTGGGATGTTTGGTTTTCATCTACTCCTGTGTGGTTTCAGGACCTGAGTAAAGCAGTGTGGGTATAATGGTGTCATCCTGTAGAATGTTATGGTACAAGCTTCCTTCAGGCTTGGCCCAGCAATATTTGGGCTGAGCAGGGATGAGGCTGACCTGTCCCAGAGGAAGAAGAGCTCCTCTATTCTGAATGGTTCCTCAGCTATGCATCCACATGAGGAGAATTAAATACAGGGTTTCACTGGCTAGAGCTCGTGTTGCCCTCTGGGATCTGCTGTTACTCTGCTAGCAATGGGCAGTGCTGTGGGAAGGCTTTCATGGGATGGTGGGAACAGATGAGTGAGATGCTGTTGGAAGGAAAGAGCGGGTGCAAGGCTGCGGGAACATTGATGTGAATGGGCAGCAACGTGGAAATTGTTCTTTTGGTTGCATGATCACAGAATGGTTTGGGTTGCAGAGCACCTTTAAAGGTCATCTAGTCTAGATCTCTGCCATGGTCAGCAATACATTCCACTAGGCCAGCTTACTCAAAGCCCCATCCAACTTGGCCTTGAACACTGCCAGGGATGGAGCATCCACAGCTTCTCTGGGCAAGCTGAGGGTGCCTTGTCACCCTCATCAGAAAAAATTTTTTTTCTTATGTCCAGTGTAAAACTGTCCTCTTTCAGGACAATTCCCTGAGCTCTGCTGGCAGGGCAGAAAAGCCTGGTATCAAGACATAACCCACATTAAAAAAAGAAAGTTTTGAGACATATTTACCTGAGCTCCACTAGCCTGCATCAAGTTGACTTTCAAGCAGGGAATGTGAGGGCAGAGATTTTCTCAAAGTGTGTTCTTTTGTTGAATCAGCATGTTCTCCATGAGGAGGCAGATGCTGTTCTGTAGCAGAGTGTTTGAGTAGCACAACTTTATTATTTCTACATGAAAGGTAAAAATCAGATCTGGAACCAAATCTAATCTTTCTGCTGTCAAGCTGAGATGTGACTGCTTTGGTAAGGGATGACACAGAGGGGTTCAGGTCCAGCTGTGCTGAGGTTTAGGTGGGATGTCTTCACTGCAGTGGGCTATATCAGCTTTATTGGGTCAAGCAAAGCTGGCAATGCCTGTGTCTTCATGTGTAATTTTTTCTCTCTTTCACCGCAGCTCCCTGAAGCTGCTTTTTTTCCCTCTCATTGGGTGGAAGAAGACATTATATGTGTTAATGTGTATCAAATATCTTGGCCAGTTTTCCTTTTTATTGCTGGCGCAGATAAGCCCAGTGCTGACAGCAGGCATAGGCAGCCTGGCATCTATAGAACATCGATTTACTGGGAAGTAAGGAGGGCTGTTCCCCTTCCCCCATGCACCATTAGGCACAGATTCCCACCCCATGGCCACAGGAGTTTTCACACCTCATTTGCTATAGCTAATGAAGTCTTCCTCCAGGACCATGGAGGCTGTGGGTGTGTTTGGGCAGCTTTGAAGGAGAGGCAACGAGAAATAATGGCTTGGTGTGGCCAGGTAACTGTTACCTTTTGCCCTGCTTTGATGTTGGGAGACCGGGTAGGACTTGTGTGTACCAGTTTTGATGACCTGGTGGTAACACCAGGACTGAGTGTTGGCCATCTCCTGTGGGCTTAGCGCTTCATGGAGCTGGCAATATGACATCCCTGACTTAACCCACAGTCAAATGTGAGGTCTGGGCAGAGCTGGAGGAACGAACTCTATTCCAATGCTTCTATCTTCCTTTTCTTTCTCTATCACAGCTCTCTGCACCTTGCAGAAAGAAATGGCAATATGGCAATGTTGCTTGGTTTGGAAGGCCAGGAGCAGTGCAGGCATGAACGAAATTAGGGAATCTGTGGATTCCACCTTGGCCTGGCCATGATAAAAAGAGAAGAAATAATCCCTGCTTTAAAGCAGTGCATGTCTGCAGCTTGAGCCCAGTGAAGGCTGGTGCAACTGCTGCAGGCTCTGTGTGAAATGTGCAGGAGATATCTTGCACTTGGTGATTCAAGTGTGGTGGGACTTCTGTAGATTTTAATGACAATCAAGGGAACTCCTGAACTGGGGAAACCTGCAATTCTTTATTGTTTTAAACACTTAAAACTATACTTTTATCTAATGTTCTATACAATCATTATAGATATGGGTATCTTTTGTAACCATATCTCCATCTGATTTGCAAGAAAGTAAGTGTTTGCATTTTGGATACGGTTGTTGGATTTCATTAGATGATAGGACTCAGAAGTAAGCAGACCTCAAAGCTGGCACACTCTGGCAAACCTGCAGCTTGGGTCTGTGGATCTGACCTCCACAAACATAGCTCTGGAAGAACTGGTGTTCTGCCTCTGCAGCTGAAGAAAAACATCAAAAAATTAAAAATACCTTCTCCTTCTCTCTCCCCTTCTTCACTCTCCCATTGTTTTCCCTTAATTTATTGTCTGACAGGGAGCAGAGAGGAAGATCAGGGATGAAGAGCGAAAGCAAAGCAAAAGAAAAGGGAAGTGCACCGATCCCAGCTCTCAGTTGAATGCCTGTAAGTAGAACTTATTCCATCAGTATTTTAACTATTGGATTTAATTCTGGCTACAAACAGCTTGTGCAGTAGAACTCTCAAGTTAATTTTTATCCTCTGTGGACCAGTGCTTGTTTTAAGCAATTCCTTGTGCAACAGTCATTGTGTTTTGCAACACACTGGGTCATTTAGGGTTTCATTCTGTATAGTTTCTTTCTGTCCAAGACAGGGTCCTGCTGTATATTCAGTCAGGTATGGATTGCAGCATTTGAAGTGGTGGGGTGAGGGTGGGATTTTTGGCCAGTACTGGAGCCTCTCCTAATCCAGGTGGCAGTGAGAATGATCAATTCCAAATATTTTCAACTTGATCCTAAACTTAGGTTTTAACTTACATTAAAAATATGTTTGCAACTCCTCAACAAGGCCGTAGCAGCCTTGAGGCTGAGCCTCTAGCCTCTCAGCCCTATGCTCAATCTTCCAGAGCAAAGTGGTCTTTAGCAAGTAATTTTGAAGTTTCTGCACGTGTGAAGTATGTGGAGACCTCGGCACCATAATATGTAAAGGATGAGGAGTTTTTTCCTGCTGAGCATCTTCCTTTAACTGCTGCAGATGACAGATCCTGTGTTTGGATGACTGGTTATTCACCAGCAGAGCTGCTTAGAGGAAGATATCTCTGCCTGCTCTTTGTGGGCACGGGGCCAGCACGTGCTTTCTCTTGCTCTGCTGTTAACAGCCCGACTGGTTCAGCCAGCATGCTGCTCTCAGCTCGCCGGGCAGGCTTTTCCTGACGCAGCAGGTACAGGCTGCTGGAGCAGCTTCAGAAGATAATGCTGAAGGGAGCCCATTTGCTCAAGGGAAGTTGTGGAAAGGGCTGGGTTTTTAGTTTCTTTCGAAGTACATCACAAGAGGCAGGTTTAGCACACGGTTAGCGTTTCAAAAATGCAGCAGCCCCAGCGACTCCCTAAAGATTACTGCGGGCAGCCCTTTGCATCATGGCTGGAAAGGGAAGGCAGGTTCAGTACACATTTCCCAGGATCTTACAATTTGACAAAAGCTGCTTTCCAGTGTTAATTTTCTCGGCTTCGGCATAGCCCGATGTGATCCTTATTTTCCTGGAAAGTACGATCTTTGACTTTTAAGTTCTTATGTGGGAACTTTTTGATTCCTTGAAGCCATAAGTTGTTACACTCACCTCCAGGATCACAAATGCCATGTGCACATAAACTCTTCAACAGCAGAAACAGTTGGTGGCTTTTGGGCAAAGTTATTTTTACAGAAATCGAGCAATCTTTTAAAAAATCCATTTTGCAAGGAGAAAATCGTTGCATTTTCTACTGAGGACATGAGAAATGGTTTTGTTTGAAAAACATTTATTTTGTTTGTAGTTGGTTTGCAGTCAGATGGATATTTTCCACTTGGTAAAATAAAGTCTTCAGCTGTGATAGTTGGACATGAATGTGTGTGAAATGCAGTTTAAGGCACCTTCTGCCTCACTTTTTCCTCAGAGGGTCTTTGTGGATGAAGTCTGTCCTCCTGGTGGGTTGTATCACATCAGCTGGTACATTGTGAGAGCCAAAGGGCTCTGTGGGAGATGGCTCGATGGATCCTGGGGGAATGGACTAGGGGCTGGCACCCTGAGGTGACCAGGATGAACAATGGGAGAACTGGAATGTGAAACTTGGAAGTGTGGAATAAAAATGTAACATTAGCTAAAACAACTTGCACAAAACACTATTTGTGCTACCTCTGTAGTATGGTGCTACTGTGGTGCTGTTTCTTTATGATGCTCCCAGTTGGTAACACACAAGTTGTCCCTTTGTCTTCTTTGTATCCCCCCCAGCACAGGAACACCAGCAGGCTTTGGGAGACTGGAGAGGGAGAAGGTGGGGCAGGGACTGATTTTTGCCCTCTGTTTGGATGGCTGGCCTCGGTTCCTCTCTTGGGTTGAGTGCATTGTCCACCCTAAGCAATATCTAAACAAAGTTGAGTTGCTCAGTTGGAGAAAGCTTTGACTGCTCTGTGAAACAAGCCCTCAGGGCCCAGGCCCTCAACTGAGAGGGAGACAACCAAAGTGCAAACTCCTTTATCACAGGAGCTTTTCTCTTTGACCCTGACTGCAGAATACCCTTATTCAGCAGTGTATGTACTTTTCAAATGATGTAGGGCCCCATCAGGGCCCTCAGTGTCCTCTATCCTGATCTTTGTCTCCACAGTTTCTGATGTCAAAGTGCCCATGCTGCCCTCACACAAACGTACGGACATCACCATCTTCAAGCCTTTCATGGACCTGGACACTCAGCCTGTCCTCTTCATCCCTGATGTTCACTTTGCAAACCTGCAGCGTGGGGCTCACGTGAGTAAAGCTCATGGGTGTGGGGATGAAGAGGCTCTGAGATGTATTTGCAAAAGGCCTGGGATGCTGTGTTGGGTGTATGTACATATGAAATGTCAGATTGCATCAGTGCTGTAACTAAATACAGGCTGAGTCTCATATGGGTAAGAAATGTTCCTCCAAGATACATTGGCTGAAGTTATCTGGGGGTGTTTCACCATCAAATTATTTTCCTATCAAGTCCAGTTTCTGTGAACTTGAAAGGATTTGTCCATTGCATGAACTGCAGGGTGGTTTTCTCTCATAGCATCTCTTGGGATCCTGGTGTGCTGTTGTACAGCACAGACTCGTCCAGATGCCTGCTGCAGGGTGAAAATCTACCCTGTGGAACTGGCATGTGTGTCAACTCTGTGATTGACTGCCAGAGCGCCCTGCCTCAGTGTTCCTGGAAAGTTCCAGCTTACAAGAAACTGGAAGGGAAACAATTAGCATGCAACCAGGTTTCAAAATCTTTAACTTTGCCATGCTAGGAGTTCTGCTATGCTCTAACATAATATAAACCTTAAAGAGCATTGCCTGAACTCCTTATAAAGGATGGAGAATAAACTTACATCTGTAAGGCTGACATTCCTGCATGTTTTTCTACAAAGGCCCTAGTGCTGAGTTTTGTCAGAAGATTCTACACCAGTCCAGGAAAAAAGCTGGTTAGCTTCTTTTTGTTCCTGTCTATCATTTGAGATCTTTTATTAACTTTATATGAAAAAAGGTAAAGAAGATGTTTACTGGCTTTTGGAGCCAAAGTGTCATTTGATTTAGCGTTAAAAGATTATAAGAGAAAATTAACTCTAGTTCTGGATTAAATACTCACAAAATCTCCCCTTTATTTTTAAAGGTCCTTCCTGTTGCTTCAGAAGAACTAGAGGGTGAAAGGTAAGAGCTGCCCTTCAACCTCCTGACATCTTGCCCTCAGATAGAGGGATAAGTCCTTGTAATTCTAGCAGTCCTAACTTTTTGCCCTGACAATGACAGCTCCAACCTGAAGAGAGGAACTTATATTGGTGAAGAGGACTTTATTGCTACTCCAAATAAGATGGCCAGAATAGAAGAGCCAAAAAGAGGTATTTTCTTCTTTTAGAGACTGAATTTTTGGAGTATTTATCCATCATGATAGAGATGCATCTGAGGTTAAATAATTTTTTAATTCATATTGATGTTTACTTCAGACTGATATTTCTGGCTTTGAGTAGTGACAGTTCATGTATCGAGATATAGTTCAGCTGTGCAAATATTTTATATTGTGAGAATTTCTGGGGATTTCTGCCGACTCAGACAGTAATAGGTTCTGAACCTCTAAGGAAAGAGTCAAGATGAGATGAGCAGCTTACCAGTATCCCTAATGGACTTGGGCAGAGAATTCATCATGTAATCTACAAAATACTCTGGAAATATCCTCCAGGACTTCAAGCAATGAACACCAAGAACTGGTTCTGGATATAAAACTGATGCATCTTTCATGGTGCCAGGAAATGGGATGTTCACCTCTGAAAGCCAAGCTAAGAGAATATTCTGCTGATTTTTAAATGAGTTTGTCTTTGCAATTTCATGTTGCTGTGGTGTTGTGGAAGGAGATGAGAGGTCCCTTTTGGGTGTTGGAGGTGGTGTACCGGATTGATAATAGTTGTGTTTGGAAGGACTGCAACAAAGCTTGAAGTATTAAACCTATGAAGAAGCAAATGCTAAGTCTAGCAAGTCTGATCATAATGGGGCTGCACTTCTGCAGTCTAGATAAACTGGTAAAGAAGGATGAATTTTATAGAAGGAAATCAAACTTCTTGTTTTGTTTTCACGTTGCTGTATGCCATAAAACAAGCCCCATGAGATTCTCTCTCCTTTGGCTGACTCTCATCTGACCTGTGCTGTAACTGAGAGTATATGTCCTGTCTTCCCTTTCAAAGCTACAGTCCTCCCTTTTTAAAACTGCCTTTAACAGGCAAATTGGGAAATGCATCAAGTGCTGTGCTGTTCTAAGTTCACTTTGTTCCATCAGAAATGCCAGTAATTGTTTCATGTTGCAGGTGTGTCAAAGCTGGGCCTGATGAACCCTTGCAAACAATCCAGGCTGCAATACCTAGTCATTAGAAGATGGATTAAAGACAGCAAAGCTGCTGTCCAAGCTTTCTTGCTCTCCTGGCTTATTCCTCAGCCTTAATGCAGTTTTTAATGAGGCTGATGTTGCATGCAATGAGTCTGTGCTAGCTTGAGAATGCTAGGGATGCTCACCTAATTGGGGTGCTTGCTCTTGCATTCCCCTGCTAGCAGGAGACCAAGCCTGCATTGTATGTCAGCTCTGGTGTAAGAGTATTACTGAAACACAGCAAGGGGGGGGAGGAAGAAAGAGGAGACAGCACAGGAAGAGCACAGAACTGTACAAATAAATTATTTAAAAATTATGAGGTGGCCAGGATGGCTTCACCTGCTGTGATAGCATCTGTCAAATAATTTGATTGTGGAAAGTCTTATGGCAAATGACTGTAAGATATAGAGGATCCCAAGAGTCTCAAAGATTTGTGTTTTCTGTTCTTCCTTTATTTGTTTATAATATGACCTTTTTTTCGTAATAATAGAGAAAATTCAGAAGTATTTTGACAATAAAGATGCTTGAGCATACAGTGGCTTTATGTGCAAGAAGTAAGTTGTGAGCTAACCCAGCAGTGGGTGTTTGTGCTACAGTCTAAAGTGTATATTGAATGTATGTATGTCTATTTCTTCATGACACCCTCAGTGGATGTCCCCTTGTGCTCAGCCACTGTGGGATATAAATTTTTCCTGAGGAACAATTGCAAGGTTAATTCCTCTCCAAATTGCTTTCCAGTGTTGCTGTATGTCCGAAAAGAGTCAGAGGAAGTCTTTGATGCGTTAATGTTAAAGACACCATCCCTGAAAGGCCTAATGGAAGCGGTAAGTAATGAGGTTGGTTTGTAGTCCTTGAGAAAAAGCCCTGACTACCCAGTCCTTGCACACTGGCCAGTCACAGGAGTCAGACTTTCAGTCACAGCTTGTGTCCACACATTTCTGCTCTTCTGGATAAGAAGAATAAGGAAGATTTCCTTTCAATAACATGGAAATGAATGCAAATAATGCTTTAATTTATTGTTAAGGGAGTTCAGGAAGCTTGTCTTTCAAGTACCTTACCCCACATCTGTGGGGCCTGGGTGTAAGAAGCCTTCCTGAAGATCCAGGTCTGTCAAACTTGATGATTGGATGTTTCTCTTGTCAGAGAGGCTACTTTTGTTAGGAGATTGAATGATTTTCAGAATGTGTCTGGTGGCTTGGGTTTGTTTCAGACTTTCAGAGCCACGTTTAGGGCCCTCCACTGCCCTTTCACAAGCTGGCAATGCAGAGCTCCAAGTCCCAGCTTCTGTGTGTTACTGAACACTTTTATATATCTGTGCACACATGTGTGAAATTGCTCTCTGCTGCTTGACTTCCAAAATAGCCTTCCACTATCCCTTGCTGCTGTAGAGCAAGGGAAGTATAGAGCTTAAGTCCAAGGAATGGTGTAATGTTTGGCATGAGCTCAGAACTGACATTTGTCTGTCTCTTTCTGTGATTAATGCTTCTGCTCAGAGAACAGGGGCTTTGGGGATGTACAGGCAGGTCTGGCTATTAATGAGATAGCTCTGTAACCAGAATCTTTATCTCTTCCTGGCTCTGAGGCTTTGCTAGCTGGAGGGTGAGGGATAATGGAGAGAGGGATTGAAGGCTGTGAAGTCCTCCCTTACCCCGTGGTCCTGAAGTGAAGCTGCACCTCTGTTGTTTCATTATATTTCTTAAAGCAAGGAACCAAGTGGTCACAGCTGTAGCCTGGGGGAAATTTCCTGTGCATGTCAAAGCAGTGCATTGGTTTGGTATTCACTGTCAGTGTGATAGAGCAGTTTGCCAAAGTAAACCAGGCTTAGGTTACTGACCTCACAACTTTCTGGAGGTTGTGCAGTGAAGAGCCATGGTCAGTGGCTGTGGCTCCACACTGATGTCACCCTGCTGAGGAAGGAGAATGTTTCTGATCACATCATGCCCTTAGCAGCAGAGGTCCTCTCTCTGTTGCTATTTTCTTCTTTCAGCCACTGTCATGCCTAGTTTTCACTTGATCCCTCTGACACTAAATTTAAAAATGGTTTTCAGTATGCTAAGAGAACAGAGAGCCAAGAGAGAATGAGAGTCAGGGCATGGGCTTTAAGTGGGTGAGCTTTTGAGTGTAAGGGCAGGAGATTGCTGTATGAGAAGTAAGTATCCAGATTCAAACATGATTAAACTTTTTGCACAGAAGTTAGCTAAATGCAGAGAAGGGGTTCTTATCTGTAGATATATGCTATAGTTTGGGATTTAGTGTTGCCTTTATAGGGCACAGTAGTTGTCCTCATTTGCAGGCTTTTTGTTGTAGTTGTTCCTTTCTGTAAAATAAAAAGTGCAAGACAATGACAGCAGTCTCCTTGCTTCACCAATCATTGCTTTCTTTTGTTCTAGATATCTGACAAGTATGATGTTCCTTTTGATAAAATAGGAAAAATCTTCAAAAAATGCAAAAAAGGGTGAGTATGTACCTGTGCAGTAACTACCTAAGAATATGAACACCTTTTTCAAACCAGCAGATCTGCTGTAGAATTCCTCTATGCACTGCAGATATGTGAATGCCATTTACTGTTACGGGTGTGCACACAAGTACACACATTTCAGTATCATCCACAGAGCTGAAGACTATAGGAAGGGTTTTATAGAAAGATGTAGTCTATCTTCCTGTGTAACACAAGTCACCGACCCTCTCTGAGCTAATTGCTATTTGAACCAGAGTTGATCGTGTCAGAGGAAGAAGAGTTCAGTTTGTTAAAAGACTCCCAATGATGAAGAACCTTCTTCAACCCATGTTAAATTGTTCCAGTGGTGATTGGGCTCACTATATCTGCATTTGGCTACAGTTACTGAACTTTGGTTGTATTTTTATGGGCTAAATTTAAGAGAACTTAGTTGTGAAGTGTCTGTTTCTCCCAGAAGCCATACTTCATAATCTTTTTATTTTGTAGCATAAGTGACTTTCTGAATATTGTCTGGTTTTGTTTTATCTTTTAATTTCTCAGTAATTTTCTTGGATTGTCTATAAGTGGTTGTCAGTTTTGTGTCTCAGCCCCTTCTCCTTCTAGCCAGAAAATTACACCCTTCCAGGGCTGTGCTATCATAGCATAATTACCCCACCAGAACAGCTGCAAAAAGCTTAAAATCTGTGGTATCTAAACCACTGCTAAGCAGAGCTTTGTGTGCACACAAACACCCAGGTATTGACCTTTCTGGCAAATGAAAGCAGTGGCCAAGCATGGGTGGTTTCTTCCCTGCAAGCTCTGTAAGGTTTTGTGCTGATAGTTTCTAACAGCCAGGCAAACCCGTTCAGAGCCCCAGGTGCCTGCAGCTTCAGAATTCTGCCGGTTCCAAGATCTTTCTCCCTCCCTGGTCCAGGAGCCAGATTTAATCCTTCCATTCAGACCTGGAGAAGGGTGGCTGCCAGCCTTGATGGCAGGGTTGGGTCAGAACAGCTAGATCTGCTATGGGAAGCAATGAATCAGAGAAATGAGCAGGATCTTGTGTTACCCTTGGGCAGTCCAGGGTTTTTTAGGTTTGAGAGTTCCTTTGGCATTTAGAACTGTAAAATACCTGATTTATTTTGTTTTTCCAGAATTTTGGTCAACATGGATGATAACATTGTGAAACACTATTCTAATGAAGATACCTTCCAGCTGCAGATTGAAGAGGTTGGAGGATCTTACAAGCTGACTTTGACTGAGATCTAAGATCACAGATCACTGTGGATTTTAAACAAAGGTCTCAAGTGAACATTTTCCCATAATTCAGTATGTTGAGCAAAACACTAATCACCTCCAGAAGAAAGCCAGATGTTTGAGTTGTTCTGGGGAGCAGAGCAGTGGTTTTGCTTAATACATTCGTATTTGTGTTCTTGCTCATGATCTTATTTACACTTGAAATGGGCAAGCAAAGATACTGGCAATTAAGTGGAGAGCATGTATATATTTTTACTAGTGTGTAAACCACTAGTAGGTCTGTGAGGGGAAATCTCCTGGAAGTGGCCTTTTAGACTGGTGGTGTCTTATTTATCTACTCAGTAACCATGTTTGAGCCTGTTATCAGCTGATACCATTTTACTGGACTGTTTTCTGCTAGGGAGAGCTGCAAAACTACTAATTGATGCTAGTAGGAGTTGCATGCAGGTTGGAGAAAAGTCTATAATGTTTACTTGTGACCAGGGCAGACTGTTGAAATCACTTGTGTCATTTGGGGGGAATGTAAAACTGCCTAGCCTATGAAGAACTCGCCTTAGTAACTGTGTGAACTCTCATCAGATGAAGCTATATTGTATATAAGTGCAATATCTTTTTGAAGGTTTGTAAATGTGTACATATAAGCAATATATAATATATATAAAAGATGGTGTTCTGTATATACCGTGAATATATTCAACAAAGCCCATCTAAAAGGATGCCATATACAGAGAAAACATATTTAACATAGATATTTAAAAATGGACAAACCCTTATCATGCACCAAAGGTGAGCACACGTTTGTACATTCATAGAAGGCACAAGAGACCTGCTTGTTAAACATGGATCTTCCTACATAGAAGGAAGAAGATATCAGGTCTCTCCTAAATCCTCATGCACAGGCAGGTGATGCAAGTCCTGGTTTCTGTCATGAACTGACACTAAACAGCTGGGTGCTGCTGTTCTGGGAAGTGATTTGGGCCAAGTCTGAGAGCTGGTTCACAGGAGGAGCAGGGCACATGCAGTTCTCTTGAAGTCTCGTGTTTGAGGGTCAGGAAGAAAGTCTCCTGGAGGGCGAGTTTTTTTTCTGTAGCAGTGTACTTAAGGCTCAGCTGGGTGCTGCCCACACCAGCAGCTCAGGCTGGATGAACCCATGGGCTAGAGGAGCCAGCTTGCAAGGCCTAGGATGTCAACAACAGGAAATGTGTAGGCAGGGCTTTTGAGAGAGAAAGGTGCCAAAATGGCTCAGCAGGCCAAGTGTTAGCAGGGACTAAGGCCTCCAAGTAGGTTATGCTTTCTTGGTGTTTGTACATACCATGGACCTACTGCTGAGATGGAGAGACCCAATGGGCACAGCAGGCATCCTGAGCCCCAGCTGGGAGTGCCAGACACCTCCAAAGAGTACTGCCCTGTGCTATTTACTCTTCGTGTGCATGTGCTTATGAAGGAAAGGCACTCTTCGGTTAATAGCAAATGAAAGAGGAGCACTTGAAGGGCAGCATGAAGACAAAAACCTCGGTTACATAGTGAGCAGATGAACGTGAGTGCCAGCTCCAGTGTCATAGCTCTAGTTAGGGATCTGGGAATGAAAGAGGTTTGTAATATTTTCAGACAGTACAAAGCTGCACATACCTCACCTAGGACATGAAGGTCCTGAAAAGACTGGAGAAATAGTCCAGAAAAGTAGCATATGATTTTACTTAATAGTTAATGTTTCTACTTAATGGTTAACAAACTGTAACCTACTGTTGTTTAGCTCTGTCATGGTGCTGTTTGGGAGAGGGAGGCAAATGCCACATTGAGTTGATCAACAGGAGCATGACCTACAAGAAATAGGAGAGCTGCCCCTGTGGCTCTGCTTGGCGCCGCTGGGGCCTCCACTGGAGCACAGAGCACATGGTCATTTAGCCAAAGCTCATGGCTTCTGAGACAAAGGCCTGCGTGGTCTGGCTGATGAGGGGTCATGTTCAGATGGGATGATTGATGGAGCAGCCTCCTGCCCCATGGACATATCCTCCCTATCCATGGGAAGCACAGGAAGTAATGGGTGTGAATCACAGAATTTCAGGCTGGGTGTTAAGGCAATTTTCTCTAGTGAGAGCAGGTTGTCTGTATAGGCAGTGGTTTGGCATCAAAGGTCTTCAGAGCCAGGCTGAGCAAAGGTACCTTTGGACTGTCACAGGTGTAATTGATTCTCCCTTGGTGGTGAGTCCAGGTGACTGCTTGAAGTTCCTCCTCACATTATTTTTTAATGATTTATATAAAATACAGTATTTTTGAATTTGTATTTGGATCAGTCCTGAGCTGGTTCATTCCATTCTCCCCATCTATTCCTCCCTCCTTCCTTCTCTTTTGTTGATGGGCCCCAACAGAGGACTGGTGATGCTCTGGGCACTGCAGAGCAAACTGCACACAGATGAATCTGTGACTGTGGGCATGTGGCCAGAACACACATGTGGGCTGAAGGGGAGAGGCTGATGTGCAGCATGATGCTGAAGAGACTTGGCCCACCCCTGCCACCCTGTACAGGAATCCACCACAGGCAGAGCAGCCACGGGACTCGTACCCAGCCAATACCAGCCTCCTGCTTGGGCTTCCCTTCGGCAGTCACGGGAATCATTTTACTATGGCAAGGGAATTTTTTTAAAAACCTGATATATAGAATACATATATATATTTACACATTTTTATTGAAAGTGGAAGTTTTATTATGGAAACTTGGTCTAGGGTCAGGGAAGTAGATTTAGAATCTCCATAGAAATAAGATTGACATGAATGTTACTTCTTTTTACTGCTTAATGAAGTATGTGAACTAAATCTGATGATTGTTTTCCACTATAAGATATTATGGGACACGGGTCTTATAACAGTAGCAGCAATGTCATGTATGTTTTATGAAACTGAGGGGTTTTTTTGTTTTGCCTGCTGTTTTTTAATTGAAAATGTATTTTAAACCAAGCTATTAAATTTTATATGTTCATTTCTAATGATGAGTCTTCTATGTAACAAATGCATCTGCTCTTATGCGTTCAATTTGTCTCTGACATGGAATCTATAAAACCCTGGTGATTGTTTTCTAGTTTCTCCTTGCAGAAGAAAATAATCCCAGTGCCAGCCTTGCTGTGCTTATTCCCACATAAGAAATGGCCAGCTCTGTTCTCATTTCCTGCTTTATTCCAGCTGACCTCATTCAGTTCAGTGTGTGGGGAAGCTGCAGCATTTGCTTCCATAGGACGTTTTCCTTTGACATGAGAGCAGAACATCCATGGGTAAGATCAGGTGTGTAGAGGGACCACTAGTGAAGCCTCAGGCATTGATTTGTCCAATCTGAAAACAAAATTCACACTAACATCTCCAGGATAATCCTAGCACCATGGTATCTGGAGTGGTGTTCGCCTCCTCTTTTTCACTCTTAGAAAATGTCTCGACAGGCTTTTGCTGTAGCTGTCTTCCAGCCCCTGCAGCAGTTGCTGTCCTGGAGCAGCTCCTGTGTTGGCATCTTCCCAATCACTGGGCTTGTGTCAACATGCTGGGCTGGGTGGGGAGCAGTGTGGGTGGCAGAAGATTTCTGGGCTAGGAAAAGGCCAGGAAAACTTCTTATTTCCTTATTTAATTGTAATTCTTGTTCAGGCTCTGCTCACAGGGTTTGTCCCAGATGCAGGAAGATGCTGCAGTGTGTCATGACTGGGGATGCACCAGTGGTGGGAGGTGCCCTGTGTCATCTCCACCTGAGTCTGTGCTTGCTGGAAGACTGGGCAGGGCTGTCCCCATACCACACAGTTGGTGTGTGGCCATCTCACAGCAAACCTCAGCAGGATGCGGAATCCGCTGCAGCACTGGCTGAGAAACAGCTGCTCCCCCTCTTCCTGGCTGTGTGGTGCCACCATCTTCCTCAGCCTTCACATGGGGTGTGTGTGTGGGGATGTCTGTGCCAGCTCTCCCTCCTCCTCCTGGCACCCCTCAGCCCTTTTCTATTCAAGTGAGTTTAGAGGAAGTGAAGGTGAACCCCCAAAGATGCAGCTCTGAGCTCCCAAGGCAGGGAGCCTTACATGGAACTCTGTGCCTCTTCCTGGGGCATGACTTGGGCCTCTAATAGTGAAAACATTTAGTTAGGCTTTCAAGATCTGACCTCTTTTTGTATGGGAAAACTGAATTCTGCATCAGTCTCCAGCTTCTTGATGGAACTTTGTCAAACAAGGGTTTGCAAGAGCACGGAGCTTCAATGCTCCTCTATTTGGTTTGTATTTTAGATCACTGGAGCCATTATTGCAATTAAACTATTAAATATCAGACAATATTTACATTGATCTAATATATGAATTCTCAAAATTTGTTTAGCTGCTTGTCCTTGGACTATGCTGCCATACCACTGGAAACCTTTGCATAGTTCACAATGCTGCAGAAGAAATATTTGGCTTTTTTCCCCTCTTGGCTAGTGTCAGTAGCTGCTGTGGCTGGGGCGGCTGCAGGATTTTTGGCACATCCTGCAGGTTCTTATTCCCACAGGGCAGTGCTGCCCTGCCCCATCCATCTGTGTGCCTGTGCATGCAGCTCTGGGTGGCTGGCGTGTCCTCTGGCTCAGGCAGGATTTATTTTGTCATGCTTCCAGCATGGCCACCCTGCAGGTGCATGAGCCAACAGCAGCTGGTGACCAGGCTCAAGTGACCAGCACTGAATTTGTGTGTCCCTGCTGCAGAACTGGTCCCTCGCAGGGCAGCCCAAGCCTAGAGCTGGCCTGCAGGCCACTCGCCACCACTGCAGTTTGGGAAGCCGCAGGCAGAGGAAAGGTGCAAGGCTCAGCCTGGCAGCAGCTCTGATGAGTGGGAACACAGTGGAAAAGTGTTTGGATGTCTTGGTGATTGGATAGCTGGAGGAGAGATGGCCCTGGGCTCAGGGATTATAGCAGTGAGGGCTGAAAAAGACAGTGGAAATTGGAGTGAAGTTTGGAGACGGTGAAGTGACATGGGGAAAAGCTAATGGAGTCCTGTGGTTCCTCAGCACCAGGGAAATCAAGTCCCTTGATTCCTCAGTGTCCAGAAGGAGAGATAGAGGGAGCCCCAGACAGGCAGTGCTGACTGTGCCAACCTGCTGAATCTGCTCTTTCAACTTCTGAGCTTGCTGGTTTGGATTGAGCAGGGCCCTGTCCTGCTGCCACTGCCCAGGAGTTTGGATTGAGCCAACCTACCTGCTCCAGCCATGGGAACATGCCTGGACAGAGCCCAGTCCCTGGCCTGGTGAGACAGCTGGGGCAGCTGCTGTCTGCAGGGACCACTGGGAGCAATGCTGAGCCCTGCTCAGGGCGGACGGGTGTCTGGGACACGGGCACAGGGGTGCAGGGATTGGCACTGGCTCTGCCAGGCACTGCTGCCAGTGGCATAGGGAGGGGTTATTGCCAGTGCTTGGTTTGATGATGCTTCTAACCTTGTCATGATAAGGCTTGCTTGATTTTTTTTTTCTTAAATAATTGCATGAACAATTAGTAAGTAAATAAAGGAAAAGTGATCACACAGTGGTCAGCTCTGCAGGTCATGTTCCCACAGCTCCTTCTCACTTGAAATGCTTTGAGCCTGTCAGCCAGTGCTGACGAAGGGTTTTTGGGGAGCAGCAGTGCTGGGTCCCCCATTGTGTGGATATCCTAAAGGGCCCTAAACCAGCCCTTGCCCTCCCACTTGCCTCTGCTTTGTGTGCTTAAAAAAGAGCCTAGGCTGCAGGCAAAGAGGTTGGTTGAGACTTGCTGTCTACAAAGCCTCAGGTCAGAGTAATGCCCGAGACAAAAGGAGACAGTTATAAAATCAGCAATAGCAAGCTAAAAAAAAAAATCTATTGCTGCCTGAATCACTCCCTGCTGTGCTACATGGCTGTTCCCAAATGAGCTGGCACCTCATGGCAGTCCTGCCCAGAGCTTTGCCTGTGAGTGACCCCCAGCCCAGCCTTGGGGCCAGCTGAGCTCTGCCTGTGGAGCTGCTGCAATGCCTTGGGCTGCCCAGCCTCAGCAAGGGTGAGGGTTTTGATGAGAGAAGGGCCCAAATCCACCTCATCTCTGTAGAGGCACAGCTTGTCCCTGCTCCTCTGTACGTGCTGCAGGGCAAGAGACCACAATGCTGCCAGCAACACCCTCAAGACCCCATTCTGACTTCCACTGTTTTTCTCAAAGGAAAATTTTGAGCTCTCCTCCAGGACTGAAAAGAAAATTTGAAAGATACCTCGAGAGAAAGAAAAATGAAAATTATTATTTTGACCCCAAATCACTCTCCTTCATGCTTTTTTTTTTTTTTTTTAGGTCCATCTTTCAGTTCTTAAGTGCTGGGGGATAATGATGCTCTTCAATGCCATCAAATTGTGCAATATTTAATTTCTTGGAGGAATTTCCCCCCATCACCCTGCTTTGAAAACCCTCTCTCTGATCCTCAACGTTTTTTTTCACGCTGCATTGCATCTACCCATTACCCTGCTGTTATTTTGCTCTAAAGGTACATCTTGAGGCTTTTATGAACCATATTTGAGTTCCCTGACGACAGCACTCAGGCAGATGTAATCCAGCGTGACAGAGCGTGTGAATGCCATAAAGTGCAGGGCTAGCAGGTGGAAATCTGGCCAGCAGGGACCTGGCTGGCCGCAGGAGCACGGGGATTTCATGCCCTGATGAAGGGAGAAGGAGGACTTGCCCTGAGCTGGGGCAAAATATAAGCTGCCAAATCTGTGTTTGGCACTGAATGGGAGCCCAAACCATCAGGTTCAGGTGTTCAGGCAGGGTATTCACAGCTCAGCTTACTTGAGTCAATCGCTCAGGAGGAAAGGAGGAGTGGTGCTTGTGGAGCACAAGGAGCTGTGGCCGGGGCTCAGCTTGACTATAAGGCTAGAAGTTATTGGCTGTGTGGGGAAGATTTTGGGGTAAAAGCAATGTTTCTCCCCAGTCCAGGGCCTTTCCCACCCAGCAGAACTGTGAACTGTGAATGCTCAGCCTCAGACTGTTCTTCACATGTCACTGCATGGTTGGGGTTGAAAGAGATGTCTGGGAGCACCTGGTCCTACTCCTTTGCTCAAGCAGGGCCACCCCCAGTCAGCTGCCCAGCACCCTGCCCAGAGGGCTTTTCAATATCCCTAGGGACAGAGACTCCACAGCCTTTCTGGGCAACCCATTACTGGGTCACCCCCACAGTGAAGTATTTCCTGATGTTCTGAGACTCTTCCTGTGTTTGGGTTTATGCCTTTTGTCTTGTGAAGGTATGTGCTGGCTCTCCTGGAGGAAATAATAAGAGATCAGAGATGAAATGGTGATTTGGGATTGCTCCAGGTGAGCTGCAGCCATGGGAAAGAGAAGTGCAGCAGCCCAGAGTGGGGTGTCCGGCTGGGGGCATCCCTGGACAACATCCACCCCTTGGAAAAGCACTGCAAAATGTGGTGCTGGCTCAGTTCTCTGCTCTGCTGGCACTGTGGAAGGATGCCCAGGGGGAAAGAAACTGAATGCAAACAGTGTTGCCTGTACTCAGGAAAGGAAAATAGCATGGCTATGCACCAGAAGAGCTGTAACACAGAATTGGAACCTGAGTTTATTTCACATTAGTCATCTTCTTGCACCTCTTAACATCCTGAAGCACTGCAGTAGTGAAGGGGAAGTGCACACCCAAGGCTGATGTAAGGATTTACCCATGCTGGGGAAAATAATAGGGACTCCTTTTCCTTTTTAAGTAAATAGTGTAAAACTAAGTGGGAAAGTGCTTTTGAAGGGAGGTATTAGGATCTCCACTGTGCAAGGGGAGTTGCAGTGAGTAAGTCCAGGCAAGCATTAGTTATGAGAAAAAGCATCAAGCTGGCTGGATACTTGAACCAAACAACAGGCAGGGTCTGTTCTGTGGCTGAGTGAGTGAATGGAGCTGACTGAGTCATGTATGATTAGTAGTGCTGCTAAGGAAGTATCGCAACAACAGGAATTGCAGTTTTCCAGCTCCTCGGCTGGGGTAGGGATGGGATGTGGCCATTGCTGTGGTGAGATACCTCCCTTTAGACACTAGAACAGGGATTTAAACTATTAAGCAACTCAATTGCCACTGACCTTTTCCCCCAAAACAGCTTGGATGGTGGCTTTTTAATTTATTTAACTATTAATGGAAAATGTATGTCAAAAAAGGGGACACTCATGACCAGACAGCAGGACCTGTGATCAGCCACAATCCCCACCACCACCCAGAACCCTCCCTGGGGCTTGGCACCATTCTGTACTTGGTGCTGCACAACACCTGGGTGCCAATGGACAATATCCCAGGGGAGATGCCTGTGCTGGTACTGGGGAGCCATTGCCAGTGCCAGGCCACTGCTGCCCCTGTTCCAATCCCCCCCACTAGGAACAATGTCCAGTGGTCCAGAAGTCAGTCTCTGGTCATACAGGATGTTTTCCAGCAACACTGCAGGGCTGTTAAGACAACTCAGGATGAAACACATGTTTGCATATAGGCTTGATATCTGCCCCAGCAAGTCCTGAGATGACCGAAAGAGGGGAACATCCATCAGCACTGCTAATGCTTTAATATACTGTGTGTCAGAAAATATGTGTAGGCTTAGCTAACAGTAATGCTGAGGTCAAGGGAACAGTGAAAACAATGAAGTCATCCTCTTAAGCCATAAGAACAAATAAATAAATAAATAGCATGTAATTTTAATTTTTGCTGGTTTTTTGAATCCATCTCCTGATGCCACTAAAATAAGATCAGGGCACAAATAGCAGCAGTAGAAAAAACAGATGGTGAAGTCAAGCAAGCAGATGGTGCACTAGTATGTCACACTTATCACTGTCACTTTTTTATTTCTATTACAGTGGACTTGTGGACAGTCCACACCTGTAATCAATAGTGGTGGATTGAATTATTATAATTATCCCTTATATCCCTTTCCCCCCACTATTTTCCAGAGATAACCCTCTATATAGCTCTGACTAGAAATACCTTCTGTATCTCTGCTGTTCCCCTGGGTGATTCCCTCTGGTCCTTGTCCTGCTCCTGCCCTTGTCCAGGGGCTGCTGCAGTTGTTTCCCTCAGCTGGTGACAGACACCACCTGGCACAGCTCCTTAGTTTTCCCCCTGCTGTGCCATTTCTCCTCCTTGCCCAGCAAGCATGGTTTGGGACAATCTGGGGTTGTGGCAGCTCTGACTGCTCTGTCCTTCACAACAGAGGAGGGAGAGGGGACAGAGATGCATCCTTACATGTCTCACCACATGCATCCTCTTGCAGTCTTTCACTTCTTCCCATGTATCTTCTCACGGCCCCTGCACGGCAGCTCTGATTGTAATTATCTATATTTATTTAGACAGATATCTATATTTATTTAGCCATTTGCTAGGCTCTGCGTGATTGCTAAAGTAGCTTGCTGCTGTATGCAGCCAGACCAGATGCTGCTGCCAAAATGCAGTAACTGTAGAGCTGCACCCCAGACAACTGCCTTGGTCTATTTTTAACTACTGGTTAAATATTAGGAAAACTGTCTGAGCCCATAATATTCTCCCTTCAGTCTCTTTTGAACGGTTTATGGCATAATTAGCTACAAAAAGGGAATGGGGGAGAGCTCCCTGCATGACCTTTTGTTGTTTTCAGTCTCCAGCATTAATTATTTTCCCTGCTACTCACACAGGATGTTTGATTCTTTCTTGTCATCCCAGCCAAAAGGATAAGATAACCAGAGGAGAGCCTTCTCAACCCTTCACTGCAGCCATTTACATTTGTTCCTTCCTACCTCGGAACAAAGGCATTGTCTATCTCCAACAAAGAAAGCTTTTCTCTGAAGCGTTTGCCAGGGATTTGAGTCAAACAGGCCTTTATAAAACCACACGCTCCTCAGAGAGCCCGATCCAGAGAACACTGCAGCAGCAGCAGCACTGGAGGAGCGGGGCTGGTGCAGGAAGGCTCTGCTGGGAGGGACACGACCTTGCCACAGCCAGGCAGGGCAGGGACACCGGCATCCCGCAGTCACCGACATGGGCAGGCTGCTCTGAGCTCTTTGGAACGGAGTACTGAGGATACCTGGGCTTTGTTCCAGGCTACTGCCTCCCAGCAGGGAAACTGCAGCCAGCACGGATCATCCCAAGGATCTCGCTCGCCCGTTGCTTAGGAAGCTGCACTGCTGCGTGAAACCCATGGGGAAATCAGTGGGTGTAGGCACAAGTATAAAGAAACAGGATAATGTTAAGTGTTTTATTATTCACCTTGGTGCAGCCTTGGGAAGGGAAAGAAAGCAGGGACAAGTAGGAGTCGGGAGAGAGGGAGAAGCTCTAAGGCTGCCAGGGCTGGGAGCTCAGGCTCTTTGGGGTTCAGACCCCTGATATTTGATGTGAGGATGGAAGTAGTCCTTCCTCATCTAACACTGCCTCAGCTGGCAGCAGCAGAGAAAGGCAAACTTTGGTAAAAAAAAGGCCACTTTGGGAAGAGTTCCAAGGATTTATTTAAAAAACTTTAGTTGCCATTTTTAGCTCAGCAAGGCAAACATAATCAAGCACATTTTCCCTGTAGCACAAGGAGTACAGACCTGTAACATCACTTCTTTTAAGTGGTTCATGGTCTTGCATCCACGAGCTGTAGCGAGGACGCCTGGGGAACGTGGAACACGTAAGCACAGTCTGTGGTGTGTGACATGGGAAACACCCTGCTGGGAGTCAGGAGAAATGATTCCACTCTACTTCCATGTGACTGCTTCTTCCCTGGCAAGACTGCTGTGCTGCCTTCAGATGCTGTTACTCAGTTAAAAGTCTCTGCTGTCAATGACTAAGGATGTGCGAGTGCTTTGAGCAGGAACTGCACGTGTTACAACAAGCAGCAAGGAGAAAACCACAAATCACTTCCCAACTACAGCAAAATTGGAAAACATGCAAAATAGAACAGTAGTTTCCTAGTTTTACAATTCCCTAAAGGTTTTTCTTGAAAAGGATCCATGCAATTGAGTGGCACAAACCCCATGTCCCCACTGTGCTGCCTCAACTGTGCTTTTTAGTCACCAATGGTATTTTCACAAAACTTTTTTCATTCTCTGTCACACAACTGATTCCCTTTTGCGAACAAAACTCTTCAATGTTAGAACTCGATTTGCAGTTTGAATTATCATAATTTTCCTTACCATTACACAGCAGAGGCCAGGGCTCCAGCACAGCAAGTCTCATGCAAATTCTGAGAGAGAGAGAAAATTGCTGGTGACCTATGCATTGCACAAAGAGCTGGCCAGGGAGACCCTTTTAACTTGTGGTTTGATGGGCTGGGATGTGCTAGTGCTGGGAAAGCTGAAGGACATGAAATGTGCAGTAATGGAGAGCAGGGGTGAGCACAGTGCAGTGAAGCTTAGAAACTACATGGACAGTAGAGAAGGATGGGATTTGGAACAGCAATAATGGAAAAAATAAACCCCAGTGGCAAAATGAAGCTGACAGCAGAAGGTGCCCATAGATTCAAGATGATTCTCTGTGTGGACACTTGAGGCTGTAACGTCTTGAGAAACCAGGGAAGGAGCAAATAGAGATAATTCATCAGGATAAAATGCTTTCTGCTATCCTCATTCCGTGTCAAGGAGGCCTAAGGGAAGGGGCAGGGTGGGTTGGGATAGTGTGGCAAAGCCAGCAGCCGTCGGAGGCCCGCAGGACCCGGGCCCGCCCTGTCCCCGGGGACGCAGCCCTGAGCCCCGCTGCGGACCCCGCTCCTCGCTGTCCCACCGCAGCTCTGACACGGAGCTGCCCCGGCTGCGCTCGGCGCCACTGCCGGCACTCGGTGCTGCTCTCTGCAGCCACAAATCCTGCTGGCAGTCACAGCGCCACAACACTTCGGCTGCCACTGGAAAATGGCAACAGCTGGGACAGGAAAAACCGTACAACACACATTTTTAATAGAATATGTATCGTGACTTGAAGGCTTTTAAGAGCTACATGCTAGGCTGGCCCATGGGAGGCCTTCCAACGCCAACGGATCCAATGATCCGTTACACTGATCCTTCATGGATTTTGGGAGGGGATTTAGAGCTATTTGTAATCCCAAATCCTTCATCCGGCAAAGCAGTGCCGTGGCCGGGCAGGCACCCGACCCCTTCCCTATCCTATGTGGCAGGCAGGACCTCGACGGCAAAACTGGCGGCGGGAGCCAGGGAGCGGCGGGGACAGGGCGCTTTCCCAGACGGGAGAGCTG
>QUSF01000002.1:11226894-11254675 GCA_003676055.1 Chloebia gouldiae | reverse complement strand
GCTTTCCCAGACGGGAGAGCTGGCGGCGGGATCCGGGGAGCGGCGGGAGGCGGGGAGCGGCGGGAACGGCGGCGGTTGGCGGAAGCGCTCGTGCCGCGCCGCACGCACCGCGGGGGGGGGGGGGGAAAGCGGCGGCCCCGCCCCCCGCGCGCGGGCATTCCCGGCCGCCGCCCGCCCCGACCTTTCCCCCAGTTTCCAGCGCGCGCTGCCCCGCCCCTGCCGGCCCCGCCTCCTCCCCGCCTTCCCGCCGGCCGTGCCCACGCGCCGCCCTTCCCGCCGGCACGCCGCGATCACGCCGCCCGCCGCCGCTCATTGGCCGGGCGCGGGCCGCGGCGGGCGCTGATTGGCCGGCGCCGTCTCTTCCGCGCTGTTTGGCGCAGGCCGCGCTCGGAGCGCTCCCTCGGCGCGGTCGCGCCGCTCCCGGCGGGCGGGGCCCGGAGTAGGCGGCGCTGCCGGGTGCCGCTCCCGCCGCTGTGTGCGCGCCGCTGCCGCTCCCGCCGTGCCGCTCCCCGGGAGCAGCGCTGCCAACGCCGCCCGCCCGAGCCGCGCCATGCACGACTCGCCCTGCTCGGACATGGGAGATGCGCCCGCGGTGAGCACGGGGCGCGTGGAGTGAGGGAGGGAAGAGGGGCCGGTGAGGATGGCCGGCGCCGGTGCAGCCCGGGCACGTGCTCGGCGGCGGGCGGAGTGCGGGGACCGTCGCCGCCTCGGCCGGGACCGCTGCTCGCCCGGCGGGGAGCGGCTTGGTTGGGCAGCAGGTACTGGGCGGCTGTGCCAGGGCAGAGCCCTCAGAGGGGAGCGTTCTCCGGTCACCTGCAGGGAAGGGGGGCGGCCCTCCTTCACCGACCGTGCGGGGGCGGCGGCGGCGGCAGGGTGGGAGCTGCCCCCGCCCCCTTCTCCTCCTCCTTCCTTTCTCCCCATCCTCCTTTGGGTGGCAGCGCCCGAGCGCGGGGAGCGGGGGGGGTCCCTGCGGGCGGGGGAGGCGCTGCCCCGCGGTGGGACCCGCGCTGCCCCCGGCCCGCCCGGGAGCGACCCGCGCTGCCCGCCCGCCGTGCGCCCTGCCCGTGCCCCTCCTGCCCGGCAGGGCCCGCCCTGCCCGTGCCCGTCCTGCCGGCAGCCCGCGCACGTCGTTCCCGGCGGGGTGATGTGAGGACAGGCGCCCGGCGCGGTTGGCCATTCCCTGGCAGCAGCCGGGGAGCCCGCGCTGCAGCGCTCGTCTGCAGAAAGCTTTTTCTGTGACGGCTTTTATTTTTTTTTTTTTTTTATTTCGGAGTGTTTTTTGAGGAAGGGAGGCACATTTGTTTTTAAGGTTTCTTTAGGGAAAGCTGCTCGCCTGAAACGTAGGGTTGGAAAAAATAAACCTGTGGGCTCGGCTGCTTGCAGGCGCGCTTAGAGGAGCACTGGCAGACTGCTCGGTGCAGAGCCCCGCCTGGCCCCGGTGCGACAGGCGGGTGAGGTCCAGGCTCGAAGGCACACATCGTGTTTTCCTCTCATTGTTTTTCAGTGGAAATTCTTAGAAGTCTCTCTCCAAGGTGTCAATCGCTTTACCCCTTCCGGCCTGGTACCTCATGTTTTAGTGAAGGTCCTTCGTGAGTGCAGTACTAGTATTTTTGATCCATTATGTTTAGCATGTTTGCCTGCACATCCCTAGAATGTAAAAACAGCTTTACATCTTTGTGACACTGTTGAATAAGGATCATCCCACATTACTTGACTCAGTAATAAAACCCACTGACTTAGTGTACGTGCTGTCATGCAATGAGTAGAATTCCTTCCAGGCCTTGAGGCCATGCTAATGGTGTGGTGTTGCCTTTAGATTTAAAACCTTTTTCTTGCAATACGTAAACATTCTGTGTAACAGCAATAGGCTCAAGAGGCTTGGTCCACACTTCTGAATCTCAGCCTTCAAGTTAGTTGGTGTGTCTAAAGACTGGAGGAGCCTGGATGCCTAGCTGAGACTGAGCTGGCATGTCAGTAATAACCCATTAACCTAGCATAGCTTTTGGAGCCACTGCCAAACACTGTGAGAGCTTTGTGAAGTTTAGATATCCTTGTGCACAGAAGTCAAGTGTTTTGCATGCGTACACGTGCACACACAGATATTCTGTGATGCTTGTAATTGGAAACAAATCAGTATGGTTACATTTGTCTTGATTGTACGCTGAGTGTGCTTTAGATACCTAGCATCAGGTTAGGTTTAGATACCTATGTAGCATCAGGCCTTTCTGAAGTACAATGAAAACAGTTCTCACTGCACTTTGAAGACAGTTTTCCTTCCATCTTTTCCCTATCCTGGCTTCTCTATTAAAAATACTTTATGATGTGCAGTACTCCCAAGTCAATGATCATACCTTAAAGCATCTTACCAGCAGCTGAAATTTATGTTCTAAATGTTTCCAGAATGAGATTAGTGCTGAATAGTCTTCTAGATTCAGGAAGCAGCCTTGTTTAAACAAGGTTCAAAGTCAGGATTTTACTCTTTTATGCTTGTATGCAAGGGGTGTGTTTGTTCAGAGCAGTGTCATCCAGGAAAGTAAGCTTGGAAATGTGAGCCATGCACATCTGTTATTTTCCTGGAAAATCACATGTCGTCTTTTTTTTTTTTTAAGAGAAGGGAATGTGGAGACGAGCAGCTCGGGGGAGAGAGATGAGCCAGTCTTGCCACAGGCATGGGATCTGTTTCAGTTGACTTTCATTGTGAGCAGACAGTGTGTGTGTGGTGTCAGTTTTGTATTGTGACTTGTCCTAACAGCCAGTAATCTGATGACACGCAGGTTGACATTGTGGACATCTATGAGTCTATCCGTGAGCGGCAGCGTCATGACAGTGAAAGGTCCACCTGCAGCACCTTGGAGCAGATCGACATTGAAGCTGTTGAAGCCCTTGTTTGTATGAGCTCCTGGGGTCAAAGATCACAGAAGGGTGACATATTAAAGATAAGGCCCCTCACGCCCTTCTCGGATTCTGGGGATTTCACAATGCACACCGAGGCTACGGCTGAATTACCAAAGGACTATCTATCGACACTGGTAAGAAAAGCATGAACACAAAATAAATATGCCCAACATGTGGAAGTCGCATCCCTGCAGTGCTTTAACTTGGCTGGAAAAGACAGGTGTCCCTTTGTCATAGCCTGTGCTGTGTGTGCACAGAGTCATGAGGTGGGCATGTTCAGTTTGTTTTTTTGCTGTCTCTGGTTTAGCAAATGTAGAGGCTTTTGTTAAATTTAGGTGTGAAAGCCCTTGCTGACAGATTACTGGATTTGACAGGGATGTCAAGATGGCTATTGTAGGTTTCTTGGAGCACTTTGAGTAAGAATGGCAGAGTGAGCCTTGGTGATTTGGCATTATGCTTCGCTGGTCATTGTAAGAGAAAGTACAAGCTACCATTATGAAATAGGCAATTTAATTAGTTTCTGTACTATGTGTTTGTACATGTAGTCTGTTACTTCTCCAGACATTGGTCTACTCCAGCTGACTAATGTTGGTTGAATTCAAATATTTTTTCTTTTGTTTCAATTTATGTTGCAACGAAAGTAGGTATTAAAAAAGGGCTTGGTGTCATTAGGGTTTTAGATAGTTAAGGCCCATTTCAACCAGTAGGCTTCTAGTGTGCAGTTGCCAGGAAAAATGGGAATAATAGAGGAAAGAGGCTGAGATAAGAGCAGCCTGACAAGCAGCTGCCATAATATCTCCTGCTGCTCAGTGCTGACACTGTCTCTTGAGCAGCACTGGAGATACCTTTCAGTGGGAAAGGAGGAAGAAGAGGTGATGCAGGAAGACAGCATAGAGAGAAATGGATGAATAAGAAGGGACAGAGCAGTTTAATTTGTCTTTATCTAAAAGATAGCCATGAAACAATGTGGTAATCATTGAGAAAATATTTAGGGCATTTTGAGAGCTTGAAATAGAAAATAGAGAATTGCTATCTGTTGTTGGTCTGTTTATTCCGCTTATAGCCTCTTACAGCTGTGCCCATTACTAAGGAGAAGGGGATGAAAGACTGTTTTATAGTGTAGTGAGTATACTTGCAGTGTTTTGTGCAGGTTTACAGCTGCCTCATTACCTTCCTTTTATTAATATGCTTTTAAGCATAGTCAGAATGGTCACGAGATAAGGCAGTGTGGTGTCCTGGTCTTGGCTAGGATAGAATTGTCTTCCTAGTAGCTGTCACAGTGCTGTGTTTGTGATTTAGAATGAGAATAATGCTGGTAACATACTGATGTTCTAGTTCTTGCTGAGCAGTGCTTACCCCAGGTCAAAGACTTTTCGGTTTCCCATGCTCTGCCAGCGGGGAGGTGCACAGGAAGCTGGGAAGTAGCGTGGCCAGGGCAGGTATCTGAACTGGCCAGAGGGATATTCCATACTGCAGAGTGTCAGCCCAGCATAAAAACTGGGATGAGCAGTGATGTTGGGAAGCACCTGGGTATTGGTCAGTGGGTGATGAGCAATTGTACTGTGCACCACTTGTTTCTCTTGGGTTTTATTGGTCTTTCTCTCTTTTTGGTATCTCCCTTTAATAATAATTACAATTGTTATTATATTTTACTTTACTCCAATTATTAACTTGTTCTTGTGTCAACACATGAGTTTTATCTTTCTGATTCTCCTCCATGACAGATCTAACCAGACCACGTTGAAACAAATTTGTTATCAGGATTCATCTTATTAGTTTATTAGTTTTTGATCACAGTGTTGAATTATTTGCTATCAGAGTTGTGTTGTGTAACAATTTACTTGCTATGTATGTTCCCCCTAGTGTTATGGTATCATTTTTGGGGTCTGGACTAAAGTTGTAATTTTATTGTACTTGGTAACACTGGATTATGTGAGAGCACAAAACTGCTGGCCTTGAAACTAATCTGGTTTTCATACTCTCAGCCCCTTGGTCATCACCTCAATACTTGGGGAACCCTCTGTTACAAACTGCTAATAGTGACACTGCCAACCTGTGTAGAAGACACACACAGTCTTCCCCTTCTTCTCCAGGCGTGGGACTTTTGGAAATTTTGAATATCCTTGGGATGCTGAAACCATGGTCTAGTAATGGCCAGGAACTGGGAATGTGGTTCAGGTCCTGTTTAGGGTTAAGCAACTGTTTGTGGCTGCTCAGACCCTGGCATCATGCAGTGTGACTACTCAGACCCCAACAAGGGATGATGCAGCTGAGCCACAGGATGAGCTTGTGCCATTGTCAGTTGTGGTTGTACACAGGAAGAAATAAATACCAAAGTCAGCTCATTTAGTGAAGGAGGATGAAGCAGGGCCATCACTAAAACTGGATGGAGGAAGAAACAGAACAAGCAGTAACCACTCAATCCCTATCCTGAGAGATCTGTGGGATATGTGAAGAGGTTTCAGCTGCTGTCCAGGTGTGCACATTTCACCTGGCTGCTCCAGTGGGGCTAGTAGCCTAGAATTAGGAGATAGGGAAGCTGAGCAGTTGAGATGATTTCCTAGGGAAGAGTGCATTGATGAGGTGATGGGAAAAATGACACAAGTCTTCAGCCTGTGGAGGCAACTCAGTCAGGTGTGAAGGAAAGGTATCCCTTCAGGAAAGATGTAATGTCACCCAGGCAGGTGGGCTACTGTGGGGAGACATATCTGGTACCTGAGGGAATTAACTGTACCAGAGGGGGTTTATTATGACATGAACAGGGCACAGTCACCCACAGATCCAGATGAAGTCAGTGTGCCCAACCCACGAGGCAGAAGTTTGAACCACTTGCCATGGACTTGCAATATATTGATGGTACCATTGTGGGCAATACAGCAGCAGAAGTTTTTTGAGAAAGAGAAGAAAATAGTCCAAATCTCTCTGAAAGCTGCCATTAAACAAAGTAAGGTCCAGAAACCTCCACAGGAGATCCAGTTTCTAAGAATAAAACAGCAAGGTGGATGTCATCAGATCCAATGGATTTTATTAACAAAATAACAGGTACATTTCTACCAACTAGTAAGAAAAACACAAACTTTATTAGGCATTGTGGGTTTTTGGAGAATGCACGTTCCAAATTGCAAGTCTGATTGTCAGCCCTCTGTCAAGTGACCCAGAAGAAGAATGATTTCAAATGGGGCCCTGAACAACAACAAGCCTTTGAACAAATAAAACAGGAGATAATTCATGCAGAAAATTAACTCTGCCCAGCCCTTGGGCCAGTCCAGGCAGGACAAGATACAAAAAATGTGCTCTACACCACAGCCAAGGACAATGGTCCTACCTGGAACCTGTGGTAGAAAGCACAGTGGTAACTGAGTCAACCTCTAGGATTTTGGAGTCGGGGGTACAGAGGATCTGAAGCCCACTGTATTCCAACTGTAAAAAAGATACTGGCAGTTTACAAAGAGGTTCCAGCTGCTTTAGAAGTGATTGGTACTGAAGCACAATTTCCCCTGGGATCCCAGTTCCTGCTGCTGGGCTGGGGGTGGGTCTCCTGCACACCACATAGCTGATGCTATGTGAAATAAGTGGGTCTTGCTGGTCACACTGGGTGCTCAGACAGGAAACCTCAGTCATTGTGATTGCTTTCAAGACTCCTGGGATTGGCGAGAGGGCAGACTCTTGGATGCCACCTGAGGAGATGACATGTGCTGAAGAGACTTTGTTGTATAGTAAGTTACCAAAAAATGAGAAATGTTTTATTCCTGCTGTATTGTAGGAAAGCACTGAGGATGAAAAGTGGGTGTATGGCATATCCTACAAAAATTACAGAAACTGCTGAAGGAGAAGCTAAATTGAGTTACTTTGCAGAGGTGAACATTGGCTTTAGACACTGCTGAGCAAGAAGAACAGCCAATGCTTTATCCCTGTGTTGATTCACGGGTGGTGGCAAATGCCGTGTGGTGGTGGTTGCAGTGATGGAAGTAGAGCAGAGGCAAACCCATCTGGGCTGCTGCCTTGTGACAAGATACTGCTGCCTGGGTGGAGGCCCTGGTTGTGAAGGTATGTCACGTGGATGCTCATGTACCCAGGAGTTGGGCCACCAAGGAACATCAGAACAACCAACAGGTGCATCAGGGTTTTTAGACTGAAATGGCTCGGGTGGATCTGGATTGGCAAGGCTCAGAAGAGCAAGTTATTTATTGCTTGGTGACATCTGAGGTCATCAAGGAAGAAATGCAACATGTAGATGGGGTGATGATCGAGTGGTGGACTTGATCATGGACACTCTAGGGCTATCCATAATTGTGAAACATACACTTCAGTTATTCAAGATGAGCTGTTAAAGCCTCTTTGGTGTGGAGGACAATGGCTGAAATAGAAATACGGGGACACCTGGCAGATGGACTCTATCAGACTCCCACACACCTACCAAGGCAAGAACCATATGCTTATGATGGTGGAAGCAACCACTGGATAACAGGAAGCATATTCCGTGCCCCATGCCACCTCCTGGAACACTGTCCTGAGCCTTGGAAAGCAAGTCTTATGGCAACATGGCATCCCAGAAAGAATTGAGCCAGACAAGGGGACTCATTTCCAAAACAACCTCACAGACATCTGGGTTGAAGAGCATGGCATTGTGTGGGTTTATCACATGCACTATCATGTGCCAGTCTCCAGGAAAACTGAATGATAAAACAGACTGTTACTGAGAGCAGTGGGTGGTGGGACCTTTAAACAATGGGATACACATTTAGTGAAGGCTACCTGGACAGTCAGCACTAGAGGTCTGCCAGCTGTGCTCAAGGAAAACTTTGACATGGTGTAGAAGGGGATGAAGTCCCTGTAGTGCACACAAAAAGGCTTCTGGGGAAAACAATTGGAGTTATTCCTGCATCAGGCAGTGACAACCCCATCCATGGGATTGCTTTTGCTTGAGGACCTTGGTGCACTTGGTGGGTACTGTGGGAGGATAGGGAAGTCCAAAGTTTTGTTCCAGGGGACTTGTGTGAGATTCTGTGTGAGAAGAGCCAGTGATTTGGATTGCATGATGTCAGTTGCCATATAACACTCATGTCACCACTGCTGAGTGGGCTACATGCCACATCAAGGGTATTGGAGTAGGAATCGCCCAGATTAATGAAGATCAAACTTTGATGGAACGGGACAAACACAGCAGTGGTGGAATGAGAACTAACTTCAATAGGCAGCACTCCAGCATAACACATCATCTTTCCTGCCCTGAAGAACTGCCATGAGTTGGAGCCCAAAGTGATGCACGAGTGAGCTCAACAGATGTTTTAGAGGGATGGCTTATAGACTAAGGGAATGATACCTGTATCAAAAGACATGAAAAATAATGATGGTTAATTGGGATGTATTGAAAAATGTGGGCATGATGTAAATGGCATAGAATATGGGGTGGATGTTGTCCTGTTTTCAGCTGGGATAGAATTAATTTTCATCCTAGTAGCTGGCACAGTACTGTGTTGGGATTTAAGGTGAGAATAATGTTGATAACACACTGATGTTTCAGAGTAAGCACTGCTCAGCAACAATTAAGCCAAGGACTTCTCAGTGTCTCCTGCTCTGCCAATGAGGAGGAGAAGCCTTGTGAGAGAGCATGGCTCAGACGCTACTGACCAAACTGGCCAAAGGGATGTTCCATACTATGGAGCATTGTGTTCAGTGTATAAAGTGGGGGGAGTTGGCCAGAAGGGGCCAGTCACTGCTTGGGATCAGGCCAGGTGGGTGGTGAGCAGTTGTACTGTGCATCATTGGTTTCTCTTGAGCTTTATTTTTCTCTCTCTTTTTATCTGCCTTTTTATTACAATTAATATTTTTATTATTGTATTTCCCTGTATTTGAATTATTAGCTTGTTCTCATCTCAACCCATAGATTTTACCTTTTTATTCTTCTTCCCATCCATCTGGGGTGGAGGGTGAGTGAGCTTCATGGGACTTTGTTGTCATCTGAGATTAAACCACAGCAGTATACTTTATTCAGTTTGTCCTAAGAGGCACTTTCTGAGATGCTGGGGGAGGGTGTGTAATTTTATTTTTCAGAGTAAAAATAGGGGAAAACTGTGCTACGGAATTACACTGATCCCCACTGGTGTGGGTTTTTTTTGTAGTGCATGACCCCTCCGCACAGCCCTGACTTTGTTGAGATGTCAGCAGCTACGCTCCTGTCCTCACAAGTGACTTACTCCAAACCAAGGACCGTCATGGCAAATACAGCTGCCTGCTCAGTCACATCAGCAACCAGTGCCTCTCCTGTAGCCAAGCCATCTGTTCCCAGCGTGGGGCGACAGTGCAGTCAGAAGCCAGTGACCTCTGAGTTCTCCACACCTCAGCCTTGCAGGGCCATGGCAACAAGTGTCATACGTCACACAGGTGATAGTTCTGCTTACCATCACATTCCTGCTGTGCAAGAGAAAACAAAGGTAACTTCAGGCTACAGCACTTCCAGAGACTGGTGTGGAGCGGATGACCGAAAACATTCCAGACTGCCACAGGACACGTGGGCTGCTGATGATTTAATCAACAAAACCTCTCCAGTACATCAGCCTTATGCACGTGACTCCAGTGATATTGTGACCAATAAAGGGCAACTACCAGTCCAGCCTGTTTTGCCACAAACCCACTTACCAAAGAATTGTGAGAGTGACTTGCAAAAAAGAGCTACCCCAGTGACACCTGCCCCTGTCTCAAGCCCCCAGGTTCTCTGTCAAATGATCCCTTTAAATGGACAAAGCAGCATGATTAATGCTTATGTCAAGCCTTCAGCTCCCATGAAACCTATTCTGCCGCAGACAGCCCCGCTCTCCCAGCCTGTGCTCATGGGACCTTCTGTGCCTCAGGGGACTGTCATGTTGGTTCTTCCGCCGCCCGCTGTCGCACAGACACCGCAGTGCCCGCAGGCCGTGGTCACTGTTGGCAGCACCAAGTTACTGCCCCTCGCCCCTGCTCCTGTGTTCATCGCTTCTGGTCAGACCTGTGCCCCCCAGATGGACTTCTCCAGGCGGAGGAATTACATTTGTGACTTCCCTGGGTGCAAGAAAACCTATTTCAAAAGTTCTCACCTCAAAGCCCACCTTCGCACCCACACTGGTGTGTACGAGAGGGCTCTGGCTTGTGTTGGGGCGCTGAAATGCACGTTTTTGCATGGAGGGGGGTGGGAAAGGGAAGAAGCAGGTGATGGGGAGGCTTTTGCTCATCTTGGGCATGGAAGGAATGTTCATTCTCCATGGACAAGCAAAACAAGACGTACTTTGTTCCGAGACCTCAGCTGACCCTGTAGTGTTAGTTGAATTTCACAGGCTTTAGTTGGAGTGAAGCTTTGCCATCTGTGTGCATTTGTTTAGATCTAAGTGGACTCCTGCCATCTGGACTAGATTGAAATGAATTGTGCAAGTCCCTTGTTTTGGAGCATGGGGAGGTCTGGTGTAAGCAAAACACAGTACAGGTAGTTGGCCTTAATTGTTCGTGAGTAAAAGAAAAGAGAAGCTCAGAAACTGCTTTTTATGTTTGTTTGGGGTTTTTTTTGTTCCCCCTAGAGTTTTGTGTAGGCTAAATGGGAATGCATTGAGATTTTGGGTTGCTGTGTTAAGAAGTAGAGCTCCTACAGGAATGTAACAGTTTATTCAGTTGCAGAAGGGGAATTTTAGAGGTAAATGAAAATGAATTGTAATTAATATGGAGTGATTTGCTCCATAAATTTGGTCAGTGGGGAAACAGTCTATATTTGTTTTACTTACCCTTTTTCTGCTTCCAGGATCTCGTTAAATTAAAATTAACTTTGAGTTCTCAGGGATTATTTTTGATGTTGAAGGATAGGCATAGTGGGAGATTAGTATAGAATAGTTCTATTTTTGGTTTTCCTTGACTTTTTTCCCCTATCTGCTGTTACCCCACAGTCACTGGGTTTATTGGATGTCAGCTTGTGTGATGGGATTTGCATTAGTTTGCCAGCTTGTCTTTACAGTTCCTTTGGGGAAGGAGCTTAACCTCTACATGAAGCTGGTAATTCTTGTAAACCATCGTTCAGAGGTAGAATGATGCTTCTGCTTCTGGCTTGAGAGGCTGCTGAACTAAACCTGGTGCTCCAGGAAAAACAGACTGTCAGCAAGTGCCTTGCCTTGTTCACATGGGAGCCTGTGTGTGTCCCTGTATCGTGATTAAAACATCAATGCCAGGTGAAACATGCTGACCCCTCACTAACCAATTCCCATTACAGGATCAGGAGGAAGAGTAGTTCAGCTTTCTTTTTCTGCCTTTTCTCTGCACATTGACTAGCTAGATCTAGAACATCCAGAAGACACAGACTTTACTCTCAATACCTGAAGTGAGAACACTCCTGTGGGGCTTCCTTTCTGCGGGCCCCTTCTTTTCTGCTCTGATGGTCCCCATAATTTTGGGCCACGTGCTAGATGTTTATCTGGAGCCCTGTGGGCGTTGCAGTTAGTAGTTGCAGTTGTGGTTGTTCAGGACAGGTGGGATGTTCAGCAGTGGCCCAGGGTGAGCAGCAGCTGTGCTGACTGCTGTATTCCTGGTCGGGGAGGGGGGCTGGCAGGACAGGCTTTGCCTCAGGAGTGCTTGCTGGCGTGTGTTTGTGTGTGGAACTGGATCATGGAGCAGGACCCCGGGGCTCCGTTTCAGGCTTCCTGTTTGCCCACAGTATTTGTGGATGACATGCTGCAGCCAGAGATACGGATACGTGGGGATGGGGCTTGCTTCTAGTTCAGTCAGCAGATAAGGCAGCTTTATGAAGGCTCTATTGCTATAAACTGGGATTTTGGACAACTGAAAAACCAGACTTGATCAAAGAACACTTAAAGAGAGATAGAAGGAAATAAGTAGAAATGATAGTTATTTTTCTCTGAAACAGAACTTTAGCTTAATCTTCCATTGACTGCACAGATGAGCAGGTCTTTGGAACTCACTGGTTTTTGCAAAGCAGGTTTTAAGTTAGTCCTTTGACAAGACTGCAAGACGGCTTCTCAAAAGTAACAAAATGCTTCCTTTATGTCCTGCAGGTGAAAAACCTTTCAGCTGCAACTGGGATGGCTGTGACAAGAAGTTTGCCCGCTCGGATGAACTGTCACGGCACCGCAGGACGCACACGGGCGAGAAGAAGTTCTCCTGCCCGGTGTGCGAGCGCCGCTTCATGCGCAGCGACCACCTGACGAAGCACACCCGCCGCCACATGGCCACCAAGAAGACCCCCAGCTGGCAGACAGAGGTTGGCAAACTCAGCAGAATTGCCACAGCAGAGAAACCCAGGAGCAGCAGCGCTCTGGGCATGCTCATCCCCGTGCCATCACCTGTCTGCCAGGGCTAGAGTGAAGAAGCACCTTCTGCAAACTTCTGCAAAAGATCAGAAAGAGCTCCGATGGCAATGGCTTTTGTTTTCCCCGTGTTTGTGTGTACTTCAGTTTCCTGCAGTTTAGGTCCTCTGTTGATAGTGCTATGTGAGAAATCTATCACACTTCCTGGTCCCTTCCCTGTTGGTTTTTTTCAGTACTTGGGCAATTGCAATCACCAGCACTTCAGGAAAGTAGAACTCCTTGGAAATTATTTTGGCAATAGGTTAAAAAAATTGTAGTTGTAATGCTTGCTGTTAATATTTTGATGGACAGTGAAACAGGGTGGTTTTTAATTTTTATAGTACTATTTTCTATACCAAATATATTTTGTATTTGTTCATTTTGGTCTTGTTATGCAGGCAAATTACTTGCATTAGTAGGGCTGTGCTGGATGAGACCCAGAGTTTTGGAAACTTCTTTTCAGTGAACCTAGACTATTGTATTCAGAGTGTTTTATAAACACTTACCATTTGATAACTCATATTGGTTGGTGTTTTCACACTTGCAGATCCTGATCCTGCAATGGGCTAGTGCTCTTACGCTCTCCTTATGCAGGTACATTGGAGATCAAAGTGAGTCAGTAATTTTTAAAACAAACCAAACCAGGATGACCTTATTTGAGAATACAAGTGCTGAAATCCTCAACATTTTATGAGTTCATACCCTTTGCAAATAGAAGCTGATGTGGCTGTTGGTAGAAGCATTCTTGAGTCCACATTCCACTGGAGCAAAGTTTGGAGGAGCCAGACTGCTCTGATGGAGATAGAAGCACAAACACTGTTTAGAAATTTTGACACTAAAAATTATGCTTTATTTTTGGTCCTACTAAACCAACATATCAAAATAAACTGAAAAATGTGAAAATGGCAAGATAACCCATTAAAAATTAGTGGCTCTCTATATATATTTTCTGAGTAGAGGAGAAATAAAAAAATTAAAGGGTTTTTTTGTATTGTGGATACTTGTGCACCTTATAGGAAATTGTTCAAGGCTTTCTTTTACCTGTATCAATGCACCAGAGGAAGTACTAATTGTGTCTTGAGTTAAGAAATAGCCGCCCTGTCAACTTGATGATGCTCTTCATGTGGCCTTATACTTCTCCACAGTACTTTGTATAAAATCAGCCTTTTCTATTAAACAGTACACTCTCCCTGTTGAATGGATTTTCTTTTACACAAAGTGTAATGATAGTTAAGAAATGGAACCAATGGCTGCAGGAGTGCTGTGTTGTTATAGCATGGTGTGAGTAACAAAATGCCCATAGCACAGTTGGAGTGCTCCATTCCCGAGGTGCAGAAGGTGTGTATGTACTGTAGCAGAGCTGACAGGACAGCAAACCACCAGGTGTTTTGCTGGGAGACAGCTCCCCCCTGAATGAAATATTTCTGGAGTGCTTTTTCCTTCTGGACTCTTTTCCCTTCAGCCACTCCTACAGTGAGGAGAATTATTCTTCCTATATGCATCAGCTGTGGATAACTTGGAATGCACTCTCTCTTTTACTGCTTTGTTCTGAAATCCTGGTCTTGCTTCCCAGTGTGGGCAAAGCATGGAAGTGCTGACTTGCTAACCTCAGCTGGCACTCCCCTGAAATTGGCAGAGACCTGTTTCAGTTAAAGCAGATTATATCGTTATTTTTTACACTAAAGTCTATAATTAACAGTAGTAAGTTTCCAAGCTGCACTAAATTGGAGTGTTGTGCTAGGTGTACTGAAGTTTTTGTGCCTGACCTTGTAAAGGCCCACACCCTGTTCACTGACACGTGCTGTAATCCCACTGACCCCGGTGTACGTGCCAGTGAGGTGTGTGTGGGCCTTGCTTTGGACTCTCCAAAGGGCTCAGTTGGAACCTCTTTGCCTGGTGAAGTGGATCCTTGTGGTGTTGCTGTTCTCTGTTGCTACCTAGTTTTCCAAGTTTCTGTGGTGAACAAAGAGATGTTGCTGCTCTTAATTTTTTCTCCTCAGAAATCCCTTAGAACAAGAAGTTTGACTTTTGGATGCTGTTTTTGCATGCTTTTAACCAGGAGAAGCATGTCCTGTCTCAGTTTAGTAGCCAGTTTAGCACTTCATTTTTTTACAGACTAACTATTTATGGTGCTCACCTGAGAAAATAATTTGGAAACTCTTGTCATAATTATATAAATTGTCATGGTTTTTTGCATTATGGGGGGAGGAAAACAGTGGACTTGGAGAATAGACTTTTTAAAAGTGTGTCATGTATGTGTGTCACGATGTGGAAAAGCAACTGCTCCCTCCTTGTTTGGGTGTACCTGGCCTGCAATTCCTGGCAGCCCGTGTGGGGATGTGTGATGGTTCTCTTGTGGCCGTGCGTGAATAGCTGTGCCGCGGTGTGGCTGTGTCTGCTCTGTCTGTTCCTTCCTGCTGTGTAAGGGTTATTTATGGATTAAGCATGACTGGCATAGCTGCTGTCCTTGCACTTTACTGCCTGAACTCTACTGTTCAGTCTTTTTATTTTGAGCCTATATTTTACGGAAATGGAACTGCATTTTTGTACGTGTTTTTAACTTTTATTAAATAAAATGTATGTAACGTGACTGGTTTTAAGTCATAAAAAAAATCACGGATTTTCAGGTTTCACAGGTGTCCATTCCAGAACTATGTAAATCCTTCAGAATTAGGTTGTGTGTCTAGGCCAGTGGAAGACTTGGGGCTTGCTAATTCACTTACCTGTAAATGCAGGATGTTTTGGATCGTGTTGTAAATTGACCAGTGCTCAGTCGTTTATGATTTTACACCACTCATCTCATGTTTTTGGTAGGAGGTGCACACCCCCACCAGGCCTCAAGGCTTCTCTCTGCTCTCTGGGAACGAGTTCCCAGCTCCACACCACTTCCAGCCCAGCCTCCAGCAGCTGTCAGCAGAAGGGGTCTGCTGGGTGTTGCTCCATTAGTGTCACAAGCTGTGCCTGGAGTGAATGCTGGAAATAAGGCAGAGATGAGAATTTAAAGGTGTCTGTGCTAGCCCCAGTTCTTCTGCTCGGGTGGGCACGTGCCTCTGGCAGGCTGGGTGTTACCTCCCAGTCTCAGCTGGGAAGGAGGTGTCCAGTGGTGGTGACAGCAGCAGCAACTACCTACATTTTTATGCTGTTTCCCTCTGACCAGTTCCTGAACTGCAGAGATATTTATTTCCAGCAGAAAGGAAGAAGCTGTAATGATTCCAGCTTTTTGTCAGCCTTTCAATGCAAGGTGGCTCAGTCAGTACAGGCAGAGCCCTCAGGGAGTGACCAGGGAGCAGTGACTCAAGGCTTTGTCCACAGAAGAACACATTGTTCTTGCAAGTGTGAGGAAGGTGAAAAGAGATCTCCTGGATGGTTCTGCTTCCCCCTCAGGAGAACAACTGGAAGGGAAAGCTTAGGTACAGGTTTAATGCTCTGGCAGAACAGCACAAACTTCAGCTCCTGGGGTCTGCAGTTTGCCACAAGGTTTTTGTCTCCCAGGGGAAGATGTCTTACATCTGCCTACTATTTTTCAAGGAAGATTTTTCTGACCATCCAATTATATCCCTAAGAATACTTGTTTTGGTGGGTTTTTTGCTGATTTTATTTTGTTTCTCTGACTTTATGTGAAACATGACAATGGATTTCAGTCTGTGCTTACCTTTCTGCTTTTCCTTAGACCCAAGATATGGTCTGAGCTGTTCCATGCAGCCAGGAGGTGCACTCAGTCCACATCCTCATGGGGCTGGAGTCTGGAACAGCTTCATCCAGTTAGAGAAAACAGCCTGCATACAAGGAAGCCTTCCCAACTAGCCCTTTGCTGACACAAGCATTGTTGAGGGCAAGTCTTTCTGTCTTAAAGCTATTCTAAATGCATGAAAAGGAATCATTTTCTGAAGGACAATGGATTTGTGCTCAAACATGTCTATTGGCTTAATGCTTGATCTTGCAGTCCGAGTGGCATTGCTTGTTACACACACCACCCTGTGTGGTTGTACAGCCAAACCCTGGGCTGAGCAGCAGCTTGAGCTGCCTTGCAAACCAATGAGCACTGATCCTCTTGAATCTGGGCACTGGAAGAGTGAATCCATTCTGATGCTGCAGAGCTGGCAGAGGTGGCTCATGCTGCAGGGTGGTTGCACGCTTGGTGTGCTCCTCCAGCTGAGGCCACAGCTCTGGCTAATTTTCCCCTTCCAGCTGTGAAAGCTGTACTGAACATCCTTCATCTTTCATCTCCACCTGAGTCCTGCCCCAGAGTTGCCTCTGGATTGAGATCATCTGCAAGGATAAATCTTCTGACTGGTTTTGAATTTAACCTGTGAGCCCATCTGCCTGTTTACCTTCCATTCACGTCTGGCAAGGCAGCTTGAGGCAGGCAGGCTCTGGCTGTGAGAAGGCAAATCGCTTCCATGTCTGCAGCAAGAGTAAATCATGACTCAAAACCCAGCAACCTCCAGGCTGAAGAAATGGTGAGACAGTCCAGGAGGAAGCTGCAAAGCCTCAGCCACATCTCACAGTCCAGGCTGTCCTGGGATCCTCTGTCAAATGCAGCCTTCCTCCTTTTCTACTTCAGTCCTCAGGTGTAGAAGGAAATTGATGACTTTATGTGCTGATGTGTGCAGAAGGCAGTGGGCATATCTTGAAACATGCAGAAAACTTGAGGAAGCTGGAGCATACCCTTTCCTGGGAGAGTTTGTGCCAGATGGGAAGAATACCTTAGGTTTAATTGTTTCTCTTATGGCATCTCTTGAGTTCAGAGTGACTTCTCTTCTGTTGGCTATCACTGCCCAGATAAATCCACTTCACCCTGTGCAAGTAATTGCCATGTCCTCTGTCCAGGGGTGAGGGGGAAGGCTGCTGTGGATATGGTCTGTGCCAGGCAGCTGGTAAATGTAGTGGGCAGCTCCATGAGGTTCCTGTGGCACAGCTCCAGGCCTGTGGGCCCTGTGCCCCACTTGCTGGGGCAGAGACTGTTTCAGCAAGGCTCTCTTGCTCCTTTTGGACTAGTGCAAAATGCAGCATGTAGCATTTGTCTTTGTTAGATGAATAATGTAGTGATTTGGTTAAAAATAATAGCATTTTGCTGGTTTATTGATGGAGATTAATAGTGTCAGCTCAAAAGCCATTGTCAGCTATCCTGTCTTATGCTGTAGGTATTGAGCAGGGGGGTAGTTTCCAAAATGATGAATAAGAGACTCTCCAGAACCGTGCTTAATTCCAGCAAACTGTTCTGGGGGGAGGAAGTAAAGTATTTTTTTAGGGGCAAGCCGAATATTTTTTTTTGTCCTTCAAGCAGTTGTGATTTGATGGTGGTTATAGAGAAATACCATAAGAAGAAAATGAACTTTCCAATAATTCAGATGGTTGGATATCAGCATTCACTCCCTGAGATGTGGCAAAGTGATCTCTATAGTGCAATTGTCCTTTTTTTTTGAAACACACTAATTCAAGAAATTTCTCTTGAAATCTGTCATGAGCACAGCTACTGCTTTCATACTATTATTTAGTTACAAATGATCTAGTGTCCTATTTTCTGTGAGCAAAGGATGGACCAAAAGCAGAGTTACATGGACACCCGGTAATTAAACTGTAGTTGTGGCTTCCTAGGCACCAGCCCCACTGCCACTGTCCCTTTGTGGTGTGGAGCTGGGTGCAGCTTTGACACAGAGGCAGGAGCACAGTCCCCATCAATTCTTGGGTAGACTGGGAACCTGGCTGGGTACCACCATCCTGTTCTGCATGGTTTGAGAATGAGACAGATGGCTGTGAGCTGTCAGTGCTGGCTGGCTCTGTGGTCTGAGCTCAGTGCTGAGCACACATCATTTTATGGCACAAAGAAAGCCTGCAACAAGACCATACCACAGAATGAGGTCCCTCCTTGCATCCCCAAACTTATTTCTCGCACCTTTTCCCTGGTGCAGTGACTGTCCCAGCTGCATCACTCCTTTCTGCACCTTCTGGGCTTCTGCAGCTCCTCCTTTTCTGTTGGTCATGCTGGAAAGGTTATCTGTGAAACCCAGTACACCTTTACTCCAGGTACAGAAATGTGTTTGTCTCTTGGTTATTTTAGAAGCTCATTTTATAAAGCAGCTCAGTGCTTTGCTGTGTTCAGTAGAGAGATTTTTTTTGTAGCCTAACAGTATGTTCTACTTAGGTGTTCTTTTTAATTAGTCAATTTCTGTAATTGTGAATACTTAGGCTTTCCTTCAGGAGAGTCTGAAATGGGTTGTAGAGCTGTTACTGGGCCAGTCACCAAATGCAGCCTGAGAGAGAGCAGCTCTGTAAGGGTGGGAGGGCACATGCAGGGTGACCTGGGGGGAGGCAGAGCCCTGGTCCCTGCCTGCTCCTGTCACTGTGTGGTCTGACAGCAGTTGGCTTTCCTGCTTGGTGTGTTACTGGAGGCCATCCAAAAAGGCAGCAATCCACTGGCCCTGTGTTCACAGAGGGGAGCTGTCACTGAGCTCAGTGAAGTATCTCCCCACATGTGCCAGAGACTGTGGGGACCTTGACAGAAGGAAGGTCTTAGTTGATAGAATGAAATCCAAGTTCAAAGAAAATCTTAACCACTATAGTGATTACAAAAGAATATAGAGTACTGTGGTCCCCTGTGGTGCTAGGGTTACTGTTTTTTCTGCTCTCCTCTGCTCCTCCCAGTAGGCCTTTGAGAGCTGCTGAATATTAACACAAGCTCTGGGAGATCTGGTGAGTAGGCTCTTGATAAACTGCAGAGAAACTGTATTCCTGACACAGATCAGTGACATTAAGAGGTCTAAAAATGACTGTTCCTGTGAAGGAAGTGCTATTGTTCAAAACTGGATTTTTTCCAGGAGCGTTAGAAAGCCATTGCTCCAGAGAGCCCACCCAGCTTCTCCCAACAATGCAGGGACACCTGCTCTCTGCTTCAGCTATTTCTGGGCCACCAAGGTATCACAGAATCAGAACAGCCTGGGTTGGAAGGGTCCTTAAAGATCATCTAGTCCCATCCCCCTGCCATGGGCAGGGACACTTTCCATTAGACCAGGCTGCTCTGAGCACCATCCGCTATCCACCATCCTGGCTTTGAACACTTCCAGGAATGGGGCATAACCTATTCCTGTGCCTCAACACCCCCACAGTGAACAATTTCTTCTGTATGTTCAACCCAAATTTAGCCTCTTCTAATTTAAAACCATTATCCCTGGTCCTATCAGCATGTCCCAGCTGGTGTGCTGGGAGCTCCTGCCTTCAAGCATGAGGGAGGTTGGCTTTGATGGAGGCTGGCTCCCTTCCCACTGCCCACCCCGGGCTGCCTGGGGGCTCCCCAGCTCCCAGGCAGAGCACAGTGTCCAGCCTTGCTGAAGGCTGCTGCAGGGAAGACAACTGGGGTGTGAGTCTGTGTGCCAGGGATGATCTAGTGCCCCCCTCAAGGCATCCCACCTGCCATCCTCCAGGGATGCATCCTCCTTAGTCTCTGCAGGTACCAGAGCGTGATTTTTCATGTAAGCCAGAGAGCCTTTTTCAGAACATTTGATGCCTTCACTGAGGGCTTCAGAGTATAGATGCATTTATTTCTGTTTCACAGGTCCCAGGAATCATAAAGTACTTAAAATACAGCATCTTAAGAGGTGTCCTGCAATTTTTTCTTGCATTTACGTGTAGTGAAAATTTCATCTGATGCCTTCTATGCTTCAGCTGAATATAGAAATAAAGTATTTTTCTACTTCTGATAATAAGCAGATACTCATAATATGTTAACATGCAGATATAATAAAAGCAGAAACCCAAAATACCAGGCTTTCCTGTCTGGGAGCACTGAAAACACTATTTCCTTAGGGGACAGAACTTTCTGGTTTACTTTGCAGTAAGCTAATGGTAAAATGCGGTGGTTTTTTTTTTTTTTTTTTTTTTTTTTTGTAGGACAAGAAATATTTGGGAAAGGCCAGAAGTAGCAATTATGAAAACTGATCCCAAACAGCTGCTCTACAAGAGCATGCAAATACCTCTTGAGGAGGATGACTGAAATGGGGATGTGTCTCCTGCTTTCACTCCCATCACTGGGATGGATCCACACCCAGGAGCCCCAGGTAGGACACCTGGGCTGGGACCCTATCCCAAAGGGATCATACAAATCCTGTGTACCCTGGTGGCTCCCAGGAACCTAATCTGGCGGTGGGATGGTGGGATTTGAACTCTGGGATTACACTGCCTATGCACTAGATGGTGGGCTCAATCCCCTTTTCCTCTTACCTCCCATACTGGGGACCAGATTGAAAGAGAGTGCCAAATTCAGACCTGGACCTGAGACTTGCACAAGCACAATTTGGCACATTTTAAGTGGCAGAATTATGAGTTTCATTCAACATCCCCTTAAGTTCTGGATCAGATGATATTGCTGCATATTTTTTTTACTAAGTTCAAAGCAAGATCTTGCTTCAAAGCACCATATTTCAACACCTCTAGTATGACACTTAATTCTAGTACATGTTCATTTAAAAATAGCATTTAGAAGTGAGCTTCTAGATATTGATTCTTAAGAAGAATTGGTGCCTCTTCCTGTGGCACCAATCAGAAATGAGCAGCTGGTGAGGATCTTCCTGCTCTCACTGGGGGCTGATCAGGTGAGCTTTCTCCTCTGTGCTTCCCAAGCAGCCACGCTGCCCCTCATGCTCCAGTCCCCTCCACCAGCCACCTCTCCCGTGCAGCCTCACACAGCGAGACGTGGTGGTGGCAGCAGCAGTTCTGCCCAGCTGGCCTTCCAGGATCGTGCCTGACATTCTCGTGGTGGGGAACTGGATTCAGCGGCAGTACTCCCGCTCGATGCTGGCCATGAGCTCCTCCTCTGAGTAATCATATAAAATTGTGGACTGCCCCAATGGCTTCTTGTTGCTTTCTGGGCACCTATCATGGAAGGAAATGAATTATTGGTGTTATGAGAGAGAATCAGGCTCTGAAGATACAAGAAGATCCTTGCTTCATTTTTTTTTTTTTTGTGAATGGAAAGATGGAGCTGCATGTGGCTTGTTGAGACACAGATACTCTGTCATGTCTAGTTCCCATACCCCACTGGCACACTGCCTGCTGACATTTGCTATCACTTGGCACCAGTTTAGTCTGTGAGTCCATTACAGTACAACTCTTACAGTACTCCAGGATCAAGCCCCCAGAACCTTTTGAGTTAGGCTCCAGGCCCACCTGATGGACAGTATAATCTTTATGCTACTTTTAAGATTTTAGGCAAAAAGAGATTATTTTGTTCATATTTGTAAGGAATCTGAGTTTCAACCAAAATATGAATGCAGCTCCCTCAAACTGCTCTTATGGCTTTTGTTTTCACATCAGAACAGCCCTCCCATCAGTGGGAACTGATGTATGACTCAAAGGGGACTGGTATGGGGTTTATTGGTGTTATTAAGCCTTGGAATGGAGGTCATGGTGAGGTGCAGAGCTAAGTGGAGAATTGAGCTTGTAAATCCAAACTGTAAAGTGCTCTGCCATGCCATGTTAACCAAGACTTTGTGACCATCCACTAGTGAAGAACAAGTAAGCAAAAAATAAATGCTTTGGTTTTGTGTGTCAGTTAGTTCGTTGCCAAAGAGGAGAGAATTTCAAGAGTTCGTTGCCAAAGAGGTGATATCCACTAGCATGGCTCCAGAACTGTCTCAGACTCATTATCTATTGAATTCCTCTACGGATGAGATCTATCCCAATCATTGCTCTTGCAGCTGGGATGAATAAAATTCATCCATTAGCATCCTCTAATGAAAAAAACTGAGGACCTGTTTACTAGACAAAATCACAGAAACTGCCCCAAAGCAGGTATGTAAATGTAGAATCAGAACTGAAGAAAACCCTGAAATGCTTTTCTGAGGACACTTTGTCCTACAGAGGAGATGCTTTCATACTGCTCTCCCTGGGCCAGGCAGCATCCTCAGGCCCCTGCCCAGCCCAGGTGCTCTGACTAAGCTGTGTTTGCCATACCCATGTGTGTCAGAAATAGCCTGGTGTTTTTCCTGGAGTCACCTGATGGCCAGCTGATGACACTGGCTAGTGTGGGTATTCTACAGTTACTTACACTGCACTTTGCCCTTGATGGCAAGTTCTACTAGCAGCAAGCAGGATTTAGCAACCAGACTCTTCTGCTTAGTCCTTTTATTCATTTTCCTGTTGAGGGCTGCAGTGTATCTGATTTCCACTGCACTAGGTTAGACCTGAGAAGAAAGCTACAGATCCAATAGCTTGAACCATACAGCAGCATTTACAAAGCAATAATGGGAAAAGGAAGTGCAGAAATCTAAGTTAAAACACACAATTTACTGATTTAAAATCTACACTGTGACAATCCAGTAACTAATTTTATGTTACATGATGAATAAGAGGCAGAGCTCCTGGCAGCTTGCTTGCAGGCCCACAGAAGAGCCATTGTTTCTCTTAGCAGTTACATAATTTCCCACAGTTAATTATTCTCAATGCTTTGGTTTGCATGGTGAAAATATCCAGGTAAAACTCGTTGAGACACAAATGGAAAAAACAAAAGCAGACTCCACTTCCTATGCACACCCCAGAAATGAGAGGAAAAGAGAGGGCTGCATTTCTTTAAAGAGCAAAGGAAAAGCAAGTTGCTGTTCATTCTACTTCTATATTTGTGGCAAAGTTCTGTATCATTTAATACAGGAAAACTGAAATAAAATAAAAAATTAGAGCTTTAATCTGGATAAAAGGAGAAACTTCTGCACCCTCAGCACAGCAAGCAGAGGAACAGGCTGTGTGGTTGCACAGGCTCTTTGCTTGGAGGCTTTCAACACCTGATGGGACAAAGCCTGGAGCATTCTGGTCTGACTTCACAGCTGATCCAGATTGGAGCTAGAGCTAGGAGATTGGACTAGAGACCTCCTGAGGCCATCCCAACCTAAACCTCGATTTCAAAGGCATGTTGTTGCAGCTATTTCTGCTGATCCTAGAATTCAGTGAGCAGCTGTGGCAGGGAAATCCCAAGCTCAGGATGTGCATAGGACAAAAGCTGGTGGACCACAGGCCTGTTCTGTGCTCTCCAGCTGCTCCAGCAGCAGAGGAGGCACCTTGCTCCTCTTGTCACCAAGTGCCAGGGTTGCAGAGCCTGGCTTCAAACACACTGAGTCCACCTGAGGGCTGTTAGACCTTCCAGCCAGCAAAATAACAGGTCAGTACCTTGAATAGAAAGATTTTCAAACCCCAGATGTTCTGGGGAAGGAGAGAAACGTGTGAAGGAGCAAAGCTGAGAGATAAAGAGTTAGCTGAAAAGCATACAAAAGGGGAATTTGCAGTGTGATAGGACAGCAAGGAAAAAGGCTAGTGCAGCTCTGATTTTTACTGGATTACTGGGCAGGCTTCTGGGCGCCTCACTGCTAAAATGTTCTTAACAGCTTGGAGGGAGTTTAGAAAGCAGCAATAAAAGTGATTTAAGAGGCTGGAGCAAAGCAATTAAGGAAAGAGGAAAGCAAGAAATGTGTTCCATTTCAGTTACAGGCTTCTCAATGTTCCCTTCTTAAGGGAAGAAGGAATTATGGGTGCGTTTTTTTGTGAAGACAATGAACTATGCAAAGTGGAGAAGGAAATACAAAGGACAAAATTAGACCAACAGCGAGCAAAACCACCCATGAGCAAGATCCCAGCCATGGGGATGGCTGTCAGTGCCATATCCCTGGTGTCAGGCAGGTGCCTGGTGTGGGGGAGAGCTGCCTGCAGGCTCCCATGACAATGACCCTGATGGGTGACCAGGGTGACAAGCTCCCAGGCAGAAAAACCTGAGTTAAAACTGGCTGAAAACTCACTGGGGTGAATCTAGGCCAGTGTTTTTTATCATTTTGCTGGGGATGGGCAAGTCCAGGGTTAATCATTAAAATGCCTTCTGCAAGACCTAGCAGCTGAAAAATGGGTCAGAACAACGCCCTGGTAACTCTGCCAGTGACACCAGCCTTGGCAGCAATTATAAAATCATTACTGTGTGCCTGGGCTGTGTCATCCACCCATGAACTACCAGATGCTGGAGAGCAGTTCCCAAAAGATTTTGGGGGAGGGAGGATGAGAAGTAACACAGCTCAACCAGGAGCACATCCAATGTATTTACAAGGGCTGGTTCAGATGCTCGTGTGGTGGCACACGGGCACGTTCTAGGCCAGGAGTGCATGCCCACCTCTATCCCGCATGACTGCTCTCTTGACAGACACTGTTAAGTCTCTCTATCTAGCTCTTCTTCTGCTTCCTTGACATTTGCTTCTCCTTTAATTGGCTTTATAGGAATTTCTTCAGTCAGCAACTCTATCAAGACAAGGCTGACTTTTGTTTGTAAAGTGTTTACCTAGAATGACTCCAGCCACAGAAATGTGAAGGTTGATACACCTACACATGCACATTAACCTCTGTTGCCGTGGCTTGATTTGATTCTATTTGATTTGATGTCTTCAAAAATTTGCTGGGTGCTGGGCCATTTACAAAAAAATGTTTGCATTGTTCTTGCCAGCAGAAAGTGCAATTCTGCTTATCTCAGGCAGTACAGGCACTTCACATGGGAGCTGTGCTATGAGACTCTTCAGTGGGTATAATGTAAATGTTATCTAAATAAAAATAATCTCCTGCTCTGTCATCCCAGATCAGAAAACATTTTCAGCTGTCTCAGACCTTCCCCTTGCACATCAAAGAGCGTAGGAGAAGGAAAGCCTTGGCAGAGTGTGAGGGACCAGTGGGTGCCTGGGGCTGGGGAGCTGCACAGGGGCCTGGCAGGGCTGGCTGTGCACCCCAGGAGGAGACTGCTCAGTTGCCATCATGGCCCAGAGCCCACTCAGGATGCTGGAAAGCACAGGAGAGGTTCAAGTCCCTGTGGGAGCACCTGTACAAAGCCTTGCCACCAGAAAAGCCAAGGGCAGATGTGTTTTCCAAGCACTCTGGGAAGTGGCAGCCTTGCCAGGTGAGCTCCCTGCCAGCTGGGAGAGAGAGCAGGAGCAGGAGGGTGGACAGCAGCAGTGCCTGGGCTCTGTGACACATCCAGCAGCACTGCTGGGTGTTGGTAGGTCACACAGCCCATGACCAGGGTCTGCAATTAGTCTGCTCTTGAGTGCTGCAGGAGCAGAGGGGCTGGATGAGAATCAGAGCTTAATACTGATGAGAGTCACTCCTTAACATAAGGAGGTGATATTTTAAGATGTTTTTTTATGCCTGTTCATTTCACCTGTTTTTTTAGCATGTGTTAAACTGTCCCCATTCCTGGTGCAGGCAGACTCGGAGGCTCACTCTGCTGGGCTGTTTTTGCTTATGGAAAATTTCAGCTTTCTTTTGTTTGGCACCCAGAGTGTCACCATTCCCCCATCCCTAAGGGGAAGTTGAAGACTCATGTCTCTAACTGGTGCAGCACTGGAGCACTTGATGGGCTTTCTCTTATGATTCCTGGGGAGCAAAGAGAAGTTATTCTCCTCTTCCACATGCTGCAGAGCCCACAGGTGAATCAGGGCCTGAGCTCTTTGCTGGAGCAATTCTGCACAGCTTTGCACTAACTTCTCCAAGGTGTGTCCGTGACATGTGGACATCCTAAATTCTGATTGTTCACTACCTCTATACTACACTTGAGATAGAGCCTGGATCTTTTCAAGCAGCACCTGATTTTTTTTAAATTTGAAAATAAGTAAAAGGGCAGAATATTTAGGTCTATAAACCATTTCACACCATTCCCAGCTCCTTTGCACTGTGTGAGGAATGCAGAAATAGCATAAAGGTCCTTTGTTTCCACATGCTTTTCCCCCTTGAAGATACCGTGGAAACATGGATACTCACTGCTGGTCAAGGTTGTTGTTCTCTGGGGCTGGTGGGCTTCTGGTTGACAAAGCCTAGGACAGAAGACAAGACAGTTACAACACTTCGAAGTCAAGGAATGTGATCCTCCCCCTCTGCTCTGCTCATGTGAGACCCCACCTGCAGTGCTGTATCCAGGTCTGGCATTCTCAGCACAGGAAGGACATGGACCTGTTGGAATGAGTCCAGAGGGGGACCATGAAAATGATCAGAGACATGGAGCACCTTCCCTGTGAGGACAGGCTGAGGTGGTTGGGATTGGTCAGCCTGGAGAAGAGAAGGCTCTGGGGATACCTTATTGCAACCTTTCAGTACTTAAAGGAGGTCTACAAGAAAGAGGGGCTGTTTACAAGACCTGTAGTGACAGGACAAGGGGCAATGGTTTTAAACTGCAAGGGCAGATTTAGATTAGATTTTAGGAAGAAATTTTTACCATGAGAGTTGTGAGGCACTGGAACAGGTTGCCCAGAAAAGCTGTGGCTGCCCCATCCCCGGCAGTGTGCAAGGCCAGGCTGAATGGAGCATTGAGCAATCTGGTCTAGTTGAAAGTGCCCTTGTCCATGATGGGGGATTTGAAATTAGCTGATCTTCAGAGCTCCCTTTCAACCCAAAGCATTATTTCTTTCTATAAAACCTATCGCTGTCTACAGTGGACAACCTGTCTTAGTTTAAACTCCCTGGGCTGGTTTAAACCCTCAAACAACCTCTGTGGAGACAATACAGGTACAAGAGACTCTCCTTTCCAGCCCTGTTGTGCCAGTTCTGTTTCAGTACTCAGGCCAGCTGGGTGGCTGCTGGCTACAGAACCAAAACGCTGAATGCTGACCTGTCAAACCTCCCAGTTTTCCATGAACTGGCCCACTGCGCCACCAGCTGCAGGTAACAGTATGAAAATACCTGCTAAGGGAGGAAGTCATAGCAACATCAACCCAATTTTCACCTGACAAAGATGTTTCCTGGAAAAATTATCCATCTGGGGTGAAATATCCATCTTCCCTATACTGGAATCTTCAGGCTTTTAACAGGATACCTGGGGAGCAACCAAAGTGGAACCCAACAGTATCTAAATCGGAGGCAGGGATGGCACCGTTCATCCCCAGCCTGGCCAGTAATAAGATGAGCCCTCTCTAGCCAAACACTACCGAGAATAATATATCTCTTGTATTTCTCTACCTTTTCACTGTATTCTCACAGGGGAAGGGAATGGGAGAGGGACTTTGTGCAGTCTTGAAGCTGGCGGCCTCCTTCATACAAGGTACCCTGAATCTCACAATGCGCCTTCCAGAAAACAGAAATGAAAAGCTGTTCCATCAGTGTGGAAGAGAGGAAAGTATTTTCTGTACAAGAAAAAAGGGAAGTGTCTTGTTTTGAAAGACAGGAGGCAGGAGCCTCCCTTGGAGTGAAAAATGTAAACCCCTGCCCTTCCCCAGAATTAATTTCAATTAATTTTGAAATTAAGGGGCTCTCAGGCAAAGATATGAGAATAAGAATAGCAGTTCTTTACTAGTATGTATGACAAAGCAAATAAACAAACAACTCTGGCACTGACAGCGAACAAAAACCAGACCCAGCCTCCTCGGCCGCGGCGCGCTCCCTGCGCTGCAGTTCCGGGCACGGCCGGCAGGGGCGCTGCGGCTCCCGGGGGCGGGGCAGAGGCGGTGACTCCCCCCGCCTGCAGGGGGCGCTGCGGCTGACGGCGGCTCGGCCCCGCCGGGAAGGGATGGAAGGGATGGAAGGGATGGAAGGGAAGGAAGGATGGAAGGGATGGAAGGGTGGAAGGG